>CM053623.1:412975728-412995011 GCA_028646595.1 Phalanger gymnotis
ATTTTTATAGCCCTTTGGGCATAGTTCCAAATTGCTCTCCAAAATGGCTGGATCTGTTCACAACTCCACCAGCAATGTAACAATGTTCCAATTTTCCCACATCCTCTCCAGCATTTATCATTTTCCTGTTTTGTTATTTTAACCTGCTCTTGATTCTACCTTCTGCCTTTTTTAACCTAAATTAGTTGACATGGTCGCAGTACATCGGCAATGGTATCTTTTGATAGTTACCACTTTTCTTCTTCATCAGAGAAGATATTAGTGAAGCAGTTTGTGTAGTGAGAGAAGGGTTGGTTTGGGAGTCAAGAGAGATCTGAGTTCAAATCCCATCTTTCATCATTTGAATTATGTTGCTATGGGTTTCGGTTTACTCATATGTTAAACAGGGGATAATAATTTCATAATGTTTATCTGGTAGGGTTCTTGCAAAGATCAAATGAGGTAAAGTATGCAAATCACCTTGCAAACCTTAAAGCATCTTATGTCAGTTATTGTTATTGGAACCACTTCTCTTTGTGTCTTCTAATTTTCATTCCTGAGAATGAAATTCTCCCACTGAGAATTATTGAGTTGATTTCCCTTGTAAAATTTGAATCCATGGGATCCTCCTTATACTTTCTCCAAACACTTTGAAATCTATTCTCCCAGAATCAAAGGTTCACATCAAACTATGCTTGGATTTCCACTCTATCACAGATTCTGAGATGGAGTAATCACTTCCTCATACAGTTCCCATCATCTTCACCTCTGCAACCAATATGAGTGAGAATCAGATCCAAAATAGAAGTTTTGCCCTTCTTTACACCACCATACTTAAAAGACGAAGTAATCCACAAGTGAAATGAAGAAATTATTAGCTTTTCTGTTTTTGGCAGAGAAAGAGAGAGACAGAGAGGGAGACATGAACAGACAGAAAAGAGACATAGACATAGAGAATGAGAATACCATCAAAGAAAATCAAGAATTTATCAGGTGCCGAGAGAGAGAGAGAGAGAGAGAGAGAGAGAGAGAGAGAGAGAGAGAGAGAGAGAGAAAAGAAGAAGAAAAGAAAAAGAAGAAGAGAGGAGAGGAGAGGAAGAAAGGGAAGGGAAGGAAATAGAGAAGAGAGAGAAAAGAGAGACAGATAAGAAAGAAAAGGCAGAGAGAGAGGAGACAGAAAGAGACAGAAGAGAGAGAAAGAGAGAGAGGAGAGAGTATGTTGAAACTCCCCATCAGTACTAACTATATCCTGCCTCTGTGCTATGTTTGTGATCTGTTTCCTGAACTCTCCATCTATTTCCTCTTTCTATCATTTCTTTATAGTATACACACTAGGATAAAGAGGAACAAACCGTAAAGTCTATCTTTTCAGTATTACAAAACCCAAGGACCTGAGGCTTGGTGGAGGGGCAATCTATAATTTGCTTTCCCTGAGATATTTGTAAAACACTTAGCACAATTCCTGGCATGTAGTAGGCATCTAATAAATGCCTTTTCCCTTCCCTGCTACTATAAGTCACATGGACTAAAGGAGTCTCCAGTGACAGTGGAACCAAGAGAAGAAAAACTTTTTTCTTAATTATTTATGGCCTCTGGTATGAAGCCTTTTTGTTTGCTGTTGGGTTAAAGTTTTAATGTCATGTTAGTCCAAGTGATGACAGCTGAGGTGCTTCACTCACCGTTTTTTCTTGTGGACACCTAGACATGAGCCAAATGGAGAAACCCTAGGTGGGGTCATGAGACCTAAAGACTGGTTACTAAGAAAGCCTCATAGTTGAACTTGGACTTGGTGAGTCCAGAGTTCTGGTAATTGGTCACAGGTTACATGTGTGCATTGTTCTTTTTTTTTTTTTTTTGGAGGAGGGAAGGCAGGGCAATTGGGGTTAAGTGACTTGCTCAAGGTCGCACAGCTAGTAAGTGTGTCAAGTGTCTGAGGCTGAATTTGAACTCAGATCCTCCTGACTCCAGGGTGGGTGTTCTACGCCACCTAGCTGCCCTGCATTGTTCTTTTTTCAAATGTATGTATATAACACATACATATATAATAAGGAAAAAAACAAATTTAAGTGTTATTGAATTCAAGGCACCTTTTTATCATTATGTATTTTCTCAATCACCAGATAGTAATGATACAACTACCATCAGCTAGGTAGAGCCATAACATTTTTGATGTTAAAAGGGGGCTATTGTCATATGTCATAGGTTCTAGACCGTAGATTTGGGGAGTTTAGGGACACCTAGTGTGGAAGTGAGGAATTTCCTTTGATCCACAAGTCTGATGACTTTTGCCTGATGTGTTACTTCTGACCTGTTTGTTCTTTTCTCTCATAAATTAACCCTAGGAAGCACATTCATATGCTGACCAGGGGAGAAGAAATAGGGCTGGGAAACCATCATAGGGGATTCAATGACAGAAGCATAATAAGCATGATAAGAAGCAGTAATTACAAATCAAGGTAGGTCTAAACCTATGGGATGGGGATGGGGATGGGGATGGGTTGAAGGGGTTTTGGTCCTTAGGTTGGGATCTAGGGATTAAGAAGTAATAAAAGATGAAAGCCTTAGGGCTGGGGGACAAGGATGTCCTGAACTAGCCTGCGTCTTTGCTCATGGAATTGGGGGCTTCACAGCTTTCTCCTACAGAGTTGCTCATAGTCTACCAGGGATCAAGAATACAAAAAAGACTGAACCTGGTCTGTGCATTTAAGAAATACTGACAAAGTGTAAGGGGTTGGGAAAATTTTGGAAAAGGGCAAAATCACTTAATGATTGGAAGAGATCGGGAGGGCTCAGGAGACAAGGTGGAGACTGAAGTGAACTTTAAAAAATAAGTGAGACTTCCCAAAGACAGTGAGGGATAAGGTGCAGCCTGAGCAAAGGCAGTAAGGCTGGAATGCATAAGGTGTGTTCTGTTCAGTGAGCAGAAGGAAGCTCTGTGTTTTGCTTTGTTTTGTTTAGAGTGTAAAGTCTAATTTACTACAGTGAGATATCTCAGAATACACACTAGCCCTGCTTAGTTACAGTCCAGCTTAAAAAGTGCGGTTTCTTTCTTAATACTTAGCTTAATCCCCAGGTCAGTGTGGTTCTTTCTCAGACTCCTGACTGTTGACAAAAGCAAAGTCTTTTAACAACTTGAAAAGACTGCCTCAATGCAATGACCAGCTGTAATTCCCAAGAACTGGTCCCACCTCCCGGCAGAATGGTGATGGCTTCAAGATGTAGAATGAAACATACATTTCTGGACATGGCCAAACAAACAGGAATTTGTTTGGCTCGACTATGCTGTTTGTTGCAAGGGTGTTGTTTTTCTTCTAAATGGGGTCAGGAGGGTGGGAACAAAAACAGAAAGAGAGAAAGGGAATGCTTGTTAATCGAAAAGTAGAAGTGAAAACAAAAGTAAGGTCGTTGGAGGCTGATTTTCCAGAAATAACCCCTCAGGGTGAGGCTAAAACAAGAATAATCCAGTTTGGCAGGTCCAAAGAGGACTGAACAACATACGAATGATAACAATGTGGGTTAAGCCTGGAAAAGTTGGTTGGAACCAGACAAAGGAAGCAACATAGCATTTCCAGCATTTTCTGCCTTTCCTGCTTAGAGAGGCTGAGTTTCAATCCTTCCTCTGATACTTAAGAGCTGTGTGACCCTAGGCAAGAAATTACTTAACCTCTCAGCCTCCATTTCCTCATCAGTAAAATGGAGATAATATAGCACTTACCCGTGGGCTGCTGGGAGGATCAAAAGATTTATCTTTGACATATGTACGGGCTTTGTAAACCTTAAATATAAATGTTAACTTCGACTATTAAAGAGGCCAAGGGAGCCACTGAAAGCTTCTAGGGCGGGGGAGTGAAGGAACCAGATCTGTACACAAAGGATGCATGAGAAGGGCAAAGGGTCCTAGGTCATCGCCTGCTCCAAATCATTAAACATGGACCACATCCCTATGCCGTTGGCAGGAGTACCAACGGTTTCTGTGTCTATCTCAGCTTCCTTCTAAGCTCTGAGCTCCATGGGGACGGGTCTCATTTACAAATGTTCCCCTAGCCCTGCTCAGGAACCTGTCCACAGCAGGTGCTTAAGTGAATGAAATCTTAAATCTTAAATGAATGAATGAATGAGGTTGACGGGACTAGTTGGGAAGGCTCGAGCCACAGACACTGACACACATGGTGGTGACATGAAGGCTTTAATCCAGGTCCTGCCTGTGAGAGCTCCCAGGTCAGCGTCCTGCGCCACGGCCCCGCAGGCGGTCCAGCCGCCTCCTTAGGTCAGGGGGCACCTTAGCACCTGATGCCAGGAGCTCTCGAAGCCGCTGCTTGGGCGTCTTGCTGAGACGGAAGTGGCAGGGAGCGGGGCCCTCCTCAAAAGAGACTCGGCAGGGCTTGGTGGCCGAGTGGTACCCCTCCGCACTGGCTGTCACCATGTAATCACCCGGTGTTAGCATCCGCCAGTAATCTCCTCCTGGGGCTGGGGAGGGGAACAGAGGTGCATAAAATTCTAGAGCTGAAATAGAGTTAATGACTGCCAGAACTGACCCTCTCTCTCCCTCAGATACCTGTGACACCTCCCCTCTTACACACCCAGAATCCTACCTGCCCTCCTGAGTTTTGCAGGGTTCCACCAAATCTAGGACCCAAGTCACTCTCTTACTTCTCCAAGGCTCTCCTCAAGATCCCTCTGAGCTAGCCCCACCTGCCCTTGCCATATTACAAAAGACTATTCTCAGATTTGGGACTTCCTCCTGTGAAAAGTGATGCTCACCCTATTCTGGGGGCCTTCCAATAACTAGTCAAGGTCCTTCCTTCCAAACTTTGGAGTCTTAGCCCCACCTCAATGCTGGAACACTCCAGCCCTAGCTACTCTCAGGCTCTCCCTTCTACAAGTCCAGCCCAAGCCTAAGTGGCTCCTTCAAACCCAAAGCTTGATAAACATTCTAGAATTCTAGTCATTCCTCAGGGTCTCTCCCCACCCCCCACCCCCAATCAGTCTCTTAAATCTTTCCAATTCCACCTCCCCTCCCCCATCCCAGAGGATTCTACTCCAAACTAAAGTTCTCCCAACCTAGACCCCTTTATTCCCTGGAAACCTTCAATTCAGCTGATTACCTTTCTCAACCCTAAGGACCTTCCCCAACTCCCCCAAGTCCCCACAACTTCAAGGATGGGAGATCCTTTTTGGCTACATTCGGTTGGGGTGAGAAAGAGGCTCCTAGTCTTGACTTACCTGTGGTGATATCATGGTTGATGCCATCCACTGTGATGACAGCATCTGGGATGCCTTGCTCTGTGTCTTTGTCTAACACAAGCCCTGAAATGCCCATTCGCACCTGGGATAGGCACAGACACAAGAAAGGGCTCGAGTCTCACTACTCTTGCCCTTTTACCCTCTAAATTTTTCCAGTCTTTAATAGGGAGGGGAAAGAAAGGCCACAGCTGCCCCAGACCCCAAGCCCTTCTGTGGTGGGTAGGGATCAGAGATGCTGACTGGGTGGGACCAATCCCTGCTCATAAGTAGGGGTCAGAGATTAGAGTGAAACCTGCTCCAGGTAGGTGATGAGGGCATCTTTGTTGTTCTCCCACTCCTGGGGCAGCTCACTCTCGTGTGGGAACTTGTCACAAGAGAGTTCCACTGTAACCTCAAAGCAGTTTGTGTGGAGGTAGCTGAAGTCATTCATACCTGAGGGTCAAGGGTGATGTTACTCGGGGGCTTCACGCTCCAGAGATCCAATAACACCAGGGATAGAGGTGTCATGGAGAGCCGGTGACTCACATGGTTAGGGACACCGACCAGTTACAGGGGGAGGGGGCTTCTCAGGGCAAGCCCTGGTACACTTTAGGGAGCACGGCTGTAAAGGATTCGGGGGTACAGGCACAAGGTTACATAACTCTGGGAAGGAGAGTTCACAGGCCAGAGGCTTGCACGCTGCTGGGGATAAAGGGTATCTGGGATAGGGGTGGGGCTCACGCACTCCCTGCGACTGAGTGCCATTGGGCACCATTGATGATGTGGCCGTGGTGTGAGAAATCCTCGCTGTGGCACGGCCGGCGGCCTGGTTCATTCATGGCTCGGCTGGTCCCTGCATAGACAGTGCTGAGCCAGCGGAATACAGGGTCATCAGGTGTGGGAGTGAGCTCACGGGCTTCCCAGGGTGTCCGAGTCATATCAAAGGGATAGGATACCACTAGCTCTCCGCCATGTAGGTTGGCACTCAGCACAAATGGAATCCTCTGCATCCAGTCAATCACAGCACGAGTCTCTGGGGCCACCTACAGAGAGAGGTCAGAGCAATACAAGAGGCACTTCCCAGGAGCTTTGAGGTGGCTGCTGGAGTGTTTCTGGGTTGTTACTGAACATCTTTAGGTGGTCATTGTGGGGTGTCCCTGTTTATTATTGAGTTGTTTCTGAGTATCCCGTGGGGTGACTGTCACTCACTGTGGCATTGGGCATTGTGTAGTAAGCCGGCAGTGGCAGGTGGTGGTTGGGGAAGGTATGAGGTACCAATCCATCATCCTCAGCTTCCCATAAGGGTGTGTTCAGGTCAGCAAAATTATGGTTCAGGTCAATGAACTGGCGGGTCCATCGTCCTTCCGCCCACCCAACCAGCTCTGAGCCCTGTGAGATAAAACAGAATCAGAACATTCAAAAAAGCATAGGTGACCTTGGAGACTCACAGACCAGGGCAGGAGCCTGGTGCTCTAGGCTTAAACATGACAGTCGAGCCACAAACGTGGCTACTGGGGGTCACATAGGATAATCAGGACCTGGAACTCAGTAGTTGGGGGTAAGACTCTGGTGGATGGGTTACCCTGTAGTTTAGATGGCTCATGGAGAATAATGGGGGTCAGAGGACTAGGGGACCAGGAGTGAGACATTGACAACCACCCCTGGTGATTTCATGGTTATCAGGGCTTATGGAAGGGGACTGGACTCTAGGAGTTGGGGCTCAGGAATTACATATGGCCTTAGGATAACTTGAAGATGTTAGTACACTTGAAGGTGAGCATGATTTCAGAGTCAGAGTCACACCTAGGGATCAATTGTCTTGGAGTTATCAGGGCACAGGGAAGCCTAGGATTTGGAGGTTAAAGGTAGGGGGCATACCCGTTGGTAAGCTATTTCATAGCCATCAGGGTTCATAGAGGGCAGCAGGTGGATGCGAGTCTCAGTGAGAAGCCGAGTCACCCGAGGGTTCCCACGGAGGAATTCAAGACACAAATATTGCATGAGCAGCAAAAGCAGTTCCCTGCCAAGTGCCTCATTCCCATGCATGCCAGCTACATACCGCACCTCTGGTTCTCCTAGAGAAGGTACAGTGCATGAGGAGACCCCTAGGCTCTCAGAGAGGGGACAGGAAGTCACAGCCCCTGCTTAGCTCAGGCGACCCTCGGGGAGAGATAGGATGCAGAGCCCTCCTATTCACCTCAGAAACCCCTGGGAATCTGATGTGAGCTCCCAGACTCCCATTCACCTCTAACTTCCCCTGGGAGAACAGATTCACCTGCCCCCTCTCACTCTTTCATCTCTGATATCATCTGATGTCTCCATCAGACTACTTTTTACACACATATCCCATGCCCCTCTATCATTCTCTCAGTCCCTTCCATACCTCTCCTCACCCCCCCCCCACCTCTGCTTTCCTTTGACCTTGATTTCATAACCACTGGAGCTTTGGGGACCTTGGCTTTTTTGATCCTCATCTTAGTATTCTCCCTTCATCTCTGATCCCCTCCCTACTCATTCCCAGGGTCAAGTAGATGCTGACTCACCAGCATCTCTATTATCTGTTCCACAGTTCTTGTGCAATCCAAACTTAAGGGTGGGATTATAGAAAGGGCTCTTGCCTGGTAGTCATATGATCAAAGAATTTGAACTGAAAAGGACTTAAAGGCTTCATCTAGTCACCCAGGGTTCTGGAACTTGTTTTTGAAAAAACAGGTGATAGAAAGAAAGATAGACAGACAGACAGATGATACATAGATAGATGGATAGATGGACAGATAGATAGATAGATAGATAGATAGATAGATAGATAGATAGATAGATAGATAGATGATACACGGATAGATACATATATAGATGATACATAGATAAACAGAAAGATAGATAGACAGATAGATAACTGTATTGCAGCACAATTCGTTTCCTTTGTAATTTATCTTGTGTATTTTATTTTATGCATTTAAAAAGATTATTCTGAGAAGGGGAGCATAGGCTTTACCAAAGGGGACCATGACTCAAAAAAAGATTGAGAACTCCCTGATCTAGCCACCTCGCTAATTTTATTGAGGAAGCTAAGACTGAGAGAGAGACAACTGAATTGTACAGTCACATGGGTAGTAGCAGAACCAGGCTCCAAATCTAGAGTTCTTTACATCCCTACTTCAGTTGTTTGAATCCTGCCTCAGTCAGTTTCCTCTCTCAGGGTCTTGGTTTCCTCCTCTATAAAATGGGTACAATAATCCATGCTCTGCCTGTCTTCCATATCTGCGCCAAATACAAAGTTCAGACTGGTCACTTTCCTAGAAAGGCAGATTCAAAGACTGAGGCAAAGCATACCTACTTTCCAGGTTACCAGGGAGAAGAGCCCTGAAAAGGTGTTTAATAAAGGAGAAGAAATAATGAGTAGGAAACGTTGTTTTGAAGTGCAAATGGGTTAATAAATGTCAGGTGCTTTGCAAAGGTTAAAGCCCTATGTAAATGCCAGGTATTGTTATTTCCTTTTTTAAAAAGAGAAATGAAACTGCTCTATCATAGCCAGAGATATATAATATAACTAGATTTCAAAGGCCCAGATGCTATCTTTGTGCATAAAATTGAGTGACATGGGCTGGCAGAATTTGGTGACTGGTAAATGATTGACCCAAAGTGTAATCATTCATACAGCGATGTTGATTTGGAGGGAGGTCTCTAGTAAAGTGCCACAGGGATCTGTGCTGGGGCCTGTCTTGTCTAAGTTTTTTATCAATGACTTGGATGAAGACATAAATGGCATGATTTTCAGAATTGCAGATGACACAGAGCTGGGAGTCATGATTCCTAAAGAGCTTGCCAGACTAGAATGATGGGCTAGATCTGACAAGATCAAATTTAATAGGGACCAATATAAAGCTCTACACTTGGGTTCAAATAGTCAACTTCAGAAGGATAGCAGAGATGTCTGCATGAAAAAAGATCTTGGTATTTAGTAGATTACAAGCCCAAAATGAGCCAGCAGAATGATATGGAAGGCAAAAAAAAAAAAGCCTACAGACTTGGGGAATGGGGTCAAGGGGCAAAAATATGGCAGCTTGGACTAGAGGGATGCAACTAGAAACAATGGAGCAAGGTCACAGAGCTGTTTTGCCTTGACATAAGGAAAGATTACTATTCTCCAAAAGTGGAATAGTTGGCTATGTGTTAGGAGGGCAAGCAAAGCCCCTGATCTTAAAGCTGGCTGACATGTCTAGATGTTCAGATGTGGGTTGATCTGACATCATCTGAGGTCTCTTTCAGCTTTGCTATTCTGTAAAGCTCCCTCTAGAAGGTCATCACAGGGATTATTTCCCTGGGCTCTGTGTCCTTACCTAGCTCATGTTCACCAGGCTGGTCGGACATTTCCATCACATAGAGCTTCAGGCCCTCATGACTTTTCCCAATGCTGTAGACACGAGTGATATTGGGACACTGCTCATTCACCTCTTTCATTAGCTGTGGGGGTGGTGGAATAGAGGAAATGAGGTTTGTTAAAGGAAGAATCTGGGAAGGGGAGAAGGAGGATCAGGGTTCAGGGGAGTCTCTGACCTTTCTCATAGCCTTATAGTTGTGATGGCGGAAGTCCAGAGGGTCTGAGGATCCGAGCTGCGGCTCCCGAGGGAAGAGCTCGTTGGGGTCTGGGTAAGCAGAGGAGACCTCGTCACCAATATCCTACCTGGCTTTCCTCCACCATTAATCCCAATGATCTCCAGGACTCACTCTCCTAGCCCCATAGCCCCCAGCCACAACTTTCCCCTTCCTCTATTTCCCCCAACCACTGCTTCTTGGACCTCCCATCCTGCTTCGTGTCCACTCCCTGGGTCTTCACCTGGGAGCAGACAGGCTAGCACCTCAAGGCGGAGGCAGGCTGCACCTCCATCTAGCCAGGTCTGGGGTAGTAGCCTTATGTATCGGGCCACCTGAGGCTGAGACAGCAGTGCCAGCACTGGTGTGTCAGGGTCCGAATTCCCAGGGAACACCTGAAAAGGAGAAGAGTCATAATCCATTCCCAGGGAACTCCCACTTTAGAGACCTCTGGGACCAGAACAACACCTTGCCCAACACTACCTACACCCAAAAGAGCCTAGGACCTCAGCACTGGTCTCTGAATCGATCTGTTTCTTTCTTTCCATCTCCCTGTCTCCCCTTATGTCTTCATAGCTGTTTTTATCTCACCATCTCCCTGTGTCTCTCTGTCTTAGCACCTCCTTCTGTCTAGCTTTGTATCATTCTCTCTCTCTCTCTCTCTCTCTCTCTCTCTCTCTCTCTCTCTCTCTTTCTCTCTCTCTCTCATTCTCTCTTCCCCACTCCCCATGTCTCTCTTCCTCTCTTGGCAGGCTTAGAACAGGGTCTGTCTGGTGCACATGAAGGATAGCTCTATCCTAAAGGAATGAGAGAGTTGGAAGCCACAGAGGCCTGAGCTCAGGAATGCTGGTGACAGGCTGGCCTGCTCCCATGTCCTTCCCATGCTCACCCCCTCCCATTCCCATTCACCTCATCCAGTCCACTGCTTCGGTTCTTCGTCCCCCACCAGGTGAGAGTGTCATTGCTGAACTGGACCTTGTAGGAAGTGACCCAGTCATACCTTCAGTGGGAGAGAGGAGAAGAAATCCTGAGGCAGTATTCTATGATGCTGTGCCTCAGCTACAGCCAATCCTCCAAAATGCCATCCTCTAGAGATCAATGAATATGGTTTCCCCATTTTATAGCTGGGGAAAATAAGCCCCAAAGAGAAGCAAAGTCCCACATCTGAGACAAAGCCAGGAGAAGGAACAAAGTGTCCTTATTCTCAGGCCCAAGCTCTTTCCCAGTTGTAGATCCTAACCTTGAGGCCCAGGCCCCAATAAGTCCTTCTAAAATCACTGCCTGGGACAAAGGTTCCAATGTGGATGTTCTGGCCTGAGTCCAGCCTGCCCAACCCACCCACTCTTCCACTCCCAGTTCATCACAGCCCAACCAGGCCTGGCCTGTCCTTAGCACCTCCAGATGGAGTTCCGGCCCTGGATGATGACACCAGTGAATCGGGCTGTCCGACCAGCATCCACTTGTAGCCAAGGCCGATCATCCTCTGGCTCTGGGCACCAGGCTCCATCAAATAGATCCCCATCCTCTAAGCCTGACTGCAGGGCAGATATCAAGAAAAAGACAAGGCATGAAGGGAAGGGGCAAGAGACTTTGGGAGAGAGGAGTTTTCTTTTAGGGGGAAGGTGTCTGAGAGGGCATTCTCCATGATATTTTTGCTAAGAGGTTCTTTCTCTCTGGAGAGCTCTCTCTGTCTTTGCAGAAGAGTTTACATAGGGCCATCTCTTGGGTGGGCTGCAATCTGTTGGGGGAGGTATCTCTGACAGGGGGATGAGTTGGGGAGGAGGAGTTTCTGACCTGGATGTTGAGCCTTCCACGATGGGCTCCCAGGCCATACGATTGGCTACTAGAAGCCTGGAGCTGTTCATCAGAGACTCGAAGAGATTCCAGCCCCAGGGGTGGGCAGCCTGTGTAAGGGGAATAAATAAGGAGGGAACACAGGAAGATGGGATCCATAATGCATGTGTTTCTGTCTGTCTTGGCATGAGTCCTTCCCTGTGCTTGGATGTGATAGTATGCATGTATCAACCTGTGTATCCAAACACATCCGTATCTGCATGTATGTGTCAGTGTATCTATGTCTCAATGTTTCCACATCCTTGAACTGAATGTCCCTCAATTAGCAGCTACCTGGCTTGGGATCCTGAGTGATCTCTTGGTTTCCTGGGCTAGGGTGGGTTGGACTCAGCTTCTTCCTCTTCTTCACAACTACTTTTTTCTTCTTGACAACCCGGACCTTGACTCGAAGCACTGGCTTTACTGAGGGAGGAAAGGCAGGAAGGTTGGAAGAGATCCAAGCAGGGCAAAAGCTGAACTAGATCCCTGGAGACAGACATTCCTCGTTCATGATCTTGGTGGGAGAAGGGGGAGGATGGACAATGTATGATATTGTGTCTTCCCTTCCTCCTCTTATACAGAGTTTCAATTCAATTTACCAAACATTTGTTGTTTCTGCCTCAGTTCCTTTTCTCTGGTCATTTTTATTCCCCCCTCTCACCCACCCTTTTTCTGTCTCTATCTCTATCCTACTCTTCTTTTCTCCTTTTTTCTCTACCTCTTCTCTTCTCTCTCTCTCTCTCTCCTCTTTGTTTTTCTGTCTCCATTTTTCTCTGTGTTTCTGTTTCTCTCCTTATCTCTTCCTCTCTATCTCCTAATCTTCCTTTTCCTCCTCCTTTGTCGGTTTCTCTCACTCTCACCATGTTTAGATTCCCAAGAGAATTTCACGGTTCTCTCCCTCTATCTCTTTCTCTCCCCGTCTGTGTCTGTTTATTTCCTCTTTGCCTGCCATTCTCAGCCTTAAATCTCTCCTGTGCAAGAGACCCCATCTCTCACCAGCTTTAGGTCGCTTCTCTTTTCAAAGATTTTCTAAGTCTGAGATCCCCAGGAGAGGCAGGGGAGCCAGGTCCAGATGGAATCTCCAATGTCCAGAACGTGGGAGTGTGAATAAGCAAGTATGTGTATGTTGGAGAGAGAGAGAGAAAGAGAGAGAGAGAGAGAGAGAGAGAGAGAGAGAGAGAGAGAGAGAGAGAGAGAAAGAGAGAGAGAGTGCATGTGTGTTTAAGAGTTGGGGGAGGGAGTGTGGAAGGTTTGAGTGAGTGTAGGGGGAAGGGGCTGAGAAGTATGTGACTCGGGGACGAGGAGGGGAGTGGAGAGGGAATGGGCTGAACCACAGAAGGCTGGATTCCTACAAAGGTCGCTGGAAGTACCAGCTGGGCTCAGACTCAGATCTTGAGACAATTCAATTCAATTCAATAAAGAGCTATGGAACTGATCCGACCTCGGAAAAGACCGACCTGAGAGAGGGTCGGGAGTCTCACCTTTCTCCTTCTTCGCCTCCTCTTTGGACCCCCCAGGCCTCGGGGTGTTGCCGTGAGGAGCTCGGAAAGCCGGGGTGCCCGGTCTTGGGGTTCGAAGAACCGGAGCCGCCTGCGTTCCGGTTCGTGAGGTCGGGGTAGCAAGAGCTGGGGAAGTTGAGGACCAAGGGATTCTAGGGGTCAGGGACTCAGAGGTCCGGGGATGAGGGGTAAGGATATTGGGGATAGGGGAAGTTGCGGGCCGGGAGGTTCGGGGAACCTGGAATTTCGGTGGCCTGGACCGTGGGGCAGAGGTGGTAGGGTTCGGGGAAATTGCAGGCCTGGGGGTTAGGGGGCCCTGGGACTCCGAGGTCCGGCGGCGGGAAGTTGGGCTGGCAAAGGCTGGAATTGCTCCCAGACCGGGGCTGAGGCGAGAGGTCTGTGCCAGGACGGTCAGGGTAAGCAGGAGCCCCCGCATGGCCAGGGCATGGAGGAGGTAGACAAGGGGATGGGTTGGGGGGAAAGCTTTGTGTTGTCTGTCCGTCGGTCAGTCTGTCCGTCTGAGTCTCCCTCCTGGTCTTGGCTGCTTCCTCGGCCCTGCCCCTCCCCCTTACCCCTCGCCTCCGCCCCTTCCTCCTGTTCTCCCCTTCCCTCTAAGTTGTCCCAACCCAGAAAGTGAGGGGAGGTTATTGCTGATCCACTTCAAGCTCAGGTCCCTCCCCCGACCAGCGCCCCTGCGAAAGGGAGTCAAAAGTCGGGAAACTGAGGCCCAGAACTCGGGGTGGTTCCTCGTGTATTCCTCTACCTTCCCCTACCCCAGCACTGCCAGGAACCTCTGCACGGTGAAATCCAGGAGGCTGCGAGTTGGAGAAGGGCGGGGAAGATAGGAGGAGGAGAGAAGCTCATCCACGTGCCGGACTGCTATCTACAACTTCTCCACTCCCTCTTCCTCAGGCAGTCCAGCATCCCCCCACCCCCACCCCTTACATCCAGGGGAGCTGAAAGGGGCGCGTATCCGAGAAATCTCCGCTTCCATCTCCCCGGGAGGCTCTATCAGTGGGCGGGACTGTGGGAGGAGTGTGGCCCTGTGGGGCCTCGAAGAGGGGGATCTGAGGGATGGGGGAAGGGACTTTGCTTAGGGAAAGACCCTAGGAGCTGAGAAGCACAGTAGGAGGCCAAGCTGCGGATTCAGACTTGCTGGCGCATAGCCCTAGAAGTACCCTCCGCCATTTCTGAGAGAATGTTGAGGAGGAAAGAAACTGAGGCTGAGGTGGGAGTGTGGGAGGTGAGGAGGGGAGAGTTCCATCTTTGCTCAGTGAGGATCGAGGACTGGAGGCGAACACTGGCATCGAAGCTCCCCAGGCCGATTTTCTTCTCTCCGCCCCCACCATCTGCCACGTTCCCCGTTATGTAACTACAGCTGAGGCTGCAGATGCAGATGGGAGGGGACCAGGACTGGGCAGATGTGGGAGGGGGCGGGGCAGATGTGGGGGCTGGGGGTCGGCCGTCTAGCTCTGGAAGATCTAAATCCCTCCGCTTTAAAAGTCTACCTGAGCCCAAAGGAACTGTCGGTTTCGGTCATTCTCTCCCTCCTTTGCCAACCCCGCGCGGGTTCCCATCCGATTCCATTGACATCTATTAAATAGCTATTATGCTAGACGCTCAGGATACACGCACGGAAACGGAACAGTATCCACCCTCAAGGAACTTAATATTCTATAGTAGTTGGGGTGTGGGGGGCTATCCCCTAGTATCTTAAAACTCGGTCTCCTACATCAGACCAGGGACTGAGTCTCCCCACCCAGTTCCGGACCTTGGGATGCCCCCCACCCCCACCCAATGGGTCACAATAGGGCCAGGGTCGCCTCCCAGGAGTTGGGACTGGACTGGAGAAGAGGGGCCCGGGCAACTCCAACAGCAGGGGTGAGACTTTGGCCTCTGGAGCGGGGTTGGTTGAGGCTGAGCTCGAGCTCCTGGCGGGTGGAGGAGGCCGATGTGGAAGCCTCCGGGAAGTGGGGGACAAGGCTGAAGATGGAGAGGCTGAACTAAAGCCTAGAGGAAGGAACTAAAATGGGAGAAAATGAACTAAAACTAGGGGCGGAGAGGAGATTTAGGTTCGGGGTAGAGAAGAGAGGCGGAGCGGAGCTGATCTTGGAGGGACGGGGCTTTATGGATCTCCTCTCCACTCTCCACCCTCCACCCTCCAGCCCCCAGCCCCCACCTCCTCTATTCCATCTGGGGCTGGCTGAGTCCCGGGCCCCGTGGGGTCATCAACGGCGGGAATGAACTACAGGAACAACTTAGATCGGGACAAATCGCCGGGGTCCAGCAACACCGATAACTCCCAGGTTTCTCTGCTCCGGAATCTGTGAGTGACGGAAGCCGACGGACCGAAGCTCTCCCAGAAGTTCCCGTCCCTACCACCGCCCTCTCCCAGGAGCCCACTTGCCTTTCAAGACCCCCTACCTTGCTCTCTACACCTCCCCTGCCCCGCAGCTGGCCCATTCCCCGGTGCCCCACCCCTAGACTCCTATGGCCCAGCTTAGGAGCTCCCGCCGAAGTTTGCGCCCGGAATCTGGGGACAGAGGAGTAGTTTTAAGAGGGATCTGGTGGGTGGGTGAGAGGAGCTCTGGGAGGGGGAAAACTTGTGGGAGAGATTTGGGAGTGGGATTTGAGAAGGGAAGCGTCTCCCTGTCCCCGCTACTGCCCTCTGTCCCGCCCATAACCCACGGCCCCACTCCTAGTGCCTCTTGTCCTGTGTCCCCTCCAGGGATTTGCTGTTGGGGTGCGAGTGGAGTGTGCAATGCCCCCGGTGCCGGGACAGGAGGAGGAATGCTCGGTGTCGGAGATGGATTGAGGAGTGTGCGAACGCGTACGCGATCGCGCAGGAGGACAGAGGACGGGACCTGGCCCAGAACCAAGACTGGGACAGGGAACTGGACGGGGACGAAGATGGGGACGGGGACGCGGACGGAGACGGGACCAGCTCCACGTGGTGCGTTCGGTACCCAAGCCGAGACGGCCACTGCTATATCCAGAGAAGCTCCCTTTCCTCCGAACCCCCTCGGACGAGGCAGCGTGAGTCCTTCGGTTTGCAGTGGCTTGATCCTCTGGAGCTGATCCTGGACGTGACCGCCGGGCTGGCCCTGCTGTCCTTGCTAGGAGGAGAGAACTTCGAAGTGCTGTTGCCGCCCTTGCTCCTCTTTATCGTTTACCTGCTGCTCACAACGCCCCTGGCGATGGTACTGGGCTGCAGGAGGCGATCTCGAGGCCAGACTTGGGGATCGTTTTAAAGTGGAGCTCTGGGTCTAGTGCACTCTCACCCCCGAATGCAGGGGAGGTCTCCTCGGAATACAAACCATAGCCTCGAATATTGAAGCCCACATCTGGAATACAGGGCCCCAACCAGAATACAGATCCCATCTCTTTAATCTCTGCCCAAATTCCAACAGGAATCATGGACTGGAAAGCAAACACAGGAGCCCAAAAGACAGCCCAAGTGCAAAGGACCCCAGTTCCAAACAAGACCCATCCTGGAAAACATCTGAACAAAGTAATAAAGGGGCCCTGACTCAGCCATCTCTTATGTTACATCTTGCTGGTTTGGGCGTGGGAAGAAGAGGGAGGATGTCACGTTGTTCTGCTCTGTTGACCTCCAAAGACCGGAAATGGGGATGTGTGATGCTAGGTCTAACTAACCATGGGGATGATACTAATAGTTTCAAGGTTTTCAAAGTACTTTTCTCAAATCAATCCTGACGTAGGAATTTCACCCAATTTACAGTTGGGGAAACTGAGGTTCATCTATATTAAGTGACCCAGGTGACAAATCTAGTGTCTGAGCCAGGATTTAAATTGCAATCTCCCCAAACTATAGCATACTTTCCACTTAGCTGCCCTGCCGTTTTAGGCCTTGGTCCATTCAACTGAAAGGGCAACAGGGAACAAGATCCTAGGAGACAGACATACTGGGTTTAATTTGGCTCTGAGGATCTGGGTGAGGGGAGAGACGAATGGGGAAACAACAGCTCAGATTTGAAGTAAATCACACCCTTCCAGACAGTACACACACTCAGAAGACCCAGAGATGGAAATAAACTGATAGTGTTGGGCAGGTGGAATTGTATCCATGGCCATTGAGAGGGAGAGAAATCTAGGAAAGCTTAGAAGGAAGAGCATAGTGTGGAAAGAAAAGGACTCTGGTGTGGAATGGAAAAGGCGATGGCAGAAATGCGAGCCAGCAGAGGGAGCAATGGACTAGAAAGAGATTGAGGTAGGTGCATGCATAGTACCCCCTGAGCCCACAAAGTGGTCAGGGAGCTAGCCCTTTGGTCTCAATGGACCCAGCTTAGAGGCCTGAACCCAGCGCCTCAACTCAGTTCCCCTGTATTCTTCCCCCTCTTATTTTTAGTTCCCCAACACAAACAGGAAAGGATCTCAGAGGTCACCTAGAACAACCTTTATCTGAAAAATTCTATCTCCTCCCTGACATCCCAGACAAGTGGTCAGCCAGCCTTCCATTAATGGAAAACTCACTGCCTTCCATTTGGGTGTGGCTCCAATTCTTAGGAAACTTCTGACATGGACCCTAGATCTATACCAGGGGTAGGGAACCTGCAGCCTCAGGCCTCTGAAGTTTGGGTTCAGTCAAAGGGCAGCACTTGAGGACCTAGAGGGCCACATGTGGCCCCAAGGAGGAAGGTTTCCCACCCCAGCTCTATACCTCCCACCTATTACTCTCTGTTTGGCCCTCAGGGGCCAAGGCAAACATCCAATCTGTTTTCCAGTTGACAACAAACCTCAAATACTTTGAGACATCATGTTTCCCTTAAATGTCCTGTTCTCCAGGCTATACATCCCCAGTTCATTTAATCCATTCTCATGGCACATAAACAGGTAGTCTGGCACAATGGAAAAAATAGATTGGCAGCCACAGATCCTTGGCTGGAACCCTGGCCCTGCTAATATGAGTCTGGACAAATGGCTTCATCTCTTAGGCGGCTCAGGTTCTTCATCTATAAAACAATGGAGTTGTGCTGCTAGATGGGTGCAGCTGGATGGCAAAGTAGATAGAGGACCTGGCCTGAAGTCAAGGAAGACTCATCTACCTAAGTTCAAACTCGGTCTCTGACTAGCTGTGTGACCTGGGCAAGTCATTTAACTCTGCTCGCCTCAGTTTCTTCATCTCTAAAGTGAACTGGAAAAGGAATGGCAAACCACTTCAGTATATTTGTGAAAAAAAAAAAACCCAAATGGATCACAAAGAGTTGGATACAACTAAACAAAAAAGTTGCTAGATGATCTGTAAACTCTCTTCAAGTCTGAACAGCTAAAATCCTGAAGTCTTTTCCTGAAAGTGACAAGCTCCAGGTTGTCCATATTCTTCCTAAAATCTGGAGTCTAAATGTGGTCTGATCCTGCTAATGGGATTATCAACTCCATCATTTTGGACTTTAAGCTTTCTCTCTCTTAGTACAGCTTTAGATCGCATTAGAGTTTTAGGGTTTTTTGGGGTTTTTTTTTTGCCTTTTTGCTGACAGTTTCAAAGATAGGAAGAAGGGTCTCCTGGAGAATACAGTATACCCAACAAAGGTTTTTAAGAAAGGAGCTTCTGGAGGCTTGCAAATTTAATCAAAGGGGCCTTAGTACTACAATAGCAGTACTAAGTACCATAAGCTTGAATGAATACTCAAAACAACATTGATAATTTTTTTTTAAATTTATTATTTTTCTTTTTTAAATATATTTAATTAATTAATTAATTTAATATATTTAGTTTTCAGCATTGATTTTCGCAAGAGTTTGAATTACAAATTTTCTCCCAATTTCTACTCTCCCGCCCACTCCAAGATGGCATATATTCTGGTTGCCCCATTCCCCAGTCAGCCCTACCTTCTGTCACCCCACTCCCCTCTGAACCCCTTTTCCCTTATAGGGCACGGTAAATTTCTATGCCCCATTGCCTGTGTATCTTACTTCCTAGTTGCATGCAAAAACATTTTTTTTGTTTTTGAACATCTGTTTTTAAAACTTTGAGTTCCAAATTCTCTCCCCTCTTCCCTCCCCACCCACCTCCCTAAGAAGGCAAGCAATTCGACATAGGCCACAATGTGTATCATTATGTAAAATTCTTCCACAATACTCATGTTGTGAAAGACTAACTATATTTTGCTCCTTCTTAACCTATCCCCCTTTATT
>CM053623.1:412995511-413048096 GCA_028646595.1 Phalanger gymnotis
CTTTGTTGACTTCTTCTGGCTGTATATTTTGGTCTTCTTTGTCACCAAAGAAAGATTCCAAAGTCTGAGATTGAATCTGAGTCTGTTTTTGATGCCTGAGCATGTTCCCAGCCAACTTATTTGACCCTTGAGTTTTTCGTCAGGGTATGACTGCTAGTAGAGTAAAGAGTGCTTTGTTCCAAGATTAAGGGGATGCACTGTTGTTTTCAGAGCTATTTCTATACAGCCAGCTCTGCCACACCAGCACTCCTCTTCCCCCAAGAACCACTAACCTGGACCTGACTGAGATCTTGAGCAGGCTCTGCATTCCTGCTTTGATCTGCCACTTAATTCCTCCCACCAGGTGGGCCTGGGGCCAGAAGCAACTGCAGATGTAGTTCTGTAGCTGCACCACCCCCGCTGCCCCTAGGGTTATGGCCAAACCTTGAACTCCTTTCACTCTGTCCCAGCAGCTTTTCCCACTAACCTTCTCTGTTGTCTTTGGTGTTTGTGGGTTGAGAAGTCTGGTAACTGCCACAGCTCACTGATTCAGGGTGCTAGGGCCTGTTCTGCCTGGCTGGTCTGTCCTGCTGTCACCCACACTGGGCTCCACTCCCCTCTGCTCCCAGCTCCATGCCCAATAGACCCCACTCAGTGACCATCCAGGCTGTCCTGGGCTGGAGCCCTGCTTTCTTCTGCTATTTTGTGGGTTCTGCAGTTCTAGAATTTGTTCAGAGCCATTTTTATAGGTTTTTGGAGGGATCTGGCAGGGAGCTCATGCAAGTCCCTGCTTTCCAGTCACCATCTTGGCTCGGCACCCCCCCCATAAAAAATTTTTAATTAAAAATAATTGAGATTAGGTGCTACATGCAATAATCCTTGTTACCTAGTTTGTACCTAGTTTAAATTCATATTTATATAAATGACTATTCTAACCCCTTATCTTCACTCTCTGAATCATCTCAGACTAGCTAATATATATTTCTTACATTGTAGTAACACAAAAGAGGACAATTTACTCAACATAGACGTGCAGGGTAAATAACTGGATAATACATTAAATGGACAATACTCAACAGTTAGTACCCTAACCACTGCATCTCCCAATCACTGAAGATAGAAGTTTATACATTCAGCCTGACCCCAGCCCAACAGCCAAGCAAACAATGCCCAATTTTAGGAATCAAGAAAAAGCAGATTAGTAACTTTGTGTATCTGATGACCAGGAAAGGTACTTGATTTTGTTGTCTTGGCCACAATCACCCCTCACCTGGATCATTAAATTTTCAGGGATCTTGATGGCAACCATGCATGAATTCCGTGATGGCCAATGGTAACATTAAGGAAGTAGAAAGAAGCATTGAGTCCAGTGTCTGGCATTAGCAGAAAGTGGGGAAAATCTTAGTATCTACAACTGAACTGCCACATTAATTCCCTAAAGTCTGTCATCTGAAGAGTTGCAACAACAATGCTACTTGTTGCTACTGTGGCTGTGTAAGGCCAATAACATCAGCACACAGGAGGGCTACTAGCACATGTTCTTTGATCTGCTTTTCTAAGGAAAGCAACTTTAAGGGGTTAACAATCTTATTTTAATTAAATATACACATATCATTCACTTAGTTCAGGGGGAAAAGTCAGCATCCTGAACTTCAGAGAAAACACAAACAGAAATTATAAGCGGAAATCATATTAACAGAGCAAAATAACACAAATCAGCAGACAGGGCTTCTAGCCGTCTGACCAAGACATTGCATACATAGTTACCAGAGAGAGAGGCATCAACATCTGGGTATTCAAAGTCGGGAGGATCCTTAATGGCTACCCAGAGTCTTGTCAGGTCAGAGGGCTTCACACCTCTTGTGACCTAATTAGCAAAAAGGTGTGGGCCTTCCTATAAACAAAGGCAAGACTTAATCAAAGGCACTTGATTGCCTTACTGCCAAGAAGCACTCCAAAACGAAAGACAACAAAAAGTCCCACTTTGCTTGCCATTATAAGAGTAAAAACTGGAATGTCTGCAAACTTTGGCAGATAAGGCACAGCATCCTGATAATCTCCTGGCTCCGTTACCATTTTCTTTGTCTTCCTTCCTTCTTCATCTTCCTTTTTCCTTCCACTCCCTGCTTCAAACTTTGCCCTTCTTATCTCTTTGTCTTATTGTGAAAATCTGATCTGGGAGCATGGCTGGCCAACCAGAATCCCTCTGGGTGACTTCATGTGGATGGTAGGTTCAGTTAATTTGACTGCCACAATTCATTTCATAATGTCTGGAATATGACTGCTATGACCATTTTCCATAACATGTATAAGGATGTTTGCTCTTCCAGATGTTTACAATTGCAAGTGCCATCTTCCTTTTGTGAATTGCTTGGTAGAAAATGTATATATGGTCACACATATTTGTGATTGCCTTCTGGCCCATTTCATCGACATTCCAATATATGAAGTACTAAATTAAAAGCCCTGAGCGAATAGTAGACTAGAGCCTATAACTAGAGTGTGCTTTTGTGTCTAGACACAGGCTCAGGAGAGTTAAGAGCTATAATAAAATGTTATCTGTTTTGGTGGACTGTATATGAAATATGGTAAAATAGAATAAAAATATATAAAATATAAAAAAATTCAGGCTGGGAACAAACTGAATGTCATATTTTGTTGTTTTTGTTTTACCATGAGACCTGTTGTAAGTTGATGCTTACCTGAGCAAGGTAGGAGTTCTGAGGCTCTGAGAAAGTTTTTCAGAGCCTAGCTAAGACTATAAAAGCAGGTCCTCTGTTTCCATGAGAATGAATCAAACAAACAAACAAGCAAGCAAACACCAATCATCCATGAGTTTAAGTCAGACTCTCTCCCTTTCCTTTTCTCTCTCCTTCACCTCTTTGACTAATTACAAAACTCAAAAAAACCTGGGAAAAGACGTGACAGATGATTCCTTAATGCTTTGCATTTCCATCAAACAATTCCCTAGAAGGCCTAAGATTCGAGAAAAATGAACACATATCAGATATGGACCTTTCCTGTATAAAAAAAGAATACTAAAAAGCCATTTTTCAAAACTTCTGCTATACATCCCTTGTCTCCAGTCCCCTCCAACTGAACATATGCCCAGGTCTACCTGTATATGACAGCATTGGAAGTCTACTTCAAGAAGCAGGCTAGGGAAATTCTATTATCCCTTATCTCTAGCTTTCATGAGGCCTTGTGTTTATAGTAAAGAATAATCTTCAACACACTTCTTTCAGATATTTAAGGCCATGTTCCTTTTTCTTTTTAAAGTGTGGATATTGATGTGTCACAAAAATAATTTATTTGAAAAGGTTTTAGTGTAGAAATTAAAATGGGTAGGGGAACTTGATAAATTCTCCTTTTCATTTTAAGAAAAATAAATCTTTGCATCATAAACAATGAATATGAAAAATTTGGAGAAGCATGGGAAGACTTATATGAATTGATGCAGAGTGAAGCAAGCAGAAACAAGAAAACAATGTACGCAATGACTATAAAAATGTAAATAGAAAGAACAGAAAAAAGTTAAACTGAATGCAGTGCTGTTACATTGATGAAGCTTGATCCAGGAGAAGACATAAGAAAATGCACATCCCCCTTCTCTTCTTTCCCGGAGTAGAGGACTATGGGTGTGAAAAATCGCATATACAATCAGAATCCATTGGTCTGTTGCTTAGTTTTGCTAAACTTCTTTTTCTTCTCTTTATTTTTTATTCTTTGTTAATAGGGTTGGCTCCAAAGGCTGAGGGAGTAGGGAAGAATATATGGAAAGTGAATGAGATGTCTATATGTAAATGTGTGTGTGTTTTACTGTAGCAGGGATGAATTGTAGTACTTCCCACAGAGTTGGGCATGTGCTCTGGCCTCTTTCTGTGGGGATTTGTCCTCAAGGTTAAATGTGACCCAACAACTCCTGATTGTTCCCTTGATCTTTATAACTAGGGTTACACCAAAGATAACTGTTCTCAGAGTTAGTGGAATCCTTGATCTCTCTCCCATTCCTAGCAGGCTATAAGAGTTGTAGAAAGGTACCAATCTTCTTTTTAGTTGGCTCCTGTAGGACTTCCTGCATTTCTCTTTTTAGGATTTCCAGTAATCGGGAAGCAGAGAATTTCTTTCTTCTACCTAGTGGCAATTGTAGCTATAGCCACATAGTGAATAACTTGTGCTTACCTAGGTGAACCCAAGTTCCTGGCTGGTTTCCTCTGTCTCTGTGTTTCTTCCTTGAAAAGAGATCTACATCCAGAAACCAACAAACTTGGGGGAAAAAGGGCATTTCCAACCTTGATGACTATTTTATGAATTTAAGAGCTCTTGTGCCCCTGAATTGGTGCTGGCTGGTCACAATAATTCTTGTAACTGCATAACTTCTAGAGGAGGAGATGACCACCAACAAGAGAATGCTGCAGCTGAAAAGTTTGTTAAAGGTTAAAGTAAGCTTGGACTGGCCAGGAGATCTGAATCTCACCAGTTACTAGCATAGGTCTGAGGTGAAAGTGAATTTTTTTTTTTTTTAGCAATCTCACAATATCGTTTTTACCTTTCAGGAGAATATAATGATGGTAACAGGTCTTTCTTTTTTAATGTTTTAAGTTAATGCATACTTTGCGTATGTGCATATATGTGTATTTAAAGCATTTCTTTTGTGGTGGAGGAAATAAATAGCTGTCCTATATCTTATATCTGTTTTGAACATTGTGTATCTTTTCTGAAAAGAGATACTGTTAATCAATTTGGGGAGGGAACATAGATGTATATTTTCTGAGAGAAGGTTCTATTAATCCTTTTTGTAGAGATCTGAGACATGAGACATACTTAGCCTTTGTGTTAGAGATGTTTTCCCCACGGTTTTATTCTACAAGCCAAAAAGATAGGAGAAACTTGATCTCCTGACTTTGCAGTTAAGCAGCCCCCAAGATGAATCCAGGATCTGTTTGAGTACAGAGCCCTAGTACTATCTGTGTAACGACCTCCCCGTGCTGTTGGTCATAGAGAAAGGAGAAGAAAATCTTATAAACTTAGAAAAATAACTCTCAACATTCTGTGGAGCTCATGACACACTGATGGCAAAAGCAATCAGCTCAACTAAGAGAGAAGAGGGCCAGAGCTCAGCCAGGAGGAAATTCCCTGAAATTTCCAGTATAGTTAAGCTGGGAATAGGGACATGATCCTTTACGGGTCAGCTCCTCTACATGCTTACTTCTTCCTAGAGTCTTTCCCCCTTCAGAGACCTGAAGAGAGTCTGACGTGAGAATTTTTTCCTTTAAAGTTAGAAGCCAGAAGACCAGGTTCTGTCTTCTCTCCAGCTCTCACCAACTCCATCCTTATGCAGGTGAGTAGCATCAAGCAATTAGACTCTAGCAATAAGGATAGTCCCATGCAATGGCCCTTTGAACCAGGGGTTACAAATGGAACCGGGGAAATCTTCTTTCTCTATACTTTCCCCTCTCTCTCACTGCCCAGGGTTGGGCCTTGATGTGGACCAAGCTGGTCCAAAGAGAAATTGGTCACAGCTATTATGTGTTTGTGGGGTGGGGTGGGGGAGGGAGGATGACCTCTGGAGTAGCCCCTGCTCTACAGGTCATAAAGCCTTCCCTCTCCCCTGGCAGTGTATGTCCCCAGAATGGCAGGCCCGATAGGGAGGAGGTGAGGAGTGGGGAGGTTGGGGAGGGAGAAAAGGAACACAGGACTCCATAGTAATGTCCATGTTCCATCAGACCTGACCCAGAATGAAGCTTGCTCCCTGTACTTGGCAAGGAGCTAATATGGGGTCTCCAGGGCTGCCCGTACCTCAGGTCCTAGCTGTCTTCTTCATAACTTTAGGTCCTACCCTACTTGGGTTCTGACACTGACACCACTGTCACCAGGGTTCTTGTCTCCCCATCTCTGGTTACCTCCTTCAGGACACCCTATTTCTTCCTATATTCCCAACACCTTCTATCCCTGACTCTCCCCAGAGATATTCCTCACAAGGTCTCCCATCTCTTTCTTGGGTCTCCAATTTATCATTTTTCTCTCCCCCATTTCTGCTTCCCCATCCCTGTGTCTCTATCCCTCTTTCCGAACCCTGTCTCCTCCATCTCTGCCTCTCTACTCCTGCCTCCCCAGCCTCATTTGTCCATCTCTTCTCCAGCCCTGTCTCCCTCATTCCTTCCACATCTGCCCCTGGAATCATTTCTTCTTTTGTTATCTTCTCATCTCCAAGGCAGCATCCTATAATGGGCAAGACCCTGGACTTAAGATTTGAAAGGACCTGGGTTCAAATCCTCCTCAGACACTTACTAGTTGTATGACCTTGGGCAAGGCATTATGCCTCATTTTCCTCATCTATAAAATAAGGGATTAGACTCAATGACCTTTAAGGTCCCTTTCAGCTATGAACCTATGATCGATGATCTTCCCATCTCTGCCTTACTTTCCCCCTCATCCATCTCCCCTCTTTCCTCAGGTCACTATTTCTATCTCTTCAATATCTGCATCATCCTCTTGGGCTTCTCAGCCATGTTTTACATTATTATCTATCCCCCTCCTTCCAGATAGCCTTTTCTCCCTTGTTGTCCATGCTGCTGCTTCCTCCTGTTGTTTCTCCTATCTCTCTAACCATTCCTCTGTTTCAGGCTTCAGAAATAGGGGCTTAGTATCCAGGACCCAGGAGGCAAAAGCCCTTTGGACAACACCCTGGCCATTATCATATCTGGAGTATTGGAGGCAATTCTGAACAACACATTTTGGGAAATGAGCCATTCACTGGCTCTTCATCTTTCTCCTGTTACACTCAAGTTTTCCCCAAGAGTCTGTCCTTAGCTCTCATCTTCCTAGACAATTTCATCCACTTCTGTGGTTCCGTTGTTGTTATCTCTGTGTAGATAACATATATTTGTGCAGATGATACCCATATGTATACGGTCATCCCTGATAGCTCTCTTGAGCTCTAGTCCTGCTGGCAGAGACATTACTAGCAATTTTTGCCTTGAGAAAGTGTTACAAAATAACATAACATCAAATCAACTTTCTAAGACAAATTTGGTTATTGGGGGACAGACCTAGCATACTAAGAACTTGCTGCAAAGTAGACCTCTGCCTGAAGGGAAGGTTCATCTGAGATACAATAAGATCTAGCAAACTGGAGAAAGGGGCCCCCTGGTAACTTACTATTTTAAATCATGATTCTTACTATCAAGATCCTAAGTGCCATCGTTTCTATGCTCCTAAATGACTATAAATGCTGTCAATGCCCTCTAAATATTGGTACCCTGGTGCAGAACCTTGGTCACCCTGCCCTAGTTACATGTCTCTTCCTGTTGGACATCTTCCACGACGTTGTTCTTGCAGCAGATCAAACTGAACCTTAATTCTAATGTTCTCCTCAAACCCTGTCCCAGCTCATTCCTTTCTTAGTGCACCATTGTTACCCAGACAGAGTCAGAAAATGCAGGGAAAGGCATGATGGTGGCCTATCAGGAGCAGCCAAGCTCTTGGCCACAAATCTTCCATACAGACTTAGAAAATGCACCTGACTGAATCCTGATGGAGAAACATCTTTGCCTAGAATAGCTCCTCCCTCCAACCCACACCCCTCTCCCCACTACTTCCTTCCTTCAAGACCCAACTCATGGGGCCTCCTCCTTAAGGAAGCCTTCCTTCATAATCTTTTCCCCCTCATCCCTAGGAAAATGATTTTTTTCTCATCAAATTTCTCATGTCCCTTTGCCTGGACTTCTTATAGCTTCTCGGACCCAGGATGAAAAATGCTCTCCCCCTCCAGAGAGAGAGCTGATGAATTCCGAGTGCAGATTGAAGCACACTTTTTTCACTTTCTTTATGATTCTTGCTTTGCTTTGTTTTTTTCAACGTGGCTAATATGGAAATAGGTTTCGTGTGACTTCACATGTATAATTAATGTCATATTGCTTGCCTTCTTAATGGGTGGGGGAGGAACAAAAGAGAGGGAAAGAATTTGAAAATAAATTTCTAAAATAAATGTTAAAAATAAATTTTAAAAAAAGATTATAAGCTTCTTGAGGGCAAGACATATGTCTTTGTACATGGTGGGTCCTCTATCAGTATTTTTCTATTGGATTGAGTTGTTTCTCATTTTCTCTCTCCTCCATTTCTCTCTCCTCATCTCTGTATTCCTATCTCTACTCCCCTACTTTGGCCTGTTCTGTTCCAAAGATCATTCTTTCTTGGTAGGGAAAAAAGAAGCAAAATAAGAATCAAATAGTTCTTCCTCTCCTCTGTTGTCTGTTACAGCCTCATTCCTGCTTTGAATGCCCGATTTTTTCACCTCAGAATTTTCCCTAGTTCTTTGCTCTTTTGGATTTTCAACTTCATCACATTTAAAAAAAAAGAATTCTTTTGTGTTCACCCTCTCTTACCCATCCCTATCTCCTATTTCTATTTCCCTAGGATTCCTGTTATTACAGATCAAATGAGTCAAGTTGGGGGCCGGGGCCTAGAAGCTGGAGAGGGTCCTGAACTTTTGGTGAGCCACGGTGTGCCTTTGAGGAGTTCACTCAAACTCTTGGATGGGGCCCTGGGCCTTGGTATACTAGGACACGGTGCTCGCCTTGTCCTGGCCTTGGCTGGACCAGGCATGATGCTCCTGCTGCTGTTTCTAATGTTGAGTTTCCTGACCTTCGACCTTATTCATGGGTAAGGGGGCTGGATTCCTGGGTGTCTGTCCCAGAGAGGGTCTCTTCGGCCTGTTTCACCTTGGGTTCTCCTTTCCTTGTAGGACCCAGCAGCTGCCTCTGCCTCAAAGACCAATGTTTAGACCTGTTGGCTCAGGAGCAGGGGGTGAAGGCCCCCACCTGCAAGAACCACTGCTCCCACCTGCCCTGAGCCAAGCCCTGGATGGATTCCTGCTCTTCACTGGCCTGGGGCTCCTCTTTCGGGCCCTGATGCCCTTCAGTATCTTCAGCCTTATAGTCACCCTACAGGCCCTGATCTGAAGCAAAGCCTTTGCTCTCCAGCAATCGGCAGGCTAAAAGAGCCTCCTCACAGAAAATACATGAGGATTGACACAGCCTCTGCCTCTGAATTTCCTTTCCAGTGCCTCTAGGCCACCCTGGGATGAGTGGCCCAGAAAGAAAGCCCCAAACTAGTTTTAGGTCCTGGGGTTTGAAAAGCAAAACAGAAGCCTCTTGAGTCAGAGTGGTCTCTATTACGCTTGGTAGCATAAACTTTGGACCCTTAGACAAGCATCTAACATCAATAGTACTTGTAAGGAAGCTGTTGGATCCCTTCTGCCATGCAATTAGAATCTTAGTATTTATACTTCAAAAGGACCTTTAGAGATCATTTTGTCCAAACCTTCTTATTTTATAGGGGAACAAATTGAGAATCAGAGAGGTAAAGGGATTTATTTACCAGGACACAGGGAAGAAGTAGCAAAATTCCATGAATTTTAAGAGTCCAAGAGTTTGGGGTCATGGGTCATGGGGCAGAAGGCATAGCCCTCCCGCCACTAACTTTAACCCTGGGGGAGGAATAGGAGGTTAGGGAGAACAAGGAGATGCAGAAGCCCGAGGCAGCACTGGCCCTGGCTTATGATCTCTGAGTAGGGAGAAGCTGGAAAGAATTCTGTGGCAGGTTCACGGTCAGCCTGATGACTAAATTAAGAAGGATGTAGGTCAGACCCCAGGCAGGCTTTTCAGCCAGGAAGTGTTTAGAAACCAGGGAATAGGGGAGAGAAGGAAAAGAGAGGTGAAATTCCCTTCCTCGGAGAACACAAAATCACAGAGCAAGAAAGGAGCTTAGAGTTCATCTAACCCAAACCTTTCATTTTACTAAGGGAGAAACTGAATCCCAGAGTAGTCATGACAGTATTAAGCTAGATCTTGGCTCAGAGAACCCCTTCTGTCTGGAGGTTCCTAACAGTTTGTGCCTTTGGTCGACAAAAGACTTTAATTCTTTTTTTTTTTTTAAGATACTCTGTCTTTGTTTTGTTTTGCCAAAGAATGCTGGTCCCTGGGCCCTACACAAGGAAAGACAAAAAAAAAAAGACAGAGAGGAGAGCCTGGACTCCGGGGGTCCAATGGGCTCTGTTCTCTGTGGCCCTGTCCTACCCCTCCCCCAAAGCCCGGGTCACAATGGGACCCCTGGGATAGGGTGGAGATGGGGAGGCCCGGAGCCAGGTTGCAGGGGTTCCTTCCCAGCTCTGTATAGGGAGCTGTAGGTGGCGACATGACCAAGGCTGCTCTGCTGGGAGGTAAGTCTAGCCCCACAATGGCTCTGGTGTATTTCTCCCTTTCCATCCCCTCTGTGGTCTATCCCCTCTCCTCTCTCTCCACCCTTGTCACCTTTTCTCTTTTCTGTTTCCTCCCTCTTCTTCTCTCTTGTGTCTTCCTGTCCCTTGCCTTGTTTTGACTTTTGTCCCTTCCCATCTGGACCAGAGGAATGCTGTAGATATGTAGATATGTCTAGATTCCAGCAAAGTATTTGACAAAGTCCCTTATGTGATATTAGCCTGGGGCCAACATGGAAAGATGTCAGTGACATGATAAAACAGATGGATTTGAGAAGGAGAGACTCCAGTCATTAAGCAGTCATTGTTGAGTTGGGTTTATATCTTTAGCCAAGTGCCCCAGGGTTCTGTGTTATTTAACATTTTTATCAAGTCTGATGATATGAAGTTCAGAGAGATAGCTAACACTGGATCACAGAATTAGGATCAAAGGGACCTAAGCAGGCCAAAATGTTGGCCCAGATCTAAGCACATGAAATTTAATAAGAATAAACATAAAGTTCTCCGCTTTAGGTTCAAAACATTAGTTTGTTTAGTATGAGATAGGTGAGTAATGGCTAGATAGCTAATGTTCCATTGAATCCATTCTTATGTGTTGGGACTCCATTGAGATCCATTCTCATCAATGTGTAGGTCACAAGTCATCCATGCATGCTTATCCTCGCCCATGCCTGTGCAACTCTTATCCCATGTCCTCACAAAAAGCCAATACAGCAAAGCCATCCAATGTCCTGGAAGTCCTGTGAGCCCTCATTCTCTTGACATAGAGCTCATCAGCTGACCATATGTCATCCCTTACCTTTACTATGCAATAGGCTCATCTTTTCTTCCAATTATACATTTCTCTTTTATTAAAGAGAATTATTATTATTTTTAATTAAATTTAATTTAATTAAAATTAAAGAGAATAAATATTATTAAAATTTTACTTAGTTAATCTTCAGCAATATTCTGGACTCTGGAGGGACAACGGATTAGAGCAATCCTGTGTCTAACAGCATTCGTAGGAAGATTGCCATGGAACTTGGCCTTGAACCATGCCACTGTTTTCATGAGCCTTTCTGTCATCTTTGCCCAGATCAGCACGGTTCTGTTGAGTTGGTCACCAGCCAGTCAGCCAGTAAGCAATTATTTAGCATGCACTATGTGCCAGGGTCTGTGCTATCGACAGATACTAAGAAAGGCAAAAAACAGTCTATCCCCTTAAGGAGCACACAGTCTAACAGGGGAGATCACAAACAAACAAGTATGTACAAACAAACTATGGACAGGATAAATAGAAAATAACTAAGACAGGAAGGTATTAAAATTAAGGGGAATCTGGAAAGTTTTCCTGTAGAAGTTGAGATTTTAGTTGGGACTTAAAGGAAGCCAGGGAAGCCAGGATATGAGGAGGGAGAATATTCCAGAGATGGGGTACAGTCAGAGGAATATGCCTGGAGCCAAGAAGTGGAGTGTCTTTTTTTGTGGAACAGCCAGAAGGCTAGTGTCTGGATCAAAGGGTAAAGGGCAGGGTGCAGGGTGTAAAAAGACCGGAAAGGTAGGAAGGGGCAAGGTTATAAAGGGATTTGAATGCCCAACAGAGGATTTTGTGTTTGATTGTAGAGTGATAGGAAGCCTTTGGAGTTTATTGAGCAGGTGAAGGTGATGTGGTCAAAGCTGTATTCTAGGAAAATCACTTTAGCAGCTGAATTGAGGATGGACCAGAATGGAGAGAAATTTGTGGAAGGCAGACCCACTGGCAGGTTATTGCAACAATCCAGGCATGAGGTGATGAGGGCCTGCACCAGAGTGATGGCAGTGTCAGAGAAGAGAAGGTGATGACTATGTTGTTCTCTGCCCTGTGACTGGGCCCATCTCTCACCAAAATGGCCTCCAGGCTCACCCCCAAGCCTAACGTCCACTCTTCAAAAGAGCTGATACATATCAGTCTGCAAAAATGGCCTTAGGCCATGGCCTTGCAAGCATTTTGATATTGTTGGAGTCCCATCTCCAACAGACCTCCCCAGGCTCCAAGGTCTAATTGCACATTTCTCTTATGACATCTTTTTTTTTATAGCAGGGGGGAAGGCAGGACAATTGGGGTTAAGTGATTTGACCAAGGTCACACAGCTAGTAAGCGTGTCAAGTGTTTGAGGCCAGATTTGAACTCAGGTCTTCTGATTCCAGGGCTGATGCTTTACTCACTGCACCACCTAGCTGCCCCTCTTATGACATTTTAATGCAGCTTCTCTTTTGTAATGGCAAGTCACCTTGTTTGAGCCAACCATGTATTCCAAAGACTGACTGGATAACCCCTTGTGTGGAAAATCCCTTAGTGGCTTTACAATCAAAAATATGTCAAAAGTGTGATATGGCAACAACACAAAACATATGAATACCTTAATGTTCAATTCAACCAACAAATGCTTAAATTAAGTGTCTACTATGTGCCAAGGCATTGTACAAAGTGATGGGGAAACCTAGCCAGAAATCAAATAGTTGTTACTACTGTGGGGTAAGGGGTGGGATAGAAGATGTAAATGCAAAGAATGAAGAGAAAGAGAGCATTCATAGCCTGAAGAAGCAGCCAAGGTTATATGTAGCATGTGGCACCTGAAATGACCTTTGGAGAGGAAGGTAAGCATTCTAAGAGATGGTGATGAGGAGGGAGTGTATTCTAGACATGAATGACAATCCATGAATGACAAAGGTCCCGGAGGAAGGAGATAGATCAGAGACAGTTAGGCTGCCCCAGACTGCATTTAGAGAAGGGAGGAATGAGTTATTCCTGTTGTCATTCATCACATTCAGACCACCTCTGTGGTGCCGCATTCAGTTCTGGGTACATTATATGAATTGTATTGACAAACAATGTGGTTTTGAGGAATAATTTACAATACATATTATTACCAATGGGAAATTGCTTAGAAGTGGCAGAAAATAAAAACACAGCTCTTGAGTTTTCACCTCATATCCATCAGATTGACAAAGATGACAAAAGATGAAAATGCCAAGCATCAGAGGGACTGTGAGAAGACAAGCATAGGAATGCATTTGGAGTTATGAACTGGCCCAAATATTCTGGAAAACAATTTGGAATTAGACTAAAAAAGTCACTAAACTGTCCATATCTCGTGTATATTCTATTACTACCAGGCATGTGCCACAATGATACCAAAAGACAGAGGAGGTTACATATATATAGAAACAGAGTAAAAACTTTAGTCATAGCAAGGAATTGGAGAGTGGGTGTCCACTGATTAATTGGAGAGTCCATGAATAGATTGTGGTATCTTGACATAGTAGAGTATGATTGTGCCATCAAACATGATAGGAAGATTGGCATGATTCAGAGCAAAGTAAATAGAACTAGGAAAACAATATACATGATCATCAGAATAATGTAATGGAAAACAACATCGAGAGACTTCAGAACAATAATCAATGAAGTGGCCAATTGTGACTTTAGATGACTGGCTGCAAAGTATGCCACCTATCTCCCAATGGACAAAAGGAGGATAATATAGGTCCAGGACATCTACATTTTCAGACATTAACAATGCATTGATTTGTTTTGCATGATCGTAAATTTTTTTTTTTACAAAAGAGGTTTCTGTAGGGGAGGTGGAGTCATTAAGAAGTAATAGGGATAAAAAAAGGAAAAAGTGCATCAATAAAAGTTAAAAATTAAAATAACAATTAAAAACAAGAAGTGGTATAAAGGATATCATAAGAGAGATGTATGAATGGAAAGGGAGGCGGGCTGGTCCTATAGTGAAAATGAGTAGTCTGTATACTCCATTGCTATACGCGCAATGTCACAATAGGTAAAAGAAGACCCCCCCACCCAATATATTGAGTGGACTTCCTGGGAAGAACTAATGGGAAGGCACACACAAATCACATAGGATGAAAAGATATAGATAGATTGCAATATGGACAACTGGAGGGAGGACTACATCAAAGTGATCAGAGATCCATCCAGTATGGACAAGTTTAGAGAGTATGCAGTGGGCGGTGACTGGTATGATAAAGCCTCTTAAACCAAATCATATAAGAACTGGTTGAAGGAAATGGGGAAGACAGAAGAAGCCAGGACCTAGGGAGAATGTGATAGCTGTCTTTGAATAGTCTTTGAATTTGCACTGCGGTCATGTAGATTTGGCATTAGATTTGTTAAAGACTTCTTAAAATCAGGACTATCCAAATGTGGCATTGACTGCCTCCGGAGGTAGTGAGTTCTAATTTGAAGTCTTCAAGCAAAGTTTGAATGGATGGCCACTTGTCAGGGATGTTGTAGAGAGAATTACCATTCAGGTACAGTTTGGATTAGGCTCATTGAAGCCCCTTTTGACTCTTATATTCTATGATTCTGTCCTTTTTCCAACCCCATCATCTGTCTCCTTCTCAGGTTCATGCTTCTTTTCTCTTGATTCATCTCCCTTCTTCTCTTTTCCCTTCTCTTGCTCACTCTCCTGATATCTATCTCTGCTATCCCCTCCTGGGCCCACTTCTCTACTCTCCTGACTCCTCCCTTTCCCTTCTATGTCTTTGGTCCCTCATTTGGTCCACCCCCACTCCTGTCTCCCATCTCTTCCCTTGTCTCCTTCCTTATTCTTTTCTGTTTCAACTTCCGTAATGAAATGCTAGGATCCAGAACCCACCTGCTTTCTTTGAGCAGTTTAATCAGTTTCTAGAAGCCCAATACCCCATGATCCCTAGAGGAACAGTTAGTAGGGGGGCTTCTCCTGGTCCTTGGATTTTCCCTACATTCTAGTCTTTCAGGGAACAAAGCCCAGTCAGAATCTGACAAGTCATCAAGGAAAGATGTACCAGAGCAAACCTAGATTGAGAAGCAAAGTCAATGGCTAGACATTATGTCTAGTCTACACTTGCTTCTTCCCCCTACCCTCTGTCTCTGACTTCCTTTCCCTTTATCTACTTTCCCAGTTGCTTGGGAGCTGGTTCCAAGCTTCTGCCAATACTTTAAGCATCTGTAGCTACCTTCTCTGCTGATGTAGCTGATACAGACAACAACCCTTCCATACCTTTGTAGATAGTGCCTTTAGACTGCTGTGTTCCCAAACATTCAAGCACTGGCCAACCTTCTCAGGTGATGAGCCTCTCCACAGTTTGCTAAGGAGGCCTTGCTTTCTTCTGTGCTAGTCTTCCAGAGCTCTGGTTCACCTCCTTGATGGGATATTGGAGGAAAACTTCTCAACTCTCAACTAACTCCAGCAGCAACAGAGATCTGGGGTAGTGGTTCTAGGTTAGAAGCCTACAAAAGATGAAGAATCTCACCCTTCAGCCTTGGCTTCTCAGGCTTCATAGGCTCCTGCCTCAGAGGAAGAACCAGGGAATCTTTGCCCTGGGCCCTAGTTTTTACTTTTCCCTCCTTTTCAAACCCTCCTGAGCCTTGATTCTCTCTAAGCACTCTGATCCTCCTCTGTACACACAGACACACAGACACACACATACACACTCACTCACACTACAGATTACACTTTAGATTTGCCTCCAAGACTCTCCACTGGCCAGATGTTTCCGAAGGTCTCCAAGTTAGAGATCTCGGACTTAGGGCTGGGTGGTTGGAGGCAGGCAAGGCTCCCAGAAAGACCTTTGGGATTCTCATTCCGGGCCTCTAATGCCAACTGTTCCCAGGAGAGGATCCTGAGAAGAGGACATATGCAGGCCCTTTCTCCAAGCTCCCAGCTTCAGGCCAAATCATGACCTCCTCTTCACACCTGGGCTTGGCAACTGGAACCTCTGCCCCAAGGGGTCCTGGCTCCCTCTGCCTCCTCTACCCTGGTGTGTCCAAAAAACTAACGAAACTGCTCCCCCTCCTACTCCCTCAAGTAAGCAAGATTTCCCCCGCAGGGTATTTCATTACCAGAAACTTCTCTCCCCTTCCCCTTTCCTATCTCCTCCTTTCTCTCTCTTCTCCTTCTCCCCGAACCTCACTACCTTGGGATCACTTCCTGTCGCTCCCCGGATACTTTGGGACCATAAACCTCACCCGAGGGGGTGCTTTAGCATCATTCCCTATGACTTAGAATCAGCCCCTTCCAGCCCCTTATTCCCGTAGGCTTTAGAATCAACCCTCCTCGAAATTAGCGACGCGGATATCACTCAGTTCTCAAATTCTTTCAGACACACCTCGTTCTTTACCATTCCCTCCCGGTAGACGCTTTGGGATCCCTCCTCCCTCGGTACTTCGGCCTCCTAACCTGCTCTTCATAGTTTCATTCAGTTCCTCGCTCTTTGGGATCTCTTCCTTTAGATACGTTCGGAACGCCGGTCTTCCACACTGGGCGCTTGGGGATCACAGCCCTTCCCCTTCCCCCTCCCCCGCAGGTGCACCAGGTCGATGCAGCGGGCCAGAACCGAGGCGTCAACGGACGAGGCGGGGGCGGGAGAAGGCTTGAGGAATAACTGGCGAAGCTGGGCTCTGTGGCGAACTTGGGAGCAGTGGTGGGAGGGCCCAGGTGGAATTCGCCGACGCTGGTCATCCTGGTGCTCTTCGTCCTGCTGGTGGGGGCCCTTGCAGCGGGGCCTGTGGCTGCTTGAATCCGGCCTCTACCTGCTGCTGTCCCTGGGCCTGTGCCACGCTCTCTTCACCACGGGATGCCACCTGCTGCGCTCGCTCTGGCCCGTAGTGGCCGCGATGTGGAAGCATCTACTGCCAGCCCTGCTGCTCATGGCCTTGAGTGCCCTGCCCGCCCTGCTTTTTGCTGCTTCCTTCCTACTGCTCCTCTCCACCCTACTCAGCCTGCTGGGGCTGCTGACCGGCATGTCCCGGCCTGGACCTGTCATCAGCCTGAATACCATCGCAGACCCCGGCGCCAGGCCCATCTAAGATAAGGGATCACCATCTGCCCCCTAACTACCCCCAATCCAGCCTTGGCGTTGAACCCGTCCTCGACTCCATCCAATACAAGGGACGGGCTTTGCCGCCTGCCACCGCCCCTGGCCTGACCTGTCTGCTCTGTCTAGGTTGGATTCAGGAGTCCCGTCGCTCCCTTTCCTTCAGTTTCCTGCCTACACTGGCCCAATCAAACCCAGGAATGCCTACCCTGCCCAGCCTCTAAGCCTAGAACCTATCCTGTCTTCCTGGTCTTTTGGATCTCAGAAGTCTTGACTTGCCTCGATTCCCATCCAATAATCCCATGGCACTTTCACTGGACCCAGGAGTCCAGAGCCCTGAATTTGAAGTCAGAACACCTTGGTTTAAACCCTCTGTTCCTTACCTGTGTGACTTTGGACGGGTCACTATACCTCCCTAGGCCAACCTTATCAGTAAAATAAGAAGGTTGCCCTAGGTGATCTCTAACGTCCCTTCCAACTCTAAATTGTATGACACAATGACCTTTTCCCTTTCCCATGGTCTCAGCCCATCTCAATTCGACTCAGGAATTCAGCTTTTGGTCCGTGGCCTCCCATCTGAGCTATACTCAGAAGCCTCAGCCTGGAGGGGCCAGTGGGCTCTGGGTTGGATGGGAGAAAAGCTATTGCTGCTAAGGCACCCTCTTCTTCCCAGAGGCAACGGTGAGGGAAAGGGAAGCTCCAAGGAGGCATAGACAAGATTCTGGGGCTCTAAGAAGTCTGGACAGAACTGTGGCCTGCCATATCTGTGTGCACAGGACCTCCCCATTTAGAGTAAGAAGTGGAGCAACACCCTCAGAGCCCAATGCGGAGTCCAGTCTAGGACCCAACACTCCAGACTTGAGTGTGAGGGGTTGTGCATAATAGCCAATATGAGAAATGGAATGTGATGGCCTGGGTAAGATAGACTGGGATGGGGACACATTGGGTGAGGTGGGGATGTTGTTTATGAGGAGTTAGGTGTGAGGGTTTGTATACAATGGGAATGGTTATGAGGAGCCAAATTTAAGGAACTGGCAGAACCAAGTGGAAACATGTCCTCCTCCTGTTTCCTTTTGCCAGCCTCCAGGTTGAGGTTATCCTCTCTCTATTTCCTCTCCATGGCTCTCCCTTCCATGACTTATTTCCCAATGGTCTTCAATCCCATAGATATTCCAACTTTTCCCTCATATTCCCAGATCTATCTACACCAACTCCAATATAAGCTTAAATCTGAGCTCAGCTCTCCTGTTGGTTATTGGGGAGATGGAGGTAACAGAAACAAAGATAAACACAAGATGAAAAGGGATGAACCTGAGCTGGGGGCAGGGGGGAGGGGCAGGCAGTGAGGAGGAGGACTAGGAGGGGAAGATACATAGTAGAATGGCTGGATATACCAGATTTCACTGAGTTGCCCCAGAAAACTGATTTTAAAAAGGCAGCTCTAAGAGGTACACCCTCCATGCAAGAAAAGGGAGGGAGACCCCTAGGTATTTTCCCTCTAGTGCCTTACATTCTCTTAGAAATTTCAAGGTCATGATTACTCCAAGGCCAAGCCCTTACCAGAATGCGTGGTGTTGGCCTTGGCCATGTGAGAACAAAGAGGAGTAAGTTCCACTTCTCTGTGTGATTAAACTCTAGGAAGCTATAATAAAATATAGAAATAAATGGTCCCACAGAGCAGGATGCTTATTGGCCTTTGAGGACTTACTTGGTGTTTTAATTTGGGTTTGAGCCAAGGAGGGCATCCACACTCACCACTCAGTTACTGATCAAGGTTGCTTATTGGAGAGAATACTACAAACACCTCAGTCTATAATCACCCCTGGTTCCTAGAACTCTCAAACACTGGAGCGTATTGTAGGGTACATGCTCTGCTTTGGACAGGAGCTAACAGCCTTCAGCTAAACTGCAAAGCACACACACACACACACACACACACACACACACACACACACACACACACACACACACACACTGCCACCATCACTGGACCATATATGGACCAGAAAGTGGGTGCAAACACAAAGCAATTCCAGAAATGTAAAGTGAAGGTAGAGTATCTTAAATCATATTCCTAGGAATTGGCCATATCTGTGCTCTTGGGTGAAGAAGCATCAAGTCAAGAAATAATCTGTCCAAAGCGACTTCCAAAAGGTCTTTGTGGTTTGTGTCAGTCAAGTCCTCTAGACCAGTGATCTGCAGGCTTATTTGATCACAGATCAGAATCTTCCCCAAAAATGAAGAGGGAAGGGTGTATGTGTGTGTGTATGTGTGTGTGTGTGTGTGTGTGAGAGAGAGAGAGAGAGAGAGAGAGAGAGAGAGAGAGAGAGAGAGAGAGAGAGAGAGAGAGAGCCATGCTCTTCCTGATTACTGTTCTGGATCTCAAGACTCCATCATGCCACAGCCAACAGATGATCTAGGGATCTCAGGGTGAGGAAACTAGGTTTGGGGAGGGAGGTCATGGGGAATTTTGCATGTATAGCTGCTGTGGGCACCTGGGTCCCTGTTAGGTTATAACTGCCCTGAGAGGAGTCCAACCACACAGCCCAGGAAGCCCTGGAAGAACAAATAAGGAACGGTGTTGAGATGAGTGATGGTTTGTTATAGTTATGTTGGAGACAAGCTCATGACAAACTGGAGGGGAAGATGAGATGCAATCCATCTTCTTATCCATTGGTTGCTCTCACATCCCTTGGGGTCATGCTATGGTCTCCCACTTTGTAAACAATGTGTTTCAATCAAGAATGCATTTCCCCATGGTCTATAAGAGCTTTGGGATGGATCAGTGATCACAGGGACAGAATAGAACCTATGGACATCATGGACTTTGAACTTCCAACATTTCTCCAGGGAGGTATAGAAGAGTTTGGTCCTGTATAGAGAATGTTATCTTCTGGATTTTATTGGTAGGCAGTAGAATGGGGCAGACCTGGCTGATCCAAGGACCAGAAGGATGTGCACAGCAGGAAATCACTTTAGGTCCTGGTCAAAGAAAACAAAGTCCATGCAAGTGGCTTCAGGTTCCTTTATACTTATTAACTGCCTGTTTTATGAAGAGGACTATGTTAGACCCTGAGGGTGATACAAAGTTTAGATAAAACATTCCTACCAAGTCTAATGAGAGGATGACACCAAATTTAATTATAAATTATGATACACAATATTAAATGACGAGAGCATGAGGGGGAATGCTGGGAAATGCTATGGAAAGCTCACCAGTGGGAAATCAGGGTGGAGGATCAGGTCTAGTAACAGGAAAACAGGAAAGTATCCCAGCAGGTGGGAGAAACAGAGTACTGGGCTATAGGACACAGATGGGGTAGAGTAGCAGCCAGTGAGTATCCAGAACAGAACAGGGCATAGTGCCAGGGTTTTGGCAGAAGCCAAGAGGGGAAGTCGTAGAGACACCAAAAAATAGAATCTAAGAACTGGAAGGGACCTCAGAAAGCACTGGTCATCCAACCTTTACTCAATCGGGAATCTACAATATCCCAGACAAGAAGTCATTCAGTACCTGGTTAAGGATTTCTAGTGATGGAGAGGTGACTATCTTCTGAAGCAGATTGTCGGAAAGTTTGTTCTTATGTTTGGTTTAAGATCCTATATGTCTTCTTCTTTTACCCTTTGCTAATTAAATCAGATTTGGAAGAGACATCAGAGATCATCCCCTCCTGAAGCATCAATTCCCTCTCTAACATGTGGCCCAAGTGGTGGTTCAGACTCAGTTCAAAGCCCTCCAGTGACAGGGAAGTCACTCCCTCCTAGATCATGCCATTGGTGAACAGATCTAATTATTACGGAGTTTTCCATATATTAAGTCAAATTCCACGTCCCTTTAATTTCCTCCCATTGATCCTAGTTATGCCTTCTAGGGCCAAGAATAGCGAGTCCAATTCTGTTTCCCTATGACAACCCTTCAGATATTTGATCACAGCAATTCAATGTCCCCTAAGTGGCTAAACATCCTCAGGTCTTTCAACTTTGTGGACATCACAGTTTCACATTATTCTCCTCTGGGTACCCTGCAGCTTGAAAATGTTCTTTATAAAATGTGTTCACTGTGGGGCAGTTAGGTGGCACAGTAGATAGAACACTGGCCCTAGAACCAGGAGGATCTGAGTTCAAATCTGACCCCAGAAACTTGAGACTATGTGACCCTGGGTAAGTCACTTAACCCTGATTGCCTTGCACCCGCCAAAAAAAAAAAGTCTAAGTCATGAACAACAAAAAAGTCACTATGACTAATATGGAAATACTTTTCACATGATAGCACATGCATAAACTATATCAAACTGCCTGCCATTTTCAGAAGAGGGGAGGAGAGGGAGAAAAATTTAGAACTAAATCTTGTAAAAATGAATGCTAAAAATTTTCTTGCCATGTAACTGGGGAAAAACAAACTACTATTAAAAATAAAAAATAAAATGTTGTGTTCAGTGATGAACTCCCTATTCCAAAAGTGTCATCAACAGGGCCGAGTGAAGTAGAAGTTCTGTATTCCACCTCGCATCTCAAACCTTGTTCAAGATACTGCTTCTGTTGATGTAGGGAATTTCTCTCTCTCTCTCTCTCTCTCTCTCTCTCTCTCTCTCTCTCTCATACACACACACACACACACACACACACACACACACACACACACACACACACAATTAGCCTTTTCTGGCATCACTGTTGATTCATGTTAAACTTTCTACTTGTGACAATGATACTTATGAACTTGCTGAGTGTCCCAGGTGATATTTGAGGGGCTACAGTATCAGTAACCTACACCTGACTTGTGTTTTGATTTGTGCAAGCCTATAGAAAAGCAGGCTGTCACTTAATTCATTAACCTTTGAGGGAGTGTAGTATATAATTTGGCCACTGGACTGTGCTACAGTCAAACCACAGGCAAGCAGACGCATCAGAAGGCATCCAATGAATATGTGGGGACTTCCCCAAAGGCTGTAATATCTCCATTACTCACCAGAGGGCATTTGCCTACAAGCTCATAGATTCCTTCCATTTCATAATGTTTTATGACTCCTGGCCTCCAATCTATATTGATCTAGGCATATAAAAATGAAATATCTCAGTGAATTATGAGAATTATGGAAATCTTTATATGGCTCTGCTCCAATCCCCAAGTGTCTGGAAAAGTTCCCTTTCTGTCTAACCAGCCTCATTCATAAGCCTCAGACAATCGCCTTTTAAATGGTCACATGGCTTATTAAAACCTAGTAAAGTAAAAAAAAAAAAAATGGTCAAGAAAGAGACAAGCCTGATCATCTTACTCCAATCCTCCTTCAGGCTGGTAGATAATGGGAAAGAGTAAGAGAAGTGATTGCCTTCTTGGAACCTGCTAGAAACAGTTATGCAAACAGAGAAAAAAGCGAGGGAAGGGGTATGGAATGTGAGAGCCGAGTCTCCTGGCCCCAGTGGTTTCCTGGGAGCTGCTGGTTCAACCTGTTTTGTCTCTGCCACTAAGGCTGGCAATCTCTCTTGCCACCCTTTTGTCTTATGCTTTGGCTCTAGCTGCCTCAGTCATCTCTGCTCTCCTGAATCTGTTCCTGCTCTGCCTTCTTCATGCAGCATCTCAGTGATGGTGACATCTGTAAACAGGATTTGGGCTCCACCAAGAATTCTTTGTTTCATCTTATTGGCTCAAAAGTCCAAAGGATGCTTACAAGGTTGCCACTTCAATCCAGGCTCTTATGATCTCTCGGGTACACCTCTGCATCAGCCTCCTACGTGGTCTTCCTGCTTCCAGGTCTTTTCCTCTCTAATCCATTTTTCATGCAGATGCCAAAAGAAAGAGAACAGAGGAAGAAAACAAAGGAATTTAATGTTGATAGAGGACCTGAGTTCAAATTTGGAAATAACTTTAGCTTCCTTAGGCAATGAGGTATCAAAGTAGATAGAGCGGACAATTTGGAGTCAGGAAGATCTGAGTTCAAATCCTGATTCAAATACTTGCTGTGTTAGCCTGAGTCACTTTAACTCTCTCAGCCTCAGTTTCTTCATCTGTAATAATAGCATCTACATCCAGGACTGTTGTGAGGATCAAATGAGATAATATTTGTAAAGTGATTTGCAATCTTTAAAGCCTTATTTAAATGCTTTGCTATTATTAGTTTCCTTATCTGTAAAATGAGGGAGTTGGACTAATTGGTCTCTGAGGTTGCTTCAGTAAGGTCCCTCCAGCTCTGTGATTGCATAACAGCCCCACTGAAGCCCCCACTCAAAAACTTTCATGGTGTCCCATTGCCTGCAAGAAAAAATCTCCTGTGGCAGTCAGAAAAATCTCTGGATTTGGGGGCTTAGCCATTCTTGCAACTAGATGTCTCTGCTCTGGAAAAGCCCTTTCCTCTTGCCTGGCACATTTGTCCTTCTCCTTCTTTGGAATTCTCCTTTATCTGGAATCTTCCTTGCTTCCTAGCACTGTTATGCCTATGACATCAGAAGTAGATAACCAATCAAATGAGCCTAAGGGAGACCATGCTCCTGCCTATCAGCTCCTGCCCTTGCACATCAAAAAGCTACCATATTATAAGGGAGAACCCAAGTGGACCTGCATCCAACTGGATGAGGGGCTAGAGCCTGGCACAAGCTGAATTGAGAGGAAAACTCTTACACGATCGTTTGTCCCCCCTCCTGTCCTACTGTTGTCTCAAGATCGTTCCACCCAAGCCTCAACTCCCTCCTTGGCTAAGCTAAGCATCTATGTGAGTGAGTGACATCCTCCTGGACTTTCCTGGGCTGCTGCCTGGTGCTTCTGGCCCGGTATCTTAGTGGTTTTCCCCTCCTCCTCTGATCTGATCAGAGGCTCAGGCCAGCAAATTTCCTGCCAAGCCTTATTCCTGGATCTCTTCAAAGGCAATGGGCCCCTTGCCAGGAGTCCATCCCACTAGCATCGTCAGCCCTGATCCAGCTGACTAAGCACTATCTGTATTCTGTGATCGCTTTGTGAACTTTGTGGGTGGAAGTGAGGGAGGGGATTTCAGCATCGAGTTGAATTTTTTTTTCTTTTTTTCTGGATCATGGAAAAACTCTGACATGCTCTCTTCTGGGAACCATTTCGTCTTCTCCCCCCTTGGGAGGGAAAAGAAGTTCAGCAGTTACTTACTGATTAATGAGAATGCGGGAGGATCATTGCCAAAAACCAGAACAGAATTGAATTCAGCATTTATTATACTGCTGCTAACAATAAGAGGATCTCATGCTTGCCTAGCATTTTCCTTACTATTCTTCAAAGGAAGCAGCACAAGTATTATTACTTCCAGATGAGGAAATCATGACTCAAACCAGTGACTTGTCTAGGGTCCCAGCAACAAAGAGTGTCAGCACTACTCCTGACTGAGTCCAGAGCTCTCTCCACCAAAGATGCCAGTGATGGTGGCTTAGTAATATGAGCACCATGGTTCCTATCACCCCATCAGGAGACATCCCGCTTGGCCAAGAAGGATCCTGGGATTGTGGAATAGATTTATATACTTGGGTGAGAAAGGGGAGGGAGGCAAATCCCCAAATGTGTGGGTGGGGAAAGGTTGGAGTCCTTGTCTCTTCTGCTTCAAGCACTTTCCTTTTAAAGTGATAGTGCATTTTACCAATGAGAGAGAGAACTCTAGAGCTAATGGAGAAACTTATGAGTTAGGGCATTTTGCCAATTTGGGAGGCAACTAGGTTGCTCAGTGGTTAGATTACCAGGCCTGGAACCAGGAAGACCTGAGTTTACATCCTCAAATATTTAACAGCTGTGTGACCCTGGGCAAGTCAATGAACCCTGTTTGCCTCAGTTTCCTCATCTGTAAAATGAGCTGGAGAAGGGAATGGCAAATCATTCCAGTATCTTTGTCAAGAAAACCCCACATGGGATCACAAAGAGTTGGACACAAATGAATAACAACAAAACCAATGAGGGAAGAGCTCTGGAGCAAATAGAGAACCTTATGAGTTAGACAGAGCATTTTAATAAATGGGCTCAGTGAGATGAAATGATTTCCCAAATGGGGGCAGCTACTTAGTGACAGAATGAGGACTCATACCTTTTTCTCTTGACTCTTAGACCACATGCCTAGGAAGAAGTTGTATTGTTAGTGTATTTTTGTTTAATTTGAAGATATTCCCATCCATTAATAGGCCCATATACCCAGCTTAAGTCACATGGAAGCTTAAGTTACATGAAGCCTGTGGTGGGGAGGAGCTTGCTGGATGAGTGGAACAAGACGGGGTGGAGCAGAAAATTAGAGCAGTTAGAGCAGTTAGAGCTGTGTGATGCCCTCTGGCCCTGAAGAAGGGTATATATTCTCTGAGGTTGGTATTTTGCTTTGGGGGCTCACTCATGGGAAGAGTGTTCATGTGATGTAGCCAGATGAGATTCTGGGTAGTCATTAAAGAGCCCCCATGGCTTTGAATAACTCATTTGTTGGTGCTTCTCTCTCTGGTGACTAAGTGTGTATAGCTTTTGGTCAGACAGTTGGAAGCCTTGTCTGTTGATTTGTGTTAATTTCTGCTTGTAATTCTTGCTTGTAATATCTGTTTGTGTTTTCTCTGAAGTTCAGGGTGCTGACTTTTCCCCCTGAACTAAGTGAATGATGTATGTATGTTTTAATTAAAGTGAGATTGTAGACCCCTTTAAGTTGCTTTCCTTCAGAAAAGCAGATCAAAAAACCTGTGCTAGCAGCCCTCCTATGTGCTAGTGCTGTTGGTCTTAACATCCCCACAGCAGCTGCTAGTAACATTGGTGTTACAGAGGTCTGCAATCAGGACCATCTCCAGTCATCCTGATCTATATCTTGCTTCTGGATCCATATGGCCCTGGAGGAGAAAGTGAGACTGGTGACTTTGCACAGCCCTCCCTCACTTAAATCCCACTCCCTTGTATGTCATGGGATCACCTCCCTGATGTCATGGTCCTCTTCCCTATTTTTGTTGATGATTCAATCTTTCCCTCAAATCGCCTGGGGCCTAAACTTCAGAATCTTTTGAAAATCATCAGGAAACACTGTAAGTGTTAGTTAAATGGTTCTATCCTCTCAATCAAGATGCTAGAGGTATCTAGTTGTCAATTACCCACAAGTCCTGCCTACTACATCTGGTTACAATGGGTTCTGACCTCAGCCTAAAGGTAAGGATCACCACCAATCAAATATCTCAGTTCATGGCCCCACTTATTGGCTGCTCCCCTTTCTTCACAGTGTGTGGCCAAGCCTACATGTATTTTAGCAGTTCAATTTAATTAGAAGGGTAATAAAAGCAAAAGTATTACTTGTGAAACAAGGCTGGAGCTCCCCAAGTGGAGACAATAGGAGGGTAGAACATACTCCACCTGTCAAATAGAGGGGGTGACCCAAGGGGTAGCCAAGCCTCCATAAGTAGTATAGGGGGGTGGATTAGATATTCTCTCTCAGCTTCAGATAGTACTTTAGGAAGTTGTGTTAACCAGAGCAAACACCTTCCCTGCACCCCACCTTGGCCTTGGTTCCTCAGGGCTCAGTCTAGGATTTAAAATGTAAAAGTATTATTTGCATACAATATTTCATGAATTTTTCACAAAATTGGCTCATTACTTTGCCCCCACCCAGGACTCTGGGAAAATCTCCAAAAACATACTCATACTTTATTTCCCATTAATACCCTTATCTCCTTCCCCACTTTTCATAACTCAAAAGGAAACACACTCCCATTCTAATTTAGAATACCTTTACTGCAAGAAACTACAATAGCAAAATGAAACTATAAGGGGAGGCTCAGCATGCTGGTAATTCTGGCTAGCCAGAATTTCCAAGGCCGGCAGCAGCTGATGCTGCTTTAATGTCTAAGTTCACACATTTGCTTTTCCCAAAGGAATGACTCCAAAAAGCAATTGAGAGAGGAGGTGTATAGAATAGAAGGAAGAGGTTGTGTTTGTCCTTCATTTTTGAAGAGGACCATGACATCAGGGAAATGATGACGTGACTTGCAGTTGACTTTGATTTGAGCGAGGGAAGGCTGTGCAAGGTCACCAGCCTCACTTTCTCCTCCAGAGCCATCTGGATCCAGTTACCTGATATTCACCAAGATGACTGGAAATGGACAAAGGGGAAGGAGAAGAGTCTTTCTGTCCATCCCCCACCCCCAGCATCGCAGATGTAGAATAATTGACTATACTTTCACTGCATCCTTAGTGGCTTATTAAGCACTCACCAGAGAATTCAAGCTTCAAGCCCTCCCTTCCCCAGGGACACAGTGTGTTGTACCTAGCACCTACTAGTCCCCTGATCTCCAGTTAGCATCTTGCTAACAGGTGTCTCCAGTGTCCCAGCAGCCTCAGGCTCCAACCTCCAGATGCCTGAAAGTGAGAGAGGGAGTACTCCACTCAACAGTCAAGTGACTCCCTCCTAGCAGTCTCTCAAGTGGTATAGAATAATGTGGTGTATAGTTGCCGAGCAGTCCAATCTGTTTTTTAAAAGTCTCACTCGATGCTACAATTAACGACATTCTTGTCACTTTATAGTGTTGCTTACTTCCTGTCAGCGACTTTCTGCTCCTTTCTGATCTGAGTGGAAACCAGAGCAATTAGAAAGAAAGATGTGCATGTATAAACACAGGGCTCCATGCTCACATGTGACATATATGTACATTCCATTGCATTCTTAGACCCAATCCCTCCAAAGGCAGAGAGTCCTTTAGACTGGACTGCCCCTCACTCTTTCTCCCTCTCTCTTTCTCTCTCTTCTTCTCTCCCTCTCTTTTTCTCTCTCTCCCCTTCTCCCTGTGGAAGGGAAGAAGAAATACGGAATTAATTTACAACTAGTTGAAAAAGTGCTGTAGAAATTGCAGTAATTCTCAGAGTTTCACAAGCAAGCAGCACAACAGAATGCCAGCTTTGGGGTCTGAAGAACATGACTCCTCAGTATCCTTGACTTTGCTAGGCTTCAGTCCATCCTTGGATCCACTGAATTGAAATTGAGTACAGACCAAGTGCACCTAGAGGTGGATGCCCGTGTAAGTTAGGCATCATCTAACTTACAAATCTAATGCTAACAGTAGTTGTGTGCATATGTATGGGGGGAGTAGGGGAGAAACAAATATAGCTTTAGCCGCCATTATGTTTTTCAGTCTTTCGCTTGCAATTATTTGCATTTGAGAATGTGCATCTGACCTCCTGATTGCCTCACAAATTCATCTGCCCTGAGGATTAAATTTTTAACAACTACCTTGCACCTATGTGGATCATTCCAGGTGGGAAATGTAGCCACAACCCTGACTAATGTGAAAATATGCTTAATATGATTGTACACGTATAGCCTATACCTGATTGCTTGCCATCTTGGGGAGGGAGAAGGAGAGGCAAAAAAAATTGGAACTCAAAATCTTATGAAAGTGAATGCTGAAAACTAAAATATTCTTAAGTAGAAAAAATATTGGTGCCCAAAATTCAACACAATACTCCTGATGTGGTCTGGCCAGGGCAGAATTCACAGGGACTATCTTCATTTGTTTGGTAGTTATGCTTCTCTTGACTAAGCCTAAGGTCATATCAGGTTTTTTTGGCTGTCACCTCACACTGCTGATTCATATTGTGCTTGTAGTCTACTAAAGGTCTCATATATTTTTCAGAACAGCTGTCTAATCATGCCTCTCCCATCCTGTACTTGTGAAGTTAATTTTTTCGAACCAAAATGTAAGAATTTACATTTATCGCTATTTAATTAGGGAGGCAGTCTGGTACAGAGGAAAGTATACTGTATGATGGCAAGACACTTCAAATTGATTCAGCAGATCACCTGGAAGGATAAGGTGCCAGACACTGAGGTCCTTACTCAAACGAAATTGCCAAACATTCAAACTCTGCTTCAGAAAACAGAACTCCAATGGGCTGGCCAAATTGAATGCAAAACGTATGCTTGCCAAAAAGAGTATTTTATGAGGAACACACATGGGGCAAGTGTTCACATGGTGGTCAAAAGCAATACAAAGATTCTCTCAAGGTCTCTCTCAAGAACCTTGGAATTGATTGTGTGACATGGGAGACATTGGCACAGGGCTGCTCAGCATGGCGTTCCCACATCAGAGAAGGTGCTGTGCTCTATGAGCAAAGCAGAACTGAAACAGCTCAAAGGAAACACAGGATGCACCAGTTTAGAGTATCCATCCCAAATGTTCACACAGACTATTCATGCCCAACCTGTGGTAGAGCATTCCAAGCTCGTATTAGCCTGATCAGACACATTGAATCTTGACTCAAGCATAGTGATGCTGTTTTGGTTCTCTTCAAGAATGAAGGACAATTGCTTCTATCACAAATGGGATCTCTTGGCAAAAGAATATGGAAAATTCAGTCATTTTAAAAGAATGATTCTAAATTACTTTCCAGAATGGTTAAACCAATTCAAAACTTCTCTAACAGAAGATTTGCTTATCTTTCCACAACCCACACAACATGAACTTTTCCTATCATTTATCATTTTTGTCAATTTGTTGGTTATGAGATAAACCTTTAGAGCTGATTTGATTCACGCTGCTTTAATTATAATTATTTTGAGAAATCTTCCATATAGGTATTAATATTTTATAATTCTTAGTCATAGCATCATATATTTACAGGTGGAAGGGACCTTAGAACTCTGTCATTGAGTCCAACTCCCTTATTTTACAAATGATGGAACTAAGTGTAGGAGCAATTTAGATTTGGAGATCTTTCCCACTCCTTAATAGGCCATGTGACCTGCTTATGTCACAGGAAGCCTAAGTCACATGTGGTGGGGGGAGCTTCCTGACAGGAAAAAGAAGTTATGTCACAGGAAATGCAGTATTGCTTCCAATGGCCACCCTTGTAATGGTTAGAACTGAACGGGTTGACTTAGCTGTACTGTGAGTTTGTCTTGGGGAAGACCCCAGCAGGGGGTCTGAGAGGTTTTGGGGTGGTAAGTTTCCAGGCTGTGATATGATGTTTTAAGTTCCTTGCTGTTATGATAAAGTAGGCTAACTGGCTGTGGGAGCTGAACATTTGGTTATGGGATATAATTGTTGTCTGAATAAATGTTATACTTCTTTCACTTTCTTTATGAAGAGTTTTTCATACTTTGCAATACAGAAACACATAGGCATTTTGACAATTATCATCCACATTGTTATTATTGCCTTGCTGCTATACTAATGTACAGTGAGGTTAAGTGGTTTGTCTAAGGTAAGACAAGTAGTAAATGTCAGAAGTGGTATCTGACCCCAGGTCTCTCTGAGTTCCAGATCAGCATGCTACAGGATGCTGTGTAGCTGCTGCTTCTTTTGAGAACTATTTGTTCATATGTTTTAACTATTTATCCATGACTCTTAGTCTTTGTGTTAGTTTCCTGGATATCTTGGGTATCTGACCTTTATCAAAGATATTTTATGTAAAGATTTTTTTTCTCCAATTAACTGCTTGCCACCTTCTTTTTACTTGTATTGGTGTGGTTTAATTGCTACAGTTGGACTTAATGGACCAGAGTTCAATAAACTTGAGAATAGAAATTGCTTAGGACAGAAGTCCTTCTTTGATTAAGAATTGCTAGGAAAGGGGCAGGTAGGTGGCACAGCAGATGAAGCACCAGCCCTGGAGTCAGGAGGACCTGAGTTCAAATGCTGTCTCAAACACTTGACACTTACTAGCTGTGTGACCCTGGGTGAGTCACTTAACCCAATTGCTTCACCAAAAAAAAAAAAAAAGAATTACTAAGAAAACTGAAAAGTAGTTAGATAAAAATTAGGTTGAGACCAGTATCTTACTCAGTTTGGATCCATAACTTTAATATTAAAGGTCATACTATAAAAATACATGAGAACCAGACCAAGTACTTTTCTTTTTTTAAGAAGTTTTTCAATTTCATATAATCAAAATTATCTTTAAAAAAATTCTTCTGAGATCTCTTATTCCTTATTTGATTAAGAATTCTCTCCCTTGCCATATATATGGAAAGGTACCTGGTATGTGTTAACCCTGAAAATACCAAGGAGATCACAGAGATTATAGCAAAAGCTTCATACCGACTATCAACTCTGAAAAGTAAAATAAGATACCAAAGAGCTCATAGATATTATAGGCAAAAAGCCTTCTTTATTCTATTGGAACAGGGAAACAAGACACACTGGAATTTCCTTGATTTCTTCATAATGCAGCAAATGTCAGCAATTTAGTTTCTAATTCCTTTGCTTCTTCAAAAACCAGCCTGTTCTGAAAATTCTTGGTTCACATATTGCTGAAGGCTAGTTTGCAAAATCTTAAGCATAACCTTGCTGGCATGTGAAATGAGTGCAATTGTTCAGCAATTTGAAGATTCTTTGACATTGTCTTTAAGACTGGGGCATAAACTGATCTTTTCCAATCCAGTGGCTACTGTTGAGTTTTCCAAATTTGCCGGGATATTGAGTGTAACACTTTAACAGCATCATTTTTTAGGATTTTAAATAGTCCAGCTGGAATTCTATCACCTCTATTAGTTTTATTATTAGCAATACTTCCTAAGGCCCACTTAACTTCATTCTCTAGGATGTCTGGCTCTAGATCAATAACCACATCATCATGATTATCGGTGATGTTAAGATCTTTCTTGTATCGTTCTTCTGTATATTCTTGCTACCTCTTCTCAAGCTCTTCTGCTTTCATTAAGTCCCTACCATTTTTGTCTTTAATCATGTCCATTTTTGTATGAAAAGTTCCTTTGATATCTCTAACTTTCTTGAAGAAATCTTCTGTCTTTCCCATTCTATTATTTTCTTCTAATTCTTTGCATAGCTCATTTAAGAAAACCTTCTTATCTTTCCTTTCTGCTCTAGAATTCTCCATTCAATTGGGTATATCTTTCCCTTTCTCCTTCCTCTTTCCCTTCCCTTCTTTCCTCAGCTATTTGTAAAGTCTCAGTCAGATAGTCATTTTGCTTTCTTGCTCTTCTTTTTCTTTGGGATGTTTTTTGTTGCTGCCTCCTGTACGATAACCTCTGTCCTTAGTTCTTCAGGAACTTTACTATCAGATCTAATTCCTCAAGTCTTCTCATCACTTCTACTTCATTTTTGTAAAGAATGTTATTTAGGTCATACATGGTCTGATGGTTTTCCCTACTTTCTTCAATTTAAGTCTGAATTTTGCAACAAGAAGCTCATAACCAGGTCTTATTTTAACTGACTGTATAGAACATCTTCCCCTTTGGCTGTAAAGTATATAATCAATCTGATTTCAATATTGACCATCTGATGATGTCCATGTGTAGAGTTGCCTTTCAGGTTGTTGAAAGGAGCATTCGCTATGACCAGAGAGTTATCTTGACAAAACTCTGTCAGTCTCTACCCTGCTTCATTTTTATTCCAAGGTCAAACTTGCCTGTTATTTCAATTATCTTTTGATTTCCTACTTTAGCATTCCAATCCCCTATGGAAAAAAAAAAAGTGACACTTTTTCTTGGTGTTATTTCTAGAAGATTTTGTAGTTCTTCATAGAACTGATCAACTTTGGCCTTGTTAGCATCAGTGGTTGGAGCATAGACTTGTGTTACTGCAATGTTGAAAGGTTTACCTTGAATTCAAACAGATATCATTCTTGTCATTTTGAGATTATGCTTTTCTCTCTTTTATTGACTATGAAGGCTACTTACTCCATTTCTTCTAAGAGATTCTTGCCCATGTTAGTTTATGCAATGATCACTTGAATTACATTCATTCATTCCTATCCATTTAAGTTCATTGATATCCAAGATGACTATGTTTAATCTTTACATCTTGTGTTTAACCATATCCACCTTACTTTGGTTCATAAATCATATATTACGGTTCATACGCATTTTTGATCTCTACAACATAGGGCTTTCCTTTTGCCACCAGACACATCTGCAACTAAGCTTCCTTTTGACTTTGGCCCAGCTGCTTCATTAATACTGGAGCTGCTTGTAGTTGTCCTTTACTCTTCCCCGTAGTGTATTGGACACCTTCTGACCTGAGGGGCTCATCTTCCAGTGCCACATCCTTTATCATTTTAAAACTGTCCATAGGGTTTTCTTGGCAAAGATACTGAAGTGGTTTGCCATTTCCTTCTCCAATGAATCACCTTTTGTCAGAACTCTCCACAAGACCTGCCATCTCGGGTAACCCTGCATGGCATAGCTAACAGTTTCATTGAGCTACACAAGCCCCTCCACCATGACAAGGCAGTGATCCGGAAGGGGATATGGAGTTGTGGGGTGGGGGTGATTAAAAGATAGAGCTCTCAAATTATGGTAAAATACATAAAAAGTAGAAATGGGTCCCAAAAATGGCCTGAAGAAAGGACTTTTAATCATGGCAAATGAAAGGCTTTGAGATTAGACTTTCAGTAGGCGATAAGGAGGTTAGCAAGTATGTTTGCCTTTTTTTTTTGTTTTGGTCTGTTTTTATTTTTTGTTTTTTTGTTTGTTTTTGTTTCTTCGTAAAATGCTCAGAAAAATCTTTGTCTTATGTCCTGTTTAGTGTTGTTTGTAGCTTCTGCTACCTTGAAAGATTTCTAAGGGGAATATGCAGCCAGTCGGAAAGATTGCTAAATGCTGCAGCCAAAGAGTTTAGAATGCTGGGGAAGATTAATGAAGTTTCATAGTTACATTCTTGAAACATGCCAAACTCTCTGTCCCAGTAAGCAGGTACTAACTCCCACTTCAGGCTTTCAGCAGGAGATTAGGTTAAAAAAAAAAAAACAAACTGAACTGCTAAAAAAAAATCTTAGTAGATTTTGGAGGTTTGGAGTTTAATGAGACTGGAGATTAATCATTAAAGAATTTGAGGATTAATCATTTTAATATTGCAGGGGAGAACTACTGGGACTTTGTGTAATTCCAGGAACTCACTCCCTTCTCTTTGTCCTATCTGATAAGGAACATAGCAGAAGCTTAGCGTATCTTAGTGAGTTTGGGGTACCACTCTGTAGAGTTTTTTGCAAAGAAAAATAAGAATTAAATTCTTTAAAAGTTTTAGGGTAAATAGCATTTAGAGCACTCTACACCCCCTCTCCCAGATTGATAGAGCTATTATTTTAGTGTAATGAAGGTAGGCAGGTATTTTGAAAATAATCCCAGAGTAAAGGAAAAAAAAAAAAGGCAAGTGGTTTGCATTTTAAATTTATCTGAAACTTAAAGAGCTGCCTCCTGTTAACCCTTTCTTGACTATGAGAGAAAAGCTTGTTTAAATTGGAGTGACTTTAAAATGAGTAACATTTAATTAAGGAATGGAAAGAGTGATTTAAACTGAAAAGGAGCCCATGAGGAGTGACTCCCCTATCCTACTCCCATTATTGCCTGGGCATATACCCTAGAAAGATATTCCCAATGATGGGATGGGAGGGGGGAGGGAAAAAGAAACTAGAAATGTTTTTTGGTAAGGCTGAAGTAGAACTTCCAAACCTTTATATAACAAACTTAATTGTTTAGGTAAAATAGAAGGTCACCAAAAAAAAATTTAGAAAGGAACTTGCGTTTGTAAGTTCTTAGGAACCCCAAAAGGCAACAATATTATAATTAATCAGGGTTAGATAATATTTTGTGCTAAATTGCAAAAGAGAAACTCTATGGAATAAAGATTAATTATTTAGATCAGGGGTGGGGAACATGTGGCAGGTTCCCTACCCCTGATTTAGCCAGCTCGAGATATGATTAGGAAATACAGTACCCTGTCCCTGAACGACCATGGGGTGGGGGAGTGGGAGGGGGAACAGATTCCCCAGTCTTTAGAATCTCAGGAGCTCCAAAGCAAGAGGATGAGAATGGGAGGCTGCTACTTGGAGCAGCTCCCTACATTTTACCTGGAGTTAAAATTGAAAAGCCTCAAGGAAATAGAGGGTGGGGCTAGGTTATGAACATGAAAAGAATTGATTTGGCTCTTTGGGTGATGTTTGAAAAAAATTAATAAAAAGTTTATGGAAAGGTAAAGAGCTACCAGGAACTTTTAAAAACAAGCTAATTTCTTTTTGTGGTGACAAAGAACTGGAAATTGAGGGACACCCATCGATTGCGGAACAACTGAACAATCTGTGGTATATGAATGTAATAGAATACTATTGTGGTATGAGAAATGATTAGCAGGCAGATTTCAGAAAAACCTGGAAAGATTTACATGAACTGATGCTGAGTTGAGCAGAACCAGAACATTGCAAACAGTAATAGCAACATTGCATGATGATTAATTATGATAGACTTGGCTCTTCTCAGCAATACAGTGATCAGAGAAAGTTCCAAAAGACTCATGATGGAAAATGCTGTCCACATCCAGAAAAAGAACTATGGAATCTGAGTGCATACTATTTTCACTTTTTTTTGTTTTTCGTTTTTTCTTTCTCATGGTTTTTCCCTTTTGTTCTGATTCTTCTTTCACAACATGACTAAGGTGGAAATATGTGTAATGTGATTGTGCACATATAGCCTATACTGAGGGAAGGGAGGGGGGAGAAAAATTTGGAACTCAAAATTTTACAAAAATTAATGTTGAAAACTATCATTACATGTAATTGGGAGGAAAATACTATTAAGACAAAAACTGAGCTAATTGTTCACTTCAGGCTCTAAATTTTAAAGTATATATATCTAATAGCCCTGGAAAATTGAGATTATTGTTTTGTGGTTGTAAACCCAGACTTGATTTCATTGAGATTTGACTTGCAATTAAATTATAATGTGGTAAAATGTGGTGCCTATTCATTGTGGTACCAAATGAAAATAAAAAGAGGGGGAAATGTAGGGAAACTTGGGGTACACTCAGGTCTCAGCAATATATTAGCTGTGTGTTCTTTAGCAAGGCATCTTATCTCTGTATTTCAATTTTCTGATCTATAAAGAGGTAAATAAGAATGGTTCCCACCTCCCAGGATTGTGAGAATCAAATGATATAGTCATTGGGAAGTGCTTAACATAGTGCCTGACATATGGTAAGTACTAGTTAAATGTTGACTATTATTATTTCTTTAATTGAATGTAATTGACTTCCAAATGTATCTAGTATGGAAATTCAGACTTTGCATTAATAGTAAGTTCTCAAAATTGGATTAAGGATTTTGTGTATAAAATTGTATTGATAGTTGTAAAGAAAGTTAAATTATTTTCCCATTTTAAAGTGTATATGATCATTTTAAAAGACAAAAACGTTCATTTTACATGTCAGACCCTCATTAATTTTTCTGAAGATTCTTATACCAAGTATGGTTTTTAGGTAAAGACAAAAACAGCATGTGGTATATAAAAATTAAAATTCTCTAAAATCTCAGGTGAATTATGGATTCCTAATTTGATATTCTTCTTATAGCTCTGTTGTTAATAGTGTTAGCTCCATAAGGCTTGAATTGGTTTTTGCCCCATGAATTAGTTTTTGGAAAACCAAATTTAGATTGGAAAACCAATTTGTACTAAACTGTATTAACTTTTGTTACTGGCAAATTTTAGCAGAATTATCTAGGAATCTCTACAAGTGATTTGGAAGCAGAAAAGCAGAGTTTTCTTTAGAGCTAACCTGAGAATGAGGCCTATTCCAGAATGTCCAAGAGAAGATATTTCCAGGGACCAGATGACTACATGAGATATCTGGGACTCAAGATAAAATGTGCTGATTAAATGGACATCAGGAGTACATTACTAGGATGCATGGAGACTTGATGTTATTCAATATTGGTGATCATTGTATTGCTTTGGCCTTTTGTTTCATGGTGTTTATATTTGATGAGTTTTCTTGATACCTTGATGACATGTAAATCCCCCCTCTCAAAATCAATACATTGTGTGAGAAAAGGACCCACATGTACAAAAATATTTATAGCAGCTCTTTTTGTGGTGACCAAGAATTGGAAATTGAAGAGATGTCCATCAATTGGGGAATGGCTGAACAAGTTGTAGTATATGAATGTAATGGAATACTATTGTGCGGTAAGAGATGGTGAGCAAGTGGACTTTAGAAAAACCTGCAAAGACTTATATGAACTGATGCTGAGCGAAGTGAGCATCATTGTATACAGTAACAGCAACATTGTGCAATGACTGACTTTGATAGACTTAACGCCTCTCAGCAATACAAGGATCTAAGACAATTCCAAAAGATTCATGATGGAAAATGTATCCACATCCAGAGAAAGAACTATGGAGTCTTAATGCAGATAGAAGCATGCTATTTTCTCTCTCTCTCTCTCTCTCTCTCTCTCTCTCTCTCTCTCTCTCTCTGTCTCTCTCTCTCTCTTTCTCTTTTGTTTCTTCTTTCTCATGGTTTTTCCCTTTTGTTCTAATTCTTCTTTACAACATGACTAATGTGGAAATACGTTTAATATGATTGTACGTTTATGGCCTAAATCAGATTGCATCCTGTCTTAAGGAGAGGGGAGCAGAGGTAGGGGGAGAAAATTTAGAACTCAAACTCTTATACAAGTGAATGTTGAAAACTAAAAACAAACAAATCAAATTTTTAAAAATTAGTCCATTGTGAGCTCTCTAAGTGGTTTGAGCTGTAGCCTGACTTAGTTTACCTGTAGAATCTACTTAACAAGGTTTGTAAATCACTGTTATTGTTCTTAGACTCTATGTTAGCTGTTGTACTAAGCCATGGGAAAGGATGCTTCTCAATGGTCTTTTCTTTATTTCTAATGTCGATGATGAGCATGAGGACATTAAAATCCTTACAAATTTGGCTTATAGATAAGTGATCCATGGAGGGCGTGGGCTGGCCTCCTCCCCCATGAATCAAAAGGGGGGAATTGTAGGAATTGACTCAATTCTGGAGCTAGCTTAGTTCCCTTTCTATCCAATTATAGGTCTAGTTTAATTTCTATCTCGTGGGAAAAAAAATTTATTCAATTATGGGAATTGTAAGAAAACTTTGTTGCATTGTTTGAACCTAGCCCTGCTTGGCTGGGAAGCTGGACTATCCCTGCTTGTTGCTTGGAGACCCTTAACTAAGAACCTAGGTTATGCTGACCAGAAGCCTTGTCAGATCCAAAGATTGATGCAAGGAGTTTTCTCACAGTTCTCCATCACAAGCAGCCCATATGTCTTATCTGAAAACTGGCTCCACACTGATTAATCAGTTACTGTTTCTTTGTTCTTTTGATTGAATATAGACACTCAGGGGAGAGTAGAACAACTCCTTTTCTGATTTCTAGAAACTGTACCTATTTGCTCTTCCCCTCCCAACTGGGAAAACTCCTAATCTTCCTCCAATTAGAAATCGGATCACCTAATCTTGTATCCTGGTTTATATCCTATTAATTATTTTCTTTTAATGTGTAAAAACCTATCTCCCCCTGCATTCAGGGTCCAGTACCAAGCTGAAGAGGCCTGGTCCTAATTTGTTATGCAATTGGCCTGCATTGCTTAATTAATCGATATGCTCAGAAACTCAAATCCCTGTTTCTTCAGTCATGTCAATCAGTCTACCCATCATATGACCCAGTGCCTTACTACAGGTATAAGGAAGGCAGCAGTGAACTAATGTAGATCTCTGCTGTAGTCAGTCAGTCAGTCAATAGTCATACTAAAGGTCTACTATGTGCCAGGCACTGTACTAAGTGCTGGGCATACAGAGAATGCCAAAATACAATCAGTCCCTGCTCTTCAGGAGTTAAAAATGGATAGGGAGACAGTCTGCAAATGACTATGTACAAATAAGATATTGACAGAATAAACTGGAGTAAAGGCACTAAAATGAAGGGGTATCAGGAAAGGCTTCCTGAAGCAAGGTTTTAGCTGAGACTTAAAGGAAACTAGGAAAAGGGGAAAGGAAGGTTTAGCATTTATATAGTACCTACTATGTGCCAGACAATGTGCTAAGCACTTTACAATATTACTTCATTAAATATTCACAACAGCGCTGGGAGGTAGGTACTATTATTATCCGCATTTTATAGTTTAAGAGGCTGAAGCATATAGAGATTAAGTGACTTGCCCAGGGTCACACAACTAGGAAGTCTCTGAGGCTGGATTTGAACTCAGGTCTTCTGATTATGACCTGGTGCTTTCTCTAGTGAAGAGGCCTGGAGTTTCAGAGATGGATTATCTTGTTTGAAAAACAGCAAGGTGGGAACGAGTAAGGTATGAGAAGACTAGAATGTTTGGGTCTGGGGGTGGGGGGCAGGTTGGGATAGGTAGGTTATAAAGAGATTTGAATGTCAAATAGAGGATTTTACATTTGATTCTAGAGGTGGTAGAGATCCATTGGAGTTTATTGAGTACAGGGGTGACAGGGTTGGTACCCCCAAGTATACTTCCACTTTAGGAAGATCACTTTGACAGCTGAATGGAGGATAGATAGAGTGGGGGGAGACTTGAGGCAGGTAGGCTATCCAGCAAACTATTGTAATAGTCCAGTCATGTGGTGGAAGAGTAGTGGCAGGATCAGAAGAGAGAAGGGGATATATTTGAAAGATGTTTCCAAGGTAAAATCAACAGGTCTTGGCAACAGATTGGATTCAGAGATGTAAAAGGAAGAGCAGAAGATGACACCTAGCTTGGAAGCCTTGGGGACCAGGAACAGAATGCCACAAGTGTTACCTGGCTACACCCAAGTATCACACATAGTCCCAACATGTATGCCCTCTGCGTAACCATGATTACTCAAAACACCCCACATCAGACCTGGGGTAGCGAGGAATTATAGTCATTTGTTTTGTTCTGGGGGTTTTGTTGGTTTGTTTTTGGAGGGGGGAAGACAGGGCAATTGGGGTTAAGTGACTTGCCCAAGGTTATTCAGGTAGTAAGTGTGTCAAGTGTCTGAGGCCAGATTTTTCAGATTTGAACTCAGGTCCTCCTGACTCCAAGGCTGGTGCTCTACTCACTGCGCCACCTAGCTGCCCCGATTATAGTCGTTTGGTACCCAAGTCCCACTGGCCTGTAACTAATCCAACATAAAGTATAGGTACAGTAGGTGATTTTACCATCCAACATGAGCAACATAAATAACAGTGGCCATGAAAACAATTCATAAAGATTTTGAATGATTGGGCCAAGAAAGAACTCTGAAGCTGATAAAGAACTGATTTTATTGGCCCAAGGTTGCAATGGGTATATGTAAAAAAGTCTGAGACCTGTTTTCAGTGTGTTCCAAGGAGAATATAGTACTGTCTTGCTCTGTTTATCCAGAGAACACAAACGTTAGAAAGGCTGATGTATGTTTCTTTATATGCATTGCCACAGTCTCCTCAATTTGGGTTCTTTTAACTTTGGTAATACTGCAGATTATGGCAGTTTATGCCCATTGAGTCACATTTTCATTAGTCTTTCTTTGAAAACAGGAGTACAGATTTTTTTTTCAGCATATAGAATTTAAATACATATTAGTCATATTGCAGAAAGCTCCTTTCACTGTACGTTAAATGGAAATTAGCTCAATCAACTACTCTGCATTAGGGACTTAAGCTTTAACAACTTCTAAATAGTAAATCACCCATATTCCAGGCAGACTGAGAAGACACAAGGAGATGAACAGGGCTAAGGTTTATGTGATAGGGAAGACATATTCAGAGAGACAATATTGGAGACAGATGGAGAGGCTGCAGCTTGCAATCAAAGTACCTCTGGGAAAAGAGGAGATCACATTAGAAATACCTTTCCCAGAGTGCTCTTGGACTATTCTTTCAGGGGGAAAGGGGACGGTGAACAGTGTTGGAAATCCTAGTTTGGTAGAACAATCAATAGAGTTTCCTAGCCTCCCAACCCTCAGAAAAAGGTAAAAGAGCTCTGAGAAAATGGACAATTGTCTTTTGAGAGCCATTCCAAGACAGAAAGATGAAGGAAATAAAGGGAAAAAATGACTCCATAAAATTACCCTTCTCGAAAGCAGCAGCAGCAATCAATTAACAAACATTTATTAAAGGCTTCATGTGTCAAGCATGAGAAAGCAAGAGAGGAAATGAGATAAAAAACCACAATTCTAATATAAAACCATCTTTCTCAAAACAAGAAGCAGCAAGACAAAGGACATTAAAAAAACAAACAAACCCTGCCTCTCTTTTCCAGTACAGATGTATTTTTCTCAAACTGCAAAACACACACATAACTATCATAGACACCCTTTAGTTCCCCATGGTAGGGACGGATTTAAAACTAGGCTTTGTTCGAGCCTATCTCTTTCTATTTCAGTCCATCTGGCCTTGCAAACATTTGTTACTTTTCTACACAGACAAGTTAGATAAATGTGTAAAAATATCATTACAGGGCTCTTAGGTATCTTCTTCAAGGACCAGACTTATTTCCTAGGGGAGGGGAGAGCTCGTTGACAGAACACCTGCAGAACTTACTGTAGATTGCACTCTGCCAAGTTTTGGTCTGGAAACTATGGACTGACCTTGCGTAGTTTTTCTGGGCTTAGCTTCTTCATTCTTGTGTAAAGTTTGATTCTAGAACTGTCCATTTATGCAATCAGTCCATGCTAAACAAGGGAGTACCTTAGTGGGCCCATAGAGCACCAAATTTCTGCTATCCTTTTCAAGGCAGGGGGAAAAAATGAAGTCTTCAGAAAAATCACACTATGGTGAGGTTGCTTCACTTCCCTTTCAATACTCCCATATACCCAGCTGAGATAGATTTACAGAATCATAAGATCAGAGCTGGAAAGGCTCTGAGAGGCCATCAAAAACAACCCCATCATCTAATTCTCTTATTTTTCAGATAAGGAAACTGAGGCACAGAGCAGTTAAGTAACTTGTCCAGGGTCGTAGAGTGGCTAAGTGCCTGAAGTGGAATTTGAACTTAGGTCTTCCTTACTCCAAGTCGAGTATCCTATCCACTGTATAACCCTGCCTCTCCAATGTTCAGAAGCTCTATCATAGCTTGAATAGGTCTTTTATAAGAACTCCAGCAAGCAGTCTGCTAATCAGAGGAAGATCGTATCCCCTGACATGCACAGGCACATCCAACCAGGAGCCAGAAGACTTACACAATAGCTACCTCTTAGGAGAAGTATCTTACCATGTATGGCTTCCCTGTCAGGAGCTGTTCTGACCAAGGTGGTGATTTGGAGAGGCAGCAACTCAAAAAAAGGCTGGATTTGGTAAGAATCAAGAAGCCTTGAACCACACCTTGTCATCCTCAAGGAGACCTACCATCATAGCTTGTTTGTTTTTTAAATAAAATTTCATTGCTATCTTTCGTTTCTAAATTGCCCAAACATCCCTCATATCCTTCTTCCTTCCCGCTCCAGAAGATCCAATCCATCTAACAAAGATTTTTTTTTATAAAAAGAAGATTAAAACATTTGGTGAAACTAAGAAAAAAAATCTGACACAGTACGCAACATTCCTTACTCAAGGAACCCACCCTCACTTCTGCAAAGGAGTGGGCAGCTACTACCATTTTGACCATACGGTGTTGAGAATGTTGGAAATTCTCAGGTCTGATCAGAAGGCTCAGTGGAGTCCAAAATAGCTTTACCTTGTACTTGCTAATGTTTGGGAGAAATTCACATTTGCCAATTGGTTCACATTTTGGCCTTTTGGAGGATGATGATGATGTGGGTTCTCACAACCAGAGCATCTCCCAATTGAGATCAATTGAATGAAGCCTCTAGCCTAGCTATAATCTCAGTTCAGAAGATCTCATAGAGGGAAAAGCAGTGGTACAATGCTGGAGTTTACTATCAGGAACTTCACCTCAGGGAGGGAGCCCTATTAAGAAATCTTAGCATCCAAAGAAAACAGAAGATGGTAGATCACTAGTGAGCCTTCAAATATAAACTGTTTGAAGATTCTGGCAATCATGCGGGCAACAAAATAACCCCAGAAAAAAAAAGCTAAGGCCCAGCAAATGTGATACATTACAACCATCTGCTTCCCATGATGGAGTCAACCAAGAGGATATAAGTCAAAAAAGTAGGCTCTAGGGAAGACCAATCTATCAGATGCAGATGTACTAACAACTTGCAACTTGCACCCTCCAAGTGAACTGAACCAGGTGCCTTGCTTCTGCTCCTGGCCACATTAACCCAGGTTCTGTGCCCCTGCTGAACTATTACGAGGCTCGATGACTCTAGTGCCTTGGAGACTGTTCACAGAAGAAGCAAGAATGCCTGTGTTGTGGTCCAGATGTACTGTTGGTACCAGATGATAGTCCATATGGAAGCATCTAGATCAAGCTTCATGGGAAGAGAAAACATCTTGTTGGTTACCCACTTCTGGGTTGGGTAAGACTGATTCAGACTGAGATACCTCTGTCTATATATGGGGAAGGGGAATCCTCTTTCCCTCCTCATAATGCAGCTATGAAAACCAAGAGAATAGAGGCCACCTGCAAAGCCTGACTCATTAGGGTCTGGAGTTGTCATAATCAGCCCAGGTTTCAGATTGTGCAGTCTGTGGATACCAAGGTACAGAACTGATAAGGGACCAACACAGAGGTACCAGAACACTAGGTAACCTGTTAACCAGGTTGTCATTTAAAGCTCCCATGGTAAAGGCAGAAGTTACACATGCCAACAGATGGCACTCACTAATGGAATGAATGGAACCTATAGTTCCATATTGAATGTAACCAGTGTTTGATTTACTGTACTGTTGTAATGACATTGATGAGATCTATAGTTTTCATATTAACCAATATGATATGTATAATGAGTATACTAACTATTTAGATTTGTTGGAGCTTCCCTACTTTCCAGGTGACCCTGACTTGGAAGCTGAGTTTACAGCTGACATGATGCAGACGAAGTGATCAGTCAGATCCCCTGATTCTCTAACAATTCCCATGCTGCCAACTTGCAACCGCCAAGTGAACTGAACCAGGTGCCTTGCTTCTGCTCCTGGCCACTCTAACCCTGGTTCTGTGGCCCTGCTGAACTATTATGAGGCTCAATGACTCTAGTGCCTTGGAGACTGTTCACAGAAGAACCAAGAATACCTGTGTTGTGGTCCAGCTCTTTGTGGTTTTCACACTTAAAAACCCTCCCCCTGCCATAAGTGAGTGAGCCTCCCTTCTTAAGAAGGTAGACTTTGCTGAAAGCCGTTTCCATCACTTTGAACTTACACTTCTGTTTGATTTGTGACTCTCCTGTCTCTAGCCTGCTTTATTTGGCTCTGGCCAACCACAGGTTAGATTGGTTGGGTTTGGTTGACAGTACCAATACTTGCATTAAGTCTATAATTTTCTTTCACTCCTCTACCATCTTCTCACTGGCCACTTTGTCACCTGGACCAGAATCCATTTCCTGAATAATTTAACCTTTTAGGTTCTAGAACTCTACCCTGGGGGCCCTGATTGGTGTGTACCTTTCATGGGACTCATGATATCAGGTCACCTACAGTCATATTTCACTTAATACCACTACCCTCTTGCTTGCTGCTACATACTCAGCCTCCATCCCCAACCTCCACCTTCCATCTTTCAGTTCTGAAGCCATCATTAAATCAGTAGTGCCTGGAAAAGGCAGTTCTTCCTGAAAAGGGTGGAATGATCTACATTCTTCTGGCTCTACTCATCATTCTTGTAACTTTCCAAACCAAGATACCTTTCACTGGCTTTTACTCCCCTATATGAATGTTTAAGAGAGTAGTGTTGGAGAACAGTGTGAGAGAATGTGTTGTCTCCTCCTATTAAAATGTAAGCTCCTTGAAGACAAGACACTTTCTTTGATTCTATTTTCATATCTTCACTGTTTAACACAATGATTCTCTTCATTTCTCAGCAGGCTGTACTCCAGACTTTTCTATCATGCCCCTGTAATGGCAAGCAAAGTAGGACTTTTTTGTTTTGGAATGTTTCTCAGCACTAAGGCAATCAAGTGCCTTTGAATCTTGCCTTTGTTTCAATCAAGAGTCTTTGATGACCTGCTTAAGTCACAGGAAAGTTTAGGTCACATGGGTTTCAGTCACATGGTTGTGACACCCTCTGAACCTGCAGAAGTGTATACATATTCTGAGGTTAGCATTTTGTTTGGGACTTACTCACTGGAAGAGTGTCATGTGATTGGACCAGACAAGACTCTGGGTAGCTGTTAAGGAGCCCCCCAGCTTTGAAAACCCAGATGTTGGTACCTCTCTCTCTGGTAACTATGTATGAAATGTCTTGGTCGGACAGCTAGAAGCTTATCTGTTGATTTGTATTTATTTGCTCTGTTTATATAATTTCTGCTTGTAATTTCTGTTTACATTTTCTCTGAAGTTCAGGGTGCTGACATTTTCCCCTGAACTAAGAGAATGATATATGTGTATTTAATTAAAGTGAGATTGTAAACCCCTTAAAGTTGCTTTCCTTAGAAAAGCAGATCAAAGAATCTGCGCTAGCAGGCCACCTGTGTGCTGGTGTTATAGGTCTTACACAGCCACTGTAGTGGCAAGTAGCATTGTAGTTACAGCCCTGAAACATGAATCAGTCACATTGAATCTTCCCTCTCTGAGTCACCCCTAATTGATACAACCTATTCCCTCTGAGGCCAAACAGAAATCTTCTTCCACATGAAGGCTCTTCTAATAATAGCTAATATATCCAAATATTAAAAAAAACCCATAAAACAAAATTAGAGGCTAGAACCCTGTTTACAGTGGGGTTCCATTCTCAGAGCATATGCATGTAATGCTTACTACAAGCCCATGTGGAAAAGATTAGGGAGGTTGCTTCTGGAAAGGAAAAATCATTTACAATGGAAAGGGCCTGCTCCAAGATTTGGAGCTTGTGGAGAAATTCAGGAACTGGTTCTGCTCTGCAAGGTATGTGAAGAGACAGACCGTTGATTGACTCCAGGGAACCATTCAAAAGTAAATTTCTGTCACTTTTGTTAGACTCATGGAGTCTAAATGGGTAGACAAGGAATACTAGAAGTCTCTAAGTGGGGAGAAGGCCTTTGGGCTTTTATCTCTTCATGAGGGCAGCTTCTACAGTGACCAGTAAGTACGTTACCTTGCTGTTGCTTCTGCTCTACAGTGCTTCCTCTTTCCTGGTCTAAATGGAGTGCTGAGGACGGCTATAATATTCTGAGCTTTATAAGGTCAAAAAAGTGAGTCACTAAAGTCTGAGAGCTGGTATTCATGTTGGAAGCTGGATAATACTTAGCACAGTGACTGCCACGTAGGAGGTACTTAATAATGCTTGTGACTGGGAAGCAAAGTTCTAAGTTATCTGTTTGACCCAACATAGTGAGAGAAATGATTATTTTTTTTCTTGTATTAATAACTAATTATTGAATTAAGACCAAGATTTCCCCCTTTTCCACTTCCTTATTCAAAAATCAACCAGTGTGGGGAATCCTTCTCAAGGATTTTACCAGCCAGGATGGCTAAGATCTAAGTAAAGACAGTAAAAGAAATTCTAAGTTTAGGCTAGTGGGTAGATTCCTGCTCATTGTGTTTACTCAGACAGTTTGGGGGGGGGGGGCCGGGGAGGGGGGAGAGATGGAGATGTTTATTTTTGCTTTAGTCAGACAGGTGATATGGAAGTGATAAGTCTCTTCAACTAAGTTTTGGGACTCAGCATCACTCACCTCAAAACCCTTGTTGGAATGTAACTCACCTCTCCTTATAATATTCATTCTCTCGTTAATTGTTGACCAATCAGAGTTGATTGCCACCCTTAGGAACACCCACTCTTCCAAGGGCATATAAACTGTAAGCCCACCACCATGAGGAATCTTTGGCATTTGAGAGTTCCACTGACCTCTTTTATTAATATCATGCTAGTCTTATTAATAAAATGATTAAATTACCCCAAAACTATGTCTCTTGAACTTTTTAAACATCACAATAGATTGAAGGCAGCTAGGAGGATATCAACAGCAATTTATCTATCAGTTGTGCTTAACGCAGAAGTGAACTTGATGGAGTGAATGCTGGTTAGAAACTTCCTTTTTCCCCAAGGACTGGAGTGATATAGGAGAAGAGTATGCCTCTGGATTTTGGAGGTAGGGAAAGGATACTTTGTAACTTCTGTTCTTGTTAAATCTCTGCAGTAAATATCCTTTGGTAAAAGCTAATTTGTGTTAATTGGCTTAATGGAACTGGAGTGCTAGTCACTGGCTATTAACTTTAACACACTAGAATGAAGGCTGGAGCCAGTAGCATTAGAGAAAGATGCTCCCAGTCCCTCAGGAGTACCTCTAGAGTCATGAAAGGGAAATGCAGCTAGCCTTGCCCTGGGGAACCTGACTCACCAGTATGAGTGTGAGTTGGGATGAGGATGCCTTAAGAGTATCTATACAGAGGATGGTAGAATGTTTCCTCTATGGCAATTGTGAAAATGTGGGAAATTTTTAGATATTTGTCAAGGGGAAAGAATTATGACAAAGTAGATGAATTTGATTAAATAATAAAAATAATGGTCTTTGCAAAGCTAAAAGTACGCATGCAGAATAAGAGATAGATTGAAGAATACTTGCAATAAACACTTCAGATAAAAGTCTGACATCCAAAATCTACAGATTTGACACATTTTTTAAAAATAAAAGTAAGATCCATTCCACATCAGATAAGTGATCGAAGGCTGTGAACATAGTTCTTAATAGAAGAAATAATAACTATATATAATGTCAAAAACTCTTATTAATCAGCAAAAATATAAACTAAAGCAAGTTTGTCATACTATCTTTCACCCACAAAATTGGCAAAGATAGCTTAAAATGATGTTATTAAATGCTGAGAGGGCTATGAGTCAGTCAACAAGCATTTATTAATCCCTTACTATGTGCCAGGTACAGTGCTAAGCCCTAGGGATAAAAAGATAAAAATGAAAATCTCTACCCTCAAGGAGCTTACATTCTAACAGTAGAGACAATATGCATGCATGTAAATATATACAGAAAATATACTAGTGACTGGGTACAGGCTATGGGAACCTACTAGAACTCTCCCTGCATCTTCCCATTATATCTGGCATTGGCCTAAGGCTAAAAGCCTTTCATTATTGCAATGCCCAATTCTCCTACCCTTAAACTAGGCTAGCACTCCATTGTCTGCTACTTCCCACCCTTAATCCCATTCTCTAGGCTCCAGGCCTCCCGACCTCTAGTCACCCCAGCCTACTGGCCACTCCTGTCATGATCCTCCCTGGACCCCTCCTCCAGTCACTCCAGACTGCTTGGCCACTCCCTAGATCGCTCTCATAGTCTTTCTATATATAAGATCCATCCTGTTTCCATGAAAGTGCTCAGGTTCAATCTGGTCCACTTACTTTAGGATTACAAATGTTCAGATTCCCTAAGAGTCTACCCAATATGGTAGATCTTTAATAAACTTTGTTTTTCTTTGGCTGAAAGAATGCTTTGTTGAGGTCAAGGAACCATATGTTGAGGTTTTAGGGATTATAGGGTACTTGGCACCCCAAAATACCGACACACTGGGTCCTGCTGAATGAATTCTACCCAAGTCTTCTTACAGAGAAAGAAAAACAAAGTTTATTAAAGATTCTCCATATTGGGTAGACTCTTATGCCAGCAGCCAGATTGAATCTAAACTGTGCTTGATTGAATCTGAGTGCCTTCATGGAGGGGCAAGATGGATTTTATATGCAGAAAGATTGTGGGAGGGTTCCAGGGGTGGTCAAGTAGTCTAGGGTGACCAGAGTAGGGTTTTAGGCAGGGTCTTGAGGAGAAGTCTAAGGAGGATCTTCATAGGACTGGGGTGACTTAGAGGTCAGACTCTGCGCAAGAAAATGGGATTTTGATAGGATCAAGAGTGGGAAGTAGTCTGAGGCAATTCTGAGGTAACAGAGATTTGGGCCTAGTGATAATGGAAGGCTTATGGCCTCAGGTCAAGGCCAGATCTAGTAGGCAGATTCAAGGAAAATTCAAAGAGGTTCCCAGATTCTATACCCCATCAGCTTGAGTCAAATTCATTCAGACAGGACCTGCATGTTGCTATTTCAGTGTCTCAGCACCCTTAAACCTCAACACTAACAGCTGAAAGGACCAAGAAAAGCTGCAAAGAAGAGGTGCCGCTTGAGTTGGGCCTTGAAGAAAATCAGGCCTAGTGTTGAGGCTAAAACCAACCATGTTGTTGAGACTCCAGGAGAAGTGACCTATGCTAGTTTCTTGCCTTTACCTGGACATATTGTTTTCTTTGGTTCATTTCTGGGAATCCCTGACTCCTCAGTAGGGAACAGAGTCCCCTTTCTCACATTAATCGCTTTAATTATAGAGTTGCTGATCTTAGAAATAGTTATGGGCTTGAAAGTCTAAAGGTTTTTTCCAAAAAGGGGAACAAAAAAAGGTACAGAAATAGATCAGATATAAGATGGGTGATTTATTCCTACTCAAAGAAAGTAATGATAATGTAACCAGTTACTTGGCATGATACGGATGATGAATCAGTAAAAGAAACTGAGAAAGAAAGGTCAGACAAGTAGTAAGGAAAACCACAGAGAAAAGTTAGGAACTGGGAGAAGAACATCCTCAACAGTGTTTAATATAGCAGAGAGGTCATGGAGAATAATGCTTGTGGGTGAAAGCAAGATTAAGGGTGTGACCACTTTTGTGTTGTGCTGAAGTTGGAGACATAGGTCATGAGAGCTGAGCAGATTGAAGTCAGAGTATTTAAGGGAACATTAGCATGTATGCCAAATCCCTTAGTATGAAGGCAAACATTGGTTTAGAAAGGGTGTGCCAGGAGCCAGGCACTGAACTAGATGAGAAAGGAGGGGAAGTTTGGTTGGTAGATAACATACACCAGAATCTGGATTAGGTGCTAAAATTTAAACTTTCATTATTATTTTTATCATTCTTTTCTTTTTAAATTTTGAATTCTAAATTCTCTTTCCTTCTTATCCCCTTCCCTATCCACTGAGAAGGCAAGTATACATGTGAAATCACATAGAAGTACTTAAAACCATTTATTATTGATTTATTTATTATTATTAACCATTATTAGTAATGGGAATAAACTGGAAGCCTTCCCAGTAAGATCAGAGTGAAACAAAGATGACCATTAACACCAATATTATTCAACATTATATAAGAAATGCTAGCAATCACAGTAAGAGAAGAAAAAGAAATTAAGGGAATTAGAATGGGCAATGAGGTGACAAAATTATGGCTTTTTGCAGATGATATGATGATATACTTGGAAAATCCTAAAGAGTCAACCAAAAAGTTTCTTGAAACAATTAATAATTTTAGCAAAGTAGGAGGATATAAAATAAACCCACTCACCAATAAAACTCCATAAGAATAGATAGTAAGAGGTACTCCATTTAAAATAATTGTAGACAGCATGAAATACCTGGGAATATGCCTGCCAAGACAAACCCAGGAACTACATGAGCATAATTACAAAACACTTTTTATACATATAAAATCAGATTAAATAATTGGAGAAATATTAATTGTTCATGGAGAGGCAAAGCAAATATAATAAAAATTACAATTCTACCTAAACTAATCTACCTATTCAGTGTCATCCTAATTAAATTACCAAAATATTATTTTATTGAACTGGCAAAAATAATAACAAAAATCACTTGGAAGAGTAAAAAGTCAAGAACATCAAAGGAATTAATGAAAAGAAATGTAAAGGAAGGAAGTTTAGCTGTACTCAATTTTAAACTATATTATAAGGCTATATATTATAAACTATTATATTATGTATATAATAACCTATATTACATTATATATCAAAACTATCTGGTACTGGCTAAGAAATAGAAAGGTGGGGATCAGTGGAACAGAGTAGACATACACTACATAGTAGTAAAAGATTATAGTAATCTTGTGTTTGACAAATGTAAAGATTTAAGTTTTGGGGATAAGAATTCATTATTTAGTAAAAAAAAAAATTGTTGGGAAAACTAGAAAGCAGTCAGGCAGAAATTGGGCATAGAGCAGTATATTACATCATTTATCAAGATAAGGTCAAAATGGATACATGAACTAGATATAAAGGGAGATATAACAAAAATAGACCTAAGAGTCAGTGGCTTTTGGGAGGAGTCAGATCTTGGTGAGGTCCAGAGGGTGGAAAGAGTAGGAAAGAGGTCTAAAGTGAAGGGAAATTTTCAAATTAAAGGGTGGGAGTTTCAGAAAGCACAGTGGAAGGGGTAGATAGATCTGGAGTGGGACATTGGGGTATATGTGGTAGAGCTGAGCTTGATTGGAATGAGAAAGCAGGTGGCAAGGTTTTGGAAAGGGAGGTTTCCACTTCGCTGGTTTGGGAGTTAGTATCATAGGTTGTGTTTGTCTTTCGTTCTTGAAAAAGACCATGACATCAGGGAAATGATGATATGACTTGCAGTTGACTTTGATTTGAGTGAGGGAAGGCTGTGCAAGGTTACCAGCCTCATTTTCTCCTCCAGAGTCATCTGGGTCCAGTGGCCCGATATTCACCAGGACCAGTGATGATGGCCCAGGATGCTTTGGGAGACCCTGGCCCTTTTAGGCTAAGGTCTTTTCACGTTCTCACTTTGCAAGTCGGGTCATGTCATCCTTTCACTGATGTCCTGCTCCTCTTCAAGAAACAAAGGACAAACACAACCTCCCCCCCCCCTTCCCCCTCTCCTCTCCTCGGCAGAAGGCTACCTCCTTAACTTCGAGTTTACTGGCTAGATTCCTGTCTCAAAAACAAAACCTTAAACCCATTCAGGAGCTCTTAGATTGGACAATAAGTCCCTGTCCTCCTAGCACAGAGTGAATGTAAATACTAAACAGTAACTGTTTCTCTTTTGGCCAGGAACCCTGAGGTCTTCCCCTCCCAATCAGATTTTTTTTTTTTTGAGGTTTCGATTAAAGAGCCCTTCCCTGGATTAACTTCTTAAAGATTATTTCAGGAATGAGGAGGGTAACAGGAGGGAAAGTTTGCTAACTATTAGGGAATGAGTGAAAGTAGAATAACCAGGAGCTGGGAATGACCTCCCTGATAACAATCTAGGCTCTCTTCACCTGCTACAATTCTTGATGCCTTCAGGGGTGGGAAACACCTCTAGGGCAAGGTGCTTCTCACCAACAGGACCAGTGGTCTGGGTATAGAAACTATTACCCTGCTGGTAGAGATATGAATTGGTACAATCATTTTGGAAAGCGACATGACATTATTCATTAAAAGCCACATCTCTTTTGATCCAGTGATTTCACCAATGGGACTCTAGACTGTGGTGGTAATAACCATAAGTTACAATTTGGAGTCAGGTCAGGAAAAGCTTTAATTCAAGGACACAGAAACACATAGCTATGGGAGGCCTCTTTATGAAAGATACCCTACTGAACAGAGCTTGAAGGGGACTTATGTTTTCAAAAAAATCCACTTGTTTCTCTCTACATTAGCCTTGAAGGCAAGCTTATTTACACTTAGTCTGGCTGCAGAGCTTCATGGTTGTTTTGCCTACAGCAGGATTATCTGTTTCTTATCTAAGCTGCGCTAGCAGCTTCTGTGGAGGGGTCCAGATCCACCCACAGCCAGCACCCAGAAAGCTGCTGGACAGCCAGAAAGCCCAGGTTCTTTTGATATGCCTTAATAAGGAGAGCAAGGTTAAGGGGCTGGCAAGCTTACTTTAATTCAGCACACAAATATCATTCGCCTAGTTCAGGGGAAAAAGTCAGCACCCTGAACTTCGGAGCAAAATACAAGTAAATTACAAACATCAACAGACAGACCTTGTCTGATTCAAATCCCAATAC
>CM053623.1:413048596-413149246 GCA_028646595.1 Phalanger gymnotis
AATCTTGGGCCTGGGGCTTAGCACTTAACAAGATTCAATGAAATAGCTGAATCGCTCAATGGAAACAAAAGCCAAACTCTTCAAGGGCACTTGTTGAACTAAGTGCTAAGGAGCCCACCCTGCCTTTCCAACACACTTGAGCACAAGGGAAAAGAGTTTTGTGACTTTTCAACCTTTCTGTTTGATTGGGAAAAAGATTTAGTCACTTATGTTAGAAGAGAATATGGATATACCTGGCCTCTTTCCATTTAACTTCACACTTTCCCCTTTGAAGCTATATCGGCTTCACTCAGAGATGTCCATTCATCTCCAGCAGTTCCAAAAACACAATTAGTGCTTAGGGTCTTCAGAACAGGGGTTAGGGAAAGCAGCTGGTTGGTGATATTATCCCTGGCATAGTAGGGAACTCTGATCATGCCAAGGGAGGTGAAATGATTTTTGTCCAAGCCTGTAGAACAAGAAAGAAGCCTAAAATAGCCATGATTGTCAAGATTAACTCTTGGATGAGTTTGCCGACCCAGGAGAAATTTCCATATCAGGTAATATGGGCATTAGGTGATGGGGTACGGTCTCTGGGAGCCTCCTTCTACTCTCCTGGAATCTTCCCACTTGATGAGGAGTTTGCCTGAGGCCATAAGCCTTTCATTATTGTTAGGCCCAAATCTCTTGTTACTCTTAACCAAGCCTAGCCTAGCCCACTTCCCACCCTTGATCCTATCAAAATGTCTACACTCAAATCTGTTATCCTTAAACTAGCCTAGCCCTCCATTGCTTTCAGCTACTTCCCACCCTTAATCCCATTCTCTTGGTTCCTGAAATCTGACCTCACTCCACCCCCCCCATCAAGATCCTCCCTAGACTCCTCTTCAAGACCTTCCCTAAACCCCTCCTCCCATCATCCCAGAACCACCCCTAGATCCCACCCACAGTCCTTCTGTATATAAGCTCATCTTGCCTCCATGAAGTTTCTCAGATTCAATCTTCTTCAGATTCAATCTGGCCGCTTCTCAACATAAGCATGGCAAAAGCTCAGAAGCTTGGACTCTTTAGAGTCTACCCAATTTGGCCAATCTATAATAAACTTTATTCTTTGGCTGAGAAGGCTTGAGTCTAATTCATTCAAGCAGGACCTGGCATGTTGGTATTTTGGGGTCCTGAGCACCTATAAACCTCATCATATGGCTCCCTGACCTCAACATTGTTCCCTAACCTCATCAGAGGTACTAGCCCTTCAGAACATGGACATTTTGGTTGCTGAATGGTGTAGAAAAAGAACATTTATATAAGGAAAAGTCTGGCTTGAGAAGAAACATAGCTTCTCAGATGAAATATTAAAAGATATAGACTGTTTTGAGGACTGAGAGACAATTGCTCCTGTGGCAAATCCTGAGAGGACCTGTTTAAAGGCAGAGCACTGACTGAGTTAATGATGTCTGCAGTATATTAGATCCGTCAGTTCATTTGCATGTCACTGTTCCAGCATTATGAAATATACAGATGATAAATTATGAATGAAATAACTGGGGACTGTGGGAAGATTATATGAGGACTGCTCAGCCCCAAGAGGAAAGTAGATTTTTTGAGATTCATATCATAAGAGTAGTTAGAGATAGGGAGTATAGGAAAATATCTGATGGTGATAGAAGCAGGAAAGGACATTAATCACAGGAGGCCAAAAAAGGACTTGCTTACAAAAGACAGAATAGAGAAAGATGACAAGCACTGATCAGAGGTGTGAGAGGAAAGATAAACACATATTTTGTTGGGATCTGAGTTGTTTGGAAGAAAAACATTGCTTTGCTGAGAGCGGATTGACTGGAGAAAAGGATTGCCCTCTAGCACCATCTATAGCCTGAGAGAGGGTAAACCTTTCAGAGGTTTACCTTTGTGGCTCTTTACTGCTCTCCTTGGTTAGTGAGTGAAAAACAGAGCAGGAAAGTCAGGCAGAACCACAGAATTCAAGACTTAGAGGGGATATCAACTGCCATCTGGTCCAAACCATAAGGAAAGGAATTCCTACCATAACATACCCAGAAAATGGTTGTTCAGACTTTGCTTGAAGATTACCAAAGAGAGGGAATCCATTACTTCTCAAGGCAAGCCATTCCACTTTTGGACAGTTCAAATGGTTAGGGATTTTTTCTAACGTTGAGCCTAAATTTATCTTTTTGGAACTTTCACACATAGCTCCTAATCCTGATCTATACAGCCAAATGGAACAAATATAGTCCTTCCCACATGATAACTCTTCAAATATTTGAAAATGCTATCATGTCACCCTTGAGTCTTTTCTCTAGGCTAAATATGTCTTCATGTCATGTACTTAAGGTCCTTTATCACCCTTGCTGCCCTTCTCTGGACAATTGCCAGCTTATCAATGACTTTCTTAAATCATGGTGCCCAGACCTGAACACAATACTCCAGATAAGGCCTGATAATGAAAGAGAACAGTGGAATTATCACCTCTTTATTTCTGGAAATGATGCTCTTCTTAATGTAACCCAAGACTGCATTAGCTTTTTTGGTTTTCGTATTATCCTGGTTTTCAAGATAAATATGGTCTATCCATACCTTCCTGAGTTTATATTTGTAGAGTTGACTTTTTTTTTTCAACCGAGTGTAAGACTTTACACATCCCTACTGAAATTTATCATGCCAGATTTCAGCCCAGTAGGCTCTAGACTGTCAAGATCCTCATGGACCTTGACTCAGTCATCCAGTGTGCTAACCATGGCTCCCAGCTTTATATCTGCTTTGTTTAGAGAAAAGACATGAATTTTCTGACAGCTGACTGAGTAAAACAGAATCTCATGCTACTTGGAGTTTTATAGGGAAAGGATGCATGGACTCATCATCATTTAGAGCTTCAGAAGAAGAAATTCCTCAGAGTATATCTGAGAGAGCTTGGCAGTTCCTTAGCTCAAGGAAAATGCATGTTACTGAAAGAGGGCAACACTGTCTCAGAACTCTCCCAAGGTTGGCTGTGTGCTAAAAGATCTTGTCACTGCTTCGATGCATTTACTTATTAGGAAAGCTGGAAAGACCAGAAGGGGAGCAAAAAACAGAGAAGTAGTTTTGTCCAGCAGGTGACATAGCTATATAGGATATTCCTAGTCACAGCTAGGTGGCCCAGTGAATAGAGTGCTGGGCCTGGAATCAAGAAGACCTGAGTTCAAATCCAGTCTCAGACACTTAGTAGCTATGTAACCCTGGGCAAATCACTTAATCTTTGTTTGTCTCAGTTTCCTCAGCTATAAAATGGGAACGATAACAGCACTTACCTTCCAGGGTTGTTGTGAGGATCAAATGACCACATGTAAAGGGTCGATATATAAATGCTTATTAATACGCCCTTCTTATTCATAATAGAAAGAACTGAAAACAACCTATGTGTCCAAAGATTGAAGAATGAATGAATTGTAATATAGAAATACTACATAATATAATATGATTGTGCCATAAGTAGCAAATACTAAGAATATAAGTAAATGTCGGAAGAATTAAGGGAGTGGATGTAGAGTGACAATAATGGGGTGCTTGAGTGCTTGTGCTTAGGCCCCAATTCTAACAGCCTCTGCTTGGGTTCCTGTGCCTGAACCCCAATTCCAAAGCCCATCTCTTCCTTGATTCAAAGCATTGGCCTTAGCAGTTTCTCTTCAGCTCAAGGGCAGCATTCCTTAGCAAAACACTTATCTTTCCTCCTGATACTGTGGCCAGCTGTGCCTACCTATAGAATTTATTAGTTTAGACTCCCTATGTATTGCTAATTGGCTGTGCACTGGGATGTAACAATATTTACTGCCTACTGGCCTTACTGATATGTATCCTAGACATAGTCAAATGTATACTCCCTTACATTAATCTTGACTAACAAGACACTTGATGGAAGCAAGCTGGGTATCTTCTGCTAGCCCTGACCTCTTGCTGACTTAGTGAGGATTCACAGTCAAAACCACACCTCCTCCTAGCCCCCCCCCCCACCTTGGGCTACTTCCCAGTGAACTCTGGGTAATAAGCCTGCACAGTAGATACTAAAAGTGCATGTTCCTTTAAGATCTAACCACTCCTTAAACATACCTTGACCACTCCCTAATCCCACCCCAAAACAACTAATCAAGACACTTGACACATGTTTCCCCCCAAAATGCCCTATATAAGATATAGTTGTGTCCCCTTTAGATTGCAGGTTCCCTAAGAACTCTTGCCTGCTGCAAAGCATAACAATAAACTTTTGCCAACTTGACTTAAAGATTGCTTGGGTCCATGAATTCATTCCAGATGACCTTGCCCTGGGAACTTAGGTTTGGGATCCCCGAATCCCTGTGTTTTTCCTCCCTCAACACTAAAATCAAGACAAATAGAACAGCAAAATACTCATCAACTAGAAAAGAGAATAACAGTCACAATAACAAAACCAGGATAAATACACAGAAAAAAAGTTTAGAAGGGGACACAGACACAAATAGGTTGATTTTGCTACCATGTTGTTAATATGTGTATTTTTCAAAAGTGAACTAAAAATAACAGAAGCTTATGGTTTCAAATAAATCATTTTTTTCCTTTTGTTCTCATTTGAAGAATTGAATGTGTTTGTCAATGGAGACTGAATATGATAATTTTTTAAAAAGGCATATACTGTGTATCCCCAAGTCTTTTCTCCCACAAGTTAAACAACCTCATTTCCTTCAACCAAACATTAAAAGTCATGGAATCTCATCCTTTCACCATTCTGGTTGCCATACTACAGAAATGCTTCAACTTGTTAATGTCCTTTTTAAAATGTAGCACCAACATATATAACCTATATCAAATTCCTCACCATCTTAGAGAAAGGGGAGGGGAGGAAGGGAGAAAATTTTGGAACTTCAAATTTTATGTTAAAAAATGAATGTTGAGAAATGCAAATCAAAAGAACTCTTAAGTAACACATCATACCTATCAGATTGGCTAAAAGGACAAAACAGGAAAATGATAAACGCTGCAGAGGATGTGGGAAAATTGGAACACTAATGCATTGTTTGTAGAGTTGTGAACTGATCCAACCATTCTGGAGAGCAATTTGGAACTATGCCCGCAGGGCTATAAAAATGTGCATACCCTTTGACACAGCAATATCACTTCTAGAGCTATATCTCAAAGAGATCAAAAAATTGGAAAAGGACCCACATGCACAAAAATATTTACGGCAAATTTTTTTTGTGGTGGCAAAGAATTGGAAATTGAGGGGATGCCCATCAATTGAGGAATGGCTGAACAAGTTGTGGTATATGAATGGAATACTCTTGTGCTATAAGAAATGATAAGTAGGCAGACTTTGGGAAAACCTGAAAGACTTGTGTGAACTGATGCTGAGTGAAGTTAGCAGAACCAGGAGAACATTGTACACTTTAACAGCCACATTGTACGATGACTAACTTTGATAGACTTTGCTCTTCTCAGCAATTCAACTCTGAAAGACTTATGATGGAAAATACTATCCACATCCAGAGAAAGAACTATGGAATGTAAATACAGATCAAAGCATATTATTTGGTCTCTCTTTTGTTGTGGTTGTTTTATTTTTTCTTTCTTGTGGTTTCTCCCATTCATTCTAATTCTTCTTTACAACATGACTAGTGTAAAAATATGTTTAATAAGAATGTATATGTAGAGCCTTTATCAGATTGCACACTGTCTTGAGAAGTGGAGGAGGGTAGGGAGGTGGAGAAAATTTAAAAACTCATAAGCTTATGAAAGTGAATGTTGAAAACCAAAATAAATTAATTTAAATACAAAAAAAAGAATGTTAAAAATTGTCTTTACATGAAATTGGAAAAAAATAAAATGCTATCTACTGGAAAAAAATTTCATTTCACAAAAAAAAAAAAAGATTGAGATAAAAAAATAAATAAACGGAAATGTGGTGCCCAAAACAATGCATAATACTGTTGATAGAGCCTGCCCATACCAGAGAAGAGTAAGTCTCCCATTTTCTGGAGATTTTTTTTTTAATGCAACCTAAGATTGGGAGGGTTTGGTTTTTTGGGGGGTGGGTTATCACACTATTGACTCATGCTAAACTTGCAGTCTACTAAAAACCTCAGATCTTTTTCAAGCAAATTAGTATCTAGCCATATTTCCCCCATCTTTTGCTTATGAAGCTGGTTTTTCTTTAACACAAATAAAATTGTGCAATCCTTGCTGAATCAGCTTTCTGTTTTACAGTCTGTATTTGTCTCCACCCCCCTCCCCCCACAACCTCCTCTGAATTTTAGATGCTAAAGGGAAACAGAAGTATTGAAACGCTCAGGTAGACACTAATGTAAAGAACAGCTGTCCATGGCAATACTCTGATCACATTTTATAAAGGAACTTTTTAAGGCCAAAATAGTTTTTTGCCTGACTCTTTTGGGGGTTCTGACAACATGTGTGACAACACATCAAGAGAAGAAATGGAGAAAAGACCTAGCTACATGGAGACCAACGGGAAATTTACTAGAGGTAGTCTGCTGAACTATTGGAAAGCAAGTATCACCTGTGGCTGTCAAGGCACTATCTGTGGGAGCAGTGAGATGATATGAGCCATTTGTGATGACAAAGAACAAGAATTCTACCCACTTTTGACCTTTCAGACCAAGAATGCTGCCTAAGAATCCTCTACAAACAGCATTTATGTGTCTCTGTTCCAATGGTAATGGGACATAGAAATAAGGTGGAGGTGTTAGTAATTCAAATTTACAGAGAGCAGTTGTGGTTAGCCACTTTGGAGATTAACACTGTTTAGACTGTACTTTCATTTTTACTGCACTAAGTGCCTTTATCTTTAAGCTAAGTGATTCTTTGTGGCTCCTCTGAGTTGGGAAACAAAATCGGGCATTCTAAGTAGCCTGGACACACAAACTAAAGGAGGTTTGAATTATTTGAGATAGTTCATCTATTCCCTTAGATTTTTATTTATTTTTGAAATTACCAAACATCACATAAAATGAGTATATCCACATATATAGTACAAAAAGGGGAATGTGCATTATGTAATACTTGCTTTAAATATATATGTAATGTTACTGTAGACACTATAAAATATTTGGGAGTCTACCTGCTAAGACAAACTCAAGGCCTATATGAACACAATTACAAAACACTTTTCACACAAATAAGGTCTGATCTAAATAAATGTAAAAAAAAATTGCTCAAGATTAGGCCAAGCTAATATAATAAAAATGACAATATTACGTAAATTAATTTACTTATTCAGTGCCATACCAATCAAATTACCAAAAAATTATTTTACAGAGCTGGATAAAGTAACAATGAAATTCATCTGGAAGAGCAAAAGGTCCAGGATATCAAGGGAATTAATGAAAAGAAATGCTAGGGAAGGTGGCCTAGCCATACCAGATAATTAAGCTGTATTATAAAGCAGCAGTCATCAAAACTATTTGGTACTGGCTAAGAGATAGTGGTGGATCAGTGGAATAGGTTAGTTACACGGGATGCAGTAGCAATCTACTCTTTGATAAACCCAAAGAATCCAGCTTCTGAGTTAAGAATTCACCATTTCACGAAAACTGCTGGGAAAATTGGAAAATGTTATGGCAGAAACAGGGCATAGACCAACATCTTACACTGTATACCAAAATAAAGTCAAAATGGGTTCATGATTTAGGAATAAAGGCTAACTCTGTAAGCAACTTGGGAGAGCAAGGAATAGTTTATCTGTCAGATTTATGGGAAAGGGAAGAACGCATGAGAACAAGAGATAGTGTTACAAAATGCAAAATGGATATTTTTATGTTAAATTGAAAAGTTTCTGTACAAACAAAGCCAATGCAACAAAGATTAGGAGGGAAACAGAAAATTGGGAAAAAATCTTTATAACCAGTGTCTCTGATAAAGGCCTCATATCCAACATATACAGGGAACTGAGCCAGATTTATAGGAATACAAGTCATTGTCCAATTGAGAAATGGACAAAGGATATGCACAGGCAATTTTCAGAGGAAGAAGTTAAAGCTATCTATAGGCATATGAAAAAAAATGCTCTAAATCACTATTGATTAGGCCAACATGACAAAACAGGAAGATGATAAATGCTGGATAGGATGTGGGAAAATTGGAACATTGTTACACTATTGGTGCAGTTGTGAACTGACCCGGCCATTCTGGAGAGCAATTTGTAATGCTGTCCAAAGGACTATAAAAATGTGCATACCCTTTGACCTAGCAATACCACTTGTAAGGCTATATCCCAGAGAGATCATACGTATGTACAAAATTATTTATAGCACCTCTTTTTGTGGTGGCAAAGAATTGGAAATCAAGGGGATGCCCATCAATTGGGGAATGGCTGAACAAATTGTGGTATATGAATGTAATGGAATACTGTTGTGCTGTAAGAAATGAAGAGCAGACGGACTTCATTATGACCTGGAATGACCTATATGATGAACTGATGCTGAGTGAGGGGAGCAGAACCAGGAGATCATTATACACAATTACCGACACATGGTATCTGTAAGGACTAACTTTGATAGACTTGACTCCTCTCATCAATGCAAGGTTCAAAGACAGCTCCAAAAGACTCATGATGGAAAAAGCTATCCACATCCAGAAAAAGAATTATGGAATCTAAATGCAGACTGAGGCAATCTTTTTGCTCTTTTTTTTTCCTTCTTTTTTGGTTTCATTTCTCCTTTCTCATGATTCATTCCATTGGTTTTAATTCTAATTTTACAACTGGACTATTATGTAAATAATTCAATTATGTAATAATTTCAATGTATATGTAGAACCTACATTGGATTATATGCCGTCTTGTGGCAGGAAGGGGGATGAGAGGGAGGGAGAGAAAATTTGGAACTCAAAAACTTGCGGAACTGGGTGCTGTAAGCTAAAAATAAAAAATGAATTTATTTTAAAAAAAGAAAAAATATATGCCATAGAATACATTATAGTATAATAGATATTATAAATATATAATATACAATAAATTTAACATGTAACTTTCAAAGCTATCTTGTTTCTCTTTGATTCTCCCTTAGACTTTAAAAGTAAAACCTGGGTCACTAGGATAAGCTTGGACATCTTGTATACTCAGCTAGTAGTTAACTGGCAGAAATAGGTGCTTTTGTGCAGGTTCACTTTGAAGCCATATGGCACAGATCAAGCTTTGGGCACCACCTTGTCAGTCATTCACACAAATATAATACCCTCAAGCTCTTGCTCTAAGTCACTCCTCAGGTGCAAGCGACTTGACTGCATGAGACCCATAGCGTTTCATAGCACAGAATTGCATTTATATTCATGTCAATGAAATTTTATCTTTTCAGATTCAGCCCAACCTTCCAGTTTCTTTAGATCTTTTCACATTCTGACAATGTTATCAAACATGTTGGCTATCTTTCCTAGCTTTGCATCATCTGCAAATTGGATAAGTAAAACATCAAAGCATTTATCTAAATCTGTTGCTTAGGATAGGACCAAGGACAGATCCCTGGGGGATCAGTAGGGACTTTTTTCCACATTGACATGAACTCATTCTTGACTATGCTTTGAATTTGGACATTAGGCCATTTTTGAAAGTACCTAACTTACTATCATAAAATCCATGCCTTCTTCTTGTCCATAAGGGTAGCATGGGAGATGTTGTCAAATGATTTGTTGAAATCCATATATATTAAGGCTATGGCATTTCCCTCATCTACTCTTTAAAAACTGACTACTAAAGAGACTGATTTCCTAACTGACGGATGACCTGGCTGACTTATCTCCTGGAAAACAGAGTCTCTGATCCAACCCAAGAGTTATCCCCCACTCCCAAACATGTATACATATAAACACATGGTTTATTCACCTACCTGGGTCTCTGCCTGTGTTTTTCCTCATGGACAAGATTACAGGTTGAAAGTAAGAGAGATTTAGTAGAATGTAACTTAGAGGTCATCAGGTTCAACCCTTTAGTTTTACAGGTGAGGAAACTGAGGCCCGGAGAAGTTGTCAAGCAGTAAATAAGCATTTGTTAAGTACCTATGATATGTTGGTAAACCATACTGACTCCATCTTGTGACTTAATTCTGGAACTAGCTCAGTTCCCTTTCTGTTCAATTATGGATCTAGTCCAACTTCTGTCTTGTGAGAAAGCTTTATTCAATATAGGAAGTGTGAGAAAACATCCTTGCATTGTTTGAACCTAGTCCTGTGTATCTGGGAAACTGGACTGATTCTACATTTTGCTTAGAGACTCTTAACTAAAGACCTAGGTTATGCTGACCTAGTCATATTTGAAGATTGATGCAAGGAGTTTTCTCACAATTATGCATTTCAAGCAGCCTATATGTCTTATCTGAAAACTGATTCTATACTAGTCAGTTACCGTTTCCCTGTTCTGTTCAATTGAATATGGACCCTGGTGGGGAGGGGGGAAGAGACAGAGAGAGAAGCAAGTGGTGGTGGTGGTGGTGGTGTTGTTGAGTCATTTCAGTCATGTCTAACTCTTCATGAACTCATTTGGGGTCTTCTTGGCAAAGATACTGGAGGGTTTGCCGTTATCTTCTCTAGCTCATTTTACAGATGTGGAAGCTTAGGCAAACGGGGTTAAGTGACTTGCCTAGGGTCACACAGCTAGGTGTCTGAGGCCAAATTTTAACTGGGGAAGATGAGTCATCCTGACTCCAGCCCCAGCTCTCTATCTGCTATGCAGCCTATCTTCCTGTGGAAGAGTGGGATACTTCTTTTTCTGATTTCAGGGGATTGCACCTGTTCACTCTCTCACTTCCAACTTGAAAAGCTCCTAGTCTTTCTTCCACTGAGAAATCAGGTGACCTAATCTTGTATCCTGGATCATATCCTGTTAATTTTTTTTTAACGTGTAAAAATCTCTTTCCCCCCGTATTTGGGGTCCAGTACAGATTTCACCCTTCACAGTTTTTGGTGAACTGAGCCAGGTCAAATCAGCACAGCTGAACCCCTGGACAACAGCCTTTCAGAAAAACCCCCTTGAGCACTCTGTACTTTTTCTGAGACTTCTTTGTGGAAGACTGCCTCTGGGGGTTGGACTCTCCTCTGGATTTCAAATTCTTCTGAGCTAAGGTAAGGTTTATCCTTACACTGCTGGGGACGCGTTACCCCGACCCTGCTGGGAAAAAACAGAAAGATGTGTTGAGATACTCCCTTTAAGGGAACGGTTCCCTTAAGAGTAAAATACCTAAGGATTCCTCCTTAGATAAAATTTCTTTTGGCATGAGACCAGGAGAAGAGCATGCTGTTACATAGACATAACTTTGGGAAAATTCTTATTGGCCTGGAACTCTCCATGTAGGAATGGGAAGGGTGGCTAAAAGAAAGAACTCTCAAATTATGCTAAAATACATAAAAACCAAATGGGTCCCAAATTTGGTGGCAAAAAGGCTTTGAGATTAGACTTTCGGTAGGAGATAAGTAGTCTAGCAAGTATGTTTTTCTTATCATTTTGTCCAGTTTTGTTTTTGTTTTGGTTTTTTTTTTTTTGTAAAATGGTCAGAAAGATCTTTGTCTTGTTTTTCATTTAGTATTGTTTGTAGATTCTGCCACTTTGAAATATTTCTAAGGAAAATGCAACCAGCTAGGAAGACTGCTGAAAAGCTACAGCCAAAGAGTTTAATATGCTGAGGAAAATTAATGAAGTTTCAGACTTGAAGCAGTTCTAGCTTCTTGTAATCTGATGCTAAAATCTCTGTCCCCACAAGCAGGACTAACTTCTGCTTTAGGCTTTCAGTGGGAGATTAGGTTAAAAAAATAAAAAAAAATCGAGATACTTTCTGTCATTTTAGCCCTAGTCCTGTTGGGATTATAAAGTCTGATAACCAAAGAAAGGAAAATGGTGGGCCCTATAATTTGGGGTGCTCACAGGGTGCTCATGTAGTCCTTGGTGAAAACTGAGATTTTTTGAATGATATCATCTGTGATTATAACTCCAGATTTGATTTGAGTTTATCCTAAAAACAAATTATAATGTGGTCTTATTTAAAGTGAGAAGTAGCCTCCTATTTGGATAATTGTGATATCTGACCTTCTAGGGATAAATACACTTGATATGGGCATGAAGGCAATATGCTTAGAAACTTCATGAATCGAAATTAAAAGTGTAATTGTATTGTCTTTTGAATGCAATTAATATAGAATGTTAAATCGATAGATGAAGTGATAATCTTTGTCAGATGATTCAGAAATGCATTCAAATGAATTGAAGTTATTTGACTGGCAATAAGTTTTGTTTTATGCTTTGAAATTCCATGATATTGTCTCTGTTATTTCTCTTGCATTTCTGTTATTTTTCTTGTGTTGTGATTATGGGGAAATCTATATATAAGAAATGCTGTGAATTTGAAAACTGTTATCTGAAGAGTAATTAGAAAATTAACTTCTCTTTAAATCTGGACACAGATTATGAATTGAACTGTTAGAGAATGGAATCACAATGTTTAAAAGCAATTAAGTATTTAACTGGGTGTGTTTTGCTTTAAAATATATAATAATATCTTATCGATTGGAAAAAGGACCATGGATTTTTTTTTTCTCTTATCTGTGAAGTTCTTTGGGGATTTACCAGGTTCCTTGGGACCTTCTACTTGGGAAGGATCATAAAATCTTATCAGCCTTGCTGGTGGCATGTTGTAAAATAATAAAGTAATGAAGTGGCTTAGCAAGAAACTAGGACCTCTGAAGGAAGGGGGTTTACAAGTTTGATTTATAATCAAGGATTTTTATTTGATAAATTGTTTGGTGATTGCTTCATTGCTTAAGTGCATAGGATCAAGTCTGCACAGTCACCTCTTTTGTAGACGATATGATGATAGATAAATAAATAGATATAGTTATGGATATATACACATAGATTTTTAAAGGGAGAATAGTTTTAAAAATATGCAGTAATAAAGACAGACAAGTTTTGTTTCAAATTTTATTTATAAGTTTTAAATTTTAATAGAGTAATAAATTTCATTTTGAGAAAAGAAAGATTAGAATGCTTTCTCTAAGAACTAGGTAATATGTACGTAATACATACATATTTGCTTCCAAATATTTCTATTTTTTTTTTTTTTGGCGGGGGGAAGGCAGGGCAATTGAGGTTAAGTGACTTGCCCAAGGTCACACAGCTAGTAAATGTACTAAACGTGTCAAATGTCTGAAGCCGGATTTGAACTCAGGTACTACTGACTCCAGGGCCAGTGCCGTACTCACTGCGCCACCTAGGCGCCTCTCAAATATTTCTATTAAAAGCAACAACGAAAGTACAAATAAATGTGATATTCCTGGAATATATATATATACATATATATATATATACACACATACACACACACACACACACACACACACACAGAGGTACACACACATTTCTATTTCTTTTGATCCTGAAGGCAATTAAGAACAAGACTGAAATGGTAGAACAAAGTACTAAACATCCTTCAAGTTCAACTGAATATACACAGATGATTTTTTTTCTTCTACTTTTTTCTGCAATATACAAGCTTTGGTTTTTTTTTTCTCTAACAAGCTCTCAAAATTGTATTAAGGATTTTACATATAAAATTGCATTAATAATTATGAAGAAATTTTAAAATAATCTTTCTTGTTTTAAAGAGGGCCATCTCTAGTTGTCCTGATCTATATCTGGCCACTGCACCCAGATGGCTCCAGAGGAAAAAGTGAGGCTGGTGACCTTGCGCAGCCCTGCCTTACTTAAAAGTTCAAAGTCGTAGCATCACCTTCCTGATGTTATGGTCCTCTTTGAGAATTAAGAACAAACAGCAACAATAAAGTCTCTTTCTGATAATATTAAGAAACAGAAGGGTTTATTTTCCAAATCAGACTTTCATGGATCCTTTTTAAGATTCTTCCTTCAGCCTGTAATCAAAATAGATGTAGCGTAGATTGTAAAGTGAGATGTTGTTAGACAAAAAATACACAGGAGGCACTGGAGGTTTGGACTCCAGCCTCTAACAGGTTTGCTTTTGATTTGGTCAGACAGGAAAGATAGATTGAAAGAGGTTAAGAATAAGCTTTATTCTAGTCTAGTTTTCTCTAACAGTATTGCTGATAACAGAAGCACTACAAACTCCTACAGTATTCCCTAATCACCCTTCTCATAGGGGCTGGCAAGAAGGGGGGTGGGGCAACTAGCCCTATGTCTCAATGGGGACAACTGAGACAGGCACAACTTGAGCATTCAACCCTAAAGGGTTCCCCTAAATCCCCTCATGCCTCAATGGGGGCCGGTTGAGGCAAACACAGATTCCCCCCTCCCAATCCTTGATGGGGGCCAATCAAGGCACACAGCATCCCAGCTTGTTCATTCAACCATAAAGGTTGCCCAACTCACTGACCGCTGACCACCTGTTTTATAGGACATCAGACAGAGAAGGCATATTGTCAGCAATAGCCTCACAAGTTTACATCGCCTCATACCTATATCTCACTGCGCAGTCGCAGTGGGTGTTTATAGGTTCAGCACATGTGTTTATGTTATTTATCCTTATATAATACTGCGCAAGCGTAGTGGAGATGTTTTGAACCATGGGCCTGGGAACTCATATCTAATTCCTGGGAAACAGAGATTGTTATGGCCATGAATCCTGGGAAACTGGGGTTGTTATGGCCATAGATCCTGAGAAACTGAACTCTAAGAAATAATAACGAAAATCTACTTTACACACACTAAAATCTACCTTACTTACACTAAAATTCACCTTACTTACAGATGTAAAAACTGAAACTCTCTGAACTTTCAGGTGAATTTGGGGTTCCTAATTTGATGTTCTTCTTAAACCTCTTAAACTGAAATAAAGAAAACTACCCAAACAGCAAAAACTAGGGTCTTTTAAATGAAGTATGGGAAATGAAATTCAGGGTCACCACAAAGCACCAAGGTGCAAGAGTGTCCACAGCGGGTTGGGGGGGGGCAACGGTGAGGGAGTCTCATGGGAGGCAGCCTCAAGAGACTGTTCAGGTAAGTTGTTTTGTATAACAACTGAAAGTCCATAGGGAAGGCAAGGGAGGCTTTGGGAGGGGTAACTCCTGACCAGAGCAGTGAGCTTTTTCTTTCTTTTCTCTTTTTTTAACTAGTTTCCATAGTTCCCTTTTAACTGGTTTTGTTTGCCCTCAGGCAATTTATAGCTCTGAGATCAGGCATGGTCATCTCAAAGTCAACTGCATTCAACACCGTTGTTAACAACATTTTATAACAGTAGAACTGGTTTTTACCACATGAATCGATGGGGGTATAGGCTCTGGGAACCCCCTTGAACTCTCCTTGAATCTTCCCACTTGATCTAGTGTTCACCTGAGGCCATAAGCCGCTAGGCCCAAATCTCTGTTACCCTTAAACTAGCCTAGCCCTCCATTGCCTGTTACCCAGCAACTTCCCACCCTTGATCCCATCAAAATCATATTTTCTTGGTTCCTGGAGTCTGACCTCTAGTCACCCCAGTCCCATCAAAATCCTCCTTAAACTCCTCCTCAAAATCCTCCCTAGACGCCTCCTCCCATCACCCCAGAGCCACCCCTAGATCCCTCCCACAATCTTTCTGTATATAAGACCCATCTTGGCCTGCTTGTCAATACCAGCATCACAAATGGTGAGATTTCTTAAAACTCTACCCAAGATGGTAAATCTTTAATAAACTTTATTTTTCTCTTTGGCTGTAAGAAGGCTTAGGTCGAATTCATTTGGCAGGACCTGGCATGTCAGTATTTTGGAATCTCGAGCATTTTCACTGCCCCGACCTAGGTTCAATTCCAGGTCAGGGAACCATACCTTGAGGTTTTAGGGTTTAGGGGTGCTCAGGACACCAGATCGAGTGGGAAGATTCAAGGAGAATTCAAAGGGGTTCCCAGAGCCTATATCCAATGAGAACTAGTTACTGGAAGGCGAAATTTAAGAGGCTTTGTCAGGGCTAGGTGTTGAGTCCTATTCAGCATTACTTAGGGACTTTCTGCAAGTGACTCAGAATCAGAGAAGTAGTTTGCTAGGAGGAATATCTCTCCAGAACCACCTTGGGGATGAGGTCTATTCCAGAATTTCCAAGGGAAAATGTTTACAAGGAGCAGACTGCTACATATGACAGCTAAGACCCAAGATGAGATAATCTGATTATGTGGACATTTGGAATGGGTCACCAAGAACAAGCTGGATCAAGGAGACTTTGTTTTATTCAATATTGATGATCATAGTTTTCAGATGTTCATGTCTGCCTGTAGGAATGCATGCATAAGTCCAGGTGAAAATATGTCTAGGGCAGAGACTGACAGAATTTTTGAGTGATCAAAGAGAGGTATTAAGGATCTATCTATGATCAAAAACTGGAGACTATTATGAAAATTTTTATTTTCCTTTTATTATTCAGAACTCAGGGTCCTACCTACTACAAATTTTGGTTAACTAAAAGTCTGTCTTAATATTAACCTCACTTGACCAAAATCTACTCCATGGGATGTGAAATTTTACTTAAGAGTCCTAAACATTCCTTAGATAAGAAGCTAGAAGAAGAATCTAAACTATCCCTGACTCCTTGGAGACATATAAATCCTCCTCCCCAATTAATCTATTTGTGAACCCTCTAAATGTAGTTTAACCTGTTACCTGACTTAGTTTGCCAATAGAGTTTGAGGAAATTTGTTTCCTTAGAGGGTATATGAGATTATGACTCTGTTTAACCAAGTTTGTTCAACTTTTATGAGACTGAAGGAAGGGTTGAGGTTCAGGAGTGCTGGAACCCCCAAATAGCGTGGGCCCTACTTGAATGAATTCGATCCAAGCCAAAGAAAAATAATGTTTAATAAAAACTAGCCACATTGGGTAGACTCTTAAGGAATCTGAGCATTTGTGATGCTTCTGAGCCAAATAGAATGAGAGCTCTTGTGATATGAGCCAGAATGAATCTGAGCACCTTCATGGAGGCAAAATGGATCTTATATACAGGAAGAATGTGGGAGGGATCTAGGGGTGACCAAGTAGTCAATGTGGAAATGAAGGGCCTCAGTTCTCAACTCACAGCAAACCAGGAAAACATTTACTGAGAGAACAGTCAAGAGGGTACAAGAGAAATGGAGACTCCCAGACGTGGCACATAATTTACCTGAGTGCTCTGGGAGCTCGAATGCTGCTCGAGGTGAGGTCTCAAATCTCTGAATTTTATAGCCACTGAAATAGCGGGGTGAGTCTTATCATATAGTGTTGCATCTTGAGGTTCACTCCTTTGCATAAAACTCGAATACCGTCAATATTTTAGGACTGGCAAATTTGCATGCCAGCTGGGAGGTACAACATCTGCTGCTGGAAAGTACAGGGTGTCACCATGGGCTGGTTTAGTTGACTTCTCCATCCAATCGATGTTGGGCTGGAAGCCTAAAATTAGTTACTTTGAGTGGAGGGGTCATGTTTTGTTCTGTAATAAATTCATCACAATCACATTCAAGGTTATAGCATTCTAAACATAGTTATTTGCTTGTTGTCAAGCCCCTCCCCACCCCATTAGATTGTTAATTCCTTGAGGGCAGGGACTATTTTTGTTATTTTGTTACCCCTCTCCCCACCCTTAGCTCAGGGCTTGGAGCATACTTACTAAATGGTTGACTGACCCCAATGCTTGGGTATGTCGCTTCAATCATTGTAGTCCTTTCAGGATGTTAGAGATCATCTAACCAACTTTCCTCATTTTGTCCCTTAAAAAGTGTCAGTGGACTGCCCGGAGGTTCCACTCCCAGTCCCGGTTATGGGGTCAAAATCTGGACCTTCAGGCTACAACTCCCCAATTGACCAGTAAGCTCCTGGAGGGCAGGAATTATAGGGCTTTTTTGTCCCCAGTGCTTAGCACATAAGCATTTAGTAAATGCTCTTTCATTTATCCCTTTTGTGGAGGAGGCCCACTCAAAAGAGATCTGCCCCAGGTGGCTCAGGTACTAGGAAGCTGAGCTGCAATTAGAACCCAAGTCCTTCAAATGTCAATGACCTAGCTGTTCTCATCAACACAAGACAATGCAAAACAATCCCGAAGGACTTACATGGAAAAATGCTATCTCCAGAAAAAGAACTGATAGGGTCTGAGTGCAGATCCAAGCATACTATTTCTTTATTTTTCTTGGGTTTTGGTTTTTGGGGGAGAAGGGGAAGTGGGAGTCTGTGTTTTCTTTCACAACATGACTAACACAGAAATGTTTTGTATGACTGCACGTGTATCATTTATATCAAATTCCTTGCCATCTCAATGTCGGGGAAAGGGAGGGAGGGACGGAGGCAATTTGGAATTCAAATTTTTTAAAAAAAGAATGTTAAAATTGTTTTTACATGTAAATGGAGAAGAAATAAAATATTAAATCATTCAGGAAAATTCCGACTCCATATCCCTTGGACTTAGCTACTAGTTGAAAGCTCTGAGTAATGGAAGGAAAAGAACTCAGCCCAGATCAAACAAACCCAGGAGTGGCCCCATGCAATTCTTGACTCAAGGGGAAGGGAACCAGAGAAGCATCCCTCTTTCCCCTTGCTATGCTGTAACTCTGGGTAGGCACATTAGGAGGAATCCTATATATAGGCCCCAAAATGTCCAATCCATAAGAAAAAATGCTGAGGCAGAGCTCTGAGCCAATAACCATTTATTAAAGGGACCTGGCCCTCTTTAATGAATAGGAGCTCAGTCTTCCTCATGATTGGAATGAAATGCCCCCTTTCTCCAAGGCCTTAGTTTTATAGTGTTTGACAAGATGTTACAGAGACATTCTAGATGATGCAAAATAAAATGCAGGATTTCATTGATTGACAGACCTTTGGTCGACATTGACCCTCCAGATGTATGTGTACCTTGACTCTTCAAGATAACACAAAGCACAATCCAATCAAAGGCTGATGACAGCCTTGGATGGGCAAGGTTGATGCCCATAAGGACAAATCATCTATATGTGCAAAAAAATGAGCAGGGCAAAGGGTCATCTGTTGGCCAGACACTCATAGCTGTTTCCCTGTGATGAGCAATAGAGAAGGATAACAAAAGGCAGTGAGGCAACAAAAATAGATGGGAGATTTTCCATATCATTAGATTGTCTCCTTTAAGATGGGCTTGGTCATTTACTCCTCAGGCTAAAAGAAAGGGTGGAGGTCTTCTAGCTAGCTTCCTGTGTTAAGCAAATGAACATATAACATAGTTTAAAGTTCTGAGGCCTAATATAAGGAAGAATCTATCCAACCATATCTAATTAGCCCTAAATATAAGCTATATAAATTAGGTATTGTTATTAATTATGGAACCACACTAAACTGAATAATGCAGATTGGAATAAAATAGGAGTTAAGTTAATCATTTGACACAATCCCTACATTAGGCAGGTCTTCTGGCTGTTCCTTTCAAGGAATTCAAAGGTCTGCTCCTCCCAAAATTGCTCAGGGGGCAGAAGGGAAGAGGAAAAGGATTGCGGAGTTAGGGGAGAAGGAAGGCCTACCCAATGGATCAGGGGAGACTGAATCACAGATTGTCAGAGCTGCAATGGTTCTTAGTGACTGTCTCATTCAGGGGTCAGCAAACTATGGTCCTTTGGGGACTGTTTGTCTATGACCAGTCAAGTAAGAAAGGTTTTTTTACATTCTAAAAGTTTTACTGTATTTAAAACTATAAAATCCATTCTTAACTCATGGGCCCCCAAAACTAACTGTCATTACTTGATGTTCCTTGGGCTGTACTTGGCCAGCCACTTTAGTTTTGTTGTTCAGTCCTGTTGATAATTATGTATCAGGTATATAGTTAATTGAATGTTGTCAGCCCCTTTATCCCGGCCCCCCCCCCCATTCATACTGTGGCCATACTGTCCATGGAGTTTTCTTGGCAAAATGGTTTGCCATTTTAGTGGATTAAGGCAAATGAAGGTTAAATGACTTGCCCAGAGTCACAAAGCTAGTGTCTGAGGCCATATTTGAACTCAGGTCTTCCTGACTCCAGGTCCAGTGCCAGTCTACTTTACCAACAGAGAAACTGGGGCCCTGAAAGGGAGTTTCGCCGTTGTAGCAAGTGTGTGGCATTTTTGGAAACTGTGTAGGAAGCCAGGTACCCCTAACTCCATAATCAGATCTCTTTCCACCCCATCTGCATAGCCTTGGTCAAGAATCAGAATCTGTCTAACATTGAGGGAGGGGGTCAGGCCTCCTCAAGGAGGCATAGACTATTTGACGATAGTCAAAGCTCAAAGAATCTCAAGGTTGGTAAGCCCAGTGGCTGGGGCCATGAGGGAGAGAGGAGGGAGAACTGAAGGACAAGGGCCAGGTGGGCCAGGGTGCTAAGCAAAGTGGTGGCTGTCTTCTCAAGTTCATGCCAAACCATTCATTAGGGGATAGCCCTAGTCACCAAATCCTAGTCACCTATCCCATTATTAGTTGGGTAGGGAAAGGGGCCTCTAACCTAATTCATCTTTGTCGCTGTTTGTTCAGTCATATCTGACTCTTCATGACCCTGTTTAGAATTTTCTTGGCAAAGATACTGGAATCGTTTGCCATTTCCTTCTCCAGCTCATTTTATAGATGAAGAACCAAGGCAAACACAGCATTAAGTGATTTGGCCAGGGTCACACAGCTATTAAAAGTCTAAGATTGGAATTGAACTCAGGTCCAGACTCCAGGCCCAGCACTGTATCTACCATGCCCCATACCAATTTATCGAGTGCCCCTCAAATGAGATCTAATCAGAAGATTCTGAGATCTAAGCCAAAATTGCAGACAAACTGAGACTTAGAAAGGCCAAGGTCACCTACTGCATCCTGGTCTATCACCATTGGTCTTGACCTTTGTCTTGCCACTGGACTTCAATGACTCTAGAGGAGAGAGTGAGGCTGAAGATGCTGGGCGGCTCTGCCCCACTCATAGCCACAAAAGTCTTCACGCTTGTGATGTCATCTGTCCTCTTCGAGAATGAAGGATGAACAGCAATCAGAAGTCGTTTTTGATTTTACAAGGTACTACTAGGCATATGTGTGCCCTCTATGCTGGGCTTTCAAAAATCAGAAGGTAAAGAGAAGGCTCACCACCCCATAAATGAAATTGATTAGGGAATTCCCCTTATACAATATTTATAGGATAAGTACATCAGAGAGGTTCAAAGAGGTATCACCTTGGGTGAGGGAAGGAGACTGTTGACATTCCCTGTTCTAATCTCCCTCCCAGCTTCCACATTTTAGGAATGTGCTCCCCAGAATCATAATAAAGGCTCTTGAACAGCATAGGGACTTAATTAACATTTGTTGCAATTAGATATTTCAGAGATCTGTGATTTTGTTCATGCATGTACTCCTTCCATTGATGGACTGTTACTCCTCTACAATTTGGTATAAACAGTTCTCCAAGACTGATTTGTCTATGCAGCTGTGCCGGTTACCACTGGTATCAGTCTTTCCAGTCATGTCCATGAAAGGACATATGCTATGTGCACAGCAAGGATCAGCCTGTGGCTTAGATCCATGCCACTTCCCTGGACCAGGGAAGTGGAAAGGAAAGGAAAGGAAAGGAAAGAGGAAGACGGAAATGAATAAACGTTTACATAGTACCTACTATGTGCCAGGCACTAGGCTGAGTGCTTCACAAGTATCTCATCTGATTCTTGCAATAACACTTCGAGGTAGGTCTAAAAACCCATTTTATAGGTGGGGAAACCAAAGCAAACAGAGGTTAAGTTGACTTCTCCAGGGTCACACAACTAGTAAATGTCTGAGGCTGGATTTGAACTTCCTGATTCCTGGCCCTGTCTCTATCCACTGTGCCATTTAGCTGCTCCTAGCTATAAAAGTTATTTGGCGCAGGATACTAGAAACACTGGTCAATGGAGGCCACGGTAGCAGGAAGTGAGGGCTGCATGCCAGAAATAGGTTCTTCTGCCCCAGCAGGAGGGCATATCTTTATTGGTAAAAAACAGGAGATAGACTTGTGAAAATCAATCCATCTGGCTATGTCCACAGGAAGGGCAATCTGCCCATGGCTATGAAGTCAGTATGTCCAGCTATATCCTTGGGCAGGAAGGAGGTCGTTCATTGTGTTTGGCCAGGTCTGGACCACTGTCTACTGAGGCCTCCCTGCCTTGAGCGGATATAGGGACCATTAGGCACATGACGCGGGACATGTCGCATTACCAGATTGTGGCGCTGTCCATAGTGAGGAAGAGATTGGGCAAGAGGCCGGGGACCAGGTGTGGAATCCAATGCTATATTAAATAAAAAAAAGGCATGAGGGGTCACAAGCCATTGGCTTGGTCACTTACCTCCATTTTGAGACCTTGGACAAGAAGTCTTTTGGCCCTGCCAGGGCAGGGCCCTTTCCTTATCTACAAAAAAATGGATCCATCTGACACACCTAGCTACCCAGGCCCCTCCCAATGGTGTTAGGTGGGTCAGAAAAGGAGGTCACTCTTCTACCTTCCAGGGGCCAGATGGGGACCCTGTTTCCAGGGCTTGGGGAGGGAAAGAAATCACACTTACCGGCAGGAGGAGGTAAGGTATCACCGAAGGCTATATAGTTGAGGGGAAAGTAGCCAGGCAGGACAGGATTATCTGAGAAAAAGCAGCTGTCTTGTGGAAGGACTTGAGGTGAAGGGAGGGGTAAATGTAGGGGCAAAGGCAGGAATTGGGCCGGAGACCGGAACTGGGGCTGGAGTTGCCTATCCAGCCAGGTCAGAGGCCGATCAGTCTCTCCAGCTACTGGCTCGAAGGAAGGAGGCCTCTTAGTCCTCTGAGATGAACATCTCCGGGATGCAGGCTCCTTAGCCCTATGTACTGGCTGCTCTAAGAAGGACCACTCCAGTGACTGGTGATTCCCAGAATGAGGTTCCTCAGCTGCCGGGGGTAGATGTCTCCAGGGCGGCAAAGTCCTCTCAGATGGCTGGGCTGGATGCCTCCAGAATGAAGTTCCCTTGGACCTTTGGCCTAGATATTCTAGGGATGACTGCTCCTCATTCCACTCTCCTGAAATGGGGGAGTCAGTTCAGACAAGGATAGAGAAGTCCCCTGGATTCCCCCCCTCCCCATCTCTGTTCCAAACTTCCTTCATTTGGCTCAAGTCCCCTAGTTTTTCATACTGACTTGCCTTTCTCTCCCCTCAACTACATCTTAGGTCTTAGGTTACCTCCTCATTTTAATTGTCAAATTCAATGGCCTTTATTTTAGTCCTTTCTGACCTATGTGCTTTTGACCCTGTTGATCACTCCTTCTGGATAGTCCTAAATCTATATTACATCTCACTCTAATCTCTCTCCAGATTCTAGCACCACATTCCCAACTTCTTGGTAGCTACCTCTAACCTGACAGTTCACCACTATGCCCCTCTCAGTCTAGCCTCGGAGCCACCTTTCACTCTTCCCTTTCCTTCACAACCAATCAGCTGTCAAATCCTGTCAACTCAGCCTCTGTGTAACTTCTCTCTCCAATCTCTCCTCTCCTTTCCATTTAACAATTACTGTCCCTCATCACCTCTCACCTGGATAATATTATAACTGACATCCTTGACTTTACAGATCTTTCCCACAAGTATTAACACAGCTGTATCTAGGTCTTCTATCCCCACTTGACTGGAAGCTTCATGAGGGTAGAGTTTGACTCTCCATGGCTAGGGTATCCTTCTCAATGCCCAGCCCAGACTACAGTTATCTCTTCCACATCACAACTTTGCCCATCGAAGTTCTGATATATTGTGGGCTGGCATAAAAAATTAAATGGGAATTGCTAGGGGAATTTTGTAGAAGCCTCAGATGACACATGAGGGCCAGCAGATGACACAGAGCCAATGACCAAATACTTAATGCAAATTTTACAATAAGGTACTGTAAACACCCCATAAAAGAAAAAGAAAAATTCAATCTTCTCTGGTACAAAGGGAAGGCCAAAAAATTTTATGCAGATTTTTCAGATGGTAGGAATGCTGCACCCCTGACCCCCTCAATGTGGAAAGGATAACTGTACTACTAGGGATCCAGTAGAGACATGGTGTGTGGTGCGGTGTGCTGGAAAGAAAGGCTGAATTCTGGTTCTGCCATTTGCTACCTTTGTGACTGAGAAAAATCCCTTCCCTTCTAGGTCTAAATCTTCGGAATCTCGCACATCAAGGTTGATACATTGTCTCATGACATCTCATTTCTTACGAAGAAATGGACCCATTCCTTCTGTTCTGGGGGCACTTTAATCCTCCCCTCCCTCCCACCATTCTGAGGAGGTAGCTCACCAAGAGGGATGCTCCGGTGGGGAGCCTCCACCCCCCAGGCCTCAGCCACATGGGCCAGCAACAGCTGTGAAACGTGGCGGTGGGCATGCTGGTCCCAGTGGATGCCATCCAAACGCCGATGCCGAACTGCATGTCGGAAGTGGAAATGCAGGTCAAGCACATCAAAGCGGTGCTCATCTGCCAGCATGGAACAGTAGAAGTTTGCTTCCAACACATCCGCACGTAGAGAGCCCGTCGCTGACTGCAGCTGAGGAATGCACAACAGACTCAGGTCCCTCTTCTCCCCAAAGGCAGGGCTGGCATGGCATAGAAACGGATATAAGAAGGAGTGAGGAGAATCTCAGCCATCTCACCTCTGGCAGCAGAAAACCTCCTGTAAGGCGCTCGCCCAGTGGCATGGCCAGGGTCCAGACTAGAAGGCAGGAGGCAGGCAGCACTTGTTCCATTCTTTCAAATAGACATTCCAAGTTTTCCTGGTAACTTGTAATGGCATCGCCACCATACCTAGAGACCAAGATACACGTGTATGGGAAGATTCAGTTTTAGGAAGGATCAGGATGTATATGGGAGGGCACTCCCTATAAGGAACACTTATCCAAATCTGCCCAACATCTGGAAATGTCACAGAAACAAAAAGATGACAGGTGAAGGGGTTTGTATTAGAATCCCAGAGACCAGGAGATGGGAAAGGGGAAGAAGGCAGCCTCAGTGCCTGTATACCTCTTTCTCTTCTCACCTGGAGAGGTCCCAGAGGCAGGAGTTTATGATAACCAGATCAGGAGGTGGCCCATGCTCTAACTCGGCCAAGACATCCTCCACATAAGCTGAGTAGACTCGGGTGAGAAAATAGAATCGTAGGAGGTGGTGGCCTGAACTGGACAGGAACTGGCGGACCTCACGATAATGAGTCCCATTGTGTAGTTCACCCAGCTGTCCCCCTGCCACCAGCCGGTCCTGCTCGAAGCTCAACTCTCCCTAATCCAGACATAGATCCGTCAGCTGTACCACACCCGGTCACCCTCTCTCCCCTTATCTCCTGGAGGATCCCCCAATCATACCAGCCATCCCCAGGGCAGACAGTGGCATAATTCCTTTGGATATGAGACACACTGGTCAATATCCCTACAAATATGGCCATTGATTCCCTTGAAAAGACTTCACACCCCACCCCACCCCCACACACCCATCGCCCAGGATTTTCCTCTCCCCAGGCTGTTCCCTCCAAGTCCAGGGGCCTTGGGTTAATCCTTCCTTCTCCCGGGATAACCCTTCACCTTGGCCTTGAGCTGGGCTTCCGTCAGTAGGGAGTCTTTCTGCAACAGAAGTACCAGGTCCTTGTACACAGCCCTCTGGACTGGGGAGAGACATGGTGGGGGAGGCGGGGCTGAGGCAGAGCCCCACACCCTAGAGCCTTCCTCCCCCAGCCCTTCTCCCTGGGGGAGTGAAGGCCACAGATAAGGACAGATACACTAAGGACAGTGGAGGCCCAGAAGTATGGGGACAGGCTGGCAGATAGACTTAGGAGGAGTACTGGGGATGCAGCCAAGGGCTGATGGGGGCGGAGGGAAGGTGGAGAGGCAGAGAAAAGGTCCTCAAACTCACTGGAGTCTCCCAGGACAACCACAAACTTGTTGTGCAGCAGCTGCCGGACCTCTGACGACAAGAAATGAACCATGGTGCCTGAGAGTGACAGATAACCAGACTGGCAGGGGCTGGGGGCACTTGGCTGAGCTCAGCTGGTTTGAAGGAGGTGAGGAAGGAGTGGCCTAGCAGGCTCCTCAGATCTAGAAGAGGAAAGGGGGCTGGTACCAGTGGGGCGGAAGGGTAGAGTCTTAGCTTCTGCCCCTCCCAGGGGAGAAGGGGGGATGGGGAGTTGCTTCAGGACCCAAGGGAAATGGGGTGGGGGAAGTAGGGGTGTGCCAGAGAGAATCAGACCTTGAGGCTAAGTTCAGCTTTGAGCTCCCTTGCCTTACTGCGGGCTCAGTTTCCCTTTCCGGGGGTGGGATGCGGTATAAGGGACTTTACCATTGTAACATTTGGTATTACCAATACATACTAAGATCTCAGTTTCGATTTTCTGACCACCCCTGGCACTTACCGACTTGGAGCTCCAGCTTCACTCAGTCCGTAGCCCTCGGAAGACTCCGTGCCCCAAGTGCTTGGGATGCCCCAGCCCGCTGCTCACCCCTACTTATCTAGCATCAGAGCGAAAAAGAGGGGAGATCCGGGAGGGCCGCCTGGAGGTGGAGGAGAAGAAGGAAGCTGTGAGTGAAGGGAGCAGAGAGGGAGGAGGAGGGGGTAGAAGAGGGAGGGGAGCGAAGAGGGGAGGAGAAGACCGGACGGCCTGAAAGGAAGGGGAGGGGCTTTTTTATTGCCCCCAGTTCCCCGCCCGCTCTCCACTCTTTTTACTTTCATCGAAATCTAGTTACTCAATTGATCACTAACCATTCTCCGGGGCACATTATTTGCTTGGGGAGATTATTCGTGGAGAAGCGAGGCTACCTAGTGCCATGGAGACAGGCTTTGCAGTCAGAGGACTTGGATTCGAATCCAGCCTTAGTCCCTGGTAGTTAGTAAAATAAGGAGAATTTTGTGATAGCGCGTCTTCACTTCATCCTCCCAAATCTGGGGAATCTTAGAGGGTCACTCCATGATAAATTCCGGGGGCTGGATGCAGCGCTCTACCCTCCCCCCACCTCGCACCCGCCCTGCTCTTTACCCCTCCCCTCCTAGATTTCCCACCTGGTTGCTGCCCTCGCCCTCCTCCTTACGGTAAACCTCATTTCCAAGATTCCCTTCACTTGTCTTCCCGCCCCCCATAGTCGTGCGCAGCACATTTCATTACGGTGTGCACTCAGGAAATTTTATTTAAGATGAACATTTTTGGATGCTAAATCATAAAGGACATTATTTTTATTCATCACACTAAAGAACCGAAAACGAAACTTAATTTTTAAAAAAATGAAACAATATAAACTACTAGATTTTTTTTGCCTACATTAGCACATCCTGTAAGCGACTTCCCGCTTTGGCCCCACTCGCCCACAACCCCAGGAATCCCCAGACTCCAAACTTGGGGCCCTCAGCTGCTGGGGGGAGGGGAAGCTGATGCACGCACACCCAGGGATCTGACACTTCTGATTCCCCCAGGGAAGGGCAAGACCATTATCTACTCATTTCTTCCAGGACCAGCTTGGGGGTCACCTCTTCCACGAAGCCTTCCTGATTTTTCCCTCAAATGCCCCACAGCAGCCCCTGGACGGATTCATAGCTCTTATCTCACTCTCCCTTATATCGATCATAGCCATTTGTGTACTTGTCCCCCGCTATCCGCAGGCAGAGTCTATAGTCAGAGCTAGCAGTATAGTCTCCCCCCGCGTTACCTTGGGGGCCAGCACACAGCAGGTGCTGAACTGAATTGAATGGAGGGCGGGTCTGGGGCTGGGTGTGCAGAGGTAGGCGGGCTCCGCGGGGAGGGGGTAGGTGGGGGGGCGTAGCCCAGGCCGGGTGGAGGCGGGGCCATTAAGAAGGCGGGGCCAAGGCCATGCCCACACAGGTGATGGCGTCCTCGGCGTCGTCACGTGACAGCTACGGGCGGAAGCGGAAGTTTAGCGGCAGGAAAAAGAGGAAGGGTCGGCCGTTCAGAGCTGAGTGGACCCCCCAGTGTGGGGGGGGATCCGGGCGCAGCCATGGATTGTTACACTGCGGACTGGAACCCCCTCGGGGAAGCGGCCTTCTATCGGTGAGCGCTGGTCCCCGGGCCTACTTAGGACTCGCTTCCTCATCCCTTGGGCGACTCTCGAGCGACCCCTCCCATCCGCATGCAGGGGCCCTGGCCTCCCCCCGCCCTGATCCGCCAAGAGCCCCGCCTTCCTCTCTCCCCATGCACCCCTCACTCCATCACCCCTTCTCTTACCCCTCCCCCACACCCACCCACCTCTCAGCACCTTCCCCACCCCGTTCTGTCCTCTTCTTTCTGAGTCCCCTGGTTAACGCCCCTCCCCCATTCCTCCAGCCCACAGATCACGCGGTTGTCAAGGAAGCGTCAAAGCGGAGACTCCCAGGCTGTGTTGGAAAGGGGGCAGGGGTTCTTAATGGACCCCTTCTCAAGAACCATGTTTTCATGTGCATAATTTTTTTTTAAAGATAGGAATGCAAAGAAAAGCAATTATATTGAAATACAAACCATTAGAAAAATAAAAAGTTCATTCGACCCCTGAATTAAACACTGTCTTGTCCAACCAGTACCTGAACATGAGTTCCTTTTACACTATAACCCAGAAAGTCTTATTCCATAAATACCTTATTGCCTCTAAAACCAAATACAATCTCTTCTTCTTGGCTTTTAAAACCTTTCACGACATGGCCGCAAACCTATCTTCCCACGTTATATATTACCCCCTTTCCTACTTTCTGTGTTGCAAGCAAACTGACCTGCTTGCTGTTTCTCACCCAGGACACTTCATTCATCTCCTGCCTCCTGCCTTCCACTGACTCTTGTCTCCCTTGGCTTCAATGCATTCTTACCAGATTTCTTGTTTCCTTCAAAATTTTGCTCAAGCACCACCTTCTTTGTGAAGCCTTTCCTTATCTTCCCCTCCCCCCACACCATTTTATCTTTATATGTTTTGTAGATACTTATTTAGGTACATGTTATCTTCTCCTATAGAATGTAACAAGAATTGTTTCATTTTTGTCAGTTTATCTTTAGAAACTAACATAGTGCTTGACACAGTAGCCATCAAATAAATGCCTGTTGATTGGTATCTGGAGAGTGGTTGGTTGGTTCAATAGCTTTTGGTTATAGATTTCCTGTAAGGGGACATCCACTACCTTCAGAAGGAGTTCACTCCACTTTAAAGGATAATTGCCGATTTTGAGGAAGTTTTTCCTTATGTTGAGATAAAATCTACCTCTGCAAAGTTTGCCTATTTATTCCTGATTCTATTCTCTAGGGCCAAGAGTAATCTTTAGTCTTTGTTTTGTATCACAGTGAGGTATATAGTCAACAAATATTTATCGAGTACCTCCTATGTGCCAGGCACTGTGCCAAGTGCTGGAGCTACAAAGAAAGGCAAAATTTTCTGCAGCTCATAATCTGATGGGAGAAACAACTTGCAAATAACTATGTACAAACCAGTAACATACAGCATAAATTGGAGATTTATATCTGAGATAATTTCAGAGGGGTAGAAAATACTGCAAAATACTGCATTTGGATTTAGGAGGACCTGGGTTTGAATCTCACCTGTGACACTAGCTTTGGGCAAGTCACATAAATGCTCCAAACCTTAGTTTCCTTTTCTGTAAAGTGGGAATAATAGTACTTGTTGTAGCTACCTTACATAGTTTGGAGTTTGGGGGATGGAGAATGGGCCGGGGTGGGGGGGGGGAGGGGAAGGATTGCCGTATCACAGCGTTGACTCATGGAGGTTACAGTCTGTTATAACTCCCAGATCTTTTTCAGGTGAACTGCCGTCTAACCATTCCTCCAAATGAATGAATGAAAAAGCATTCGTTAAATGCTAAGTATGTGCCATGTACTATGCTAATTGCTAGAGATACAGGGAGAAAAGGAGAGACAGTCCCTGCTTTCAAGAAGCTCCTGTTCTAGTAAGGCAAGACAATTCATGTAGGAGGCCTCAACTGCTGAGCAAATGGAAAAGGCCCAGTGGTCCTTAGGGTGTCCTGGCAAGGCATATGGTAGTGCATCTTTTTATGGTTTTTTTTTCTAATGACAAAACTACATTTTTCTGATGTAGACCCATTTGATGGTGCCAGGGACTTTGGTGGCAAGGACTTTATCTTCTGCGTTTTCAGTAGCTGAGTTGCTGAGGGAATGAGAGCTGTAGAAGCCAACACTAAACATCCCCAAACTGACCCCAAGATCAGGTCTTTACAAGACTTTTCCTCTGAATGTTGGCTGTGTGGTTGTGCTAGAAGCAGAGCCCCTCACCCTAGGGGCCACAGCGGTACCTGAGGTTCCTGGGAACAAGGCCATGGACTGCCTGGGGGGGGGGGGACATGGGGACGGGACGGAACGACGATGACGACGAGAGGAACCTGTGGCCTCAAGGCTATGCTAGTGTTTGAGAAGGAGGTGGTGCCATGGCCTGCCTGGCAAATGCCACCCTGAATCTCCCTGAGGACAAATTGTTGCTTTGGGAGGCTTGGTATTGGTGTGGAGGATGGTGGTAAAGGAAAAATAGGAAATGTTGTTCGGGTAGAATTGAAAAGACTCCTCTACTCTTTGGATGTGGAATGAGGAAAAATGAAGAGTGGAAATTGATTCCAAGATTAACCTAGTTAACTATGAGGATGGTGGTGCCTTCAGGGGAACTAGGGAAGTTTGGAGAATGGGAGGGTTTGGGGTGGGGATGGGGGGACACAATAGTGATCCCTAGTATTCTCCTTGCTGTCAAGACCATACTAAGACCTCACTTGAAGTTGGTCCACACTTGCCTCCTTTGCTTGTCCCAGAACTAAGTAGCAATCAAGGATTATTGTTTGGGGGCCTGGAATCAGTGATTCTCGGAGAAGAACCATTCAACACTAGTTGTAAGAATCAAAGCCTCTTCATCCCCCTCCAGGTTTCTTGGTGATGTCAGCCCTCCAAGCATGACATTTAGGCTGGTTCAGCTGAAACAGATCAAGCCAGAGCAGTAGAGAGGTTGTAGTTGCTGTCTGAGTTTGTTTTACTAAACCTTTTTGCTTTGTTACAAAGGATGCCTTGGTGGTGATATGAAAGTAGCCAGCGAGTTGTTGATAGATATTGCTGCAAATCATACTTATCCACACAAAGAGACATTTTATATTATACTTTGAGCACAGGCTCAAGAGTTGCTAAATTACCTCTGGGCAATAGACAAAGTCTTTCCAAGGGCTTATATAGTTTTATGAGAGAAAAAAAATACAATTAGAATTTAACATTTCAAAGATTAGGCTTGTAAAATTTATAGCAGGCAAATGAGGAGGATGAAGGTTTACATGTCACAGATAGCAAAAGGGGAAAAATCGCATCTGGTAAACTGATACAGGAGTTTGTGTAGCAAATGATTATCTTAAAACAGAGCCAGAGTGCTTTTATCCCTAACCATTTAATCACCTTGTGCTAAATTGTGCTGAAGCCTCCTCGGGCTTCAGAGAAAGTGGCTGTGCTGGGGAATTAGAGAAAAAAAAATACCTCCTAACAGTGGGTAGGGAAGAGAAGAATATGTATTTTAAATGAATGTGATATAAAAACAAAATGCATCAATAAAAAATTATTTTATTAGCTTGAGCCCAAAGTTCTGATCTCTGGAATCTTTTTGGATCCTGCCCAGAGCTGATTGTTAAGTTTTCATTGTGAACATTTACACCTCAGAAATCAGCACACTCCTGATTTTGCCTCTAAAGTTCTTGGTGTTAGTAATGCCGCAGAGCTTTGTGTCAGCTAAAACAATGATAAACTTTCTGTCCCTGCCTTTATCTAGGTCAGTGATTAAAAATGTTTTAAAAGTCTACAGTTAATACAGATCCCTGGGACTTTCCACAGGAGACTTCTTTCCAAGTTGACTTGAAGCTATTAGTGGCAGCTCTGCATTCAACCTTTCTGCCAGCTCTATATCCACCTAATTGTTCTATCCTCTAGTCTGTGTCCTTTTCTTGTCCATAAGAACACAATCGACTTTTTCAAATGATTTGCCAAAATCTAGGGAAACTACTTAAAACTTCCTTGATCTGTAATATTTCCAATTTGAGTACCCTCTTCAACAGGTACCTCATCCATGCCTTCTCATCCTCTATGACTCTTATGCATTACTTGCTATGAATCCCCTAATCCATATTCTTGAATTTCTTGTATAACAACAGCAACCCCAAGGTGTCCGTCCTTTCTCTCTTTCTCACCATATGGCGGCCTTCCTTTTTAGATCATATATTTCTCTGCTGAGATGCTTTATATTGCTCCGTGTGGGAGTCCTGGCTGGTCATATGTTGCCATCTACTCAATCCCACTATGTACCCTTTAGGTGCCCTGTGGATCCTTCTCACTTTGAAGAGTTCTTTGGAGACTGACATTCCATAACTCATAGCCACAGGATTGTAGGTTTAGAGTTGGAAGGAACACCAAAGATCAATTTCAGAAATGAGGAAACAGACCCAGAGAGGTCGAGGTTACGTAGGTGATTAATGGCAGAGCCTAGATTCTACATCAGGTCCTCTATTCCAAATATACAACTTTTTCCATTTCCCAAAATGTCTCCCGTTACAATATGAAAGAATGTCATTGTTAAAAAGGTGAACTTTATTCAAGAAGAGACCTAGCATCATTGTAAGTTCTGCAAAATTTCCTAATTTTCAGTTTCAGGCCTAGCACACTATAAATATGCAGTGACCATCCAAGGTATACCATACTTGTGCCCAACTCCATGTGTCATCTGATCACTTTCATGGCAGAGTCTGGACAATCTCAGTCTTGATACATCTGTTTTTTTCTGTGAAGATAGGTGGGCCAAATGATTTTATGGGATTATGGAACTCATTTAGGGAGTTTTGCAGTATTCCAAGGATTTGAGGCTATTCCTACAATCCATGAACAAGGACAGCCAACATCTAGAGACATCTGGAGGACCTTGGCAGGTATAGGGAATCCTTCTTCCCTTTTGATTCTGAGCCAGACATCCTCAGTAACATGATAGGCATATTTGCTAAGCATAGGACACCTCATTTTACCCTTCACTTGATATTAATGATGAGAAGGTTGGTGAGCAAAATTATCTCTTATCTTCAAGGATTTTTTTAAAGTCGCTGATGCAAACTTATTTTTTTTAAACTTTATTTCTTTTATTCTGAATTTAAGAAATGAAACAAGTATTTCCTTAACACAGTTGAATAGAAAAAAAAGATGATCGTATATGAAACTGCAAATCTATTGCAGATGTAACTTGTTCCCCCCCTTTTCTTCACCTCTTACCCTCCCCACCGAAATGTCTATCATTAGACACAAACATGTGTGTGTGTGTGTGTGTGTGTGTGAGAGAGAGAGAAATCATTCTATTATGTACCAGTACCTACCTACCCATGAAACTTCTATTATTTATTAGTTCTTTCTCTGGATGCAAATAGTGTCTTCCTTCACATGTACTTTGTAGTTATTTTGAGTATCTATAATGGTCAAAATTACTTAGTCATTCAAAGTTGTTCTTAAAATAACATTGTTGTTATTGTATACAGTGTTCTCTTGATTCTGCTCATTTCACTCTTCGTTATTTCCTGCAAGTCTTCCCAGGTTTTTCTAAAATCAGCCAGCTCATCATTTCTTGTAGCACAGTAGTATTCCATCATAATAGCATAACACAACTTGTTTAACCATTCTCCAGTTGATGGACATCCCCACAATTTCCAGTTCTTTGCCACTATGAGTAGAGCTGCTGTAAATATTTTAGAACATAGAAGTTCCTTTCCTTTTTCCCTAATCAGCTTGGGAAACAGACCTAGTAGTGGTATTGCTGGGTCAAAAGGCATAGGCAATTTAATAATTCTTTGGGCATAATTCCAGGTTGTTCTTCAGAATGGTTGGATCAGTTCACAGTTCCACCAACAGCAAATTAGTGTCCTGATTTTTCCACATCCTCTCCAACATTTGTCACATTCTCCTTTAATCATTTTAGCCAGTCTGATAGGTGTAAAGTTATACCTCAAGGTTGTTTTGATTTGTATTTCTATCATCAGTAATGATTTAGAGCATTTTTCCATAGGACTATAAATTGTTTTGATTTCTTCATTGGAAAACCTGTTCATATCCTTTGACCATTTATCAATTGGAGGGTGATTCATATTCTTGTAGATTTAACAAAGTTCTTTATGTAGTTGAGATATTAGACTTTTATGTGAGAATCTATCTATGAATTTCCCCCCATACACACACATTTTTTGCTTTCCTTCTGATCTTGGCTACATTTATTTAATTTGCACAAATCATTTTTAATTTACACCTTATACTACTACCTCTTATTTATTCATAAATTGTTCACCTGTCCATGTGTCTGATAGGTAATGTATTCCATGTTCTTCAAATTTTCTTATATCTTTACATTTAGGTCATGTATCCATTTTGAGCTTATCTTAGTAAATAGCATATGATATTGTTCTATCCTCAATTTCTGCCATACTGCTTTCCAGTTTTCCCATTTTTTACAAAATAATGAATTCTCATCCCCAAAACAAAAGTTTTCATATATATCAAAGACAAGCTTACTATATTTATTTTCTCCTATAAATTGTATATCTACTCTGTTCCATTGATCTGCCTTTTTATTTTTTAGCCAGTACCAGATAATTATTGATAATTTGATAATTATTGCCTTATAATGTAATTTAAGATCTGGCACTGCTAAACCTCCTTTCTGTATAGTAGTTCCTTTGATATTCTAGACATTTTGTTCTTCCAAATGAATTTTCTTATTTTTTCTAATTCAGTAAAATATTTTTTTTGCTAATTTAATTCAGATGGCATTGAGTATATAAATTAGTTTGGATACCATCATCATTTTTATTATATTGGCCCTGCCTACCCATGAACAATTAATATTTCTCCAGTTATTTAGATCTGATTTTATTTATATAAAACTTTTTTTTATAATTTTGTCTTTATAGTTCCTGGGTTTGTTTTGGCAGGTGTGCTTCCAGGTATCTTGTACTATCTAGAGTTAATTTAAATGGGATATCTCTTACTGTCTTTTCTTGCAGACTTCTGTTTGTGATCTATAGGAATGCTGATGATTTATGTGGATTTACTTTGTAGCCTGTTACTTTGCTAAAATTATTAATTGTTTTAACTTTTTAGTTGAGTCTTTGGGATTTTCCAAGTATATCATCTGCAAAAAGAGATTGTTTTATTATCATTCCCTATTCTGATTCCTCCTATTACTTTTTTTTATTGCTATTGCTAGGATTTCCAATACAATATTGAATAATACTGGTGACTGTGGGCATCCTTCTTTCACACCTGATGTTACTGGGAAAGCTTCTAGTTTATCCCCATTACAAATAATCTCTTGCTGGTTGTTTTAGGTAAATATTTTTTATCAGTTTAAGGAGAAATCTATTTATACCTATATTTTCAAGTGTTTTTTAATAGAAATGAGTGTTGTGCTTTACCAGAAGCTTTTTCTGTACCTATTGATATAATTATATGGTTTTTAATAAACTTATTGTTGACATAATTATGTTAATAGTTTTCTTTATGTACATTCCTGGTATATACATTTATATACATTCCTGGCATAAATCCAGCTTCATCATAACATATAATCCTTGTAATATATTGTTGTAATCTTTTAGCTAGTATTTTATTTAGGATTTTTCATTCATTTTCATTAATGAAATTGGTCTATAATTTTCTCTCTCTGTTTTTACTCTTCCTGGTTTACATATCACTATCATATTTGTTTCATAAAAGGAGATTGGTAGAATCCCTTCTTTACCTACCATTCCAAATAATTTATTTAATATTGGAATTAGTTTAAATTAAATGTTTGATATAATTCACTTGTAAATATATCTAGACCTGGTGCTTTATTCTCAGTAAGCTTATTCATGGCCTGTTGATCTGTTTTTCTAAAATAGACCTACTTAGATATTCTTTTTACTCCTTTACTAATCTAGGCAATTTATATTTTTATAAATATTTTTCCATTTCACTTAAATTGTTAAATTTATTGGCAAATAATGGGGCAAAATAACTCCAGTTGCTCTGCTTTCATCTTCACCCTTTTCATCTTCAGTACTAGTGATTTGGTTTTCTTCCCTTTTTAAAAAAAATCAAATTATCCAATGGTTTATCTGTTTTATTGTTTTTTTTTATAAAACCAACTCCTAGTTTTATTTATTAATTCAATGCTTTTTAATCCTCAGTTTTATTAATCTCACGTTTAAATTTTAAGATTTCCAATTTAGTGTTTAATTGGGGATTTAGATATATACATTTTCCTCTGATTACTTACTGCTTTTGCTGTATTCCATAGATTTTGATATGTTATCTCATATTGTTGTTCTCTTTAACAAAATTATTATGTCTGGGATTTGTTCTTTAACCTATTCATTCTTTTATTGTTTAATCTTCAATTAATTTTTAATCTGTGTTTCTGTGGTTCCTGATTAAATATAATTTTCATTGCATTGTGATCTGAAAAAAGGATACTTTTATTATTTCTGCTTTTAACTATAAAAGTTTTATGTTCTAATATATGGTCAGTTTCTGTAAAGGTACAATGAACCACTGAGAAAAAAATGTGTTCCTTTCTATTTCCATTCAGTTCTTTCCAGATAGCGATCATATCTAGCTTATCCAAAATTCTATTCACTTCCTTGACTTCTGTTTTATTTATTTTTTGGTTAGATTTAACTAGTTCTGAGAGGGGAAGATTCAAGTCCTCCACTATTATAGCACTATTATTTATCTCCACTTATAATTCATTTAACTTTTCTTTTAAAAATGTAAATGCTATAGTATTTGGTGCATATTGGTACAGTATTGATATTGCTTCATTGTCCATGGTACCTTTTATCAAAATGTAATGTAATGTACCTTGTTTATCTCTTCTAATTAAATCTATTTTAGACTTAACTTTGTCTGAGATCATGATTTGTGCCCCTGTCTTTTTTGCACCAGCCAAAGCATAATCAATTCTACTCCAATCCTTCATTTTAACTCTGTGTGTGTCTCATTCTTAAATGTGTTTCTTATAAACAGTACATTGTTGGATTCTGATTTTTAATCCATTCTGCTGTTTCTATTTTGTGGATTAGTTCATCCCATTCACATTCAAATTTATAATTACTATTTGTGAATTTCCCTCCATCTTATTTTTACTCACTATTGTCTTGATTATTGACTATTGTCCTTCTCAACCTCTTTTTACCCTATACCTATTACATTATCCTTTCCCCCTTATCTTCCTATTCCTTATTCTATTTCTAAGAATCTCTTTCTTATGCTTTCCCTCTACCTTCCTAAATCTTAATCTGCATACCCTTCTAAAAGTCCCTCCATTATCCTGTCCCCCAGTCCTCTTATTTCTTTAGAATTTTAGGAGACTTTTATACTCTTTTTTTTAATAAGTTAACTTATTTATTTTTAGTTTTCAACATTCATTTTCATAACTTTTAAATTTTCTCCCCCTCCCTTCCTCCCTCCTCACCAAGACTGCATGCAGTCTGATATAGGTTTTACGTATACATTCGTATTAAACATATTTTCACATTACTCATGTTGTATAGAAGAATTAGAATGGATGGGAGGAACCATGAGAAAGAAAAAAACAAAACAAAAAAAGAAAATAGTCTGGTTTGCTCTGCATTCAGACTCCATAGTTCTTTTTCTGGATGTGGATGACATTTTCCATCATGAGTCTTTTGGAATTGTTTTAGGTCCATGTGTTGCTGAGAAGGGCTAAGTCTATCAAAGTCAGTCATTGCACACTGTGACTGTTACTGTGTACAGTGTTCTCTTGGTTTTGCTCACTTCACTCAGCATCAGTTCATTTAAGTCTTTCCAGGTTTTTCTGAAGTCTGCCTGTTTATCATTTCTTACAGCACAATAGTTTTTTACTGTATTCATATACCACAACTTGTTCAGCCATTTCCCAGTTGATGAGTGTCTCTTCAATTTCCAGTTCTTGGCCACCACAAAAAGAGCTACTATAAATATTTTTGTATATGTGATCTCTTTGGGATACAACCCCAAAAGTGGTATTGCTAGGACAAAGGGTATGCACATTTTTGTGCCTTTGGGCATAGTTCCAAATTGCTCTCCAGAATGGTTGGATTAGTTCACTACTCTGGGAACAATGAATTAGTGTTCCAATTTTCCCACATCTTCTTCAGCATTTATCATTTTCCTGTTTTGTCATGCTAGCCAATCTGATAGGTGTGATATGGTACCTCAGAGTTGTTTTGATTTGCATTTCTCTAATCAATAGTGATTTAGAGCATTTTTTCATATGACTATGAGCTTTAATTTCTTCCTCTGAAAACTGCCTGTTCATATCCTTTGACCATTTATCAATTGAGAGACTTATATTCTTTTAGATGTATATGTTGTTCCTTCTTTAATCCAGATCCCATGAGAATAAAGTTACAGCACTACCAGCCCTTCACTCTCAGCTGCTTCTTCTTTATTAGTTCTTTCTTTTACACCCCATTTTATGAGATAATTGCTCCTTTTTACCTTTTCCTGCCCAGTTTTGTTTTTTAAAATCACCCCATCATACACAACTCAGCCCCAACCTTTCTTTTAAACTTTAGACAAATCTCTTCCCTTCCCCAGGTCTTAATTTTTTCGTCTATAAAATAAGGAGATTGGACTAGATGGGCTCTCAGGTTCTATTCAATTCTTAAATCCTATGATCCCTGCCTGCCCCAAAGGAGGGTCAAGAAACCTCAGCAAGGTAATGGGCAAGAAAACCCATAGCAGATTATCCTGCACTTTGCACATGTGAGGCAAGTTTCATGTTCCTGCCATGCCATCCTCTAGGTAGGCTCCTCTCAAGAGACAGTTGGACTGTTAGGGTTACTGCTTGTCTATATGTGAAGGAAGGAACAAAGGAGGGGTTCTTGAGATCCTAGGATTTAGGGCTGGAAGGGACTTTAGACATCATTCATTCAACAAACATTTGTGAAGTGCCTATTACTGTAGAGCTCTGTGCTAGGCACTGGGGGGGTCCAAAGACAAAAGAGTGTCATCACCAGGGTAGTTTAAAAGAAAGGATGTTTCTTATATATTATATATGTATGTATTATATTCTTATATATTATATTCTTCTATAGCAAAGGCAAAATACTCCCTGCCCTCGAGGAATTTACGTTCTACCACAGAGAAACAACATGTACTCAGATAAGTCAGTGCAGTTTTTTTTTAAGGTAACTGTAATTTCATTGGTACTTCCAATAAGGAAACTCCCTCTACCATGTAGACAGCAGATTGGCACCTACTCTGCCAACTTAGTTTTAGAGTTCTCTGAACCTGCAAAAATGTTTATAGCAGCTCTTTTTGTGGTGGCCAAGAATTGGAAATCAAGAAGATATGCCCATCAATTGGAGAATGGCTGAACGAGTTGTGGTATATGAATGTAATGGAATACTGTTGTGCTATAAGAAATGATGAGCAGGCTGGCTTCTGCAGAACCTGGAAAGGCATATATGAACTGACGCTGAATAAAGTGAGCAGAACCAGGAGAACATTATACATAGGAATAGCCACGTTGGTAGACTTACTTCTTAGTAATGCAAGGATCTAAGACAACTCCAAAAGACTCACAATGGAAAATGCTATCCACATCCAGAAAAAAGAACTATGCATTCTGAATGTAGATCGAAGCATATTATTTGCTCTCTTTTTTTCTTTCTAGTGATTTCTCCCATTGGTTGTAATTCTTTCTTATAACTAATGTGAAAATAGGTTTAATATTAATGTATATGTTGAGCTTTTATCAGTGTACACACTGTCTTGAGGTAGGGGGAGGAGAGAAATGGGGAGAAAGTTTGGAACTCAATCATATGGAACTGAATGTTGAAAACTAAAAATAAGTAAGTATATATTTTTAAAAATAGAGTGGTGTGGACCCCTGAGAGTTTAAGTGGTTTGTCCAGGGTCACGCAGCTGGAATGTCTCAGAGGTAGGCTTCAAATCCAAGTCTTCCTGGCTCTAAAACCATCTCTTATGCCACACTAACTTTCATATACAAAGTGTGTCCAAATAAATGCAAAGTGTTGGAGGTGGGGGGTGGGAACATAAAACCACAAGGAATCAAGAAAGGCCCTTTTTTGGAGTGAGTACTTGAGCTCAACCTTCAAGAAAGAGAGGTGTTCCAAGAGGCAGAGACAAGGAGGGAAAAACCTCTTGGCATGGGGCCCTGCTCACACAGAGATGGGAGAAAGTTGGCAGTTCTGGGCAATGGCCAATAGACCAGTTTGGCCAGAATGAAGACTATGGGAAAGGAACTAATGAGAACTCAGTATGGAAAAGTAGGTTGGAGGCAGATTGGGGAGGACTTCAAATGCCAGAGAGTGGATTTTGTATTTCATGTTTATTTGAGAGGCAATAGGGAGACACTGAAACCTTTTGAGCCAGGATGTGATGTGGTTAGTGCTTTCGAGAGACTGGCTATAGGGAGATCAGTTAAGAGGTGGTACAGTAGTTCAGGGGAGAAGGTTTAAACCGGGGGAGTGGCTCTGTGGGGTAAGAGAAAGGTAGGAGAGGCATAATCAAGATTAGGCACTTGACTTAATGCAAGGGATGAAGGAGAAGGAAAAGTCAACAATCATTCTGAGATTGCAAACCAAAGAACAGTAGTGTTCTCCACCAAAATAAGGGGGCTTGATGATGACATAGATTTTATAGGGATTTTGAGCCTGTTGAGTTTGAGATGCTTCTGGGGCACCCAGGTGGAAAGATCAAACTGGCAGATAGAGATGTGGGCCTGGGACTCATGAGAGTTGATTGTGTAGTTTTAGGAATGAGCTGCATGGAGATGATGGTCAAACCCTTGGGAGCTGAGAATACCAAGAAAAGATACACAGAAGAGACCAGGGTCCAAGACAGAGTGCTGGGCATACCTTCATATGGAAGGGCAGGAATCTGACAGGTGATCTTGCAAAGGGGGCTAAGCGCAAGCAGTATGGCAGAAAAGAAGAGAGGCAGGGGTGAGCATTGCCCTGAAAAGGCAAGAAGGAGAATATATAGAAAAGGAAACTACCCAGAAGGGCCCAGCACTGCACAGATGTCAAGAAGGAGAAGAAGGAGCTGGCTGAGCAACGTCTGCTGGACAGTTCAGAGCTCATCAGTCATTTTAGTGTGAGGAGGGGGAAAGTGAGGACAAGGAGGCAATAAACAGAGACAGATTTTTCTAGGAATTTGTCTGTGAGAGGATGGGAATCAAAAGTGAGGCCTGAGAGGTGATGTGGCTTGAGCTAGATCACACAGGTCATCATCCTCATCCTCACCATCAGATTACCAGTCTGTATGTAGTGATTTAAGATTTGCACGGCACTTTGTACTGTTGTTTCATTCACTCCTCACAACAATCCTGTGAAGTAGGTGACATGATTATCCTCATTTTACAGTTGAGGAAACAGAGGCAAACAGGTGAAATGACTTGCCCAAGGTCACATAGCTAGGAAATGTCTGAGGCCAGATTTGAACTCAGATCTTCTGACTCTGGGTGGGGTACTTCCTAAAATAACTCTTTACATTTATAGTGCCTTTCTTTTTAGCTTTAAAGAGCTTTTTTTTGCAGCCTTGAGGCATGTTGGTCTTGTTTGAGCCAGGCAGAACATAATGCAGAGAGCTAAGAACTTCAATATTACTACCAGTAGTAATGGGCAGTACAGTAGCTAGAGCTCTGGGCTGGGAGTCAGGAAGACCTGAGTTCAAATCCAGCTGCAGGTGTTTTCTAGCTGTGTGATTCTGGGTGAGTCATTGAAGCTTTGTCTGCCTCAGTTTCCTCAATTGTAAACTGGAGATCATACTAACACCTGCCTCCCAGGGTTCTTGTGAAGATCATAGGAGAGAATAGTTGTGAAGTATTTAGAAGAGGGCTTAGCATATAGTAGGTACTATAGAAATGCTTATTCCCTTCTTTTCCTCCCCTTGCCCCACATCTGGGGTAGTTTTTTCTCCTGTCTCTTTGGTTGCTTTCTTCCATGTATGAAGGGCCATTCTGTCCCAGGCAAATTCTTCCCTCTGAGAATAGGAACTTCTCTTGGAGGGCAGGTCTGAATCGACTCTTCTGCCTTTCCCCTTAGGTGGTATCTGTTCTCACTTTCTGTTCTCTAGGCTTACCCAGGCTCCTCCTTCTGAATCTTGTATCCTTTGGAGTCTCTTTTATGAACTCTTTTGAGCTTAGTAGACTCAGGGAGTCTCCTCCCCCAAGCCTCCTGCCCTGACACTGATCTTGGCTCTTTTCTGTTTACGGCAGGAAGTTTGAGCTGTACGGCATGGACTGGGACCTGAAGGAGCCCCTCAGAGACTGCCTGGTGGCTGCCGCTCCTTATGGGGGCCCCATTGGTATGGGCCATTCTCTTACAGAGCCTCTCTTTCCTCCCTTGTCCCACTGGGTTTTGTGGGTCTTTTTTTCCTCCATCCTGAACCCCATAGAGCCCTTCTGACTTTCCAGCCTAGGGGAGATTGTGTCGTGGGAGGGGGTAGGTCCAAGGGCAAGGGCATGGAGGTGCATCTGGGTGATATCTCCCTTTCCCCAGCTCTGTTGAGGAACCCTTGGAAGAAAGAGAAGTCACCCACCGTTCGACCATTGCTTCAGATTTATTCCTCCTCTGGCGTGGCTCTCGCTAGCTTGTTGGTATGCTTCCCAGCCCTAGGGTGCTCCTTGCGCACCTTCTCGTTGTCCAGTTCCAGCAGATGGGGACCCATGCACCCTGCCTCCCTCCCCACTGCTTCTATATCTCTTTGGTTCCACCCCTAGCCTGTGCCAACCCTAGCCTAGGGTATGACCTTCCCCTCCCACCTCCCTTGGGTTCCCCAGGATTTTTCCCCCTCCTGTACCCATTCCCAGAGAGCTCCCCATCAGCCATGTTCACATTCTTGGTTGCCCCCCCAACCCAGTGGAAGAGTGGGCCGGTGGTGTTACTGGGCTGGTCAGCAGAGGAGGAGCTGCTGTGTGTGCAAGAAGATGGCTCTGTGCTGGTCTATGGGCTGCATGGTGACTTCCGGAGACACTTCAGCATGGGCAACGTAGGTGTGAAACACTGAGACTTATGACAGGGGCATGGACAGGCTGGGGCTGGTAATGGCTGAGGTGGGGGAGGTGTTGGCCAGATTCGGGCTTAGGGGGAGGGGTGTGGGTGTTGGCTGGGGCAGAGATAGGCTTGAGTCCTTATTATTACAACTACTAGATTGTGTGAGTCTTCCAAGACATCCCAGAGAGACTATTAGCCAAGTAACCACTTCTCCCTGTCTCTCTCCCCTTGGCCTGTCTAGGAGGTACTCCAGAACCGGGTTCTGGATGCCCGGGTGTTCCACACGGAGTTTGGGTCAGGGATTGCGATACTCACCGGTGCCTATCGCTTTACACTCACTGCCAATGTAGGTGACCTCAAGCTTCGTAGGATGCCTGAGGTGCCAGGTACCTCCTCTTCAGATGCTGGGTGCTTTCCATTGTGTCCAACCTGGAGGTGTGGGCAGTGTCTGGGACAAAGGGGAGGCAGGCGTGTCTGCTCCTGATAGGCTGATGTATTTGATAAGAAACTTACGGGAATGGATGCTAGGGTATGAGACCCTGCTCCTTTACCCTCACCTTGGCCTCTGGAACCTCAGTCTCCCCAATGCTAATTTCTCTTTTCTAGGGCTCCAGGCTCTACCCTCATGCTGGACAGTTTTGTTCCAAGACCGAGTGACCCTTGTGCTTTTAGCCGTTGGTCCTGACCTCTACCTGTTAGACAACACAGCCTGCTCAGGGGTGGTGAGTAAATAGAATGTACTTTATGACCCTTTCAGAGGCTGCAAGTACGTGGCGGGGAGGGCCAAAGTAAGTGACTGCACATAAACACATTGTGTCCTCATGAGATAAGGGAGGATTGGTGGTATTCAAGAGACAGTTAAAAGCTGGCACTTCCTCACTCGGGGCTGGGGCCCTTGTGCTATCCTTCCAGGTACCCCCTGGTTTGGCTCCAGGAGTGGGTGGCTTCCTCCAGATGGCTGTGTCCTTCAATTATCGGTACCTGGCATTATTCACCGATACGGGCCTCATTTGGATGGGCCTGGCTTCACTTAAGGTGAGCCACAGGGACAGCCTAATTTCTGGTCATCCCTACCCCAGGGCTCTCTAGACCACTCTTTAGGAGCCATCTCTGGGGCACTGAGGGGGAGGGACTGCTAGGAGGCGAGGAACACTAATGTCATCCATGACCTATCCCAGGAGAAGCTATATGAGTTCAACTGCAGCATTCGAGCCCCGCCAAAGCAGATGGCCTGGTAAGGCAGAGGAGGAGAGGGGCCGGGATGGCACCTAGAGGGAGGCTGGTTGCTTATCTCAGGTCCTAGTGCAGGGGTAGCATGAATTGTGTGACCTCTGACAAGATATGTCCCCCATGGCAGGTGTAGTCGTCCAAAGGGCAAGCAAAAGGCTGTTGTGGTGGCCTGGGAGCGGCGGCTTCTGGTGGCTGGTGATGCACCTGAAAGCATCCAGTATCCTCAGGGCTCATCTTCTGGGCATTTATTGTGGGAGGATCCTGGAAGGTTGAAGGTGGTTGAGAACACATTTCCCTTCCTTAATCCCTTGAGTTCCATGGAGGACCCTGCCCCCTTCTTTTCCTGCCCTGTTTCCCTTTTGAGCCTTCCTTGACATACCAAAGGTTTGTACTAGAAGAGGATTCGTACCTAGTGCCTGAGCTGGATGGAGTTCGGATCTTCTCACGAAACGTCCATGAGTTTTTGCATGAAGTTCCAGGTGAGGGCTGTGCCTAGTTGGGAGGGAAACATCCTGGCTCTTCATGGGGAGAAAGCCCCAGACTATAGAGTATGTCTTGGGGCTTATGTGAGAAACCAGGCCTAGACTGTAGACTGAGAGCACCAGGAAAAAACATTCTCCAGGGGGCAGGTACAAAACTATGTCCAGCTTGGAGCACTGTGCAGCCCATGTGGTGCTTAATAAATGATTCTTAACTTGACAGGGCTAGGGGAAGGTAGCCTCTGATTATAGGGGGAAAGGCACAGTCTGGTTTGGGGGTACTTGCTGCATGCCGAGGAGAGAACAGAGCTGGGTCTCTATCCGAGGCCCTAGGCACTACACACTCACCATCCTTTCCCACATCCACAGTGGCCAGTGAAGAGATCTTCAGGATTGCTTCTATGGCCCCAGGAGCCCTTCTGCTAGAAGCCCAGAAGGAATATGAGGTGAAACTCTGACCCCTTGTGACCTCCCCCAACCTCCCATGTTAAGTCCCACCATCTAGCACTAGGACTTGTCTCTAGTATACAATAGCCAGGCTGGGCAGCTTTCTCCTGATACGTGTCGTGTGGCTGGAGATACCTGGGGACAAATACTTGTACTCAAAGCGATGAGGGGGAGTAGGACTGGAAGGCAGTGGAAGCACTCTAGAGACAGGTTGTGAGGATGAGGTCTCTCCCATCCAACGAGGTGAAGGCTGAGCAGACCTAGGAAGAAGTCACAGAAATTTCATCATGGTCTAGACTTTCCTCTGGGTTTCTCTAGGAGCTGGACAGAGAAAGTCTTAGGCTGAAGTCCAGGCCATTCCACCTCACCTCCATCTCAAGGATGTGAAGGTGGGAGACTTGTGGCCCTGGAGAAGTTCAGGGTACAAAAGTTCTTGAGTTTGGAAATGTTTGGGCAGATCCTTTTTGGGGAACTTGGGAACATAGCTTCCTTCCTAACACATTAGGATGGCTGCCCACTCCCTTTGTTCTCTCACTGACTCCCGCTGGCATTGGGGGGCTGTGATCAGTGATCATGCCTGCTTCGTAGTCACTGTCACCACTTGGCCTCTCTTTAGAAGGAAAGCCAGAAGGCAGATGAGTACCTCCGGGAGATCCAGGAGCGGGAGCAGCTACCCCAGGCCGTTCGGCAGTGTATCGAGGCTGCTGGCCATGAGCACCAGCCTGAAATGCAGAAGAGCCTGCTCAGGGTCAGTAGGAAGGGGGATGGGAAGGTGGCCACAAGGGGAGAGCAGACTGTTGCTGGCTCACTCCACCAGGCCGGCCCCTCTCATGCACCTCCTGTCCATCCCAGGCAGCCTCCTTTGGAAAGTGTTTTATTGACAAGTTTCCACCCGACACCTTCGTGCGCATGTGTCAGGATTTGAGGGTGCTCAATGCTGTGCGAGACTATCCCATTGGAATCCCCCTCACCTACACCCAGTATCCAGGAATGTGTCTCCAATATCCTCCTCTCCCAGGGGCTGGGAGATGCCAACATTGTCCCATGGGGATCCCCTTCCATTAAAGGGAGGTGATGGTGGAGGGGGTCATCTCTCGTTTGTCTCCTTACCTGTTACCCAGATACAAGCAACTCACTATTGAAGTTTTGCTGGACAGGTAGGTGATGGGGCAGGCTTCTGGGGAGCATTTTCCACTCTAAGGGATGGATTGTTAGCTTTTGGGGAAGTCTTTTCCCCATATGCCTTTTTCCCCACTTCCTTCCTCACCCCAGGCTGGTGTTGCGGCGACTCTATCCTCTGGCCATCCAGATCTGCGAGTACCTTCGACTTCCTGAGGTTCAGGGTGTCAGTCGCATCCTGGCCCACTGGGCCTGTTACAAGGTAGAAGAAGTTGGGCTATTTCAGGGAGTCCTGGAGCACTTTGGCAGTAGGTAGAAGGAAGCCAAATGTACTGTGGGAGGCCCTGGGAAGTTTGAGAAGGAAAGCAGAGTCCCAGGATCTGTTGCGGGGGAGGGGAGACCTTGATGACTCCTCTCCACCCCCTCCCCTCGTCCCCAGGTGCAGCAAAAGGATGTGTCTGATGAGGATGTTGCTCGTGCCATTAACCAAAAACTTGGGGATACGCCGGGGGTCTCCTACTCAGACATCGCTGCCCGTGCCTATGGCTGTGGCCGGACTGAGCTCGCCATCAAGGTCCGTGGGGATCCTCCTCTTTGTCTCTCACTCCCCCCCTGCCCCACACACACACTCGTTTCCCCTTCAAGCTTTACTTCTTATGCTTACTTCACCATGGGGAGGAAAGTATTGGATTGCAGGACTTTGGGGCTCTGTTTCCTTATCTGTAAGGAGAGAGGATGATACTAGCTGCCTTCTACTTCCCTCCTCACTGGAGGAAGCCCTTGATGGGTGCTGCCTTGCTACTATTCCTCAGCTCTGAACCTGCCACCCTGTGACCTCTCCCCACTTCCTTCTGCTCTGTCTCCCCAGCTATTGGAGTACGAGCCGAGATCTGGGGAGCAGGTGCCACTTCTGTTGAAGATGAAGAGAAGCAAATTGGCCCTGAGTAAAGCCATTGAGAGTGGCGACACAGACCTAGGTGAGACCTCTGGGCGGGAATCTTGGGCATGGGAAGTAGTTGGAGAACCAAGCTTCAACTTAGTTCCCTCAGGGTTTGTAGCTGGTGACTTGGACAAAAATCAGAAATAGTTATGGCCAGGAAGTCTTCACTAACTCCACTCTTGGTTCTGGCCTCTGGAGCTAGTGCAGCCCAAATTCTTATTCCCAGGGCCCTTGGGTTCATTTCCTCTCCCAAGTTACCAGGGCCTCACATTAGGCATTTGCCTCAGTTCTCCTGCTGTCCACAGGAGAGGCAAATGTCAATCTGTCTGTCAACCTCTGGGCCTCTCCTGTAGTGGTGGCAGGTTGAGAGGAAGCATTTAGTGACTTCTCTCTGGCCTCACAGTGTTCACAGTTGTCTTGCACCTAAAGAATGAGCTGAATCGTGGAGATTTCTTCATGACCCTCAGGAACCAGCCTGTGGCCCTGAGTCTGTATCGACAGGTATGTGAGGGGAGGAAGGAGAACATTTGAGTGTGATACTTATGGCAAACCTTGACTGGTTCTGGCTGACAGGCCTCACCCTGATTGGTTCCCCAGTTCTGTAAGCACCAGGAGCTGGAGACACTGAAGGATCTTTACAACCAAGATGACAACCATCAAGAGCTTGGCAACTTCCACATCCGGGCTAGCTATGCTGCTGAGGAGGTCAGGGGCCCTGGGCTGCTCCTGTGGAAAAGAGACATGAGGCCTGGCCAGGGCAGTAGTGGGCAGCTGTCCAGTATAGTTAGTCATTGGTTCCCAGAAATGAGGCCCCAAGAGTCCACCAAGGATCTGTTGAGATCCCCTTCACCTACATGTGACCCAGAGAAGAGTTGAGGTGCAGTCACTAGGTGCTAGAGAAGCTGAAGAGGGGAATGAGGTCCTGGCTGCAGGATCAGAGAATGCAGGCTATTTGGAGGAGGAGTTGCTGCTCTGAGATCATCAGGCCCTGTCCTTTCCTCCTACAGCGGATCGAGGGCAGAGTGGCAGCCCTTCAGACTGCAGCTGATGAGTACTACAAGGCCAAGAATGAGTTTGCTGCTAAGGTTGGTGGTCTCACCCTCCTCCCACTCCCCCCTTGCCCCTCACTCCTTCTCTAACCCAGAAGCCTTTTGTCAGGAAGTGATGTTCCAGTCCTGGCTGTGTGACTTCTTGTGTAAACGGGCGAGTCTCCCTTTCACAGCCTAGTTTCCTCCTCTAACATGAGGGGGCTGGACTTGGCATTGACATCCTGGGACCCCCGGAGTGGTCCCTGCCCTGGGAGGCATCCGGTCTTCCCTGCTTGTTAGTTTTTCCTTCGTTCTTCCACACACACCCCTTTACTTTTTCTCCTCCCTGTGGGGGTCTCACTGCCCTCTGCCCCTCCAGGCCACAGAGGAGCAGATGCGGCTCCTGCGGCTCCAGCGGCGCCTGGAAGATGAGCTGGACGGCCACTTCCTGGACCTATCCTTGCATGACACAGTGACTTCCCTCCTCCTCAGTGGGAACAACAAGCGTGCCGAGCAGCTGGCCCGGGACTTCCGAATCCCCGACAAAAGGCATGACTGGATCCTGGGGCACTTCTCCAAATCCTGCTTCTGACCCTCACCTCCTTAGGGCTGCGGGTGACCTTGTCCATCTGTTTCCCTTCCCTCTTCCCCCAGGTTCTGGTGGTTAAAGCTGACTGCGTTGGCTGATCGGGAGGACTGGGAAGAATTAGAAAAGTTTTCCAAGAGCAAGAAATCACCCATTGGGTATCTGGTGAGGAGGGGCCTCCCAGTCCTTACCTCTCTGCCCCCCACCCCAGAAGAAACTTATCCTTTCTTTACCTACCACAATTCAGGGCTGCCCTTGGAAAGCTCCCGGGGTTGGCGGGAGGGGAGAGAGGGTGGCCAAAAGGACCCTCTCCTGGAGAAAGGAGCTCGGAGCAGGGCAGAGCTAGGCTGGCCCTTGAAGCTAAGTCCTCCCCTTTCGTTCTCCCTGAGCCCTTTGTGGAAGTGTGCATGAAGCGACGCAACAAATTCGAGGCCAAGAAGTTTGCTGCCCGAGTGAGCCCTGAGCAGAAAGTCAAGGCTTTCCTCCTCATCGGGTATCTTCAGGGGGGGAAGGGTTGGCAGGGTCTGTGCACAGAGTGGGAAGGGAGAGGAGGCCTTTGTTTATCTCTGGCTGAGAGGCTGGGCGTCAGAGGCCTGGGGAAAGCCCTGGCTTGACTCCCCTCCTTCCACTTCAGGGATGTGGCACAGGCTGCAGATGTGGCCATTGAGCATCGCAATGAGGCGGAGCTGAGCCTCGTCCTGTCCCATTGCACCGGGGCCTCCGATGGAGCCACAGCTGACAAAATTCAGCGTGCCAGGGCCCTGGCCCAGAAGAAGTGAGGAGTCCTCCGGCACACTGTGAGCCTCTCTCAGAAGTGGCTTTGAAGGCTGGGGGACCAGGGTGTGGCTGAAGCTGTAAATAAAGTCTGAATACTTCACACTCTTCCTTGCTTTGCTTCTGTCCTGATTGCTGGGCTTTGGCCTCTGTCAAGATCAAGCTGCAGCTCCTCTGGAGACTAGAATCACTGGCTTCTTCCTAGATCAGGGAGCTGGGGTCCAGTCCCCCCACATGCACCACAGCCCCTCTGCTCCCAGATCCTGGGATTCCTGCAGCCTCTTCTTCGTCCCTCTTGACTTTGATTCATTTGCTTTTCAGCCTCAGTTTCCTTATCTGTAAAAAGCAGTATCTGTGGCACCAACATGGTAATTGTACAACTGAATGAGGTCACACATGTAAAGCACAAAGTCCTACATAAAAGTGAGCTCATTTCCTGGAGTCCACCAGGGTTTGTCCCTGAGCTAGTCTGATTTCTGGGAGTTCCTGTCTGAGGTAGGGACCAGAATGTAGGCCCAGGCTTGCCAAGGCACTTCCTTAACTGTCACAGGGCAAAGCTCCTGACTGACGGCCCTATTGTTACTTTTGCCCCCTTTGCTATTGTCCTGGTCCTATTCATTATAACCTGATTTCCCTTGTGGGTGCAGTGGGATTAGGGCACAATGGATGACTTTTGGAAGGAGGTCTTTGGGCTGGAATCCTTGGGAGCAGTGTCCCCAGCTGTAGCTTGGGCAGGACTGATGGATGAAGGATGAAGGAGACCTGTATCCACACCAGGAGCCAAGGTCCTCAGGTTCTTTCCACCCAAGTTTCTCCTCGCCAGAGTGAAGGCCAATCCCTGATGCTCCCAGCAGATGGCACTGCTGTCCTGAGGTCTTTACTTATCTCTTTATTTGCAGGGATTAGGCTACCTATCATTTGAGCTCTTCTAGGAATTCTGTCCCTCCCACTCCAAGAACTGGAAACGTTTCACAAGGAACTCTGCTCCTTATGTACACCATTTCTGTTCCCTTAGATCTCCCTACTTCAAGAACCAGTTGTTTTGGAAGACACTGGTCTGTGCTTATTCTGCCCTCTTGACCTGGAAGGCCATGTTTTTTTGGTCTTTTCGTGAAAGAAAATAAGACTAAAGGAAGGGATAAAGATAAGATCAGTTGGTTGGTGGGGTGGAGTGCTAAACTAAAGTCTTTGAATTTGAGAGATAACAGGAAACCACTGTTGATTCTTGGTGGCCAGGGGTGAAGTGATGAAAATGGCATTCTGGGAAGTCTGTAGGGCTGGATGAACAGGGCTTATGGCAAAAATGGATTTCTGTCAGTGGTGAGGAAAGCGCCCAGGAGACCTCCTCCAAGGGCCCCTTAGAATTAGGACTCCAGGGCCATAGGCTGGAGTTAGATTCTAAATGGCAAGCATCTTCAGGGACAGCTATACATGCATGTCTGCACAAGCTTGTGTTGGCAAGTACATGTGCCCATTTATGTTTGCAAGTGCCTGAGTTCATGCATGTTTTCCTATATGTTTATGTCTCTGTATTGATATGTGTGCTGCACGTGTCTGGATGTCTGTACATTTGTCTCTCTGTGATGGTTCTGAAGTGCTACAGCTGAGAACATGATTGAGTGACTTAAAAACAGTGTGATCCAGTGGAGAAGGGGTACTTTGTTCCTCATGACTATGTGACCTTGGCCAAGTTGGGTCATCTTTCTGTGCCTTGGTTTCCCCATTGTAAAATGAGAGGATTGGGCTCAGTGACCTGGGTGTTCTATTTATACCTGTATGATCCTACAGTGAGTAACTAGTAGAGCTGGGATATGAACCCAAGTACTCTTAAGCTCTGCCTTCCATAACACCCTGGAATTCCTAGGCATCAGCCTCCCTTCCCCTAGGCAACAGCCAATGCTGGGTAACTCCCACCATTTGAATTCTCTGCTCTCCCGGCATGCAGAGGGGAGATGGGATCTAATGTATAAGGAATAAAAGGAACATCAAGGAGATCCCTTTGACTGGAATGTGGGGTTCCATAAAGGGAAGCAATGTGTAATCATTCTGGAAAGAGGTTGGATCAAGATTGTAAAGGGCTTTAAATTGCCGGAGACAATAGGGAGAGCCATTGAAGTTTCTTGAGTAGGGGAATGACGTGATTAAACCTGAGTGTTAGGGAATATAGATTTGGCAGCTATGCTGCTGCTGTGATGGATTAGAAAGGGGAGAGTGGAATCGGGGAGACCCGAGTAGGAAGCTACAGTCATGAGGCCCTGAGCTAAGTTGGTGGCTATATGAGGGTCTTTGACTTTGGGGGTCCACTCTGCTCTGATCCTTGGCTCCTTACTTGAGGCCATTCACCTTTGCTTTCATATCTGGGGGGCAGGAAAAGGAAGGAGATGAGAGGATGAAAAACAAGAGCAACTCAATGCCTCATCTCCCATCCCACTGTGGTCTGTAACAGAGGACTCCCAGATGGAGGAGGACAGAGTTTAATTCCTGACTTTGGAGGCAGAGAAAAGGCAAAGTAAGGTGATCAATGGCAATCCAGAAGCTTGAAGAGGATAGGGAAGGAAATGGGAATGGTGATGCCTCTATTCCTGGCAGATTGGTTCTTCAGGGCACACTTGGTGGGGAAGGGGTCTGAGTTGGGCATTGGGCTGATGGTTCCAACTTTCTGCTGCACAGAGTTAGGGAAGGGCTTTGGTGAGAATGGCCCAGTCAGCTGGGGCTCAGTTCTCTTTGTGACTTCACTTAGGTTTCTATTTTGTTCCCTGGTATAAATAGATTTAGTTCTAGAAGGGACCCCCGGAGTCATTTAGCCCAATTTTCTTCTTTTACAGATGTGGACTGACTTTCCCAAAGACACATACTTCCAAGTGATAAGTAGCAGAACTACTCCTGCTTCCATATCCAGGGGTCTTTCTTCTATTCCATGCTGCCTTCCTTACCCAATGTCCACATCAACCTCCTTGTTATGTATATTTATCTCTCTAGGTGGGTCTCTGTGTCCATTTATCTCAGTATTACTCTTTCAGTATATCTGGTTATTGATACCTATCTTTGTGGGTTTGTCTCAATGTGTAAGACTCTTGGTGTCTGTAATAAAATTATAAAATCTCAGAGGGGTCCTTACAGGGTGCCTATTCCAATCTATACCTGCATTGAAAACCTTGCTGGAATCGCCAAGTGGCCTCCCAAGCTCCCTGAAGACCTTCACTGATGAGGAATTCATGACCTCTCAAGGCAATCCAATTTTTATGCATGGGGCAAATTTGGCTGGGGATGGGGGTGGGTCTGAATAAGCATTTATAAAGTGCCTGCTATGTGCCAGGCATTGGCACTTTCCAGCTATGATTTAACTTGATCCACACAACATTGTGAGTTAGGTGCTATTATCCTCGTTTTGAAGAAACTGAGGCACACATTACATGACTGGCCCAGGTCACATGGCTAGGAAATATCTGAGGCTGGATTTGAACTCTGGTCTTCCTGACTTCCTGACTTCCTGACTCCAGGTCCTGCTCTCTATCTGCCATACACAACAGTTGACCACTGTCCTTGAGGGAATCTAACCTGTACCTCTCTGTCATGGTTGCTGATTACTACCATTTCATCTTCCTTGGGAGACGGTGGCCCCAAGGGCATGCTGATAAATGTTTAACTGGCTCTGAAAGAAAAAAAATGTGAGCATGATATGCTTTTAAGTTTAGCCTGCATCATTAAAGTTTTCTCCATTGCTTTCTTAAGTCTATCTAGAGACACTCCACAAATAATAAATCAAGCTTTGATTGGTACTGTTTGCTGATGGAGGCAGGTAGTCCCCACGGGGCATAGAGTACTGGGCCTGGAATCAGAAACATTTGAGTTCAAATTTGGCCTTAGGCTGTCACCAAGTCATTTAACTTCTGTTTTGTCTCAGTTTCCTCATTGTCAAATGGGGATAATAATAGCATCCATCTTAGCCCATCAAAGCGATTAGCTCAGAAGACCTTGTATTTGGGAGATACTTGGATCAGCAGAAGACCATGACGCAAACGGCCGGAAAGCTAGTGGACCACCGAAGGGTGGAGGTGACCCCTGGATTCCAGGACCATCAGGCAAACGTCCAATCACTTCACTCTAGTTATAGCTCTGACTAGAACCCCTGCTCTATGGTTAATAAACTCTCCATCCTATTTCTTCCCCTTATACCCTTCCTGTATTTTGGCATTAACTGAAATCTCGATTCTTCTAGAGATGTTACGTCCTTCACTATGCTGTTCAGTGCTCACTGCTTCTTCTATCATGCTTCCCACCCCCACCCCACCCCAGCTCCTAGGATCAACGGAAATTGTTCTTCCCATAGCCACTTCCCAACTCCTACTCTGCCACCATCACTTAGCAACCTCTCTTCTCTGCCTTTGAAGTTCATGGCCTCCAGATATAACAAAATACAATTTCAGGTTACACTTGCCTACCTTCCTCATTGCCATTAGCTCCTGGCTTGTGGCCTCCCAGGTACAGACTGGTAAGAGATCTCCTTCCAAATTGACACCATTAATGACTACTCTTGGGGTCCAGCCATTCAACCAGTTTTAAATCTATCTAGCTATACTCTCATCTAGCCCATATCTCTTTCATCTTTCTAATTTTTTATTTAATATTTTTAGTTTTCAACATTGATTTCCACAAGATTTTGAGTTACAGATTTTCTCCCCGTTTCTACTCCTCCCCACCCTAAGATGGCATAAATTCTGATTGCCACTTTCCCCAGCCTGCCTTCCCTACTACAAAGTAATACTGATAACAAGTAATAGTGATAACCCCGCTCCCTCCACATACACCCCTTTATCCCCTTTCCCATTACTTTCTTGTAGGGCGAGGTAGATTTCTGTACCCATTGCCTGTATATCTCATCTCTCCATCTTTACTGCAAATATAACTAGAGATAGTATCAGATGCTTTGCTGAGATCTAGATAAACAAAATCTATTACATTCCTTTGATCTACCAGTCTAATTACCCAGTCTGGGGAAAAAAAAAAAAGGAAAATAACCGGTCCTGTTATTCCTTTTATTCAAATGATGTCTGTCCCCCCGCCCCACTTCATGCTCTCTACTCTAACCATCTACATACCCTCCTCTGCCTTCTCATTCCATTGCACCCTCTGGAGTCCCTGTTGCAAAATTGCTTTTTCTTTTGGATCTCTTCACACTCTTTCCATCTTCTTGATCTAACAGATATCTGGCAAGACCCCCCAGCTCCACTGTATCCCTGGTCATCCTTCTCTAGTCCTGAGTGATCCTCTTTGTTTATTATGTGGCTGCCCTGCTCCTTTCTAAGAAGCACTGGGCCAGGGGTAGACGTACTTTATATCCTCTCCTGCTACTCATTGTTCATTCCCCTGCAATCTGGATTTCAAACTCACCACTCAACTGAAACTGCTCTCTCCAAGGCTGCCAAGTACTAAATCCGAGGGCCTTTTCTCGCTTTTTTTTTAATTTTTAAAATTATTTAGCATCAACTTATAGATCAAGAGCCAGGAGGGACCGCTTTTTCTCACTTTCTTGAATCTTCTGAAATACTCCTCTCTCTTATTTCTTCTACCTATCTGACAATTCTTGCTCCTTCTCCTTTGTTGCATCATTGTCCTGCTTCCATGAAGTGGGGCAAACTCCGAAGTTCTCTTTTCTCCTCTCTTTATACTTTCTCTTTTGGTTGTCTCCTGGGCCCACTTTTCTTCTGTCTCTATACTCTCTTCCCAGGTGATCTCTAAGATCCTATGGATTCAATTATCATCTCTATACAGATGATTCTTGAAAGAGAGTTGATCAGAGGAGTCCCTAGTAAATCTGGTGAGTTTGCCCATCAGCCTCATGCGATTACAGGGCATAGGGCTTTATTTGGAGGCTGGGGCCAGGTAGTGAAGTAGTTTAAATGCTAAATAGAGGTGTTAATATCTGAGCTTTAAAGTAATAGGGAGCCACTGGTATTTATTCAGTGGGGAAGTGATATGGTCAGACAAGGGCTTTAGAAAATTCACTTGTAGCTATGTGGAGGCTGAATTGAAGAGGGGAGAGATTCAAGGCAGGGAGGCTTAAAAGGAGTTTATTGCAATAAACCAAGCAAGAGACAGACTGACTGGGGTGTTGGTGGTGGTGGTGAAGATAAGGGAGCAGATGTAAGAGGTGTGACGTGATAGAAGCAGTAGGATTTGATAAATGATTGGATACAGAAGATGAATGAGAGTGGGGAGTAAAAGATGACACCAAGATTGTGAATCTGGGTGACTGGAAAAATGGTGGTACCCTTGACAGAAATAGAGGTTTGGAAGAGGGGCATGGGCTTTGAGGGAAACACAGTTATTATTATTAGTAATACTGATAACAATTATAATAACTAGCAATATCAATAATAATTATAATAACTAATAATAATTATAATAACCATATAGTACTTTAAGGTTTACAAAGCAGATTATAAATATTATTTTATCCTTCTAACAATCCTTGGAAGTAAGTGCTATGATTATAACCCCATTTTATAGAGGAAACTGAGATAGACAGAGAATAAGTGACTTGCTCAGGGTCACAGAGCTTTTAAGTCTCTAAGGATGAATTTGAACTCAGGTGTTCCTGACACCTGACCCATTCGTTTTGTGTGCACTTGGTGATTTAGGACCAGAGCTCATGAGAAAGATTAATCCATCAATAAGGAAATATTGCTGGCTCCAGGGGTCTGAGGTACTGTACTCATTTAATTTTCCTCTCTGCTCTGGACCTATGTACATGGTGTGGACCAGGCTCAGTCCTTGGGAAGCCCAACGTCTCATGCCAAAAGTTAAGCTCTTTTTTTCTAACATTCTTTAGCTTCTCATTTCTCCCTGCCACCCCCACTCCCCAGCACTTTGGGGCCAAATTATTTAAAGCTTAGGTTGTGGCTCATGCCTGGGGTCTCCTCGAAATAGGGAATAGAAAATTACTCGGTGTACAATATAAATCAGATATGGGGATAGGTATTTATTTTCTGTACACAGAAGAAATGCTAAAGGTCACAAAAGACAGAGCACATTGCAGAACAACTTAAAAAAGAATTCAGTAACTTAATTTATAACTACTGTTATACTCTTTGGGATGCTAATAGTTAAACCACATCAAAATCTAAAAACATCAGATTGCCTAAGGCAATCTTTGGGGCTGTTAATTAGATATTTTACATGTTATCTTTATTATTTAAACAACCCCTGGTTCATGTTTTTGGGCATCTTCTTGTTGGTGATCATCTTCTTTAGAGGGTAGGAATAGTAGCCAGGTGATCTTCCCTAGGTTATAAACAGCTTTCCACAGTCACTTTTGACCCAAAGCGCCTATGACCTCTGAACCTCTTGAGTTTACAAAGTCAGCTTCAGGTCTGGGCGTATCCATCTCCAGACAAATATATAAATCTACTTTTACAAAATATATATTTATATACATCTTTATAAGTATAAGTATATTATATAAGTATATATAAAATATATATAAAAATAAATATATTGTTACTTACATACAAAAAAAAAGAACAAATGCAAAAGAGTCAGCCTAAAACACAGGCTCAGGCTTGTAGCAAGACATATATGCTTTAGCTGCCATGTACTCAGGGCCACATGGCAGCCAGGGTAGGCAAACCGGCAATCTCCCCTCTCTCTACCCTTCTAGGAAAGCAACTCAAAACAATCCTGACAAGATGCAAAACTGGGAGGAATGAGAGCACTGAGCTTAAGGTCGCTCCCCTTTAGTTATCTACTGAGTCATCAGCTTTTCCTGTTCAGTGGCCAACAAAGGGACTGCCTTGTCAATTTAAAGTTCCGAGCTCCCCCGGCAGGCACCCATTCAGGCACATGGACTCAGCCAGAAGCACAAAGGCCACTTTTATGCATGCCCTCTTCAGTCCTAGTGACCCTGAGGCTGGGTAGAGATAGTATTTATCTACATAGAGATGGCAAGTCAGCCCATGAGAGCTGATGAGATCATTAAGTGAGAGAATGTAGGACAGTCTTGGTGAACTTGGGGCATGATAACTGAACGAAGAAGATTAGGGAGGAATGTCTAGACAGAGAGGAAGAGAACAAGAAGGAACAGGGTTATAGAGACACAGAGTAGTGAAAGGAGTATCTCCTTATTTATTTTGGGGATCGTCAAGGCCCATCAGTTATATTTGCTCTGCTCTTTCAAATCTCCAGGTTTTTCTCCTTGGTAGAACCTGTTCATTTGTGTCTGACTCTTCATGATCCCATTGGGGGTTTTCTTGGCAGAGACACTCGAATGATTTATCATTTCCTTCTCCAGTCATTTTACAGAGGAGGAAACTGAGGCAAATGGGGTTAAGTGACTTGCCCAGGATCACACAACTAGTAAGTATCTGAGGCCAGATTTGAACTGAGGAGGATGAGTTTCCCTTATTCCAGGCCTAGCACTCTATCTACTGTGCCACCTAGCTGTTTAAGAATTGTTTTTGTTAAAAAAAAAAAAAGAATTGTTTTTGGTTTTTTTTTTAAGATCAGGGAGCACAAAATGGAACCTTTGCTTCACAAAAAAAAAAATGTATAAACAATGATTCTTGAGACCCCTTTCAGAGAGCATAATTTAGGGATGGGCTTGGCTTCAAGCCCTTTTCTGTCTCCTCCCAGAAAGCACCTATGTTTACTAAAGAAATCAACTATTCCCCCTCTAATTCCCAGCAGTCGGAATTCTTAGGTACAAAATATAAAGAAGCATCTAATTATTCTTGATAATTAAGTGCTAAGAATAGTTTAACTAGGAAGCTATCTAATGGCCTTCTTCCACTGGGGGGTGGGTGTATCTGTATCTTTTCCCATAGAGTAGGGTGTTCACCCCTCCCACCACCCAACTGAAGGTGCTTTTGATGTCATGTGCCCTTGGTGTGGTTTGCGATGTTTGCCCCAGGTGCAAAAATTCCCAGTTATGCTTCCTCCCAGGCAATGAGTTTCTCATTATTGGCAAAATTAGATCCAGAAGAGACTTCCCTTCATTGATTCCAAGACCTTTTGAAGGAAGAAATGACTCTTAAGTCAAGAAATTATTAGTTGCTCTGCTTTTGGCAGGGAAGGGCTCCAGCAGATTTCTGGATACCTGAAGTCTCTGGTGACTTTGATATTGTGCCTCTGCATCACACTTTAATCTATTTCCTGGGGCTTCCATTTCTTGGAAGGTAACTAACAGTTTCCTTGTCAGAAAATCAGGACCCCTCCTTTTCAAGAACAATCTCAAATTTCTTTTCTTAGCTACAAATATTCGGCGGTCTTTTCTGTTAGCCTTTGTGTGATTTGATTTTACCCTCCAACCACCTGCTTCTTCAGTTTCTTTTCTTTTCTTGCTTCTCACAATGAAGTTCTTCTAAGAAACGCTATTGTTTCTGATCACCTAGAGAATGGAAAGACATAATCCCATGGTTTTAATTAGCCTCTCTATGAAGATGAAGCAAAAATTTACATCCATCCCCACTGTCCCCTTCGAGTTCCAGTCTTGAATTTCTTCAACTCTATCTTCAACTGGATACCCAGTAGGCATCTAACTTTAACATATTCAAAATGGAACTCATCAGCTTCCTTCCCAAACCTGCCTCTATTTCCAACGTTCCTAATTCTGCTGATGGCACTACTTGCCACTCATACAGGCATCTTGGCTCAAACCTTGACATGACCTTCTACTGTTTCCTTTCTCTTGCAGATGAATATTCAATCAATTGCCAAATCTCATCAATTCTATCTCCAAAGTATCTCTTTACACTTCTCCTCAGTGTAGTTTAGGTCCTTATCACCTCTCACCTGCACTATTGTAATAATCTTTGAACTGATTTTCCTGCCTCTTATCCTTTCCAATCCATCCTTTTAATAGCTGCCAAAATGATCTTTCCAACGCACAGGTCAGAACATGTTATTCCCCTGTTCAAAAACAGCACTTCAGTGGCTCACTGCTATTTATAGGATAAACTACAAACCCTTAGGCTGGCATCCACAATCCTCCCTAACCCAGCTTTAATCTACCTTGCCAACATTATATCATATTACATTCTTTTACCCACTGTCTTTTCCAATCAAACTGGGCTGCTCTTGTCCTGCATGTTCCCACCTCAATGTATGCATATAGGCCATCCCCTCAACCATATATGGAGAGCATCATTTGTGCTATATGTATGTTTATCTAGAAACTGTCTTCTTCATTAAAAAGTCAGCTCCTTGTGAGTAGAATTGTTCCATTCTTTGGACTTGTATCTAGTGCTTAGTATGATTCTTGGCACATAGGAGGCACTTTAGGAATGGTTTTTGATGGACTGATTTATTCATCTCTAGCTATAAAAATCCTTCTCTTCCTTGAAGGCCTAGTTCAGGGACCAATCAACCAATAGACATTTAGTAAGTGCCTACTATGTGTCAGGTACTGTACTAAGTGCTGGGGATGCAAAAAAAGGCAAAAGATAGTCCCTGCCCTCCAGGGGCAATCTAATGGGGGAGACAACATGCAAAAAATATATATATACAAAAATATACAAATACACAATATACAAAAATATATATACAAAGCAAGCTATATGCAGGACAAATAGGAGATAATTAACAGAAGGAAGGCAATAGAATTAAGAAGAATTGGGGAAGGCTTTCTGTAGAGGGTGGGTTTTAGTTGGGACTAAAAGGATGCTAGTGAGGTCAGGAGTCAGAGTAGAAGAGGGAAAGTGTTCCAGGCATGGAGAGCATCCAGAGCAAGTACCATGAAGCCAAGAGATAAAGTGTCTTGTTTATGAGACAGCCTGGCCACCAGTGTCCCTGGATGGAAGAATACCTGTTAGGGAGTAAGGTGTAAAAAGGCTGGAAAGGTAGGAGGGCCACGACTTCCCCCAAATCTTTTCCAATTACCAGCAAGGGGGTAAGTGAGCACTCTTTTAATTTTCTTGGAGCCCTTGGTCTTTGTCTAGATTTTTTCCCTTTGTCCTGATTTCTCACATTCTACCTCGTATCTTATTTATTCACATACACATTGTATCTTCTCTATTCAATTTAAAAAAAATTTCACATTCTAAGACTCAGGACAGTGCTTTGAGCAATTGGCTGATTGACAATATTGAACAAATATACTAGATGTAGCACACAAACATCACATGCTCTATGTACAACTCAAATCCATTCATTCATTTATTCATTCACTCATTCATTCAGTAGACACCGTGCGCTTTGGTACACACAGAGAGAAATAATGATAATAATACAATTATGTGGAATTTGAAGGGTTATGAAGCAGTTCCCTAAAACACATTATGATTTCTCAGCTGAGGAAGTTCACAGACTAGTAAGGTGATAAGATGATTATCTATTAGCCTATGGTTGTTTTTTCTTCCTCAAAGAATTTAGAAGCTGACTCTGTCTTCCTCTCCACTTCCAATCCTACCCTTATACTTGGGAATCTCAATTTACACCCTTGCTTCCTGGTTTAATCACCTTTTTAACTCCTGCGTTTTGCACCTTCACTCCAAATGGGCCGCACACAAAGATGATCCTATTTTTTATTGTTTCTAGCTCCGCAATCTATAATTCTTATATCTGACCATAACTTTGTGACCTCCTTGCCCTTCCTGTGCTTCACTCCTCCTAAACCCATTCTCTAATTTCACTGCACTTTCTAGACACTCCACCCCTCCCTACGTTCCCAGGCCATCACCTCTGCTCCACTATCACCTTCGTCCCTTAGACATCTCAACCCTTTAGTTAACCAGTTCAACTTAAAACTACTTATGATCTTTGAATTCCTTGTCCTATTGTTCTTATCTCTTTCCAGGCTCCAACCCGGGCTTATTCACTTTCACCATCTGTTTCCTTAAAGAATCTCACAATCTGGTTCTGGCCTATCTTTCCAGACCAGTTACACATTTATTTCCCATCATGTAGTCTGTGCTATAGAAAAATTCACTTACTTAATTTTCTCTGTAAACAACATTCCACCTTTTACTTTGAGGCTTTTGCATAGGCTGCCTGGAATGCTCTCCCTCCTCATCTTTGCCTTTTGGAATCTCTAGCACTTTTCAGATATCTCAAACTGGATACCCAATAGACATCTTAAACTCGACATGTTCAAAACAGAACTCATTGTCTTTCCTGCTAAACTTTCTCCATCTTCTACTTTCCCTATTACTATAGAGGGCAACTCCATCCTTCCATTGCCCAAGGCTTGAAACCTACTGGTCATTCTGGACTCCTAGCTATCTCTCATCTGCACCTGTCCCTTCCACCCCCCCCCATATCCAAACTGTTGTCAAAGCCTGCCCATTTCACCTTTGCAACATCTCCAATACAGCCCCTTCTCTCCTCTGACAGTGCCACCATCTTGGTGCAGCCCCACATCATCTCATACCTGGGTATGCCTTTCCACGAGCTTCTCTCCCTACTCCAATCCATTTCCCATTCAATCACTAAAGTAAAATTCCTAAAATGCAGGTCCTATTTAATATACTCCAGTGTTTATTGCCTCCAGGAGCGTACACACACACACACACACACACACACACACACACACACACACACACACAATGCTTTGTTTGGCATTCAAAGCTTTTCATATCCTAGGCCCCTCCTGCCTTTTCCATATTCTTACACTGGCAGATATTCTTCCATTCAGTGACACTGGCCTCCTGCCTGTGTCATAAACAAGACACACCATCTCTTGGCTCCAGGCATTTTCTCTGTCTGTTCTCCAGACCTGGAACATTCTCCATCTTCTACTCTGACTACTGATGTTCCTGGCTTCCAACTAAAATCCCACCTTCTAAAGGAAGTCTTTCCTAACCTCTCTTAACTCTAAGGCTTTTCCTTTTTAAATTATTTTCTATTTATCCTTGCTTTGTACATATTTGTGCATTATCTCCCCCACTAGATTGCAAGTTTCTTGAGGACAGAGACTGCCTTTTGCTTCTTTCTGTAACCTCAGTACTTAACACAGTACCTGGTACATAGTAGGCACTTAATAAATGTTTATTGCTTGAGTTCAAGTGATACTTCCTTTTAGAGTTCTTTATTGATTCCCTCAGTTATTAGTATTCACTTCCAACCCTTATTATATTTTGTATATAATCTATAGTTACCTGTGAACATGTAGTAGCCCCTTGTTATAATGTGAGCTCTTTGAGGACAAGGACTATTTCATTTTTGTTTTGTGGGATTTTATTGGCTCAACACCTAGTACTGTGAGCAGGAGAATGACATCAAATCAATGAATCATTCAAGCAAGCAAGCATTTATTAAATGCCACCGTGTGTGAGACACTGGAGAGACAAATACAAAAGCGAGAATTTTCCTATCCTTAAGGAGCTCACATTCTAATAGTTCGCAGAGAAAGAAAATAGCACAGGGCCTTGTATGAATTGGATTGGATTGAATAAAGGATTAAAAATGCTTTTTGTATTATAGAATAATGCTAGAAATAATACAGAGTATAGAGGATAGAGAGATTTTAGTTACTTCCAGGAAGTGGGTGGAGTATGGGAAGAAAAGATCAAAGATGAAGAGAAGTTTTAACAGAAATGACTCAGCCAAGGTTTCAGGAATAGGGGCTGAGGTGAACAGGGGATCAGAGTATGGTGGGAAAGAGTTGGAAGGTGTTTGTGTCTAAGGTGGGCATGGGATATAGTGGATTGAATGCTGTTCTTGAAATCAGGAAGATCTGGGCTTAAATCCTCCGCCAGATACCCACTAACTGTGATCTTGGGCAAGTAACTCAGCTTCAGGTTCCTCATCTGTAAAATGGAGATAATTGTTGCCTTTACCTCAAAGAGTTGTGAGGATCAAAGGAAACTATTTACATAATATACTTTGTAAACCTTAAAGCATTTTATAAATGTCAGTTCTTATTTTATTTTGTATATTCTTGCACATGTACATATTGTCTCCTCCTGGAGCAGGCTCTTGAGGGCAGCAATTGTTTTGCTTTTGTATTTATATACTGAGAACATAGTTGCTCCTAATAAATACTGGTTGATACAGTGGAATAAGAAGCTGGGAGATTCTAGAGGGTGTGTTAGCTGCAGGGGAAGAGAAGTGTTGCTTAGGCAGAGAAGGTTAATGGAAAAGCTCCCAGTTCCCTCTAAAAAATGTTGGTGTTACAGTTTTTTTCAGAGATCACACACTCTGTGTGTATATCCTCACTCATGTCACATGCCCCTGTTTAGAAAGTAACACACACTTGCAAATGTTGGAGAGTTGTTTTCTAGATCTTGGAGAGGAAGAGTGGTCACATAGTATGTCAGAGGTGGGATTTGTATTCAGGTCTTCCTGACTTTCAGGATGGCTTCCATTCAATTAGGTAACACTTCCTCTTGGACAGAGGACATCCTGCATTTCCAGCATATATCAGATACTGCTCAGAATATACATATATATATATATATATATATATATATATATATATTTACACACACACATACACATGCAATAAACACACATCACATACATTACCATATAACACATGTACAATACCATCTTCTATGATGAATACAGATTTTTTGTTGGGCTTTTTATTTTTTGCTCCCATTTGTCTTATCTAGTATATTTGAGTCTAATGGCATGGGAACCACAGATGCTAGACATAAGAGCCTGTGGGGCTGGTGTCAATCCTCCCCCACTGTCTCAGTTCTGAGACCTGGGAACCACCTACCTGATTATTACCTAGCTCTCATTTAGCAGTTATCACATTCCCCTCAGGCCCTGTGGCCTCCAGCACTGAAACACCAGTTCTCCTTTCAATAAGTCTGGCATGGAGTGAGATCCTGATCCTTGCTTGTTTTTACACCTTCTGTTGCTGGGAGCTTGAGCTCTGGTACTGGCTCTGAGCCTGGGCTCTGTAGCCAACTCCAGAGACACACAGATCCTGCTTACTCTAATTGGGGAACTTTCTTGCCCATAAGGATAAACGGGATCAGGGATGTTTGCCCCTTTGGGGATAATGTAAGTAAGCCGCCTCCCCTCAGCCCACCATCTCACCCACAGGGTGACTTTGGCCAGCTGACTTGATCAGCAATCTGGGGAGGAGAGGAGGTTGTGGTGGCGGTGGTACCACAGAGTTGTTCTTTGTCATTTCTTGGGGTCACAACTTCCTCCCCCTCGCCTCCTCACTGTGAAAATGAGGTTGCTGTCACTGACCACTTCCCTCCTGGCCCCTAGCTCAGTGGTGTGTGGTGAGAGTCAGGCATTGGGAGTGTCAGAGGAGAGGTACCATTCAAGCTGCCAGGACTGTGGTTTGCTGGAACACTCATTCCATCTGTCAATAATGGGCTGGAACAGAATGGCACAGAGCAACTAGCAATGGAGGTTCCCCCAAAGCCCCCTTTTTTTGCCATCAATTGATTTCTTATTTCTTCAGGACCTGCAAAATCCCTAACCCTTTGGGAGGATATAGAAATCATTTAGATTTACTATTCATTACCATGGATGATGGGCATTGAAGATTCAAAGGTGAAATACGACACAATACCTGTTCCCAAGGACTTTGTGATTTAATACCACACTACTAAGAGAGGCAGCCTAGGTATAATAAAGAGAAAGCCAGCTTTAAGGCAAGAAGGTTAGAGTTTGAGTCCTGTCCCTGACACATGTAAGCTGTGTAACATGGGGCAAGTCACTTAACCCCTTAAATGTCCCCAGACAGCTCTACCAGGCTACAAATTGTGAAGCAGAGCAGGCGCCAGTCTACATTAGCAGAGGAATTTTCCCAACTGCGAGCTCTTTAGACCATTGAAATCATAGATTCAGTTAAAAAAAAAAAAAGCTGACTGTCTTCAATAACAATAGGTAGATGGTTCCATATTATGGGGCTGCAAAGCTCTTAGGGAGCGGAGGAATGGACAAGATGCCCTCTGGCAAGCCCTGGCAACGCCTCCCCCCCCCCCCTCCCTTTTCTAGGTAATGAGTGCAGCCCCTTGCATAGCCCAGGTTTACAAAGAGCTTTCTGGTTGATCCTCACAACAATCCTATGAGGTATTTTTATCCCCTTTTTACAAACGCGGGGACGGAGGCTCAGAGAGATTAAGTGATTTGCCCAGGGTCACACAGCTAGAATGTGCCAGAGATGAGATTTGAACCAGATCTTTCTTTTCTGACTCTAAATCCAGACTTCTATCCCCGCCTCCGCGGGACAGCAGCGGCGGCGCCTGCGCCTGCGCCCACGCCCAGATCCCTCCCATCAGTGTCTGTGGCTTCGAGCGCCCCCCAGCGACGGGGCCTGGGCTCTCGGGCGATTCCCCCAGGAACCTGGCGGGCGCCCGGGCCAACCAGCGTCGGGCTCTCAGTGGGCCAATGAGGAGGCTCCTTACAGCTCGGGCGGCTGACGGGAGCTAGGCGGCCCTGGCTGCGAGCGGCGCTGACTGACAGCCCAGTGCCCGGAGCAGGGAGCCAGAGTCGTGGCCGTGGCCGCCACCGCCTGCTGTTCCTTCTCTCCCTCCGACCCCCGGTCTCGGCCCCTTCCTCGGTCCCTTCCTGTCAGGGCCATGGCTGCGAGGCCGCTTCGGCGGGGCCGGGTGCCGCGGGTGGGGCGGCGGCACTGAGTGGCGGCCGGGCGGGCGGAGGGGAGGAAAGCCGCCCCCGGGAGCCCCGCCGAGCCCCGCCGCCTCCCTCCGGACCGGAGCGGGAGCAGGAGCCGGAGCAGGAGTGGCCGTCCCCGCCGTCCGACCCGGTGAGTCTCATTTAGTCGCGGGCGTGCGGCGCCCCTTCTGCCCCACGCGGGATCGCCCCGCGCGGAGGTCGCTGGTCGTCGGGGGGGCGGGGGCGGCAGGGGGGCAGCGGCCCAGGTGCGCGCGGGCCCATCCGGGGGCGTGGCCTCAGCTTCGGCCGCCCACCGCCGGGGTGTCGGGATCTTGGGGGCAGCGCGCTGGCCGGGTGGGGGGCATGGCCACTTCATCTCCTTCTCCCGGGCTGGTGGGAGGAAGGCCTTCTCTGAGTCCCCCCGCTCCTAAACAGAGGGAGTTCCAGCTGGAGGCGTAGCCTCGGGGGCCCCCCCCCACGCTGCCCCCGCCTTCTCCTCCTCCCCCTCGTGGCTGCGGGGCTGGGGGCCCTGGCCGGGCGGTTGTATCCTAGGATGAGGGTCTTCCTCTCCCGGTGGAGACCCTTGCTGGGGTGAGGGTGCGGGCCAGGAAGGCCCAACGTGGACCCCGGGGACATTTCCCCTAAGGCTCCCCTGGATTTGGGATCCTCTGATGGATCGTGGTGATCACATCGGTGTCTGGGCGGGGGCTGCAGCAGCTGGATCCCTGAGGAAGTGGGAAGAGCCGCCCTCTCTCCCTCCTCCGAGCTCCCTCGCACTCCCATCCCCACCCCCACGCCGTCCCCGCGTGGAGCCGGGGAAGCCTGTGCGTGAGACTCCCGTCTCAGAGCCTTGTCTCCCCGCGGCGAGCCGGGCCAGGCCAGCCCAACCCAGCCCATCCCAGCCTCCCCTACCCTGCCGGCTTCCCTTGGGAAGCGCAGCGGTGAAAGCCCGGGCCCGTTTGGCCGGGTTTCTCTTCCCCGAGATGGGAGTGAGCTGGTGCCGGGGGAAATGATCCGTCATCATCCAAAGCCGGAATGGGAGGGAGCCTTCGTGTAGGCAGTGACAGAGTTGCGAACTGTGCTGAGCTTGGCGCTTGGGGGGAAAAAAGGGCCCCGAAGCCCCGACCGTTCTCTTTTCTGGGAAGAAACATCGGCTTACTTTTGCTAGAGCCTCAACCATTTTGTGTAAGTTGTACACAAATACGCGAAGAGGACAAATCCCGGAGCCATTTCTCGGGGAAAACCCTGGTGTCTTCTTTGGAAGTTTGTCTTAGGGCAGTGTCACTTCCTAGCTGACTTGCCCGCTTTAGTGTTCGCTCTGAAAGGTGAAACCAGGTTATAGTAGGAGGATTTCCTAATTGGACTGTTGAAGGAAAAGAAGAAAGCCAAGTATCCTTATTTGGAGAAAGCAAACTTGAGAAAAGAAAGAAAATTTGAGGAAAAAAAAGTGGTGTTTCTGGAGTAGGTGGATTAGAGTTTTGTAGCGATCACTGTAACTACTACTTTAAATTCTTCCTGCTTTGTCCCCCTGTTAAGTTCCTTCCAGTTATTTTTCTTTACTAATCTGTCAGACTATTCTCAGCCAGAAGCAAAATCTTTCAAATAAGATTTCAGTGAATACGAGAAACTTGTTGTATAAGGGTGGAGACTGGTGGGGAAAGAGCAAAACATTTGAGAATGTAGACGAGGTCTCTTTTTGTTCATCTTCATTTAGAAGTAATTGAGTTTTCATTTGTCTCTAAGTAAAGTAAGTATCCTTGGGGTGGGGGTTGATCTCTTTGGAGATTCTGAACTCAAAATTTTAGGTTTTATAGATGCTAGCCATAGAGATCCTAATCTCCTGCTTGATACAGAAATTCCCTATATAAGACCATCCTCTGGCCATTGTTCATCTAACTTCTGCTTCAGTGACTTCACCCGTTGTTCGGTCACTTTGGTTGGGAAATTCCTATAATTAGCTGAAATCTACACACCTGTAACATCTACAGTTTAGTCCCTGTTCTTCAGGTTAATGTAAACTCCTTAACCATAGCTTAAAACATGTGGAGACAATATATTTAGGATGTCCCTATATGTATTCAAGGTGATTAAACTGCTCTAAGTTTTTTTTTTCAATATTCTACAAAACACTTTGCCAATTTTAAAGTGCTACATAATGCCACCTATTGATAGCATTAGCAATATGTACCTTTGAATACCCTGGCTTCCCACTTTATCAGTATATCCCTTAGCATATCTTCACTATATCTCAGCCAAAGAGCTGGTCATATCTTAGATCTCATCATCATCTATTTTTAAGATCTAGAACTTTGAAATACTTCTCTCTGATGATAACTCCTTGTCCTTAAATTTCTCCCTTTCTCACTCTTATACCTCCTTAGACTTCACCATGACCTCTAGGAACGCCCTCCCACTCCTTCCTTTTCTCCTACTCTGTCACTAATGTTCCAACATCCACTTCCTTTATGGCTTTAACTTTGTTAATCAGTTAAATTATATACTGACTCCTATCCTGAATTTCTTGGTCTCTGGTCCTAACCCCATCTAACCCTGCCAACCTTAGATCACTTTCCTGTCAATTTTTTCCACTCCCCAATCTACTACCTAATCCAAACTGGTTCCTCATTTTATCCTTTATCACAGTTCTCTAAGTGCCTGTTCTAAACCTTTTCTCTCCTCAGGTTCCCTCCAGGCCCCCTTTTCACTCCCAGGAGATGATCTTATCTCCTAAGGTATTGAGAAAAATCATGGTCTTCTGGTATGAGTGCCCTCTTCTCCATATCCTATACCTCACATACATTCCTCACCTATTCTCTTTTTCTTTTCTCCAGTTGCTGATGAAGATATGGCCCTTCTTGCCAGGGTCAACCCCCTCAGCTGCTATCTTTAATCTCTGCTCTCCAGGATTTTGCTTCATTGTTAGTTCTTTTAAATCTTTATTTGCCCTTATCATCTTCATTGTCTATCAACTCTTTTCCCTTTCATCGTCAGCAGCCACTAGAAAGAAAGTTATCTGCTGTTATTCAGTCTCTCTACTTCCTCACTATCCACATATTTCAACTCCTTTGCTGTTAGCATCTGTTAAATACCTATTATGTGAAAGGCATTGGTGATAAAAAGACAGAATTGAAAGTTTCTGTTGTTAAGGAATTTCTCTTTTACTTTCAGTTTTGCTTCTGATGCTGTCACCAGTCTACTAACAGCTTTTCTTCCAAGCTTATCAAAGACTTCTTAACTGTTAGAAAGATGATCTTGCCTTTTCTTAGTTTTCATTCTCCTTGATTTTTTTTGCTGCTTATGGCACTGTTGACCATCTTCTCCTGGATACCCTGTATCCCTTGATTTCTTTGGCATGGCTCTGTTTTGGTTCTCCTTTGACCATTCATCTAACTCTTTTGCTGGATCATAATCCACCATCCATGCTGTAAGCATGTAAGCATGCTTGTAAGCAAGACCAAGGCTTGGTCTTGGATCTTCTCTTTTCTTTTTGTGTATTTGGTGGTGATCTCAGCTGAGTCCGTGGTTTCAATGCTTATCTCTAGGCTGAGGATTCTCAAATACCAAATTAAATCGGAATCTTTCTCCCAAATATCAGTTTTGCATAGTTACCTGGATGTCTCATCAGCATCTTAAGCTCAAGACTTCCAAAATAGATCTCTTTATCTTCCATCCTAAACCTGACCATCCTCCTGATTTTTCCAGGACTACAGTCCTTCCAGTCACTCAAAATCCTAACACTAGGAGTCATTTGACTCTTCTCTATTTTTCATTCAGTTGTTTTAATCATTTGCCAAGTCTTTCATAGTATTCATCTCCTCTCCAGGTGCTTGGCCACCCAACTTAATATAGGCTCTTATTACCTCTCTAGGACTATTATGATGCCCTAATTATGCTTTTTACTTTCATGCTTCTTCCTGTCTTCAATCCGTTTTCTACATAGCTTCCAAAGTAATCTTCCTAAAGTTCTCATCTGAACACATCATTCCCTTGCCCCAAAACCTTTGGGGGTTCCCTGTTGCCTCTAAGTTAGAATGGTAACTTCTTAATTTGGCTTTTAAGGCTCTCTACCATGTGACTTTCACTTACGTTTCCAAACTCATTTCATATCACTTTACATCAATCACCTTATATTCAGCCCAACTAGGCTGTTCTCAAACTTTCTATTCTTTCTCTTGCCTGTCTTTTGTGCCTACAATTCACACCCTCACACTTTCATTGTCTTGCTAAGGCTTATTTATATATGCTACCAACTTTTATTCTAAGCATTCCCTTGCCCTATTCCTCCTTAATACTTTCTCCTTCCTTAAACTGCATTGTATTTATCTGAATTCACGTTTTAATTCCCTTGTATAATATTATAAATTCCTTCAGGGCAGGGATTATTTTAAAATTTGTGCCCTATGTCTTGTATTTAGTAGACACTTAATAACTGTTTGAATTGTCTATCGGTTCTAAGCAGAATAAGTCTAATTCTTTTTCTATGATATAGGTACTTTGATTTCATTGGTAGGTTTATGCCTTTTCTGTCGTTTACAGAAAGCTTATAGCAGGAGGGTAGGTAGTTGCCAGTTTTTGTATGCCCCATAGCTAAGAATGGTTTTTACATTTTTAAATAAAATTTTATTTGTGGGCTTCTACAGAAACAGACTGCAGCTTCACTTGACCTTTGAGCCTTAGGCTTTAGTTTTCTAATCCCTAGCCTAGAGCATTGAGATGTTAAGTGACTTGTTCTGGGTTTCATAGCCAGTATATGTCAGAGGTGAGACTTGAACAGGTCTTCCTGGATAGAGAGGCAAAATCTTTATTCATTGTGACATGCTTTCTTTCTTCCACATGATATCTCTTTAGATATTTAAAGACAGCTCTGATGTCTGTATCATCTTTTCTCAAGACTAAGCAGTTTCTTTCAACATGGTTTCTACGTAAAATTGTAGGTGACCTTCCTTTGGACATACTGTAGCTTGTTAATGTTCATCTTAAAATGTAATGACCAGAATCAGATTCAGTACTTCAGATCTGACCAAAGTGGACTGAGTTAGAAGTATTGTTTTCCTTGATCTGGGCAGTTTAGTTCTATTAATGCAGCTTCAGGTAACTTTAGCTGTTCTTAATAAATGCTTATTGATAGCATTTCACTGTTGACTAATGATAGAGTTGAATGTCAACTAAAACCACTATGTTTTTTTAAAAATGAATGTCAGCATAAGCCATGCCTCTACCCTCTTGTATTCAGAGTTGATTTTTCAAACCTAAGGATGGAACTTTACATATATTTATATAAAATTTTATTTTGTTAGATTTAATTCACTGTTCTATCTTGGCTGAAGATAGCTCAATCTATGTCCTGCTCTTTAACTGTGGGTATCTCATAAGGCTCTATCCTGTGCCCTCTTTTTTCTCTCCTGTCTCTTTGGTCTCTGTGGCTTCAATGATCTCTACATAGGTGATTTCCAAATCTATTTATCTGGCCCCTGATTTGTCCTCTAAACTCTAATATCACTGGATGTCCCATAAAAAATCTCAAACTTAGCATGTCCAAAGATAGTAGTCATGCTAATTATCAAGACAGAATATGGTGACTGATTTTGGAGGGAAGAAGGAAAAGTCAAAGATAATTCTAAGGTTGTAAACCTGAGTTCCTGCCAGCCTTAAATGTGCCTGTTTTAGAAAACTTTACTAGTTCTCTGTAGGGCACCACCGTCTTTGGAGTCACCAGGCTTTTAACTTTGCAGTTACCCTTGATTCTTCCTTCTTACGCCCCCCCCCAATCATTTGCCAGGTTTTAACACTTCTACCTCTACAGTATCTCATAAACATATATCTATTTATAGCTATATCTAGGTGTTTCTATATATCTCTTCCCTTCTATATTGTCACATGACTACCACCCTACTTCATCTATTACATCAATCTTTTAATTGATCTCCCTGCTTACTTCCAGTCTTTTTTCCTTCTCCAATCCATTGTTGACACAGCTGCCAAATAGTCTTCCTAAAGCATAGATCTGACCATGGTACTTCTCTGCTCAAGAATCATCAGTGGCTCCCTCTTGCCTCTAGGATAAACTACACAACCTTCAGTTTGGCATTTAAAGACCTTCACGTTTGGTCTCCAGGCTGTTTCTAGACATATCTGATATTAATCTTCTTCCTGTGCTCTATGTTTTCTGCCAAATTGAACTATACCAGCTGTTCTCTAAATTTAGCATTGTCGCTTCTATGTGTAGCACAAGCTGATTTCTGAGCCTGGAATGTGTTCTGAGACGCAGCTCAGGTGCCTCCTTCTACCATAGTCCTTCTCTGACCTTTACTGGTTCTCAGTGCTCTCTATTACATCATGTTATCTTGCATTCACTCATCTGTTCTATGTGTTGTGTGCTCCAGGAAAACATAAACTCCTTGAGGATAGGGGCTTTTTTTCATATTTGCATCTGTGGCCCTACTGTTAGTTCAATGCCTTGTCCATAGGAAGGACTTATGTTTGTTGAATTGAATTCTAGCTTATTGAGATTTTTTTTTTTGAGTCTGACATGTTAGACTATCCCTCCAGGATAGAAACCAATCCATTAGTCACTACTCTCCTTTGGGTAACAATTCTTTAGCCAGTTATTAATTTACTATATTATTCAGCTCATGTTTTCAAGAATTCCATGACAGATTTTGTGTGATGATTCACTAAAGTCCAGGTCTTTCAAATTCATGAGTTTTAATAACTGTCTAAAAAGAAAGTTGGGTTGGTATGATATGTTCTTCATGAAGCCACTTCCTTAAGTCATTGCTCACAAAATATCTAGGTATAAACTTGTTCCAGATTTCTGCTAGGTGTTAACATTAATTCCATTGACTTGAAGTTTCTGGAGTCTGTTTTCCCTTTTTAGAAAAATAGGATGTTGTCCATGTTCTCGTATAACATTTCCTGATCTAGTGATACTCCTTAACTTCTAGGTGTTTTTGTATATCTCTTTCCTTCTATACTGTCACATGACTACCACCCTAGTTCATCTATTACATCAATCTTTTAATTAATCTCCCTGCTTACTTCCAGTCTTTTTTCCTTTTCCAATCCATTGTTGACACAGCTGCTAAATAGTCTTCCTAAAGCATAGATCTGATCATGGTACTTCTCTGCTCAAGAATCATCATTGGCTCCCTCTTGCCTCTGGGATAAAGTATACAATAGTTTGGCATTTAAAGACCTTCACGTTTGGTCTCTAGGCTGTTTCCAGACTTATCTGATATTAATCATCCTTTGCCCATGGGCAATGCATTAATAGCATTTATACATTTTAATTTTTCTCTAGGGTAGTGTGCACTTGAATGAGGTTTAGGTACTTTTTTTTTTTTTTTGGTTCATCCAGCTTGGGCTTCAATTCCCTTTTAAACGTGTATGTTTGTGTTTGAGAACTCCTTGGTGGTAGCTGAGTATCATGTCATCTTTTACCATTGCACCATCTGTTTCACACAGTGGATATGTTCATTCTTTGTTCTTGCCCTAAACATAACTAAATTCCTATTTGTTTTCCTAAACATGTTTCTCAATCCTCAGTTCACTCTAGACTTAAACCTTTTTGACAACCTTTTTATAGGCTCATAACCCTCTTCATTCTTTCTGGGTTATGTGCTTTTGCTTATATATTTTATAAATACCTTTTTAAAATATGAGTGCATGGGAGACTTCTCTGTGTAGCTATGTTGCCACTACTCCCCCTTTCTTACTCAATATTATTTACAATTTTATTGCCAAAATTCTGCTCTTGACAGCATCTCCTCCCTTTTGAGCCAATTTCTCTTTGAGAACCTCAAGTAATGCATGGGTTCTTGAACCAATAATTTCTTTGATTTTTTTTTTAATTACGCTTTTCTAAGATAAAGGGTCACAAACTCTATGATGACATAGTCACTTTCTCCCAAGGTTCCTTTCATTTCTTTTTTTCCTTACCAGTTTTTCCCTATAAATCAAAATCTGGTCCAGGGAACCAGTTGCCCACATGTTTTTAGGTAGAGACAACATTTAATGAGGCAAGTTGGGAATATTATCAAAAGCTCTGCTTATTTGGAAATTAAAGTTCCAGCACAATCTGGGTAGCTGAATTAATACTAATTATATTTACAACTCACATTTCTGTACCTCTATATAGTTACAGTGAGGTTTCCTCACAAAACACCCTTCTGAGATAGGTAGTACAAGTACTACATATTATCCTTATTTTACAGATGGAGAAACAGGCCCAGAGGTGTTGAGTGACTTGCCCTCAGCTTCACAGCAAGTCAGAGGTGAGGCTTGAATCCAGATATTTGGATCCCAAATCCAGTGTTTTCTCCAATTTATCATGCTCCTTTTCCTAATATTTGCTGATCAGGGAATATACTAGTTTGCTAAATCTCTCTTACCGTAATGAATATTGTTATAAATCTTTGCCCCTTTGTTTGAGCCTCCTCCTGATATAGGATTTAGGGTGGAAGGGCCCTTAGAAATCATCTGGTCCAACTACCTCATTTTACAGATGAGTAAACTGAGGTCCACAGAAGTTAAGTAATTTGCTCAAGGTCACACATATAATAAGTAGTAGGTCCAGGCATTTGAACTGAGGTTTTTAGACTTTAAATCTACTGCTATTTCCATTATACCACACTGCCTCCTAATAACAAATGGAGGCTTGCATTTTTCAGGCATTCTCTTCATTGGTTATTTGCTGATAAAATCTCAGGATAAGGGCTAAGCAAGGTTTGAAACTTAAATATTTCTCTCACTGTCCCCCTGAGGCTTAGTGCCTTCACTGTAATCAGTAATTCAGTAAACATTTATTAAGCACCTACTGTGAGTAAGACACTATGCTAGGTGCTTTGGATTAAAAAAATGAAACTTGTCTCTGTCCTAAAGGAGCTTACACATGTGATTTGACTTATCACAAAATAAAATCCTTATCTGCCATGGAAGGGAGACTTAAAAATAGGTACATTAAAGTTATATTAAAGAGTACCCCTGATTGCTCCTTTTATCCTCCTCGTTGTCCCTATGCCAGTCCTTATAGCTTTGGGGATGGAGGAGCAGAGACACAAAGAAAGGCAAAGGTTAGCATTTCCTACCTATCTACCTTTTCTTTGCTCCCCACTAAACCTCTATGGATTTTATTCCTACCCAGGCTTGTGGCTGGAGTGCCTCCTCCTGCTGTCTTCTTCTCCTACTCAGTGACCTATCCTTGTACAAAACGTAATAAGAGAGGAAAAGAGCAGTTCAGCAAAACGAATTAGGTAGCAAACCTTTATTTTAATTTCTTTTGCTGACATTAACAAATACCAACTAAAATGAACATTTCCATGTAGCCATAGAACTAGAAAGAGAGTTGTACATGAAACAGTGAATCTTTGTTATGTACAGCTTGCCTTTCTTTTTAAGTATATGATAAATTCATCATGTAACTTTTAAAGCTGTCTTGCTTGTCTGTGATTCCTTCTGGCCTTCCTTCTGTTATCTTTTGTGTGTTAAATTGATTCAATGATGCTCTTTTCTTTACTTTCTTTTTTTCTTTTTGGTGAGGGGGACCCTATCCTTAGTGCATTTTCTCTCTTCTCTCCTTTCTCTTTTTTTCTCTCTCCCCTTCTTTTCCTCCTCCTTCCCTCCATTTCACTCAATTCTGCCTCCCCTCCCCAAAAAGTAAAAGCTTCAAAACAAATATGCATAGCCAAGCAAAACCAATTCCCATATTGGTGTCCAAAAGTATATCCTATTCCAGCAAGTCTTTATTAAACACCCACTATGGACCAGGAACTGTACTTGGGTCGCAAAGGTGAGACAGTGCCCTACCTTCAGAAAGCTTACATTCTGTTGGGGAAGACTATATCATTGTTTACAAAATAGACAGGTGATTTTTTTGATGAGCACACTAGACATTAGGAAAGGCTTCATGTAAAAAGTAGCACTTGAGCTGACTCATGGATTTCAAGTGGTGAAGCTGAGTAGAGCTACATGATAGGCGTGGGAAGAGCAGCCAATGCAGAGGCATGGACATGAGAAATGGAATGCTGTGTGTGAGGAGTCCATTTGACTGGCCCATAGGGAGAAGGAAAGGTAAGTCAGAGCCAAGTTGTGAAAGGCTTTAAATGCCAGAAAGAAGAGTTTATTTATATTTGCTTCTAGGGCAAGGATTCTTAACTAAGGTCCACAGACTGCTCAATAGGTTCATGGATAGATTTCAGGGGCTCTCTGAACTTGGGAAAAAAATTATATCTTTATTTTTACTAACTCCTAAAAGTTGACATTTTCTTAAATTATGAATATAGGCAACAAATATTATTCTGAGAAAGGGTCCATAGATTTCACCAGACTACCAAAGGACACAGTGATGCAAAAAAGGGTAAGAATTATCCTGAAGGTAATAGAGAGCCTTGGGAATTTAGTGAGTAAGGAATTAATATGGTCAGACCCATGCTTTGGGAAAATCACCTTGGCAGATGCGGAGGATTGATTGATGGGGTAGGGGGAAAAGAGACTTGAAGCAGGCAGAACAATGATGATGCTATTGCAATAGTCCAGGCAACAGATGATGAGGGTCTAAACTACTGTGGTGGCTGTGTGAGTAGTGAGAAGGGATCCAAAGCAATAGATGTTGTGAAGGTTGGAAACAACAAAATTTTGCAACTGATTGGATGTGTGGAGTGGTGATGAGTCAATGATGTCCCCATTGTTGAGCCTGTATTGCTTGGAAGGATGATGATACCCTCAACAGAAATAAAGGATTGGAAGAAGGGTGAGTTTGGGAAAAATATATCAAATTCTCTTTTGGACATGTTGAATTTGAGATGTCTATGAGACTGTGTAATAGCATCCACATCCAGTTGATGATATTGAATTGGAGGTCTAGAGAAAGGCTTAGGTGGGATATGTCAATCTGAGTCATCTGCATAAAGACCATAATTAAATCCATGGGAGATGATGTGATAACCAAATGAAAGAGAGGGAGAAGAGAAAGAGGCCCAGGACATAGTCTTGAGATATACCTGTGGTAAGAGGTGTGATATGGATAATGATTCAGTAAAGGAGACTGAGGAGTGGTCAGATAGATAGCCAAAAGAACAGTATTATGAGAGTATTCAGAATGAGGAAGTAGTCAATGGAGTCAAATGATATAAAAGTCAAGAAGGATGAAAAGATCAAAACATCAGGCAATAAGTGGTCATTGGTTACTTTGGAGAAGGCAATTTCACTTGAACCAGAGGCCAGGTTATAAGGGGTTAAAAATAATGAGAGGAGAGGAATTATTGACAATAAGAGTTGATCACTTTTTCTAGTTTGTGGAAGAGAGAGTGAATCCCTTGGTGGGGGGGGTAGAGGTAGGGGGTGCCAAGGGATGATAGGTCCAGTAAGGATTTTTTAAGGATGGGGGGCACTTAGGTGTGTTTGTAGATAGCAGGGAATGAATTTTTTGGAAAGGGAGAGTTTGAAAATTTGAGAGGGGATGAATGATTGAGGGAATATAAGCTAGAGAAGATGGAAGGGAATAGTCTGTTAATAGTTTCTATAGCAGCAGCCTCATCAGACTGACTGGAATAAAGGAGGAGAAAATCGGGAATAATGAAAGCCAGGAGTTTGTGTGATGTGTAGAAAGGGGAAAAGAAGGCCTCTGTTTTCTCAGTAAAGCAGGAGGTGAGGTTTTTAGCTGAGGGGGTGAGTTGGAGAATAGAATGGGAAGCTCAAGAGAAGGAATGCTGGAATGAATGACCAATAGATCTAGAAGCAGAAGAGATTTTGGATACCATCTAGTCCAACTTGCCCATTTTGTATATGAGGAACTTGGGGCCCAAAGAGTTAAGTATCTTGTTCAAGTTTACCCAGGTAGCAGTGGCAGAGCTAGGATTCAACTTCACAACTCTTAATCCAGCACTTTTCTTTCTGTCTCACATTGTTAAAGAGGTTTGGAGCAGCTGCTGTGAGAAAATCAATTTAGGAGAACTACAGAGCTTTCCCTTAGGGAGAGCCCAGTTGAGATTAGATAACATAAATTTGTAGTGGACCCAGTCCATCCTGTTGTGTCTTCATCTTGCTCTGTTAAGCAGCTTATGAGTAGGAGTAGAGGAGGCAGGTGGTTTGGAATTTGGCCAGACTTGGGCAGGGATAGGATAAGGGAGGAGGGAAGGATTCAAGAGCAGAGGGTAATGTAGAGTTGAACTGGTTAACTAAAGGATCAAGATTACCAAGGTGGAAGAGGGAAGTCAGAGCAGGAGTGATAGTCTGAGAAAGTACTGAGGAGGTGAAGAGTTAGAGGCCATGGCTTTATGGGAGGTTATGATCAAAAGGTATTTCAGAATTGTTGATGGTGGAAGTAGAACTCTTGTAAGTGCTGGCAAGATCCAGGGTGTGACCATCCCTTTGTGTAACTGGGTTGTAGAGGAGGAGATCATAGGAGTTAAGTAAGATTGAGTAATTGAGAGGTTCTAGTATTTATAGGAACATGAACATGTTATAATGTCCCCTAAAGTAGGGACAATAAATTTGGACAGGAAGATTGTGAACTAGGTATGAAGCCCTTGAGAAAGGAGGAAAATGACCTGGGGCCTAATAGGCAGTAGCAACAGCATCTGGATTGTGTGATGCATTTGGTTAGGATGAACCTCAAAGGAGGAAAGGTTATTGAGTGATGGCAGCAGGAAGAAAGGCTAGAAGAGGCAGTGGGGAGCAAAGAGTATTCTAATTCCTCCAGGACCAGGGGGAATAATAGTAACAATAAGAATAACAATGATAATAGTTATAACTAGTATTTACATAGCACTTTGAGGTTTGCAAAGCACTTTACAAATATCTCATTTTCTTCTCACAACAGCCCTGGGAGGGAAGTGCTATTGTTATGCTCATTTAACAGGTGAGAAAGCTGAGGCAGACATAGATTAAGTGACTTAGCCAGGGTCACATTGCTGGTAAGCATCTAAGGCTGAATTAGAACTAAGGTCTTCCTTCAGGTCTGTTACTCCATCTACTGTGCCACCCAGTTTCCCCAATATTGGAAAGGATGGGCAGTGATGCAGTATCATCTAGGGCTAGCCAGGTCTCCATTAGTACCAGAAAATGGAAGGAGGATGAGAGGAAGAGATTTAGAACGAGGGAAAGTTTTTTTATTATGGAACCAACCTTTGAGGGCATACAGCGAAAAGGCATAGGCAGTCAGGTGTATTGTGGAGAGTGTTGGAATCAGAAGAAAATGCTTTCAAATCCTGCTTCAGACACTTATGTGACTCTATGCAAGTTACTTAAATTCTCTTTGCCTGTTTCCTTGTCTGCAAAGTGAGGATGGCTCCTACCTCATTGTGTTGGTGTGAGGATCAATTGGGACGTTTGTAAACTGCATTGCAAGTCTTAAAGCTCTACATAATTGTGAGCTATTATTTTTCTGAGTGGGACGTTGGAAGAGTTGCGTTGAGGTCTGTATGGATGAGAGAATGGAAACAGTGGTTTACTCTTAGACAGCTGGGGATGAAATGGGATTAGGAGAATGAGAGGGAGTTAAAGTTTGCTGGCCATAGGAGTTGAGTCTGGACAGAGTAGCAGTAGATGGGAGAGCGTCCCTGCTGGTGACTAGAAAGTTCTTTGCATTCAGTTTTTGTGCGGGTGTCATGGTACAGTTCTAATTAACTGACATCTGATAGTATATGCAATGTTTCAATTCAGTAAAAATACATTAAGTGTCTACTATGTGCCAGGCACTGTGTTAAGTCCTTAGGATACAAATAAGAAAAAGAAAGACAGTGCTTGCCCTCAAGGAACTTAAAATCTAATGGTTACTTAACCTATGTCTGTCTCAGTTTCCACACAAAAGAAAGTAGAAAAGTGTTGGGAGGAACCACCTGAGGGTACCCAGTGTGGGAGGCATAAAGCTCTGTGGAATGGAACAAGCAGAGCTGCTGATAGAAAATGGAGAGTTAACCTGCAAAATCTGAGTCTTCTGTAAAGGGAAGCCTTAGGAAGAGTTTATTACTCCCCTCCTTGTACTTCCAATCTAAGAGGAGAGGCAGCTGAGGGTGCCAAATTTTTAAATTTAAAATTAATTGATGTCTTTTTGTTATATCATTTTATTTCCTTTAAAAATTTTCAATTAACAAGCCTTTATTTTCCCTTATTCCCACCTTGCAATTGAACAGAAAAACAAAACTTCTGTAATAGTTTAGTGCATAAGTTTGTAGGTTATTCACGTCCAAAGATGTATGTCTCATTCTGCATCATTTTTCTGTTAAGCAGGAAGTAGCATAGTTAGTAATAGTAATCAGACTTCTAGAATCAGTGTTGGTCATTGCATTAATCAGATTTCCTAAGTCTTTCAGAGTTATTTGTCTTTACAGTGTTGTTATACATAAATTGTCCTCTCGATTTTGCTCATTTTACTATTCATCATAAAAGTTTTCTGGGTTTCTCTAACATCTCTCCCCCATCATCTCTTAGTACTATTCTGTTATACCCATAAACCATAATTTGTTTAGGCATTCCCCAGTTTATGACCTCCTGCTCAGTTTTCACTTCTTTACCATCAGAAAAAGAGCTACTATAATTATTTATTTTTGTACGTATGACTCCTTTTTCTTTAATCTCTTTGGAGGTATTGGCCCTAGTAGTGGTATCTCTAGATCAAAGGAAATTTATAGCTCAGTGTCTTTTGGAGATTTTTTTCCAAATTACTTTCTGGAATGGCTGTACCATTTTATAGCAACAGTGCATTAATATCTCTGTTTTCTTGCAGCCCCTCCTGTATTTGTCATTTTCCTTTTTTGTCAGCTTTGCCAATCTGATGGGTATGAGGTAGAACCTCAGAGTTACTTTAATTTGCTTTTCTCATAATTATTAGTAAATCAGAGCATTTTTTCCATATGGATGTTGATAGCTTGAATCTCTTTCTTCGAGAACTACCTGCTAATATCCTTTGGTCATTTATCAGTTGGGGAAAGGCTCATTTTTGGATCAATTGTATCTATATGACTTGTAAATGAGATCTTTACCAAAGAAACTTTCTACAAAGATTTTTTTCCGGTTAACTGTTTCCCTTCCAATTTTTGCTGCACTGATTTTGTTTGTGCACATACCTTCATTTTTCAAAATAACTCTTCCCTCTTCCCTCTTCCCTCTTCTAGGGAGCTATACCTTATAGCAAGAAATAATAAAGAAGAAAAATTCAGCAAAGCTAATCAGCTTGTCAGCTGAGTTTGACTATCTGTTCTGTACTGTAGCCCTCCAGCCTTTGCAAAGGAGGGAGGGAGACACATTTTCTCTTCTCTTCTTTGGAGCCAAGCTTAATTATTATAATTAGCCAGTGTTCCGTTTCATTTTCCTGTTCTTTACATTGTAGGCATTGTGTATATTTCTTTGCTGGTTCTGCTTCCTTGGCATCAGTTTTTACATCATCTACTTCTCTGTATTTTTCATTTTCACCATTTCCTATGGTGATTGCCGTTACATTGATGTACAATAGTTTGTTTGGCCATTCCCCAGTTGAAGGGCATCTGTTTTATTTTTAGTTCTTTGCTACCATAAAAAGTGATGCTTTGAATATTTTGGTATATGTGGAACTTTGGGGGACATTTTCTTAATAGTCATTCTTGTAGGGATCTTTGTGTCAAAGAATATGGACATATTAGTTGCCTTCTTGTCATAATTCCAAATTGTTTTCCAAAATGGTTGAACCAATTCACAGGTGTTCCCAACAGTGTATTAATTTAGTCTTTGGGTCTTGTGCACAGGAAATTCTCAATAAATAAGAGAGGCTATATAATTTTCCTAAGTTTTTTTTTTCTTGTAATATGCAATGACAATGCTACTTTGTATTTATCTAGTAACTTTCATGACACTGTCTCAAAAGCAGTTAGTAAACATTGTTGCAGTCATTTCTAGACAACTGTAGAAGTGAGATGTAACTTCTTTGAGGGCTGAACAATTAATAAATTTTAAAGCAGCATTTTCTCATCCAAATAACAATCATCAATAAAAACCTTCAGATTACAAAACTGATAGAATACTTTGGTGCCATCTGATTGTAGCCTTTATTAATTAGATAGCGAAAAAAGATTATTTGAAAGCACTAACACTAGATATGTAATTCAGACAAAAAGTATAAACAACTTAACAAATTTATATGTGGAAACGAAAACAGCTTGGTGTTATATCTGTGTGTCAGTTTAGCTAAGATGATATACCTGTGGCTTAAGCAAGTTAGTGAGTCAGAAATGTTTATTGTGGCTACTTATTGTAACAAGAAGTTATTACAAGTACATAAGAAAGGAAAACTTGACCCAAAATAGCTATAGAAGTTGCATGGGAAACATTACTATTAGGAGAATTGAACATTTAATAGAAAAATGCCCCATCTTGACTGCTGTGAATTTTATGAATGGGTAGGCAGCATTGGGTGGTGGAAAGTGTAATGGACTTACTGGCTAAGTGCCTTTGCAAGTCAATTTACCTCTTTGAACCTCAGTTCCACCATTTGTAAAACAGGGATAATATATTATCTCACAGAGTTATTAACATTTATTCAAGAATGATTTACCAAGTACCTACTTTATAAAAAGCACTCAGAAAATACAGTAATAGTAATAATAGCTAACACAGTGTTTTAACATTTGCAAATTGCTTTACTTATTTCATTATATTGTTGCTGTTTTGAAGATTATAAAACTGAGACAGAGGTAAGTTAAGTGACTTGCTTAGGATCACACAGCTAGTTTTTATTTCTGAGGCAGGATTTAAATTCAGGTCCTTCTGACTCCAAATCCATTACTCTGTCCACCATGACACAGTTTCTGCCTTCATGGTGCTTGTAGTCTAGCAGAGCAGGTGTAGTAAAGTTGCTAAAATCATATACTGCCAGTTAACTCTCAAATGTTTAAATGTTTAATTCAAGGAATTGACAAAATATCATAAATACATACATAAATACCTCAGTGAAGAGGTTGCATGCCAGGAGCACACTTTGTTGTTAAAAACATTTTTCCAGAGGTAGAAATATTAAGGGCATGAGAATTAGTTCCAAAACATGAATTCTTTCTAGCCTTATAAGACTAGGCAAGCTATGGCTACCCTGGTGGTACCTGTTTCTTTTCAAATTCCGAGATGGAACCAGATGGACAGGGGGAGATTGGTTAGAAGCTAGATGCAGTAGTCCAGTTAATCAGTAAAGTGGACCTGCTCTAGGGTTGTAAGAGTGGGAATAGTAAAGGAAGTACTAATAGACTAGATATAGAGAGAGAATTAGTGGAACTTAGGGACTGATTAATGTGGCTGGTGAGAAAGAGGGGGGAGAATGGTGGTGATATTAATTAAGAGAGTTGGGAAGAAAGGTGATGACTTTTTTTTAATCATGTAGAGATTTTTGGAAGAAAGGTAATGTGTTCTGTTTTAGTCAGGTAGAGATTAAGGTGCCAGCAGGACATTCAAGTGGAAATGTCTAGTAGGCAATTAGGAATTCTAGTTTACAGCTCAAAAGAGTTGGGTTTGGAGAAACACATTTGGGGTCATCAGCATAGAGGTTATGAATGAGCTCCTCAAGGGAGAAAATAAAGAGACAAAAGAGGAGAGCATGGATCACAGATCTTTGGGGAGTCCTCCATGTTGAAAGGTCTGGAAGAAAAGAAGAGCCAGTGAACAAAACCTAGGGAACAATTAGAGCAGCCCATCATTGTATGGAGGGCTAGGTGGGGTCTTGGTGATCCTACAGACTGGGCATCTCCTTTTACACATGAGCACAGTGAGGCTTAGTGATGTGATAAGTTGGAAGGCCCAAAGACAAGCCTCTTGACTCAGAGGACAGTCTTTATTCTACTTGGTCATGCGGATTTCACATCAGTTTAAAAAGAATAATAAAAATGATATTGAGTGGCCTGGACTTGGAATCAAGAAAACCTAGGATCAGATCTTGTCTCTGACATAATAAATAATTGTATAACCATGGGCAAATCATTTACCCTCTCACTGCTGCAGTCATTTCTGTAAGACTAAGCTGCAGATGAACTGATAATCTGCTCCACTGATAAAAGTGAGTGAGAGAAAGAGAGAGAGAGAGAGGCAGAGAGACAGATGGGGGGGGCAGGAGGGAGAGAATGAATGAATGAATGAATAGCAATGTCACCCAACATTTACATTATCCAGTAGGATTTGACCTCTTTGAGGGCAGGGACTATCTCTTTTTTTGGTTTGTTTGTTTCTGTTTTCCTGTTCCTAGGAGAGTACCTGGTACTTAAGAGGCACTTAATGTATACTTGGTTGAATTGCATTAAATTACTCAGTTTCAAATTTTTATGGCCTCTCATTTTATGCTAAGAACAAACCTGAGTAGCCACCTCATGCCTGTTTCCTTTTAGCCACTTAACATTTTAGAAATTTAACCTTTTACTTTTATTACATGGTTATTGGTGGAAAATTCTGTCCTAGGTGAAAATCTGATTATGATTGTCTAGGGGGTACTCTCAAGAATAGGCAAAGTGTAAGAAATCAGTTGAGCCTCCTCTGTTTTCTTTGATTAAATATGGATTCCAGTACCTTAACTAGGAGAATAGTTGATAGCATTAGATAGATATTGGTATGTTTGTACCAATGGGTTTGAGTAGGAATGTGAATAAAAAGAAGAAATGGTGCAGTTTGGCCTGTGTTCTTTGAAGTTCTCTTTTGCTTTGGAAAGGCCCTTAGACATACTTGAACAATTTTTCCATGTGTAGCATGATATAGCTTTCCAAATGCTCTTTTGGGCAAGAGTTTTCCACGAGCTTTGCTATTATTTAAAATGAAATTTTTTGTTTCATTTGGTTAAATGTGGTATTGTAAGCCCCAAAATAATAGTGTGGAAAACCTACTTATTAAATGAAAATTTGAAGGAGAACTCTTATCTTTTTTTGAAATGCTAAATATATTAGCAGAGGCTGGTATGGGGAAAGTTTTTAAAAATAAAAATACAAGTTTGAACAAGTTTGGCTTTTTATGGATTTTAAGATTTTAAGACTTAATGCTAGGTTAAAAATATAAAAAATATGTTCAGCACTTGTACTGATTTTGTTGGTATGGGTATTCCCCCAACTCAAAATAATCCAATTTAAAAAGTAATTTTATCACTGGAGATAGTCCTTCTATCGATATAGGCCAACCTTTTCCCACTCCAACCCCGCATAGATTGGTCAGAGAAAGAGAAAAAAATATGACATCAGTTGATGGCTAACATTCTGATTATGAAAATCCCTGAATTTAGCTTTGCTGGTCTTTGGAGGGCTGATACACAGAATGTGTTTAAAGCCTTTCTAGTTTTGGCACAATATCTGGCACATAGTAAATACTTAATAAATGCTTGTTGACTGATTGTAACAGAACATGTTAAAGCCTGCTCGTAGCAATCTACCCCATCATTAGGCATCTGTAACATTTTTACTGCATCATTCAGCACTGGAATAGAAGGAAAACTGGGTTACTGATGAAAGGTTACTATGACCTTTAACACTTTCTTTATGTTTTTATTTGAAAATTATGATGTGATTGTTTTAGGTAGGCAGTTGTATTTGCACCATAGGTGAATATGTAAGCAAATAGTCATACTTGTACTATTAGTCAACCAGCAAAACATTTATTAACATTTTAGAAACTTAAGCAAAACATTTATTAAATACTTAATATGTGTGAGGCTAGGCTAGACGAGGCTGGAGATACAAATACAAAAGCAATATAGTTATAGGACCTCTACTTAAGCAAATGACCAGTGGCAATAGCTATTCATATAGGGTCAAAGAGTCCTATTAGAATTATGTGTTTTATGGTAGTAAATAGTTTCTTATAAAGTTTTGTATAAATCAGTTTTTTTTAAAAAAGAATCATTATAAATATCCCAAAGGAATTCAGTATTTTAAAGTATTGAATAGGGAAGGTGAGTTCCTTTGTAATATAAATTACAAATGAATTTATTTTGTGAAACAAATGGATTTCAGATAATATGTCATATGTTTCTTTTAGGTAAGAAAACTTTTTCCCCCTCCAGTCTTTTAAGTCAAATGGTTGTTAGGATTGGTTGTTTTGGGTTTTAGTTTTAAAGAGAAGTGATGAATATAGGAAGTATAAAAAGAGTGCACTGAATAATTGAAGTAAAAGAATAGATTTGTTGAAATTTGATACACCATTGGCAAAAACATCATTATAACTGCTCTGTTATTATCACTGACTCTTCATAGATTGTTTCTTAGGCATTCTAAATTCTCGTTACCTGCATCTAAAGGAATATTTTTCACAACCTAGTTAACCTTAAATACTATAGTTATAAGGGGAAGCCTTCACCTTGTTTGGTATGTATCTCCTTATATATTTCACTACATGTAGATTTGAGTTGTTAGTAGGCAGCAGACAGTTCCTTCAGTAGTGCTAGGTTAGATATTTGTATTTCACTGTGGTATTCATATTTATGGATTTTATGTGACTGGCCTAAAAATTGATATATTTTGTTTTGACAACAGAAAAATGGATTTTTTTTTTTTTACAAATACCATCTTAAACTTTTCTTGATCAAGATAGTGGAACCACCATACGTGGACCCTAACATCCCAGTGTAGGACATAAAAAAAAAAAAAGGTGGTCGAGATAGAACTAAAGATATCAAAGATAGGAAAAGTAGCTTAATTAGACCAAGTGTATGTAGAGGAGATCTGGCTTGGGGGTGATATAATTGTGAAGGCATTGATAGCCTGATCTATAAGATGTCTAACAGAGGGAAGATACCAAAGTTGTGAAAAATTATTAACTACTGAGCTTTATGCCCACTTGCCCAGCCGTACAAAATCTTTATCAGTCACCTTACACAAACTGTGGGCTCAATAAGGATATTAGCAAGGAAAAAGGAAGCTTTCACAAGTGATATTTAATAATGGACTACATTTTTACCATCCCATAATTAAGCATGTTCCTTTACAATAAGGTCTCTCATCTGTACATCAGTATCATTCAAGATTCTTTGGAATAGGTAGCAACAGAAATAGCAATGTTCAGTGATTCTGATAATAAACATCAGGTGAGGCATTAAAAAGGGAGATGCAATTTTTTTTGAGCTGCAGTCTTGACAAAGATATTCCCAACTGTGTTGGAGGAGACTTAGTGTAGAGTCTAGGTCAAAGAGGAATTCACTGTGGATGTGGAGGTCCTTCAGATGCTCTAGTTTGCTGCTGAAGTGTTGATTGCATCAAATTTCATAACATTACAGAATCTCTAGGAAGAGATATGTAATAATTCAAAGGAATTTGGTCTGTACATTCACATAAGAAAGACCAAATGGATAAAGAATGTCTATTACCCAGATTTCAGCATATATTTAGTTGGATATCCTATGGAATTTTCCAACATGACGTATATCTGGAACAGACAGTATAGTGGAATGGTGAGCCGGGTTCAAAGTTGAACTGGAGGAGGAGAGTCCACTGGATTACCTTTTTTTTTAAAATTGATTTGTTGTTTAAACTTAAAGTGATGGGGAAAATGAAGATAATGGAAATTAAACTTATGTGTCTTACACTTCCAGAGAGCTGGCTGGTAAATATTTACCCATATACTACTATGTTTATCTTTATTACTTCGAGATCTATAATACACCATTAGAAATACAAAAAAGGTCATACAGATGGAATGAGATATTCAAGAAGGGAGAGATCACTTCCAGTTGGGCTCTTAGGAAAGGCTTCATAGAGAAGATAGCACTTGTGCTGGCCCTTGGAAGATGAAAAAGATTTCAGCAGGCATCAATCTAGAGGGAATTCTCTACCAGTCATGTGCAAATAAAGAGGCCATAAGACAACATCAGGGAACAATGAGAAGTCTAGTTTGGTTGCAGGATAAAGGGCATGAGGGGAATATTGTGTGATAAGGCTGGAAAGGTAAATTGGAGCAATTTTATAACACACAGATAGTTATGACAAAAATAGGCAAGAGACAATGTGGATTTTAAATTGTTTAGACTGATTGCCTATGGGAATAAGAGAAGGGGGAGAAATCAAGGATGATTCTATTGTTTTGGACCTAGGTAACTGGGGCACTCAGCATGGTGCAGTAGAAAGAGCAATGGTTCTGGGATTGAGGGTCTGTGATGAAATCCTGCCTCTTACATTTACTATTTGTGTAACTTTGGGAAATCACCAAACCTTTCTGGGTTAAAGTTTCCTCATCTGTAAAAACAAGAGAGATGAAACAAATAGCTTCTGAAGTCTCAGCTTTAGATAGAAGATTAATGAGGAAGTTTGTAGGAGAGATGCTTAGGGTAGAAGATAATGAATTCTATTTAGTACATGTTGAGTTTGAGGCGCTGGGCCGGGGTGAGGGAGTTTTGGTCCTTCTGGCCATTGGTGATGTGGGACTAGAATTCAAGAGAAAGTTTAGGGCTAGATATATAGATTTGAGAGTCATCTGTACAGAGATGATAATTGAAACTATAGGAGCAGAAGATACTACCAAATGAGAGAATATAGAGAGATGAGATAAGGCTCAAAATGGAGGCCTTGGGAGATTTCTACATTTAGGTCTGAGAGTTAGATGGTAAGTTAGCAAAGCAAAAAACAGTTTTACAAGTATAAGATGGGAGAAATAGAGCAATTCATCTGAAAAAAGGCCTAGAAATTTTAGCGAATTGCAGTATATGTCAACTGTGTGTTATGGCGATCAAAAAAAATTAATGTGTTCTTAGGTTTCCTTAAGAAAATAAATAGAACCTGGAAGTGCTAGATGTGTCAGAGTTTCTGTTTCCTCCACCAGGCCATTCTCCTTGACCCCGGGAGTTGGAGGATCTGAAGGAGCCTTTGGTGGAAACCATGGAGGCAGCTTCCTAATTGGCATGAATGGGAAGCAGACCATGTAGAATCTTCATGACCACTTGGCTTCTTACATAGAGGATATACACTTCTCTGGTTACATCTGATATAAAACTCAGAAGTTACATCATGGAATGGCATAAGAAGAGGGAGCCTGATAAGAAGTAAGATAATTCTCAAGATGAACAAAATTTCAGCAACCTGCAGTTACAAATTTTGAGTGCCAACTTGCCAATGTTAAGCTCCTATTACATATTGATAATATGTAGATATAATGATATATGCTTCATTCTCAAGTTTAAAAATTAACTGTCCATTAAGAAAAAGGTACATTACTGAAATGGAGGTACTTTGGAAGATCCTGGATATGTTTGCCAGTTGTCATATCTGACTTGAGAATGGAGATGGGAGGCATGAGGAAGGAGCTTTTCCTTATGAAGAAGCACCACAAAGAAGAAATGGGCAAGCAACATATGACAGATGATATCAAAGCTAATAGGCAAGTTAAGTCAATCACAGGAGATCTCATTATGGTCCTAGAGGGCATGAGATAGGAATATGAATTTATAATTAAGAACTAACCAGACTTAGATACCTGGTACAAAGAGCAATCAGAATTTGTGTCCCTCCCTATTTAAAACCCGGTGAACCATGCCTTGTAACAAAGAATAAAAAAAGAAAAAAAGTTCATCAAAACCAACCAAAACATCAACCAACTTTAACAGTATATAGATTACTACACACCCATAGTCTCCTACCTCTGTAAAGAGGGGAGAGGGGTTAATTTTCCCCTCTCATGCCAAGTTTGGACATTATAATTACAATTCTGCTTGTAGCCATGCAGAGAGCTGCAAGGAACTTAGATGCACTTCTGGAGATTGACCTTCAGACCTGAGAGTAAAAAAATATTCTTTGGAAAGTAGTTAATGCTGCTACTTCTTCCAGATCCCCAGGATACACAGCAGATGAGTCTCCCACTAAAAGGTGGAGCAGATACAGTTCCTGCATGACTAGGAGCATCACAAGTACAAGATCTTTCTGGGTATCAAGACTCACCTTGAGAATGACATTGTCACCTACTTCCTGCTCATGGAGGGTGAGGGCAAAGGGAAAACAGAAGAGTCCAAATCAGTCAAAAGCTCCAAAGATCAAGCCATGACACAGGGCATTGTGAATTGAAAAGTCATCCTTTTGCAGGTCATTGTGATCCAGAAGTCTGAGAGTGAAGCACATAAAGGTTTCTACTAGGTCTAAATACTTTTCTAATGAAAATTCTGCAGACCCAAACCACTAATGGAGGTATTCTACATGATATATTTGGAATTATTAATATATCAATCCTAAAAACTCACCTTTTGTCTCTATAATGTGCTTAATTTTTCACTGTGCTTACTAAATTAATATGTGAATTAACGAGAGTTAAAATAGCTGCATTCTTAACGTCAACTCCAGATTCTTGTCATTTTGAATCTCTGTTCTATGTTAGCTGCACACACACACACACACACACGCACGCACACACACACACAGAGCATATATGTAGAATAAGTGAGGCGATTGTCATACTGTCATTATGTCCTTCCTGGCAGACTTCTTTTGGAGTATTTTAATTCTGAATGCCATATTTTAGGAAGAACATTGATAAGTTGATGAATAACTAGGATAGACAATAATAGGAGAACCAGGAAAGTTCAGTGTTATGCAAACTTAGAAAGGAAGAGAATAGCCTGGAGGGAGGGAGATGGTGAACTGTGTCTAGAGCAGAAGAAAGGTCAAGGAGAATGATTCCTAAGAAGGACTGGATTTAGTGGGTGGGTGATCTTTGGGTACTTTTGAGAGAGTGATTTCAGGAGAGTAGTGGGGTGAGAAGGGAGAGTGAATGGTGATAATGGGAAATTTTGTAAAGCCTATTTTACTTGTTTACCCATGAATAGGAGGCCTCCTTTCCTCCACCCACACATGAGGGAAGGGGTAGGGATATTGAACAGATGAGGGAGGGCCCACTCTGGCATCCATCCCTCTGCATATGGTCTTAGTAATAGCTTTGCCAGAGCTGCTGGGAAAGCCATTTCTTTGAAATTTTCCAGAAGTTTTGATATCCTTTCTGCATCCTAGTTTGGGTCTTGACTTGAGGTTGGCAATCAGTGCTATCTGGCACCATGGTGCTATTTCCCTTCTGATTTGCTTTCCTTGAAAATGGAAAATACTTCTGGCCCCTAAACTTGGGGGCTCAGTCTGGGGTTCAAAGTAAATTCGTTATACTCTAGTATGCTTAGCAAAGTTCTTAGCATATGATGAGATTTAAATGTTTTTTAATTCTTTTTAAATCTTAATTTTATTGATACCTTTGGTTTTAATATTACCTTCATTTGCATATATACATACACATGTATATGTATATGTGTGTACATATACATATGAAAATATGCACATCCTTCCCTCTACCTGGTGAAACATCCCTTGTAATGAATAATAAAACCATATTCTCCCACCTTTGTAAGAGAGAAGAAAGATGTATTTTCTCACCTCTTCTCCAGTGCTCAAACTTGGTCATTTTAGCTGTTTTATCATTCTTTCCAATGACATTGTTGTAGATGTTGTGTATATTGTCTTACTGGTTTTGCTTCCTTCACTCTCTCTGAATTCTTCGTATTTATTTTTTTCTTGGTCTGGACCTGTTCTTTCATCAGTATGTAGGAAAGCTCACTCTATTAAATGTAGCATAGTTTTGTGATACACTGAAGCTAATTGACTTGCCCGGAGTCACACAACCACTATGTTAAAGTGGTGACACTTGAACCCAGGTATGTTCCTAACTCTAAATTCCTTTATTATGAGGTTGTTTCCTTGTCTTTTTAAATTTCTTTATTTTTAGTTTTCAACATTTACTTTTACAAGACTTTTAGTTCTAAATTTCCCCCCAACCCTAGTTTTTTTTTTCCCCCAATCGGTAAACATTTTTAAAGTTGCTACTATGTGCCAAACACTGTGCTAAGTGCTGGGGATGCAAAAAGAGGCAAAAGATAGTCCCTGCTCTCAAAGGAGCTTACAATGTAATGAAGTAGTCAACATGCAAACAAACGTATACAGAACAAACATAAGATACACAGGAAATAATTAATAGAAGGCATTGAAATTAAGAAGAGTTAGAAAAGGCTTCCTGTAGAAGGTGAGATTTTACTTGAGAATTAAAGAGAGGTCAGTGGTCAGAGCAGAGGAGAGAGAGTATTTCAGGCACAACGGACAGTCAGAGAAAATTCCTGGAGCAAAGAGTTGGTGTGTCTTGTTTTTGGCACAGCCAGGAGGCCATTGTCACTGGATAGAAAAGTATGTGTCGGGGAGTAAGGTGTAGGAAGATGGGAAAAGCAGAAAGGGGCTAGGTTATGAAGTCGTTGAATGCTAAGTAGAGCATTTGGTATTTGCCCTTGGAGGCGCAATAGGGAGCCACTGGAGTTTTTTGAGTAGGAGAGTGATATGATCAGATCTGTGCTTTAAGAAAATCACTTTGGTAGCTGAATGGAGGATGGATTGGAGTGGGGAACATGAGACAGGGAGACCCACCTGCAAGCTTTTGAAACAATGGAGGAATAAAGTGTTGAGGGCCTGCATTAGATTGGTGTCAGTGTCAGAGGAGAGAAGGGGGCATATTAGAGGGATGTTGAAATGAAGAAATTGACTGGCCTTGGAGACAGCTTGGATATGGGAAGTGGGTGATGACTCCTAGGTTGTGAGCCTGAGAAATTGGGAAGGTGGCAAGTGGGAGGTGGGGTGGAGAGAGAGGAGAGCATGTAGGGGAAAAGGAGAGGGTGTAGGGGAAAAGATGAGCTCTGTTTTGGACATAGTGGTTTTATGAGGTCTACTGGACATCCATTCGGAAATGTCTGAAAAGTAGTTGGACATGCAAAATTGGGGCAGGATGGGTAGATTTGAGAATCATCAGCAATGGAGATGACATTTAAATCCATAGGAGCTGATGAGGTCACCAAGTGAAGTAGTACAAAGGGAGAAGAACCCTGAGGGACATTGTTGGTCAGAGAGTGTGATCTGGAGGAAGATGCATCAAAGGAGACAGGGAAGGAGTGGTCAGATAGGAGGAAAACCAGGAGAAAGTGGTGTCCTGAAAACCTAAAGAGAAGATATGGAGGAAAAAGATGATCAAGGAGGAGAGTGATCAACAGTGTCAAAGGCTGCAGAGAGGTCAAGAAGAATGAGCAATGAGAAATGGCTATTGGATTTGGCAACTAAGAGTTAACTGGTAGTTTTGGAGAGAACAGTTTCAGTGTTATTCCTCTCTTTGGGTCTCATCTTACTTTTGTAAAAGATGGTGTTGGACTAGATGATCTCTACTGTTCTTTCTATTAATGTTTTATGATTTTATGAATGGTAAAATTACATAAGAAAATTCCGTTCACATTAAATGGGATAGGGCTTTATGTGGTTACTTAATTATTTTTCCTACTTCTTGGACAATCATCTCTTTAACTCTTGAAGCTTCCCTGAAGCAAACCAGGGAGGTGGTGGTTATGGGCATTTTCTTACAGTTGCTACTTTTCTTTGAGCTGTAGTAGTAAAAAAGCAAACAAACTCATCCTTTCTTTGCAGTTATTTCCTTCTGACTACCTCCTACATCCTCCAGTTGTATTCGCTTAATTGGAGTGCTGTCTCAATTATATAATGGAGTTCAATGGAAAGCAGGGTTTGTTAATATGGAATTTTTCCTTAGAACTAACATTAGGAGTATATTCCATGCGTGAAAGTATAGCTATATAAGTATACCTCATTTTAGAGAATTTTAAACTTAAGGAAATCAGATCCCCGCTAAGGAGAACTGCCACCAAACTTATTATAATAATTCAGGATTTCATACTGCCTGTTTATGATTTTTCACAGTGTTGTATTATGTGCTAAACTACAGCAACTAATGATTAGATTGATTGAGTAGTCACTCTTTTTATGTGCTGACCAGCAGGCCTTAATAAGAATAACTGTCAGGTGAAATAGAATAGTCATCACAGGCAGGGTTTTCTGAATGTGCTGACTATTATCAGGTATTAGTTGGTAGTCACCCACAGTTCCCTGTAAACATTGGGGTAATAAGCCTCCTGCTAAATAAGAAATCTTACCTTTGTGCAATTGTTCCCCCTTTATCCAAGGACACTGCAACATATGATAGATATTATTATTAGTATACAATTATTTGGGACAAAAATATCTGGAAGGAGGCCAACAAGTGTATATGACAGAAGAAGAATGTCTAAGAACTACTTTGGATGTATAGGTAAAAGTCAGAAGTTAACTTGAGGCTAGGAATGAAATTTAACCAAAATGTTTAATTTTTAGGAACATTTCTTAAGCCTTTTGGTTCACAATAAAAGCAGTTCCACTAACTTCCTTATTTGCCTCAACAAGGAGGAGCCTGTGAGCCATCTCTCCAGTTAGTTGCACCTTATAAGAATGTCAGCGTTGATGTGGTCCTGTTCCTCCAATATCAGTGCATTGGTCATTGGACAAAAATCTCCCATTTAAAGGATCTACTTGAATGACTATTTATGCACTGTGTGAGTCTTAACCATTTTCTGCTACTTTTTCTGCCATTCTGCCACCATAAATGAAGAAGTAGAAGGAGGCTGCCCAGGACCTAGGACTGTCTTTAATTTTTCTTGGTTTTGTGGCTTGCCATGTTAGAAAAATTCACTTAGTGACCAACTTACTGGGTAATGAGATACTTTGTACTTTAAGGCTGACCAGGCATTTTACTCACAGCAGATACCATGTCATGGCTCGCCATTAGACCTCAAACTGCTTGAATGCGAGGATTGTTTTCTTTCTGCCTTGTACCTCCAGCACTCAGTACAGTGCTTTGCCCCAGTAGGAACTTACTATATGTTCATTGAGTTGAATGCCACTGTGACTCAATGCATCATGGTTGTGATTAGCTTCTTGCATATTACTAGTGATGTTTTGTGCACCAGAAGTGTTATAAACGTATAATCAAAGATATGTATACCTGGAAAAGGAGGTGGGCCAGTCATGTGACTAGAGTAAAGGATAATTGATTGGTACCCCCAAGAAACTAGAATAACCAGAGGAAAGCCTCTAGGATTTCTGCAAAGATGTTGATAAAAGTTGCATATAATAATAAGGTGTGGATGGATTACAATACTAAGCAGTGGAGCTAGTGCCCACACTTAGGAACTCATGGGTCCATTCAAATAATAATTCAGTGCATCTGTGATCTCACCAATGTGGAAACTCCCTTTAGTTGTGATTTTTAGTCACCTCATCTTGAGAATTTCTTGTACATGTCTTTCTATAAATTCTATCACTAATCTCTAGGCCTCTGCTCAACACACTGGGATGGGAAAGTGTCTTCCTCTAGGCTTCCAGGTGTGTGTTGAATTGTTCATGGGGCATACAACTCACATTTGGAGTAGAAATAGTAAAGTTAATATTTATGAATTGTCTAAAAACTGTAAGAGTCTTGGCATGCTTTGTCCCCATTTTTACCACTGCCATTATCTCTACAGAAGCAGCATGCATAGGAATAAGGGCCATTACTATTTTTTAGTTGTTTATTGGGTTGTCTGAGCCAAATAATTCATTAACTGTGTGTCCAGGCTACCGGTGGTAATGAGCCTTCAGTACTGAATTAGTATGGCCCTGGGATGGAAGCCAGGACCCAACTTGTTGCCTTTGCTAGCACTTGCCAGAGCTTGTGGCCTGCTCTCTTGGCCTTCAGGAGCCCATGTTCACCTCCACACTATAAAGAAGCAGCAGAGAAAGATTTTTGTAGTCAATCTACTTCAATTTCAGAGGAAAAACCACCTTTCTTCCCTAATCTTTAAAAGAAGTGATAATGGACTTCCCAGAGGTGCTGCCAGGAATACTGAAGCCTTTAAAAACCACAAAAAGCTTAAAGTATGCTAAATAATAATAATCACATACTCTCTTTGCAGAGAATTAGAGAAATTGTTGATTCATTCCTAAGCTTTAATACTAAACACCCTAAAACACTACCCTCTTCATCCTCCTTCTGAATGGTCCTGAGGTTTCTAGGCAGGGAGGGAGTGGTTGAATCCTTTGTTCTTTGTTAGAGTTGGTGACATTTTGATGTCTGCAATACCTAGTTTGTTTGCCAAACCCATTTTTCCCTTTCCAAGTTGGTCAGAGCAATGCTGGTCATTACACATGCAATGGCTTCCCGCCTTATTTGAGGCTGGTGCTTTGTTAAAGTATTTTCTTCAATTAAAGGACCTGAATGAGATTACTTTCCACAGTTTTCCCCAGCCTTTTGTCTGCCTTTAAGATTTTTATGCGGAGAAGTTCCTTCTTTTTTTTAATGGAAAAGAATTTATTCAGTGTATACTATGGATAAAGCACTTTTCCTCAATGCTGGGGATAGAAATGAAAGAGCAAGAATCCCACAGTGAAGTCAGTTCCATTTTATCTGGTAATCAACATAAATATTAATTTTGTTTTCTGACTATATTCATTATCAGCTTCTCTTCTCATCACAAAAATAGAAATAAAAAACATTCCTTGACCTCAAAGAATATAAATTCTACTTGAGATGATTAAATGTGGCTGTCAGAATACTCATTCTTCCCTATGCTTTTCTCCTTCTACTTCATATAGATAAGATAGTTGCTGGTTTCACAGCTAAGGTTAGGACTCCACAAATGCACCATCGCCTTTTACCAATAACTAGCATAGATCTATATCCTCCTAATTGTTGGTAGTGTATGTGTGTAGCCAAGCTTCAAAGCCTTATCCTGGGGTCCTATGGGCTCATTACTGCCATTGGGGCTGCCAAATGTTTTCTACCCCTGCAGTTGCCATGCAGCATGTAGTGTAGATATGTGGCACTCTTGTTTATTGTGTTCCCCTTAAAACCGGTGACTCTTGGAGTTAACACCAGGGATAATGGGCAAATAGCATGGCATGTATGTAGCATCTATTATAAAAAATGTTTCAAGGCATTGCCATTATCTTCCTGTCCATCTCTGCTCTTTAGACTTCAGGATTCATGCTCTGATCCTAGGTGGTTCATGGATTGAGAACTAGAGAAACCATCCATTACATCTGAAGAAGGGTTTGACTCCCACTTCTGTCTTCTTCCTAGGTGCCACTAACATTGACATCACTACTGGGCAGGAGAGGTCTTTGGAGCTCTAGGTGGCTGGGAAGGGGTTCTTTGGCTAGTTCTAAGTTTCTTCATTTGTAAAATTAGGGAGTTGGGCAGGTGGCATCTGTAGTTCCTTCTAGCTCTGAATTTGTGCTCTTATGGTATTTTCTCTTCAGATAATGAACTTGGTGCCACAACAGAATTTTTCTCCCCATCTACTACCATATTTGTCTGTTACCTGATGATTGAATGAAGGAGGGTAACTTGTGAATTGAAGTTAAAGGAACCGGGTATGTTTAATCCTGAGAAAAGAATACTTAGTGAGGATGTAGCTGATTTAAAAAAAAAATCTGAAGGGCTGTGATGTGGAATATGAATTAGACTTGTTCTGCTTGACCCCAGAGGGTAAAAATTATGAAGGGGGTAATTTAGACTTCAGAACTATCAGAAACTGGATTGTTTGCTTCAGGGAGTAGTACATTTCTTCCTCATTCAAAAGTCTTCAAGTAAAAGCTAGTTGGATATGATGTATAGGGAGTTCTTTTTTTAGGTACAAATTGAACTAGATGACCTCTAAGGTCCTTTCCAAACCTGAGATTTTGTGGTACTGTAAAAGTCATTTGAAAAAGAAAATAATGCTAACAACTAAGTAGCTCAGAAAGAGCTACTTATTGGAGGAATCCAATAGCAGCACATGAGCTGAGCCTTGAAGGAAACTAGTCATTCTAAGAGGTAGAAGTGAGAAGGACATTTTAGGCTGGGGGCAGCTTGTACAAAATTGTTGAAATGGGAAAGGACTGCAGAGTTTGGACAAGAGCTGTCTTCTATTTTCAAATCTCTTGCTGCTTTGTCTTGTTGCTGCTCATGCCTTGCTACGCCTCAGCCCTGGATTAATTGCACTATTTTTTACCTCAGCTTCTGAACTGATGTTTTGCTGAATGGAAATGGAAGAAGTTACACAGCCTTGCTGACTGAGTGCATTGTAGATGGATGCTATTCAACTTGAACTGGGCACTTGCTACAGCAAGGCAATCATCCCTAACTGATTCCAGATGTCATTCCCAACAGATATTATCCCAAACCTTGTCTTTTATCCTTATAACTCTTCCAGAGCTCCATCTATCCTCCTGTCTCAGTTGAGGCCTTCATCTTTTACTTTATTGAGAAAATTTAGGCCATATAAAGTGAACTAACTCTTTTCTTGTCTTTTCTCCATGTCTTGGACAATGATGTCCCTCTTTCTTCTTTCTCCTAGTTTCTGACAGTGAGTGGCCTTTCTTTCTAAAATGAACTCCTCTGTGTGTTTGATCCTATTCCCGTCTGTTTCCTCTAGAAGATTGTAACCTTAATTGCCTTTCCACCCTATTAATTTTCACCTTTTCCCAATCATTTCCCTCCCTACTACCATCCAGCAAGCTCTCTAGTTTCCCTCATCTTTTAAAAACATTTACTAGACCCTATTTCCCTTTCAAGCTGTTCTACATTTCTCACTCATAGAAAAAGCTGCTTATACTCTGCCTCTGTGTCCTCTTCTCTCATTCTAGTTTGGCTTTTGACCTTATCATTCAACTGGAACTACTCCAGATTTACCAGTGATCTCTTTTATTGCCAAATTGATGGTTTTTCTTAAGTCTTTATCCTTCTTGTCCTCTCTGATATGTTTGACTCTGCTGACCACTCTCTCCTCCTGGATATTCTAACATCTGGGTTTTTGTGATATTTCCCTCTCACCTGATAAACTGTACCTTCTCAGTCTTCTTTGCTGACTTATCGTCTATATCATTTCTCCCTAGCTGTGAGGGATCTCTGAAGTTCTGTCTTGGGCCCTCATCTCTTCTTATACTCATTTTTTCTTGGTAACTTCATCAGTTCACATGGGTTTTACTGTTACCTCTATTCAGATCTCTCCCTAGAGCTATACATCCAGCCCCAGTCTCTCTGAGTTTCAGCCCTGCGTCACCAGTTACTTATTAGATATTTCAAACTAGATGTCTCAAAAACATCTCAAATGCAACATGTACAAAACTGAACTTACTATCTTTCAAACCCTTCTCTCTTTCAAATTTCCCTATTTCTGTCAAGGACATCACCATACTTTTAGTCCCCCAGCTGTCAGTAAAGATTTATTAAGCACTTACTATGGGCTAGGCATTGTGCACTGTGTATGCAGAGTTCTACGAAGAACAGATACAAAGAAAGGCAGAAACCAGTCCCCTGCTTTCAAGAAGCTTCTAGTCCTATGCTACGGTTATAACCTTTGGGATTATCCTTGATTCCTCACTATTCCCCAGCCCCATATGATCAGCAGCCACATATTGAAACATTTACGTGTACAACATCTCTCAAATCTGACCCCTACTTTCCACTCATACGGCTACCATTTTAGGTTAGGCCCTTATCACCTCTTACCTATTATCATTGCAGCAGCTTTCTAATTCATCTTACCAGTGTCAAGTCTCTCATCAATGTAGTCCATTTTCCATGCTCTTGCCAAAGTGATTTGTTTAAAACATAGGTCTTGCCATATCACTCCTCCATTTGAAGAATTTCAGTGGGTCCTTATTGTTTTTAGGATAAAATATAAACCTTGTTACCTCTTGGCTCCAACCTGTCTTTCCAACCTCATTATATAGTATTTTCCCTCTCTAAACTGGCCTTCTTGTATTTCTTGCACAGGCCACTCTAATCTTCCAGTTCCTCTGTACCCACTAACTACCATGCCTGTAATGCTCTCAGTCTTCAACTCTGCCTTTTGCCTTCCCTTGGCTTCCTTCAAGACTCAGCTCAAATTTCACCTGTAGGAGAGCTTTCCCAGTTCCTCCATCTGCTAGTACCTTCCTTCTAAGATTATCTCCCAATTACTTTGTATGTATATTAGGTACTTCATTGTTTGCATCAGAATGTGAGTTCCTTGCCTTTCTTTGTATTTCCAGAGCTAAGCGGCAGTGCGTGGCATTTAGTAGGTGCTTAATAAATGCTTGTTGTTAATTTTTTTAGTTTTTGAATTTTTATTTTCAGTTTCAGATTCTCTTCCTCCTTCCATTTCTTACCTACCCACCAAGAAAGCAAGAAATATGATAACCTATTATACATAAGAAGTCATGCAAAACATTTCACATTGGCCAGGTTGTGGGGGTGGGGGGAAGAAAAATAGAGAGAAATGTGTAGTGTATATATATGTATACACATACACACACACACACACACACACACACACACACACACACACACACACACTTCAGTCCACTCTCAGTGTCCATCAGTTCTTTATTTAGAGATAGCATTTTTCATCATGAGTCCACTGAAATTGTTGTGGATCATTGTATTGATCAGAGTAGCTATGTTTTTCACAGTTCATCATTATAATTTTTTTTGGGGGGGAAGGCAGGGCAATTGGGGTTAAGTGACTTGCCCAAGATCACACAGCTAGTAAGTGTGTCAAATGTCTGAGTCCAGATTTGAACTCAGGTCCTCCTGACTTCAGGTACTCTACTCACTGCGCCACCTAGCTGCCCCTCTATCATTTCTTTTTTTTTTTAATTTATTTTTAATATGTTTGGTTTTCAGCATTGATTTTCACAGGCGTTTCAATTACAAATTTTCTCCCCATTTCCTCCCCCACCTCCACTCCAAGATGGCGTACACTCTGGTTGCCCTGTTCCCCAGTCTGCCCTCCCCTC
>CM053623.1:413149746-413173856 GCA_028646595.1 Phalanger gymnotis
GGGGGGGGGGTTTGTTTCTTCTTTCTCATGATTCATTCCATTGGTCATAATTCTTCTTTACAACTTTACTATTGTGTAAATAAGTTCAATGTGAAGTTATATTTAGAAGATATATTGGATTCCATGCCTTCTTGGGGAGGAGGGGGGGGAAGAAAATCGAGAACTCAAAATTATGTGGAACTGAGTGTTGTAAACTAAAAATAAAAAAATCTCAAAAAAAATTATTTTTGATTTTTTTGCATGTGATTATTTCTTCTATGTATATCATTCTAGTTATTGTGTTTATTTTTTTTCTTCACTGTGCTTACTTCACTTTGCATCAATTCATAGATCTCTCTGGGCTTCTCTGCATTCATCACAGCCATCATTAAAGCACAATAATATTCCATTACATTCATGTACCATAGTATGCCTATTTTTAAAGGTAGAGGAATAAAAAGAGGCCCAGCTTCACTACTCACTTGCTTTGCTTCTCTTTAGACCTCATCATCTTGATCTATAATAATGAAGTAATTGGACTACATAATTTGAGACCACTTCAGACTCTGACAGTCTGTTGTTCATTTTGCTAAACTGCATCCCTAAAGAATTTAGGCTAAAATACAACTTCTTTTAGAAGCTTTCCTTAATCATCCAGGAAGCATTTTCCATTCCATTCCAAATAAATACTTTTGTTGCTGTCATTCAGTCATTTCAGTCATGTCTGTGTCTTTGTGACCCCATTTAGGGTTTTCTTGGCAAAGATACTGGAATGGTTTGTCATTTCCTTCTCATTTTACAGATGAGGAAACTGAGGCAAACAGGATTAAGTGACTTGCACAGGGTCACACAGAGGCCAGCTTTGAACTTAGGTCTTTCTGGCTCCAGACCTGGCATTCTATCTACTGTGCCACCTAATTGCCCCAAATAAATACTTACCAACTGTAATAAAAATTCTTATTACTCTTAGGTGACTTTGCAGTGGTTCATCTGTAGTTTGTAATCATTTATCTCTGGATGGTATTTTTTGTTTTGTTTTTTTGGCACGGCAGTTGGGGTTAAGTGACTTGCCCAAGGTCACACAGCTAGTACATGTGTCAAGTATGTGAGGCCGGATTTGAACTCAGGTTCTCCTGACTCCAGGGCTGGTGCTCTACTCACTGTGCCACCTAGCTGCCTCTCGGGATGGTATTTTTGAAAATGTTATGTATCTGTCTGATGGAACAACCAACCAAGGCTTAGGTTCTAATTCTAACATGCCAATAGTGATTTACCCAAGAGACTTAAAAGGCTACGCTTTCAATGAGGAACATATAGACAAGGTCAGGTGGAAAACAGCACACTCATGGCACATTTCCACTAACCCTGAAATTGTAGCCAAATTTAACATGACTAGCTGTAAGTCGCAAATTTCTTAACTTTTGAGGTATGCTGTAGGAAACATTGATAAAATTTTTCATGGTGCTGTGAAGGAAGGAAAAAAAACATATTAAGCACCTACTGTGTGCCAGGTGCTGTGCTAGGCACTTTACGAATCTTATTTCATTTGATCCTTGTAACAACCCTGTGAAGTAGTTCCCCTTTTTACAGTTGCAGGACATTGTCCCATTACAGAACCAGCCTATAGCTCCCCTTAGTAAGAGGTTTTTATACCTTAAGTTGGACTGGGTAGAAAAACACTAGCACTGCTTTTATGACTTGTCTCTTATGCATGGCTTTTTAGGTAGATATGTGGCTCGTAGGAATTTGTGACATGAAGTATGTGACGTAATTTGGAGGGAACTCTAAGAGCCGAGGATAATATATGCTTGCCACACTAGAGATTGTAGACTATGGCCTTCTGAGCTACTTCACAGACTTAACAAATTTTCTGCAACCTTCTACATGGTACCTACATAGTTGTTACTATGGCCTTCCTACTTGAAATTCACTTCAGTTTTGTATGAATTTCATCTTTCTTTGTCAAACATACTTTGGAATTTGATGTAATTTGTATTAGAAGAAGGAATAACTTAATGAGTCTAATGTGGTTGGTTTCTGGCCATGACTCCTTAAGAAAGTGGCTTTGTTTTTCTTCTTTCTGCATGTGTCTGTTTTCTCTATGAATGAAAAGCCCTCAGTTATGTGCAAATAGTAAAGCATTGTCTTTTCTGTTTGAAAATGAAGCTGCTATTGGTTTTGTGAACCATGAACGATGGATAGTAGAAATGAAAAAAACCTTTATTGCCCTTCACTGACTGCTCTCCTAGTACATCTGTTGCCAAGGAGGAAAAATACTACAACTATTAGCATACCATATGTTAAACTAACAATGTGATTGTTAGGTGTTTTTCTTTGGGGCCAGATCAAAATTTGATATTGTCATTGTTGATTTTTTAGATAGTTCCTTTCTAATACTTTGTTTTTTGTCCCTATCACAGAATGTGAACTTTTAGAAAGTAGGAAGAAGCATGACATTGATTTTTCTCTCCTTCCATATACTTTTTACAAAGTCAGATGTGTTTCAGGGACATGTCCCTGGGGATAGATATTAAGGGACACACATCTTTGGGGATAGATATTAAGATAAAAATAACAAAAATAACTTTCAATGCTCTAATGTACTTATTGTGTAAAATTGTATTTTATAATTATCTAAGTTTATGTTTTACTCCCCTACTGGAGTGTTTGTTCAGTCAAGGTAGGGATAGTATCTTACCTAGATTTAATACAATTTTTACTGTCTAATAGTACTATATATGCCAAAGGCGTTTAATGTTTCTTGAATGAATGAGTGAGTGAATGGGAATTATTTACATAGAGGTAATATAAGTTATAAGAGGAATTGATATCACCAAGGGATAAAAGTTAAAGAAGATTGAAGGCAAAAAACTTGGTGGACAGAACTACTTAGAGGGCAGGAGTAAGGAACTGAGCCAATAGTAGGGATGGAGGAAAAATGTCAGACCCTTAGGAGAATGAGAAAAGAACAATGTCACAGGAATCGAGGAAGGAGAGATTATCCAGAAAATTGTGGATGTAATGCTGAAGAGGGGTCAAGTAGACTGAGGGCTAAGAAAAAGGCATTGAATTTGGTGAATAATTCTATCCATTCCTTCCACTTCACACATTTAGGCTATGATTTCCACAAATCCAATGATCATTTCTACACAGATGAGTCAGAAATCTGTATTCCCAGCTCTAATTATTTTCCTTCATGTGTCATGTGTCTACCTGTCTGCTCCATATCTCTATCTAAATGACCTGTCAACATGTCAGGATCAATATGGCCATGAGAGAACTCATCATCTTCCTATATTCTTTAAGCATGGGTCTTCCCAAGAACTCTGGCTTGGAACTTTTTCTTTTCTTTCCATATTCCCTTTCTTGATGATTTCATCTGCCCTGGTCTTTGTTTTAAACTCCAGCTAGGGTGAAGTATGTAAGTGCACTGTCTGAGAAATCTCTCTGAATATCCTTGCCAGCACCCAAACTCCTCATGTCTAAAACAACTCATCTCCTCTAAATCTGTTCCTTCTCCAAATTTCCCAGATTCTATTGTGGTCCCCACATCTTCTCTTTCTGCTCAGTTTCTAGTTTCTGAGTAATGTTTGACTCTCCTCTTCCCCTCATTTCCCAAATCCAATCAGTTGTCAAGTCTTCTTTATTCTACCCTGTCATCTCTTGCATCCATTGTCTTTGCTCAACTTACACATCCTCATCACCACTCACCTGGGCTATTGCAGTAGCTTCCCAATTGATCTGCCTGCCTCTAGACTTTTCCCTCTCAATATATCTTTCATGCAGCTGCCAAAATAATCTTCATAATGCCTAGGTATGACTGTGTCACTTTCTGCTCAGGAACCATCAATGACTTCCTTTTACTTCTAGAATAAAATGCAAACTCTACATCCTAGCTCGTACTTACATTTCCAAATTTTCATATTACTTCCCTTCACATGCTTCACATTTCAGCCAAACTATACTACTGACTAGCTGTGACTTAAATGCTGTGAAGAGGCAACTAGATGGCACAGTTAATAGAGTACTGGGCCTGGAGTCAGAAAGACCTGAGTTCAGATTTGACCTAGAGAGGAGATAAGAGGTATTTCCTAAATTTGTGATCTTGGGCAAGTTGTTTACCCACTGCCTGTCTCAACTATAAAATGGGGATAATAGCACCTATCTCTCAGGGTTGTTGTGAGGATGAAAGGCGATAATATTTGTAAAATGTTTAGTACAGCACATAGGTGCTTGATAAATGCTTTTCCCCTTCTTCATGTCTCACCTCTGTATGTTTCGCGCCTGCCATCCCTAGTTCAGTTCAATTCAGTGAACCCTTAGTAAGTACCTATTATATGCCAGGTACTAAGCTAAGTGCTAGAGATACAAAAATGTCTCAAGTGACATTAATTGGGAACCTGAGGTTTCACTGCCTTCATTTCTGCCAGTAGTCACCAATGTTGGGCTCTCTGCTTTAAAAAAAAAAAAAACAACCCAGATACTACCTACCACTATCTACAATTCTGTTTGTTCATGGTAAATGCATGAAGGCTACAGATTGAATCCATATATACAGAGACCAATATGTATTTCTTATCACAGCACACTCTGAAGGATGATGCAAAGGACCCTCCTTGACTTCACACATTCCATTTCCTTCCCCACCTCTTTTAGCTGCAGTTTCTAGTTGTCCTTGAATCTGTGAAGTAGCTTGTTTTACTTGTTCAGAAACTTCTGAGGTAGGGATAGGTGTGGGTGTGAAAATTAGAAGTCATGCTGTCTGTGTCTTCTAAAAGTTGTATAACAGCTTTAGGATGATATGGGTGGAGCCAGGGATTCTCTTAGACTTGAAGAATCCAACTGGGGTGAAGTGTGTAAGTGAATAGTATTTGTCTGCCACCTCTTGTCCCATGGTCTGTGCTAGAGAAGCTGTCTGTGGCGACCTTTGGGTGATGCCTTGCCATCTATGGCAATATACCCACTTTTATCATTTGTCCATTCAGCTAGTAAGACTTGAGAGTTAGTCATGGAGTTGGTACCCCCTTTCTACCATATAGGCCTCTAGCTGAAGTTTAGCAGCCAACCCCCCACCTTGATCCCATTCAAGGGTTTGGTTACTCTTTGCCAAAGTTAGATCTTTTCCCACCCTTGTAACCTCGAGTGACCTTTTCTTCCTTTCTTCCCAGGACCTTCCCTTTGCCCCCTACTTACGTGGTAACATATTGATATCTGCCTAAGGTAGATCATTACCTGCCTGACAGGATGAGCAGTGGTAACTACTCTCCAATTACTAATTAAGTTAAAGTATTAAATAACTTATCTCATATTGTCAAGTATTTGCTGAATACCTACAGGATTCAGACACATAGAATACAAATTGGATCTGATTCTTGCCTTACTTGAACCTGTAGTCTTAAAGGTACTTTCTTTAGTTGTGTGGCTTTCCTCCCTTCCAATTCTTCAGAGAACTTTTACTTAAAATTAAACAGTCTACCTCTAATTGATGCAAAATAAGATAAGCAGTGCTATACCAAAGATAGTCATAGTGGGTATCACGATGTTAGCTTTGAAGTCTCAAATGGATTTCCCCAAGGATCTGTCCCTTGGCCTGCTGCTGTTTTAAATTTTTATCAGTGATTTGGATAAAGGCAGAGATGGCAAGCTTTTAGATTTATAGATAACATGAGTCTAGGAAGGATAGCTTTTTGTATGACAGAGAATATCTGAAAAGATCTTAGCAGGCTAGAATAGTAGTCCAGATCTAATAAAATGTATTTAATTCAATTAAATATACTTATCAATTACCTACCTTAGGTACCTAGCTCTGAAGGCAGAACCCAAACTGTACATGCTTGTATTCTACTAGACAGATAAGTATAATAGAAGAATTCAGAAGAGGAAGAACACTAAGAGTTGAGAGATCAGAAGAGGCTTCATGGGAAATGTAACATCTGAAGCAAGCCTCGAAAGAAAACAGCAATTCTGAGATGAGAAGAGTGTGCATTTTAGGCATGGGAGGTGGCACATGAGAATATTTGGAGGCAAGGGATGGAGTGTGGAGTTGAAGGAACAGCTAGTAGTCCAGTAGTCCAGTTCGCTGCAATGTAGAGTTTGTGAAGTAGAATAGTAGGATATTGATGGGAAAAGTAGGTGGGAACCAAATTGTGGAGTCTAAAGTGTGGCCAGACTTGTGATTTTAGGAGATCATTTTATTTTAGTAGCTGGGTAGAGAATAGAAAGGATTGGACAGGGGAAAGACTGGAAGCAGAGAGACCATTTAGCCTATTGCTCTAGTCCAAGCGAGTGGTGATAAAAACCTGAACTAGATTGGTAGTGCTAGTAGTAATATGAGTGGTGCAAAAGGATGCATGTGAGAGATACTGTGGAGGTATCATTGATGACAGATTGATTATGGGTGGTGATGGAGAGGGAAGAGTCATAGATGACTCCCATGTTGTCAGCCTAGACGACTGCAAAGATGGTGCTGCCTTCAAGAGAAATGGGAGGATTTGTGGGGAGAGGGTATAAATAATGAGTTCTGTTTGGGTCAGGCTAAATTTTGGGTTCAGGGTGAGATATCCAGGCAGAGATTTCTAGAAAATTTGAGAAAGATCAGGACTGGCAATACAGATTGGGAGTTGTCCACATAGTTATGTGCACTAAGCCCTTGGGAGCAAATGAGATCACCAAACTGGAAAAAGTGTAGAAAGCGAAAAGGGCCCAGAAAAAATTGAGGGGAGCACTCATGTTCAGGGGGTGAGAGATTAATTATCACTCTGCAAAGGAGACTAAGGAGTAGCCAAGAGAACATTGTCATTGATACCAAGTAAGGAGAATGTCTGGAAGGAGGGGGCTAATGAAAAAACTGATGAAAAGTCAGCTAGATAGGGACTTAGAAAAGGCCATTGGATTTGACATTGAAGAGATCTTTGATAATCTTGAAAAGAGTAGTTCCCAATAAGTTGAAATTTAATAAAGATATAAAAAAGTTTTATACTTTGGTTTGAAAAATTAGTTTTACTAATATAGGATGGGGGAGGCATGGCTAGAAGACAGTTTGTGCAAAAAAACCCCAAAAAAACCCTGTAGTGGATTGTAAACTTATTGTGAAGGCACAATAGTGTGATATGGCAGCCAAGAGAGTAAGTGGAATTTTAGACTGTGTTAAGAGAGGTATAGTGTCCAGAAGTAAGAAGGTGATAGCCTTGTTGTACCCTGACTGTTCAATGCCATGTCTGGAGCATTCAAGTGTGAACTCTACATTTTAAGAAAGACAAATTCTAGTTAATTGATTTGTATTCATTAACTTTTCATTTTCCTCTGACTTTTGCTGATTTTGAACAACACATTTTTCAGACAGTCATTCTCTTCGTTTGAAAACTGTTTGCATCCTTTGACCTCTTTACTGAAGAATAACTCCTAATCTTATATATTTGTAACATGTTACTACAGGTTTTTGATGACAGATTTTTTTTTATCAGAGTGGTTAATACAAATATTTTTCTGCAATCTGTATCTTTTATGATTTTAACTGCATTGATTTTCTTTGCACAGAAGCTTTAAAATTTTTTATAATTGAAATAGTTTGTGTCTTTTGTGATCCTATGCACCCTTTGTCTGTGTGGTTATGAATTCTTCTCCCATTCAAGATAGAGGTATAGGATATAGGATAGGACAAAGATAGGATATAACCACATCCCGCCCTGCCCTCATCTTCCCTAATTTTGTATGTAAAAAAATTTTAGATTTAAATAATTTATCCGTTTGAAGTTTATTGTGGTACATGGTTTTCAATGCTCATCTAAACCTGTTTTCTTCTCTTTTAAAACCTTAATTTAAAAATTTTAATTGTATCTTTTGTTTTTGTATCATCTTAATTTCTGAATATATCCCTTATCCTACCCCACCCAGCAAGTTATGCTTTCTATTTAAATGAACTTCCTAAAGCACATATCTGATCACATCACACCCTCCACACTCTCATTTGGTAAACTCCATTGGCTCCCTCTTACCTTCAGGATCAAATATGAAATCATCTGCTTGGCATTCAAAGCCTGTCACCACCTTATTCCCTTCCTCCCTTTCCAATCTTCTTTCACTTTACTCCCATATATGTAATCTATGATATAGTGACACTGACCTTCTTGAAATCCCTTGAATACAATATTCTATTTCCCAACTCTACCTTTCATTGGCTGTCCGTTATGTCTAGAATGCTCTCTTTCCTTACCAGAGTCTTGGCTTCCTTCAAGACTTAGCTCACATCCCACTTTCAGGAGGCATTTGCCATTCCCCTCCAAGGCTGGTGCCTTCCTTCTGGGATCTCCTTCCATTTGCATTCTATGTCTTGTACATATGTATTTGTTCATATGTTGTCACCCCCATCAGATTATGAACTCCTTGAGGGCAGGACTTGATTTTTGCCTTTCATTGCATGCCTGGCACATACTATGGATTTAATAATTGCTTGTCAACTGGCTAATAAAATACTAGGTGTTTAATACATTTGCTGTTGTTTTAAATAGAATTTCTCAATCTGTTCCTTTTGGTTTTTGCTAGTCACAGGAAGACATGTTGGAAATTTTTGTGGGTGTGTTTTGTATCCTCTTATGTTCCTAAAACTAACTGTTAATTGTCTAATTAAGCCTTCATGTTGTATACAAATATGCATAACACATTTTTGCCTCTTCACTTCTTGTGCATATATCTCTTATATCTCAGAATCCTATAATCTTAGCGTTAGGAAGGAATTAAGAAGCTATTGACTCTAATCTACAACTGAATAAGAATCCCTTCTTCAACTTTTATGTTAGTCTTTTCTTGAAGACCTCCAGTGAGGGGGGAATCTGTCATCTTCTGATGAAATGGAATTTTGGCTAGCTATAATTTTTTTTTTAGCTCTAACTATTAAGAAGTTTTTTCTTACATCAAGACTAAATTTTCCTTTTTACAATTTCTATCCAGTGTTCCCAATTCTTCTTGCTGAGGCTAATTTCTCTTTCATATGACAGCCTTTCAGGAACTTGAAAGTATCCTTCATATCCCAAATAACTAAATCTCTTCTTCAGGTGGAAAAAAACAATAATCCAGATTCCTATAGTGGGTTTTTTTTTTTTTTGCAGGGGGGAAGGGCAGGCAATGGGGGTTAAGTGACTTGCCCAAGGTCACACAGCTAGTAAGTGTGTCAAGTGTCTGAGTCCGGATTTGAACTCAGGTCCTCCTGACTCGAGGGCTGGTGCTCTACTCACTGCGCCACCTAGCAGCCCCTCTATAGTTGTTTTTCTTAATGATTCCATGGCTTTTAATATCCTGGTTTTCTTCTTCCCCCTTTTTTGTATCTTAAACAATATTTTCCCCAGTAACATGTAAAAACAATTTTAAATATCCTTTTAAAAAACTGTTTCAAATTCTCTCCTTCTCTTTCTTCTCTCCCCTCTCTCTCAGATGGCAAGCAGTTTGATAAAGCTTTTACATGAATATCCTGGTTTTCTTACTTGAGATGCTCTCTAGCTTATTAGTATCTTCTTTAAAATGGGGCATATAGAATTGAACAGAAGGTTATTACCTTCCTAGTCTTGGACACCAAGACATTTAACACTCTTAATGCACCCCAACTTTGCATTAACTTTCTTGGATTCTGTACCATAGCATTTACTAACATATTCAGCAATGATATAGAATTTATTCAGTTGAGCACACCTTTTTTGCCTCAGAATTAGCCATGGTTCTGTGGTGCCCATAACCTTAGATACATTCTGAAGGAGGAGCTACTGACTCCTTATGTGCTGGCAGACCATGTCTACACCAGTAGTTTGAGCTTTAGTCTCTTGGACAAATTAAGAGTACCTTTTAAGGAAAAGCTAGTGAACTAAGGCCTAGGAAAAGCTAGCTTTGTCCATGTAATAGAGATCTCATTGCTTCTTCTACAGTTTTCTACTACCTTCCTACTTATTTTGAGTATCAATTCCATATTTATTATAAGAGAAGAGCAGCTCTTTTTCTGTCTTTGGTTATCATCCTATTTGATGTTAGTAGCAGTTTCATCCCTTCCTTGAACCTCCTCTTTCCCTCAGTATGGCTAGCTTAAAAAACCCTTTTTCTTGTTCATTTTCCTTGACTAAATCTTTTCATTATTTTAGTTTTTAGCACTCCAGCAGTTATTTTCTTAAAAAATGTATTGATATCTTTTGTTTTGTACATCACCAACTTTCCTCACTCCCCTCTCAGAGATCCATTTCTTATAACAAAGGATAAAAAAAGAAGTGAAAAATGTTCAGCAATACTAGCCAATGCCTTGAAAAATATCTGATGTTACATGCAGTATACCACATCCATAGTCTCCCACCTCTGCAAAGAATGGTGGTGGGAATAGGACAGACTTTTTCATATCTCTTCTTGGGGGCCAAGCTTAACTTCATAGCATTTAGTTTCAGTTTTCTTGTTTTTCTTATTCTTCTATTTACATTATTGTAGTCTTTGTATATATTATTTTCTTGGCTCTGTTTACTCAGTGTCAGAGTATATCAATCTTTCCATGTTTCTCTGTGTTCATTTCTTACAGCACAACAATTCTTTTTTTTTATAATTAAGATTTTTTATTTTTAGTTTACAATGCTCAGTTCCACATAATTTTGAGTTCCAGATTTTCTCCTCTCCCTTCCTCACCTCCCTCCCCAAGACATCATGGAATCCAATGTATCTTCTATGTATAACTTTGCATTGAACTTATTTACTCAATAGTCAAGTTGTAAAGAAGACACAATAATTCTTTTACATTCATGTACTGCAATTTGTTGTCATTCCCCAATCAATGGGCTTCTGTTTTGGTTCTAATTCTTGGCTACCACAAAAAGTGATGCTACAAATATTTTGGTGCATAAGGGTATTTCCTTTTTTGTCATTGACTTCTTTGGGTATGTGCCTAGCAACAGAATTTCTGGGTCAAAAGGTGTGTGCGGTTTAGTCATTTTACTTCCGTAATTCTCAATTGTGTTCCAGAGTGCTCAGACCAGTTTACAGCTTCAACAGTGCATTTGTATGCTTGTCCTTCTGTAGCTCCTTAAACATTAACTATTTCTATCTTTTGCCATCTTTGCCAGTTAGCTAGTTGTAAAGTGAAACCTCAGAATTATTTTGATTTACATTTATATTGTTATTAGTGACTTGAGGCAGTCTTTTGTATGGCTTTTTATGGTGTATAGTTCTATTGAGAACTGTTTGTGTTTTTTGAACATTTATCCACCAGGGACTAACTTTTGGCCTTACATATTTTTGTTAATTTTCTATATACCTTGGATATCAGATCATTTCTCTTTTCAGAGATATTTGATACAAAAATTTTTCCAGATTGATCACTTTCATTCTTATCCTAGTTGTGTTTATTTTATGTGTTTAAAACATTTTCAGTTTTATGTAATCTATTTGGTTAAAAATTTACTCACCAGCCATAGATGTGAAAGGTACCTAATCTGATTCTCTTCTAATTTTTTTTATGATGTCATCATTACTTTTCAGGTCACATTCATTTTTAGTTTATTGTGGCATATGGAATGGTATGGCATTTATTAAGCGCTCAAAATATAAATAGAACAGGAGGATAGTCTCTGCACTCAAGGAGCACATATGTGTAGTCCAAAATGTTAATTTATACTTAATTTCTACAAACCACTTTCTGGTTTCCTTGTCAATTCTTTTCAAAAAGAGGAGCACTTTCCTGGATAATTTATCTTGACACAATACTCTTGCATAACCCCACCTTAATTTTGTATTCATCCTGCAATATATGTCTTTGTTTCTCTTTTCTGTACTTCTTTTTGTTTTTGTTTTATTGCTATCTTTTGTTTTTACATAAATATTTCCTCATATATCCAAATATATTAGACTATTTTAGAGAAACTTGGAAAGACTCATGAACTGATGAAGACGAAGATAAGCAGAACTAAGAGAACAGCAACAATATTGTAAAGACAAATGACTTTGAAGGACTTGGGAATACTAATCAGTACAATGATGAACATAATTCTAGGGGATTCATGAAAAAGCATACTCACATCTTGATAAAGTCTTGATGGATTCAGAGTGCAGATTGAAGGATACACACACACACACACACACACACACACACACATATATGTGACATGACTAATGTGGAAATTTGTTTTGCTTGTCTCTACATGTTTGTAACAGGGATTTTGTTTTTCTTCTCAAAGCAGGGGAAGTGCATAGGAGGAGGGAGAGAGAGAAGGGAGATTTTCATTTCAAAATAAAATTTAAATTTCTCTCTCTCTCTACGTGTGTGTGAGTGTGTGTGTGTGTGTGTGTGTGTGTGTGTGTGTATATATATATATATATGTATATCTCACATTTTCTTTCTCTCCCCCTCTCTCCACATATACACAATCTCCCTCTTTACCCTTTAACTAACAAGCCATCTGTTGCAACAGAAAATAAAATAGAGAAAACAAAGCCATCGATTTAGCAAAACTAAGAAGTATATCAATTTAGTCTGGTATATATGCAGTATTCCACACTTATTGTCCACCTTCCTCTTCCCATTAAAGGAGTGTGTGTGTGTGTTTTATTTTTTTTTTAATTCTAAGTTGTTGTTAAGTTCCTTGTCTATTAGCATCAGTCATTTTAGACAACTTGCCCTTTCCTCTCCATTAGAATTGTTTTTCTGTCTGTATGACATTCCTCTATACTTCAGCTTCCTGATACAGGACAGAGTTCCTCTTTGCCTTTTCACATCATTCTTCTTTGCCAATGCAACCAAGATTAAGAGGGAAGCAGAAAACTGGGAAATAATTTCTACAATCACTGTCTCTGATAAAGGCCTCATTTCTAAAATATATGGAGAACTGAGTCAAATTTTTAAGAATATAAGTCATTCCCCAATTGATAAATGGCCAAAGGATATGAGCAAGCAGAGTTCTTAGCTATCTGTAGTCAGGTGAAAAAAAAATGCTCAAAATACTATTGATTAGAGAAATGCAAATCAAAACAACTATGAGATACCAGATTACACCTATCAGATTGGTTAACATGACAAAATGGGAAAATGATAAGTTGTTGGAGAGGACGTGGACAAATTGGGACTCTAATACACAGTTGGTGGAGTTGTGAACTGATCCAACCACTCTGGAGAGCAATTTGGAACTATGACCAAAGGGCTCTAAAAATGTGCATACCCTTTTACCCAGCAATACTGCTTCTAGGTCTGTATCCCAAAGAGGTCATACAAATGGGAAAAAGGGCCACATGTACAAAAATATTTATAGCAGCTCTTTTTGTGGTGACTAAGAACTGGAAATTGAGGGGATTCCCATCACTTGGGGAATGGCTGAACTTGTTGTGGTATATGAATATAATAGAATACTATTGTGCTATAAGAAGTGACGAGCAGGCTGACTTCAGAAAAACCTGGAAAGACTTGAATGAACTGATGCTGACTGAAGTGAGCAGAACCATTAGAACTTTGTACACAGTAATAGCCACAATGTGTGATGACCAACTTTGATAGACATTTCTTCTTAGTAATGCAAGGATCCAAGGCAACTCCAAAGGACTCATGATGGAAAATGCTGTCCACACCCAGAAAAAGAACTATGCAGTCTGAATGTAGATTGAAGCATATTATTTGCTCTCTCTCTTTTTTTGTTTGTTTCTGCTTTCTTGTGGTTTCTCGCATTGGTTCTAGTTCTTTACCACATGAGTAATGTGAAAATAGGTTCAATATGAGTGTATATGTAGAAACTATATCAAATTATGCTGTCTTAGGGTGGAGGAAGGGCAGAGATGGGGAGAAAATTTGGAACTCAAAATCTTACGGAGGTGAATGTTGAAAACTAAAAATAAATTATTTTTAGAAAGAAAGTAGAAAGCCTATTTCAAACTCAAGGACTGAGCATTCAAAATCTAGAACAAGAAGTAAGGGTTCTTACAGCAGGCATGAAAAGGTAGCATGGCAGAGTAGAAGATGACTGAGTATGGAGTCAGAACCTAGATTCACATCCCAGCTCAGCTACTTCACTAGTTGAGTGACCTGAGGCAAATCTCTTCACCTCTTCCAGCCTCAGTTTCTTCATCAAGAAAAGGGGCATATTGGGCAAGATGGTCTTGCAACAATCTCTGATTGTATGATGCTGTTATATAAAATGTTGATGTTGGCTATGAGATCACAATTTTTTTTTAGTAATTTCTTTTTAAAAAATTTTGTTTAATATTTTATTTCCTCCCAGGTACATGTAAATACAATTTTAACATTCATTTTTAAAAATTTGAGTTCTAAATTCTCTCACTTCCTCCCTCCCCACCCCCTTCCCTGATTGGGAAGGCTAGCAATTCAATATAGTTTACACATGTGTAGTCATGCAAAACATTTCCATATTAGTCACATTGTGAAAGAAAGCATAGACCAAAAAAAAAAACCAAAAAACCAAGAAAAATAAAGTAAAAAAAGTATGCATCAATCTGTATTCAGACACCATCAGTTATTTCACAATCACATACAGCTTGTTCAGTCATTCCTCAGTTGATGGACATCCCCTCAATTTCCAATTCTTTGCCACCAAAAGAGCTGCTATAAATATATTTTTTACACACAGGTCCTTTTCCTTTTTTGTTTTTATCTCTTTGCAGATAGTGGTGGTATTGCTTGGTCAAAGGGGGTGCATGGTTTTATGGCCCTTTGGGCATAGTTAGAAATTGTTCTACAGAATGGTTTAACCAGGTCACAACTCCACCAGCTGTGCATCTCATTTTCCCACATTCTCTCCAACATTTTTCAATTTTCCAACATTTTCCTTTTCTATCCTATTAGCCAATCTAATGGGTATGAGGTAATACCTCAGAATTGTTTTAATTTGTGTTTCTCCAGTCAGTAGTGAGTTAAAACATTTTTTCATATAGTTCTAGATAGCTTTGGTTATTTCATCTGAAAACCGGTTATATCTTTTAAACATTTATCAATTGGAGAATGGTTCTTATTTTTATAAATTTGATTCAGTTCTTTCTCTGTTTGAGAAATGAGGCCTTTATCAGAGAACTTTGCTTCAAATTTTTTTTTCACAGTTACTTTTGCTAACTGTATTTCCCTCCATCCTATCCCCCCTTTTATTCTATTTTATTCTCTCTCCTTTCACCCTGTCCCTCCTCAAAAGGGTTGTGCTTCTGACTATCCGCTACCCTAATCTGCCCTCCCTTTTATAACATATCCTTCCCCGCCCCCTACTCTTATCCTCTTCCCTGTAGGGTAAGATAGATTTCTATACCCAATCGAGTGTGTGTTATTCCCTTTCTGAGCCAATTGTGATGAGAGTAAGGTTCACTCACCCTTGCACCTCCCTCCTCTTCCCCTTCGTCGTAAAAGTTTTTTCTTGTCTCTTTTTGTGAGATAATTTACTCCATTCTACTTCCCTCTTTCTCCTGGTACATTCCTTTCTAACCCCTTAATTTAATTTTTTTTAAATATCATCCCTTCATATTCAACTCACACCTATGTCCTCTGTCTATATATACTTCTTCTAACTGACCTAATGATGAGAAAGTTCTTATAAGTTACAAGTATCATCTTCCCATGTAGGAATGTAAACAGTTTAACCTTATTAAGTCCTTTATTATTTCCCTTTCCTGTTTACCTTTTTATGTTACTCTTGAGTCTTGTATTTGAAAGTCAAATTTTCTGTTCAACTCTGGTCTTTATCAAAAATGCTTGAAAATCCTCTATTCCGTTGAATATCCATTTCCCCCCCTGAAGTATTATAGTCAGTTTTGCTGGGTAAGTGATTCTTGGTTGTAATCCTAGCTTTTTTTGCTCTTCAGAATATCATATTCCAAGCCCTCCAATCCTTTAATGTAGAAGCTGCTAAATCTTGTGTTATCCTGACTTGTGGCTCCAAGGTATTTGAATTGTTTCTTTTTGGCTGCTTGTGGTATTTTCTCCTTGGTCTCAGACCTCTGGAATTTGGCTATAATATTCCTGGGAGTTTTCATTTTGGGATCTCTTTCAGGAGGTGATTGGTAGATTCTTTCAATTTCTATTTTATCCTTTGGTTCAAGAATATCAGAGCAGTTTTCCTTGACAGTTTCTTGAAAGAAGATGTCTAGGCTCTTTTTTGGCTCATGGCTTTCAGATAGTCAAAAAATTTTAAATTCTCTCTCCTGAACCTATTTTCCAGGTCAGTTTTTTTCCAATGAAATATTTCACATTGTCTTCTATTTTTTCATTCTTTTGGTTTTATTTCATTGTTAGTTGATTTTTCATAAAATCACTAGCCTCTGTTTGCTCAATTCTAATTTTTAAGGAATTATTTTCTTCAGTGAGCTTTTGCACCTCCCTTTCCATTTGGCCAATTCCACTTTTTAAGTAGTTTTTTTCTTCAGTGAATTTTTGTGCTTTTTTTTTTCCATTTGGCCAATTATGCTCAAGACATTCTTCTCCTCATTGGGGTTTTTTTTTTTTTTTTTGGTACCTCTTTTACCATTTGGCCTAGTCTGTTTTAATTCTTTGTTAAAGTAGAGCTCTGCTTCCAGGATAGAGAGCACACTGTCCCAAGCTTCAGGGTTTCGTGCAACTGTTTTCAGAAATATTTCTAGAGACCTGTAAGTTTTCAGTTCTTCTAAGGTGGTATGATCTAAGGAGAGTTGTTTACTACTCACCTGGCCTATGTTGTGGTCTGTGAGAGACCACAAGCACTCTTTTCTGCTCTGGAACTGTGATGAGAGTTCCTGCTCCATTGTGGCTGCAACCTCTTGTGTGCTAGTGCTTCTCCTTGCCCTGGGACTGCCACCCAGTACTGTGACCTGTCTCCAAGTATGGGCAAAGCAAGAGTCTTGCCTCAGTGCTAGCAAAGAGACTCCTATAATCTCCTTCTGACCAGTTGTTCGACTCCTTTATCATCTGTGGGCTGAGAGCTTCAGAAGCAGCTGCAGTTGCTGATTCAGTGGCTCCCAAGGCCTACTCCTGGTTTTCTTTGTGCTGGACTGTGCTCCACTCTCACCCAGGTGTGACAGACCTTTTCTGCTGACCTTCTAAGTTGTCTTTGGCTGGAAAATTATTTCACCTTGTCCTTTTGTGGGTTCTGCTGCTCCTCGAATTGTTTTATGGCATTATTTAAAGGTGTTCAGAGGGGCTTGGGGGAGAGCTCAGATGAGTTGCTGACTTTTTCATGCCATCTTAGCTCCACTCTTGGCCACAATTTTTTTGAGTGGAAATCCTCTAAAAATTGTGCATGCATATTTTTAATTTTTATTATAGAAGTCACTAGAGGAAATAGATTAGCTCACTTTGTGACTTGTCTGAGTAACTTTGTATATCTTAAAGTACTGGTTGTTAGTTTCTTGGTTGCTTAATTGTACATTCTTAAAAACAATGTTTCTTTGAAAGTTCTTTATAAAATTGCCTATGACTGTGTTGCCACCAATGTGGTAGGACAGAACAGATTTTATTCCAGATAGTGAAGACTTTTTCCTAGTAACAGCCTTGGCAGTTTTAGGATGTTGCTAAGTAGTAAAAATGAATTATTGATTTTCATTTCCTTAGTTAAATCCTTTGGCCTTTCTGTCATTTCTTGAATTTTAGAAAAAAAGAAGAGGTCATTCTGATTTCTTTAGCATTCCCTGAAGCAGGCACTAGCAACTTCTGTTTTTTTCTTTGCTACAGGGCATGCTGCTCACCCTATGATGTTGGGGCTCTGTCTCCTTTGCCTTCAGAGCAGCCTTGGCCAACAGGAAGAAGTTCAGAATGACCGTTGAGAAGCCTTGTTGAGGAATGAGCTATCTAGAGAGAGTTGCAGGAAAGATTAGTTTATTCAAGACTGTTTAAACAAGTCTTTAAAAATGTAGCCAAGTTAAGTCCGCAAATGAAACTTTAAGTATTTCTTTCTACTCCTTAACCTAGGGTTTGTAGATCATCTGTTGATGACTTACTGGATGTTATTAAGAACAGAAAGTCTTGAATGCTGTTACTCACTGCTCGTTTGCATTGCTTTTACAAACTATTCACCCCCAAAACATGCTGTGCCCCTAGGGTTTTTAACAAGGCTTTTGAAGTGAGCATGGCACCAAGGGACCAAGCCACCAGCACTATAGTATCTGGAGGCTCCTTGGTTCTAGATTCAAAATACAACTGACTTTGTGACTTCTTTATTCCTTAGAGGGGAAAAATATTTTCATAAAGTTATTGTAAGTTTGCTTTGTAAATAAAACCTTAATTTAGTCCAGATCTAAAGTAGCTGTGAAAGAATCTTTTTAAGGTATAAAGAACCTCTTTCCTTATGTCCTTGGACAGTTGAAAAATAGCCCCCTACTCCTCTGCCCCATTTTACTGAGTATTTAGATCATTTCTGGTGAACCAAAAGTCAAGACTAGCAAGATGTCCAGAAAACTGTCCCAGCAGGATTTCCTCGGTGGGATGACCCTTTTTTGAAGTTATTAGCTGGGGAGTCTCTCATTTAAAGCTTAGTGTTAGCTCTGAGCAGAGTGGTTCCTAACAGTGGGTTCAGCTGAGTTTCTTAGGTATGAACTATAACCATTTGGGTTTCTGTTGTGCATTTGATTTTCAGAGGGAAATTTAGATTTAGGAATACTGTAAATTGTTTTGACTGTGCTGCATGTGGTGTTTGTTTTTAATTAAAAATTTAGCTTTACACCTAAGTAAAGGGTTTTAGTTTGTAGAATTCATATAGAAATGCTAAGAGACAAAAAAAAATCTCCAGGGCATAACTCCCTCTGTATCTGACAAAACCTGCTTTTTCACACTAGAAGGTTGTTTCTTTGGTTGAGAGACAAAGAAAAACAGCTATTTTCTTTCTGAGACTCCATATTGGCCAGATGTTTCTAAACAAATTAATGCATTTTTTTTTTTTACCCTGTTGGTTTTGCCTTTCAGTCCCATTAGGCTATGACTTTGACGTTGAGTCCCTTAAAAGGTAGTGAAGGTGTACAGTAAACAGCAACATGAGTGATGAGAAGATGCCTTCACAAATAAATTTCTAAGACCCCTAAATATTAGCCTGGCAAGCAAGTAGTCCTCTGTGGTTGGCCTGAGACTCTAACTGGTCTTGGTCTGACCCTTATTGTTTGGGGTTCTTTTAGACTGTCAGGAAGCAGGGTGTCTTCCTTGAAGGAAGACCTTACAGCAATTCCAGGACTTAAGTAATTTTCACTCAGAAGTGCTACATCTGTCTTCTTGGGCCTTTTATTATATAGGATTGGGCAGTAATATTCCTTCTAAAAAAAAAAAACCAACCAAAGAAATGCTTTTAATACCTCACTATGACAACCTGATTCTATACTGTAGGAGACTTTGTAAGGGAAGTATAATTATATTGGATCCTAGTCCACAGATTTAGGGCTGGAAGAGATATCTTAGTAGTCATCAAGTCCAACTCCTCATTTTCTAGATGAGGAAATAGGCCCGGAGAGGTTGAATGGCCTTTGCAAAGTCACACAGAGAGTGAGTGGCAGAGATCTCTCTGAGTCTATATTTTTAGAAGTGTAGCACCCTTCTAATGATCAATCTACAATTGTAACTGGACCATCCTCCACAGAGGCCAGCATACATTAGAAAAGACCTGATCAAGATCAAATAAACTTCTAGGGGAGAAATAAAATGTCCTTGTAAACTTCTGACAGGTTAAAAAAACAGGAATAAGAATGTCAATAGTTTTTAGTTATGTAGTACTTTAAAATTTGCAAAGGGCTTCTTGTAATTATCTCATTATATTTGCACTGAGAGAGAAGCTGCTAGCCATATCTTAAGAGATAGATGAGGAAAGAGATTTGAAGAGGTCAATTGACTTGCCCAGGGTGAAGTCTTAAGTTTGCATTTGAATAGAAATACAAAAAGCTAAAAATCGTCTTCCTGCAGGTACAATAAAATAACTATCATTATCACCACCTGGGAGTGTAGGTCAGGGAAGCTTAGCTATGTCTCTATCAATTCCCAAGTAATGCTTTCTGATACCAAGCTTTATAATATAATCTATATGGAAAAAAGGAATTTTGTCTGGATTCAGCTTACTGGTTAAAAGGAAAATGAAATTTATATTTTTATCAATAATCAAGTACTTTCTGAGTGCCTTATGGTTTCTTAAGACAATTTCTATCTTTTGCCTTTACTCAACATAGAAGAGCAGCTGTTCTGCAATTTCTAGTATTAGAGTTGCCAGGGATACTGCAAGGTTAAGAAACTTATAAAGGGTCACATAGCCAGGATGTGTCAGAAGTAGGACTTGAACCCATGTCTTTCTGGGGTGATGTGGCTGAGGGTTGCAGAGGACTTACTATAGTGTGAAGGATACAAAGTCAAATATGAAAGAACCTCACCCTCGACGAATTTTCTAAGCCACACTATATATATATATATATATATATATATATATATCAACCCATTATATTTATCTCCTTTCCTTCTACCCTTCAACTTTAGACTCTGTCTATGGATCCAATCTGGGATCTCGTAGGTGAACTTTTTACCTTAGGCTGTCCGTATTGAGACATCCACATACTTCTGAGGTACCATTTCCAAACCATGCAGCCTTCACATGTATACAATACTGCCCCTTTCTAGTTTCCTTTGATGTGTTGTTTTATCCTTATTAGAGTGTAAGTTCCTTTCAGGCGGAGACTGCTTTGCTTATATTTGTATCCCTAGAGCTTAGCACAGTGCCTGGTACATAATAAAAATACTTAATAAATCCTTTACCTGTTCCGTCCCAAAGGTTTTTAACTGAGAGTCTGTGAACTTGACTTTTTTTTTCTTTTGACTACTATATTTCTTTATTTTTTCAATTACATGTACATAAAAGTTTAACATATTTTTTAAAATTTTGAGTTTCAAATTCTTTCCCGCTTCTTGAGAAGGCAAGCAATTTGATTTAGATTATACATGTGCAGTCATGCAAAACATTTCCATGTTAGTGAAGTTGCAAAAGAAAATGCAGACTAAAAAAAACCAATAATAAAGTTTTAAAAAGTATGCTTTGATCTGCATTCACACTCCATCAGTTCTTTCTCTGGAGGTGGATAGCATTTTTTGTCACAAGTCCATTAGAATTGTCTTCGATCACTGTATTGCTAAGAATAGGTAAGTCATTCACATTTGGTCATTGTACAATATTGCTCCTACTGTGTTTAGTTCTCCTGGGCCTGCCTATTTCACTTTGCATCAGTTCACGTAAGTCTTTTCAGGTCTATCTGAAAGCATCCTGTTCATCCTTTCTCATAGTACAATGGTATTCCATCACAATCATATACTACAACTTGTTCAGTCATTCACCAGTTGATGGGCATCCCCTCAATTTCCAATTCTTTGCCACCACAAAAAGAGCTGCTGTAAACATTTTTGTACACATACAAGTCCTTTTTTCTTTTTTAAAAAAATCTCTTTAAGGTACAGACCTAGTAGTGGTATTGCTGGGTCAAAGGATATGCAGTTTTATAGTCCTTTGGGCATAGGTACAAATTGTTCTCCACAATGGTTAGATCAGTTCATAATCCCACCAACAATACATTAGTGCCCTTATTTTTTCACATCACTTCTAACATTTGACATTTTCTCTTTCTGTCATATTAGCCAATCTAATGAGATAGTAAATTAAGTTGATTTAATTTGCATTTCTCTAATTAATAGTGATTTAGGGTATTATGATTACAAATAGCTTTGATTTCTTCTTCTGAAAACTTCCTGTTCCTTTGATCATTTATCAATTTGGGAATGACTCATATTCTTATAAATTTGGTACAGTTCTCTACATATTTGAGAAACAAGACCTTTATCAGAGAAACTTGCTGTAATCATTTTTTCCCAGTTTCCTGCTTCCCTTCTAATCTTGGTTGCATTGGTTTTGTTAATGCAAACCCTTTTTAATTTGAAGTAATCAAACTTATCCATTTTACTTCTTGTAATGCTCTCTATCTCATTTGTTCATGAATTCTTCCCTTATCTATAAATCTAACAGGTAAAAATATTCTATGCACCCTTGAATCTGCTTATGATATCACTCTTTATGTCTAAATCATGTGCCCATTTTGTCCTTATCTCAGCACATGGTGTAAGATGTTGGTCTATATCTAGTTCCAGCAAAACTGATTTCAGGTTTTCCCAGCAATTTTTGACACTTGTACCAAAATATGGAATCTTTGGGTTTGTCAAATACTACATTACTGGGTTCATTTACTATTGCATATTGTGTACCTAATCTATTCCACTGATCCACCACTTTATTTCTTAGCCAGTATCAGATTGTTTTGATGATTGCTACTTTGTAATCTAGTTTGAAATCTGGTACTGTTAAGCTGCCATCCTTCACAATTTTTTTCATTCATACTTTTGATATCCTTGGCTTCTTGTTCTTCTAGATGAATTTTGTTATTATTTTTCTAGCTCTATAAAATGGTTTTTTGGTAATTTGATTGGAATGGCACTAAATAAGTAAGTTAATTTAGTAGAATTGTCATTTTTATTATATTGACTCAGCTGACCCATGAGCAATTAATATTTCTTCAGTTGTTTAGATCTGATTTTATTTGTGCAAAAAGCATTTTGTAATTGTGTTCACAAAGTTCCTGAGTTTGTCTTGGCAGATGGATTCCAAATTTTTTTTATATTGTCTGCAGTTATTTTAAATGGAATTTCTCTTTCTATCTCTTCCTGCTGGATTTTCTTGGTAATACATAGAAATGCTGATTATTTGTGTGGGTTCATTTTATTTCCTGTAACTTTGCTGAAGTTGATAATTATTCAACTAATTTTTTAGTTAATTTTCTAGGATTTTCTAAGTATACCATCATATCATCTGCAAAGAGTGACGGTTTTGTTTCCTTATGGCCTATTCTGATTCCTTCAATTTCATTTTTTTGTCTTATTGCAATAGCTAGCTTTTCTAGAACAATATTATAGTGGTAATAATGGACTTTCTTGCTTAACCCCTGATCTTACTGGAAAGCTTCAAGCTTATTCCCATTACAGATAATGCTTGCTGATGGTTTCATATAAATAGTATTTATCATTTTAAGGAAATCTCCATTTATTCTTATGCTTTCTGGTGTTTTTAATAGGAATGAATGTTGTATTTTGTCAAAAGGGGTTTTTTTTTGCATCTATTGAGATAATCATATGATTTTTGTTGGTTTTATTATTGAAATGGTCAGTTATGCTCATAGTTTTCCTAATATTGAACCAGCCCTGCGTTCCTGGCATAAATCCCACCTGGTCATAATGTATCGTATTTGTGATATTGTAAGCTCCTTGTTGGTATTTTATTCAAAACATTTGCATCAATATTCATTAGGAAAATTGGTCTACAGTTTTCTTTCTCTGTTTTGGCTCTTCCTGTTATCAACACCATATTAGTGCCGTAAAAGGAATTTGGTAGGACTCCTTTTCCTCTTTTTCCAAATAGATTATATAATATTGGAATTAATTGTTATTTAAATGTTTGGTAGAATTCACTTATAAATCCATTTGATCCTAGGGATTTTTTTCTTATGGAGCTCAATATGGTTTGTTCAATTTCTTTTTCTAAAATAGGTTTATTTAAGTATTTTATTTTTTCTTTTGTTTTTTTTTTTCATTTATCTAATATATTTAGTTTTCAGCATTGATTTTCACAAGAGTTTGAATTACAAATTTTCTCTTCATTTCTACCCTCCTGCCCATTCTAAGATGGCATATATTCTGGTTGCCCCATTCCCCAGCCAGCCCTCCCTTCTGTCACCCCACTCCCTTCTCATCCACTTTTCCCTTACTTTCTTGTAGGGCAAGATAAATTTCTATGCCCCATTGCCTGAGTATCTTATTTCCTAGTTGCCTGCAAAAACTTTTTTTTTCGAACATCTGTTTTTAAAACTTTTTGAGTCCCAAATTCTCTCCCCTCTTCCATCCCCTCTCCCCCTCCCTAAGAAGGCAAGCAATTCAACGTAGGCCACACATGTATCATTGTGTAAAACACTTCCACGATACATGTTGTGAAAGACTAACTATTTTGTGCCTTCCTAACCTATCCCCCTTTATTGAATTTTCTCCCTTGACCCTGTCCCTTTTTGAAAGTGTTTGTTTTTTATTACCTCCCCCCCCCAATCTGCCCTCCCTTCTGTTGTCCCCCCCTTTTTTTTCTTCTTCCTCCTTCTTTCCTGTGGGGTAAGATACC
>CM053623.1:413174356-413189827 GCA_028646595.1 Phalanger gymnotis
ATGAGAGCAAGATTCACTCATTCCCCCTCACCTGCCCCCACTTCCCTTCCTACAGAACTGCTTTTTCCTCTACTTCTCTAACTTGCTTTTCCAAATCCTTTTTGAGCTCTTCCATGGCCTGAGCCCAGTTCATGTTTTTCATGGAGGCTTTTGAGGTAGGCTCTTTGACTTTGTTGACTTCTTCTGTCTGTATGTTTTGTTCTTCTTTGTCACCAAAGAAAGATTCCAAAGTCTTGAGACTTAATCCGGGTGTGTTTTCATTGCCTGGCCATGTTCCCAGCCAACTGAGTTTTTTGTTGAGGTATGACTGCTTGTAGAGTAGAGAATACTTTGTTCCTAGCTAGAGGGGCTGTGCCGTTGATTTCAGAGGTATTTCTATACAGCAAGCTCTGCCACACCAGCACTCCTTCTTCCCCAAGAACCGCCAACCAGGACTGTACTCAGATCTTCAGCAGGCTCTGCACTCCTGCTCTGATCTGCCACTTAATTCCTCCCACCAGGTGGGCCTGGGGCCAGAAGCAACTGCAGCTGTAGTTCTGTAGCTGCACCACCCCTGCTGCCCCTGGGGTGATGGCCAAACCGCGAACTCTTTTCACTCTGTCCCCCGCAGCTTTTCCCACTAACCTCCTCTGTTGTCTTTGCTGTTTGTGGGTCGAGAAGTCTGATAACTGCCACAGCTTACTGATTCAGGGTGCTAGGGCCTGTTCTGCCTGGCTCCTGGTCTGGTTGGTGCTGCTACCGCCCACTCTGGGCTCCCTCTCCCTTCCACTCTGTGCGTGATACACCTTACTCAGCAACCATCCAGGCTTGCTGGGCTGGATCCCTGCTTCCCTCTGCTATTTTGTGGGTTCTGCAGTTCTAGAATTTGTTCAAAGCCATTTTTTATAGGTTTTTGGAGGGACCTGGGGGGGAGCTCATGCAAGTCCCTGCTTTCCAGCCACTGTCTTGTCTCCCCACCTTCCCCAATAATTGCTTCTCTCTTTTAATTGGGTGTTTTTTGCTTTTTTTTTTGTCAGAGATTATGATTGCTACCCCTGCTTTTTATTTTTTTTTTAAACCTCAGCTGGAGTATAATAGATTCTGCTCCAATCCCTTATTTTCACTCTGTGTCTTTCTGTTTTAGGTGTGTTTCTTGTAAACAACTTATTGTCTGGCTTTTAATCTGTTCTCTGTCCAGTCACATTCACAGTTATGATTATAAACTGTATATTTCCCTCCTCCTATTTTTTCCCCTGTTTATCCTTCTCTCTCTTTTTACCTGTCCCTCCTTAAAAGTCCATTTTGCTTCTGACCATTACCTCCCTTAATTTATCATCTGTTCTGTCAGCCTCTCTCCCTTTCTCTTATCCCCTCTCTCTCCAACTTCCCGGTAGGTTAAGATAGATTTCTATACCCAACTGAGTGTGTATGTCAGTATGTCAGTTGAGCCAGTTCTGATGAATGTAAGATTTAAGCATCATCCATCACCCACTTCCTTTCTTTCTCTTTATTTTAGAAGCTTTGCCTTATATGCCTTCCTTTATGTGAGGTAATTTTCCTCATTTTATCTCATCTTCCCCCCTCTCTCAGTGAATTCCTCTTTCACAACCTTAATTTTTTTTTAAAAATCATCTCATAATAGTCATTTCACACCCATGCTCTCTGTGTATACTCTTTCTCAGTGCTCTTAATAATGACAAAGTTCTTAGGAGTTAAAATTATCATCTGTCCACATAGGAATGTAAACATTTTAACATTATTGTTTCCCTTATTATTTCTCTTTCATGTTTACCTTTTTATGCTTCTCTTGAGTCTTGTATTTGAAAATCAAATTTTCTATTCAGCTCTGGTCTTTTCATCAGAAATGTTTGAGAGTCTTTCCCCTGAAGAATTATACTTTTTTGCAGGTAAGTTGTTCTTGATTGTAATCCTAGCTCTGTTGCCTTTTGGAATATCATATTCCAAGCCCTCCAGTCCTTTAATGTGTGGAAGCTGCTAAATCTTGTGAGATCCTGATTGTGGTTTCATGATATCTGAATTGTTTCTTTCTGGCTGTTTGCAATATTTTTCTCCTTGGCCTGGGATCTGTGGAATTTGGTTATAATATTCCTGGGAGTTTTCATTTTGGTATTTCTTTTAAGGGAGGTGATTGGTAGATTCTTCTAGTTTCTATTTTACTCTCTGGTTCTAGAATGTCAAGGCAGCTTTCCTTCATAATTTCTCGAAAGATGATGTCTAGGCTCTTTTTTTGTTCATGACTTTCAGATAGTCTAGTAATTCTTAAATTCTTTCTCCTGGATCTATTTTCCAGGACAGCTGTTTTTCTGATGACATATTTCACATTTTCTTTTATTTTCTCGTTCTTATGATTTTGTTATTAGCTTCCACTTGCCCACTTAAAATTTTTAATGAATTATTTTCTTCAATGAGCTTTTATACCTCTTTTTCCCATCTGGTCAATTCTGCTTTTAAATGAGTTCTTTTCTTTAGTGATTTTTTTGGTGCCTCTTTTACCATTTGGAGAATTCTGTTCTTTTAAGGTGTTATTTTTCTTCAGTATTTTTTGTGCCTCTTTCCCCAAGATCTTGACACTCTTTTCATAATTTTCTTATCTCACTCTCATTTTTCTCCTAATTTTTCCTCTATCTCTCTAATTTGATTTTTTAAAATCCTTTTTTACCTCTTCCAGGATTTGTGTGTACATGTGTTAGTGTGTGTGTTTGCCTTTGACCAATTCACATTTTTCTTTGAAGTTTTGCATGTAGTTGTTTTGACTTCATTGTCATCTTCTCAGTTTGTGTCTTGCTCTTCCTTGTGACCACAGTGACTTTTTATGATCAGATTCTTTTTTTGTTGTTGTTTGCTCATTTCTCCAGCCCTGACTTTTAATTCTATGTTAAAATTGAGCCCTGCTACCAGGATAAAGAGGGCCCTCTTCCAAGCTTCAGGTCTTTCTTGCTGCTGTTTTCAGAACTAGCTCTGAGGATCTGTAGGTTTTTAGGATTTCCAAGGCTGTATGCTCTAATGAGAGGTGAGATCACTGCTCTCCTGACAACCGTATTTCAGTATAATTGATTCTGTAAATCTGTTTATTTTATTTTTATGTATTGAAAAGCATTATTCTGCAAAGAGATCCATTGGCTTCATTAGGCTGTCAAAAAGTCTATGTGTTAAGAAAAAAAAGTTAAGAATTTATCTCGATTCTAGAGTCTGTTCTTTATCCACTCATTCATGCTGCTTCTATTTAGAATTATAGAATCTTTGAATTAGAAATCAGCCCAGAGGTCCTTAAATCTACCAGTGAATTTGAATGAAGACATAGGTGGTATTGCTTATCAAGTTTGTGAATGACACAAAGCTAGGAGGAGCAATAACGTTATTTTGAATGACAGAATCAAAACCTTAAAGTCTTTCAGCATATTGAAGGATTGACTGAAATCATTAAGATAAAATTTTAGAGTAATAAATGTGAAGTCTGATATTTATGTTAAAAAATCAACTGTATCAGCAACAGGATGGGGGAAATGTAGCTAGGTAGCAGTTCAGGTGAAAAAGACAGAGATTTTAGTGGGCTACATACCGTATATGATGCAAAGTGTGATAAGGCTACTAAAAATGCCAAACCAAACTTTAGAGTTTCAAGAATATGTGATTTTGTCAGTGTGTGTATTCCCACAATGACTATTAGTAGTAGATGGTCTTAGAGGATTACTTATGGCCAATCTAATAATAATGAGCTTCCTTTGACTTAACTAAACTGGTCCTCAGATGATGGACAGTCTATTATTGGGCCATTTTTGAAACTTTCAGCTAGTTAGGACTGCCAAAGCTTATATTCTGCTGGTATTGCCTTTTAAAACAGGGTCATATCCATGCTACCATGAAGCATTGGAATAAGACTTTAGTAGATAGAGTAATGTGAACTTACATTACATTAATGAGAACATACTGTAAAGACATAAAGGAGAAATAATCATACTGTATTTTGCCCTGCTTCTATCACATCTGGAATATTTGTATTCAGTTCCAGGTGCCACATTTTAGAAAAGACACTGAGAAAAGCTAAAAGTACATCCAGATGTAGACAGTAAGGATCATGAGGTTCTTGAAACCAGGTCATCCTTCATTTAAAATTTTTTTTTTTATTATGAGCTTAACAATCTTCAACTAACAAAAAGTATTTTAATAGAGCAAGAGGAGCTTATATATGAAATCTTAAATTTATTTCAACCACAGTTTGTTTTCAGTGTTTACGTTAAATTTAATGAGGTATTAATAAAACTGTTCTTTATTCCCTTTGGAACTTTTTGTTTTATTTGTATATTCTAAAACATGTTTTATTGATGCTCTTTTCTTTAAAATGTATTAAATATCATTATCACTATCCAATAATTCTCCCCCAACCCCTGCTCCAACCAATAGATGCTTTGTCCTGTGTTAAGTAAACTCAAGCAAAACATATAAACATGTTGGCCAGGGAGAATACAAAAAGAGGATTCTATATGAAATGGTGATTCTCCATTTCACTGGTTGCTTTTTTTAAAAGTATACAATAAATTCTACATTCTATAATCAAAACTCTTACTTTTCTGCTTCATTCTGAACTTACTTATGTGTATTTTTAAAAATGTTCTAATTGCCCTCTTTTTTTTTTCCTTTCTATTGCTAACCTATTTCCATCCCTATTTCTCTCTCCCTTGCTGAGTGAAATTTTAAAGAAGGTTTAAAAAAAAACAACCTTGAACAAATATACATTATCAAGCAAAATGGATCCATACTGGCCACATACAAAAATGTATGCTTCTGTGTTGTTGTTGTTGTTGTTGTCATTCAGTTGTTTCCATCATATCCCACTCATCATGACCCCATTTGTTTTTTTTTTTTTTTTTGTTGTTGTTGTTGTTGTTGTTTTTTGCCCAAGACACTAGATTGGTTTGCCATTTCCTTCTCCAGCTCATTTTACGATTGAGGAACCGAGACAAAGAGAGTTAAATGACTTGCTCAGTCACACAGCTAGTAAAAGTCTGTGGCCAGATTTGAACTCACGAAGATGAGTCTTCCTGACTATCCATTCATTGTGCCTAGCTGCCTTTGTAGCTTATGACTTCTCTGTTCAGGAGATGGGTGACATGCTTCATCTAAGGTCATTGCATTGATCAGAGTTCTTCTTTTATAAATTGTTCCTCTGGTTCTGCCCACTTTACATCAGTTTGTATTACTCATTATGGTAATATGTATTTACTGTTTATGCCTTTTCCCATTATTTGCAGTATGTCTGTGCTCTAAGACATGGCCAGTTTTTTTTTTTAATTCCATATAGTGCTGAAAAATATGTGTATTACTTAGCAGTCCCATTTAGAACACGTTTAGCTCTAGTTTCTCCAGAAATTTCTTCAATTTTATATTTTCTTTTGTTTGCCTTTGTTAGATTTGTCCCAAACTGAGAGGAACATTAGTTTCCTGCTATTAATGTCTTTTTGCAATTCATTTAATTTTTCCTTTATGAATTTAGATGCTAAGGCATTTGGATAGTATGTAAGTTTAATGTTGGTATTGGTTTGTTGCCTGTGGTTCCTTTCAGTGTTATATAGTTTCATGTTTATCTCTTTATGTTGTAAATTTTTGTTTTTGCATTGTCTAATAACATTATTCCAACTCCTGCTTTTTGAGATTCACCTGATGCATAGTCAGTTTTGTTCTAGTCACACATTTTTTCATTCTGTGTTTGTCTTTGCTTTTTAGGTATTTCTTGTTAGTAACAGATTGCAGAGGCTTTGTTTTCTTATCCAATCTGTGACTCTTCTTTGTTTTCTGATAGTTCAGTCCATTCACATTTAAAGTTATGAGAGTTGATGTATATTTTCCTTCATTTGTCTCTCTATTTTTTTTTAATTAGAATTTTTAAAGCTTCACTTCCCCTGTGAAGACAGTGGTTTGTCCCTTCTGGTTTCTTTTTTTTTTCCTTGGGGGGTGGGGTGGGGCTTAACCTTCTTTAAAGCAATACTTTTCTTATAGGCTCTCTTCCCTTTAACTCCTTCCTCTTCCCTGGCCCCCCAACAGGAGCTCTGATTCTCTTGAGGAAGATTAGTGTTCATGGAAGCACAACATTCTCTCAGAGTTAGTGTTCCTTCTAAGCATTGTAGATTATACTCATTGTAAAGTCCCCATTTCCCATCATAGAATATCTTTCCCATTCCATGGGTAGCTAGTAAGTGAGACCCCCTCCTACTACCATTAAATTGAGTTTCTTCCCCTTCTTTCCCCCTATTTAAATTCCTTCCTTTGCTACCTCACTCATTCTTCTGAAGGTTTTCTTATTCCTGAGAAACTGTAGATGCTATTTTCCCTTCATTGTTTATCATTGACTTGATTAGTGCATATCACATATCACCCTTTCACTTCTTCCTTCCCTCTTCTCTTTTATGCGCCTTCTCATTCTGCAGTGTAGTCCCACACAAAAGATTGATTCATCTGCAGACAGGGTATTACAAGCTTTAATCTGGTATTTCAAGTCTTCTCCTTTGTCATCAGTTGTTCCATTGAAGTTCCTCTTTCACTCTTGTCTCTCTGTGTACTTTTATTTATTTATTTTAATAATATTTTAGTTTTTCCAATTGCCTGTAAAAACATTTTTAACATTCATTGTTAAAAATTTTTAAAATTTTGAGTTCTAAATTCTCTCCTTCCCTCTCTATTCTCCTCTCTGAGGTGATAAACAATTTAACATAGTGCATTTGATATATATGCATATGTGTGCAGGCATTCAAAACATTATTTCCTTATTAGTCATGTTGTGAAAGAAAACATTTCTCACTCTCCGTCCCAAAAAAAAAAACCTAAGAAAAATAAAGTTTAAAAATATGCTTTGATCTGCATTCAGACTCTATCAGTTCTTTCTCTGGAGCTGGTTAATATTTTTCATCATAAGTCCACCAGAATTGTCTTGGGTCGTTATATTGCCGAGAATAGCTACAATAGTGCTGTTACTGGGTACAATATTTTCCTGATTCTGTTCACTGCACTTTGACAGGGTATATCACCTTGTATTGTATCATGAGCCTCTTTGCTCTTCTGAATATATTCCATTTACTCCTCTGGTTTTTGTTGGGTGCAGAATAGTCTTATATTATTCAAATTTCCTTTCCTTTGGAGATCTTTCTCCTGGTTGCTTGCAGAATTTGTCTTTGGAATTGCTAATATTAATCATTATGTCTTTGGGAGTTTGCAATATAAGGGTTTTTTTACCCCCTGAGGTGACCTGTGGATTCTTTTGATTGGTGTTTGTTTTCTGTGTTTAGAAGTTCTGGGCAGTTTTCCTGTATTGTTTTTTGCATTATGGTGTTCAAGTTTTTGACTTGTGCCCTTCTGGGAGCCCTAAAATCCATAAGTTGTCTTTATGCATCTTTTTTTCATGTTTTGCTTATATAGAGGTCATATTTTCTCTTAACATTATTGCTTTTTGCTTCTCTTCCAGATTGTCCTTCTGTGTATTTGCATCAGTGTATTTGTGTTTGCATATCACTTACTAGATGATACAGTGGATAAAGAGTACCAGGCCTGGAATCAGGAAGACCTGAGTTCAAATCCAGCTTCAGACACTGGCTAGCTGTGTGACCTTGGGCAAGTCACTCAATGTCTATTTGCCTCAATTTCCTCATCTGTAAAATGTGGGTAATAATAGCACTTCCCTCTCAAGGCTTGTTGTGAGGATCAAATGAGATCATAGTTGTAAAGCATTTAACTTAGTGTCTAACATACTATACTATATAAATGTTAGTTGTTATTATCATTATTTAGAAATCCTTAGACTCATTTAGCAGATCTGGAGGCCATATTCTCTTCTGTTTTTAATATTTCTTTTGATCTATCTGCTTGTACTCAAGGTTTTAAGCTGAGTTTTCTTACTTCTGAGATCTTTGGTAACATTAGCCTTTTTCTTTATTACCTCTTATCACTCATTTTTTGACTCTTCCTTTGATTGCTGTCCTTTACCCCCACCCTCACATTCCTGACAGCTAGACCTCAAAGCTCTCTCAGCTTCTTTTCATGCTGAAAAATTCCCTTTTCACTGGCCTCTGCTAGATGCTAGTCTCCTTTCCTTTAGGCTTTGTGGAGTCTTTAAAGTCTCTGAAGTCTTTTAAAGTTTTCCTTTACATATTTTGGATCATCATATAAGTTGTTCTTCTGCTCATTTCATTCTGCATCATTTCATACAAAGTCTTCCTTAGTTTTTTTCTGAATCGGTTATGTTCATTTTTCACGAGGCAAAAATATGCCATTATATTCGCATGCCATATTTTCTTCAGTTTTCTCCCAACTTAAGGCCATCCATGGTGTTTTAAGTTCTTTACTGTAACAAAAAGGGCTTCTATAAATATTTTTGTATGTAGGAATCTTTTTTTGTCTTTTTCTTTAGTGATGTGTGTGGTATAACAGTGGTATCACTGGATCGAAGAATGTGTATAGTTCATTGACCTTTTTGGTCCAAGTTGCTTTCCTTAGCACATGGTTGGACTAGTTCACTGTTCCAACAATGTATTAGTGTGACCTACTATCTATAACCCCCTTCCACATTGACTATTCTCACCTTTTGTTATCTTTGCCAGCTTATAAGGTGTGAGATGAAATTTCAGGATTGTTTTAATTTTCATTTCTCTTTGTTAGTAATTTAGAACATTATTTCATATTATTTCTAATAGTTTACAAATCTTTTGAAAACTGTTCATATCCTTTGATCACTTATCCATTGAGGAATGGCCTTTGTCCTCATATTTATTTTTGGTTAGTTTATGAATCTTGGATATTAGATCCTTTTCATTAATATTTCATATGAAGATTTATTTTCATATCTATTGTGTGCCCTTTTATTCTTGGTGTATTAATTTTGTGTTGCTAAACATTTTCATTTTCATGTTATTGAAATTATCTTTTGTGATTTCCTGTATCCTTTATTTGGTTAAGAATTTACCCCCTGGACATAACTAAAAAGTATTTTATCTTATTCTCTTTCAATTTGTCTATGGCATGATCTGTATGTAGAGGCAGGTAGGTGGCACAGTAGGTAGAATGTTGGACCTGAAGTTAGGAAGAACTCAGTTCAAATCTGGTCTCAGACATTTTTAGCTCTATGACCTTAGGCAAGGCTCTTAACTTCTGTCTGCTCAGTTTCCTTATCTGTAAAACGTGGATATTAATAACATTTTCTTCCCAGGGTTTTTGTGAATGAAGTAATATTTGTAAAGTGCTTTACAAGCCTTAGTGCAATGTATGAATGCTAGTTATTAACTTCATTGTTATTATTATCGTGTATCCATTTTGTGTTTATTATAGTATATGTTGTAAGATACTGACTTAAACCTAATTTCGGACAGACTGCTATCCAGTGTTCCCTTCAGATCCAAGTATTCCTAAGGCACTGTTGGGGCCCTTTCTTTTCTCTGCTTAATAAACCCAATGTCTTCTTATTACCTCTAGCATTGATTACAAAGCACTCAGGCATTTGAAGCCATTCTACCTTTTAAAGTTTGTTCTACATTATTCCCTTCTAGACTCACTTTATATTCTAGCCAAATTGCCCTCATTGTAGTTTTCCCTTGTCAATGTGTTTAACACAACTAGTCTCCATGCCTGAATAGACTCCTTCCTTACCTTCACTTCTTGGAGTCCCTATTTTCCTTCAAAGCTCAAATGCCACCTCTGACATGAGGCCTTTCTTGATCTCCTCAGTTGCTCCCTCATTACTTTTTTTTTGTATATACTTACATGTGTACGTCTTTCCCTTCAATAGGATGTAGGTTCCTTGAGGACACGGACTGTTTCATTTATATGTAGGTGTTCTCAGTGCCTAGCTTAGTGCCCAGCACAGCTCATTGGTTTGTTGAAGGAGGCAAGAAACTTGATACATGGCAGTGTATATAGTTGGCTTTGTCAATCTTAGGGGCAGGATTGTAAAGTGTAGAAAGTAAGACCAGAACAGAGTTAATATCCTGGGAGAACAGGGAGAGGTAGAGTGACTAGAAGAGCTGAAATTTATGAAGAATGAGGCAGAGCAAGAGCTGGGTTAGAGGCTGTGATCCAAGAGAAGGATTTCAGGATTCTAGGTCATAGAAGTAGAACAGTTTAACATGTGATGGTGAAAGGTATAACATTCCTATGTGTGGCTGAGTTAAAGTGAAGGTGCAACAAAGTAGTAAACTACTACTAAAATTTTGTGTTGGGGGCAACTAGATGGCGCAGTGAGTAGAGCACCGGCCTTGGAGTCAGGAGGACCTGAGTTCAAATGTGGCCTTAGACATTTGACACATTAATAGCTGTGTGACTTTGGGCAAGTTACTTAATCCCAATTGCCCTGCCTTCTCTCCTCAAAAACAAATGTTAAAAAAAAAAAAGAAAAAAAAACTTTGCATTTATTTTCTTTTTATTTATTCTTTATATGCTTATATAAAAATTAACTATAAAGTATATGAGGTTATATTTATATACTTTGCATACTTATATAATGTCTTTCCCATTAGAATATAAGCTCCTTGTGTATAAGGTTTTTTAATTTCTCATATTTGTATCTCTTGCTCCTAGAACACAGTAGGTATTTAAGGAAGGCTTGTAGATGGATTAGATTAATAAAATTGTACTTTCTTTGCAAATTTCTGAATAGGAATCCAATTATGCCAACTTCTTACATTTCCATGAACAAATTATTTTCAAGACCATATAGTACAGTATTTAATGAAAGAACTTATGCCTGGAGTAAGAGCATATTCTTTACAAAAGAAAATGGGTATTTTGTGGCAAGTTATTTTGTTTTGTGGGACCCAGATTTGGTCCAAGGTTTCCTGTTCCATTCTGCTGTTAGTCAATAGCTATTGTTCATATGTTTCAAAATTCTCCAGTGCCAGAGGATCAAGTAAGGAAATTTGAAGCAAGACGATAAAGCTTAACAACTTATACAAACTCAGCATAGTTATAATGTCAATTTAAACGCATACTGACAGTGAAGCTGTGTTTGCAATATGCCCCAGCCCTCTGGGGATGATAGAAATGAAGGATTAGTTATTTACACCATACTAAAGCATAAGGAAAGTAAAAGAAACAGTTCGTTGTTAAGGAGCTCACATGTTGATGTGGGATATTGTTGTCCAGTCATTTCGGTTGTGTCCGACTCTTCATGACCCCATTTGGAGATTTCTTGGCAAAGATACTAAAGTGGTTTGCTATTTCCTTCTCCAGCTCGTTTGATGAGGAAACTGAGTTTTCCTGACCCTGAGCCTGGCACTCTATCTACAATGCCACCTTGTTGCTCTAAATAGAACTTGTAGTACTTACCTCCCAGTAGTCTGTGGAGTAAATATGATTGGCGTTATTATTCCCATTTTACAGATGAGGAAACTGAGGCTAAGCACCTTGCTTAGGGTCACATAGGTATTAAGTGCCAGAGGTGGGATTTGAACCCGGTTTTCTCCTGACTCCAGATCCAACACTCTTTCAGCTGTATTATGATTCATCACAACCCAAGATTAGTAACATGGAAAACAACAGTAATAGCAGCTAACATTTACAAAGTACTTTAAGGTTTGCAAATTGCTTTACACATATTATCTCATCTTATCCTCACAACCACCCTGGGAGGTACATAGTACTGTTATCCACATTTTACAGATGAGTAAACTGAAGAAAACAGGTTAAGTGACTTGCCCAGGGTTACATAGCTAGTCAAAGTCTGAGGCTGGATTTGAACTCCCATCTTCCTGACTCCAGGTCGAGCACCCTATTTACTGTGCCACTTACTGCCTTTAAAGATCTCCAGCAAGAGACTGAAAAGCAGTGTTCAGACAAGTAGAAAGAGAAGTAAGATAGAGCTGTGTCACTAAAAAAAAACCTGGAGGAAAGTTAGTATCCAGAAGAAGGTGATCAACAGTGTCAAAGCTTCAGAGTTCTCACATCGATAAGAAAATATTGTCCTCTCCTAATGAACTTTCGCACTGTGCTGTGTGACATAGCACAAACCTGACATAAAACCCCTGGTGGGAGTTTCACAGAAAGGGTGAGCTTGGAGATTAGTTCAGTCTCTCTTCACTTGAGAAATGAGGGAATAAAGACCCAGAGAGGAAAAGAGGTCTATTCCCCAGCTCTGACCTTCCAGAATACCATTCAGTGCTCTTGCTCGTGTCTGAATGGAGGATTTATGTTCTGTTTTGTGCTCCTCTGCCCACTCCCACTGGCTAGTATATGGGTTCTACCTATTTCCCTCCTGCTCCACTGGAGTAATTGCTACACATATGTCCTGTAGAAGGGCTTGGTTGTAGAAAATGTTAAGCCAAGGAAAGTGGAGTTTCTCGTGTTCCTGGAGCTCTCCTTCTAAGATGGGCAAAACAAATTGAGTAACATACACCATATTTTGTCAACCAGATCCAGTCATTAAGGTCTTAATGATTTTCTGACATTTATATTGACAAAGTAAGTAGTATATGCTTTGCTCATTTGAGGTTTGCTTTTGAGATAAAATTTGAGAGGTTACTGAGGGGAAAAGGCCTCGAGAAGGCCAGGAGGTTATATTAGGAGGTAAAAAGACTGGGTTCCAGGTTTTAAAAAAAGAGGGAGAAAGAAAAAAGCAAGTGACAAAAAAGAGCTATGGCTCCAGCAGAGAAAATGAGAAGCAGACATCATATTCCCCCAAACCATAGCTGGTAATCTGGTCTCTCAGTTGTCAATATATTCTCTAAAATATGGGAGAAAGAAAGCAATCCGTTCTGATTATTTTAGAAATTTTCTAATCAGTAAATTCTAACCAAAGATTTAATCCTAATCAGTTACCGAGGCACTAATGAGAAGCAAATAGTACATATTTCACAAACAGAAACCATAAGGAGAAGCAGCTGGCTCTCTGGAACATGTCAGGATACACTCTGTTGCATTAAAATTAAACAAGCTTTATAAATTACTTTCCTTTTAAAACAATTAAAGAGGTACTGGTAATTTAAACATCGTCACCCCACGTCCTCTCCACCCACCCTCATTCTATAATTAGCAAACTTCCTTCATCTAAGACTTCATCTTATACTTCTTTCACTTTTCCCGGCTTCTCACATTCATAGAAAACTGGCACTCCCTGGAAGACACTGCATCCCTGGCTATTTCTCCTGGATTGGCTGTGCTTTCTCTCACTTCCACAAACACATAACTGTGGGGAGGGGGGAGCAGAGACAGACAGAGAGAGAAGGGAGACTATTTGCTTCTCAAGGGAGGGCAGTTCCAGACCCACCTTCAGCTGCTGCCATTCAGCCATCTCTCCTCCTTTAAGGTTCACTTCTTGATCTGTCTTCATTACCATGTTCAGAAGCTTGTTGCAGTTATCTCCCAGGGCCCAAATAAAAATGAATTCAGCACCTGGTTCAGTCTTATTCTGTATCCCCTGGTTCCTGTCAAGCTGTTGACAGACCCATTCTGATCTCTTAAATTCTGTAGTAAAGGTCTTCCAACCACCCGGTGCCATGCTGTCTTTTCCAGTTTATCTCCCTTTTGGACAACTCCAGTTTTTAGGAAGGTTTTCCTTTCATTAAACTACTAGATCTGCCTCTACAGCTTAAAGGATCACAGGATTTTAAGAGTTGTGAAGGACCTTGGAAATGATCTAATCTAACTCCCCCTCCATGTTACAGTTAAGGAAACTGAGGCCCAAAAATGTTAACTAATTTTTCCAAGATTGTGCAGGTAGTAAGCAGCAGAATTAGAGCTCAAATTCAGATGCCACTGATTCCAGCTGACAGCTCCCATGTATTGCTTCTTGTCTTGCCATCTGAGGAAAGCTAAACAAGTCTGATTCTTGAAATTCCCTATTATAAAAACATAATAGGAAAAGCTGTCCTTAAAAGTTAATACTTGGTATTTGTAAGGTCCTGGATACTTGGGCTCGGACTTTGCTTGCATGGCTGAGCTACCTTCTATAAGCTTCCCACTTGATTTCTTTCTCTATTCTCAGATAAGGCCCATTCTGTACATGGGATTCATTTAGCCTACCAAGAAGACACTTTTAGGGGCAGAATCTAGATATTTAGCAGTATGAAGTACACTTGGAATTCATAGGATTTTAAGCTGCAGGAAGACTTAGAGGTCCTCTCTTCTAGTCCCCTCATTATACAGATGAGAGAACTGAGGCCCAGAGAGAGAAAAAGGAACTTGCCAAAGGTTACCAATGTAGCAAATGAGAGAGAGGGAGTTTTTTCTAATGCAGCTCCTACCACTCCAAATTCATTGCTTTCCTCTGGTATATTTACTAGGAAAATGAGTGAAAAAGAGATTTTTGGCTTAATTTTAAAATCTTCTTAAAAAGTGAAGCCAATCAGAAGTGGAATGAGTAGCCTCAGTAGATCTTCATTTCTTTAGATGATAAAGTGGAGAATGATTGAGTACTTGTTATAGAGGAGATTGCTGATCAGATACGGGTTGGACTAGATGATCCCTCTAGCTCTGTAATTCTGGAGAACAGTTCAAGAGTGATGTAAAGAAGGAATACTTTATGATGTTGAAGCTCCAAAAGAAATTTTAGGAGGAGAGAGATTTAGGTATTCAGTGTCTGCCAGAAGGTCTCAAGATCTCTAATGAAATTGAAGGGAAATGTTTCTCCTAGGACTCTGAATGTTCTCTGAATGCCTAAGAAAGACTATGATAGCAGACCACATTACAGGAAAATTTTTAGTACCCAAAGAATCTACTTGTGCTTTTAACCCAGACTGTTTTGTATCTCTAAAAGGATGTTTTATTGATTGCAGGTGGTGTGGCTAGAAAACCTTTATGGAAGTCCAATGGGTAATAATGGAAGATGCTGTTCCAATAAATAAGGTAAGGGAAATGTATTTGCTATTTTAAAAATGGAATTTGAAAAAGCAATATTCTCAGTCAAATTAATGTCATTACAAACAAAGCAAAAACCTATGACCCTCAATTTTGTTTCTACTTCTGATAACTAAGACCTATAAAAAACTTTTCGTGAAATGAAAATATGATACCTGTAGCACCTACCTCAGTGTATAGTGAGGCCTAGGCGATTTGGAATCAGTTCAGCGCTTAAGAGGTTATTGTGAGGATCAGATGAAGTAACATAAGTAAAAAAATTTATAAACCTTAAAATGCAATTTATATGTCAGCTTTTAAAAGTTGACTGTGTGTGTATTTATATATGTATAATATGTATTACGTAAAGTTCTTTGCAAAATCTAAAATACTATGTAATGCTATAAGTATTAGGGTTTTTTAAAAAAAAATTTCTTCTGTGAAAGTCAAACAGCATAACTCTGAGATTAAATGATATCGTCCAGCCAGTAACTATGGATAGAAGCCTAAAAGGGCATTGAAACAGTGGCAGAGAACTAAGTTTTTATTACTAGCTTTTTAATACTTCAAAATTTTGCTTAAAAAATTTCCAGTACAGTGCGTGTGTGTATATATACATATATATATATATATTTATATATGTGTGTGTGTGTGTGTATACACACA
>CM053623.1:413190327-413205990 GCA_028646595.1 Phalanger gymnotis
AACAAAGTATTTTGTCAAGAAAATAGAATATTTGAATACAGTTTCACAACATGAAAGACAATAAAAAAATGAGTTTCTCATTTTTCAATTACTATGGTATTTTTAAAATGTTATTGCCATAGCTAGAGAGATTTCAAAATGCTGTGGGTATGCCAGATAATTAAGAACTTGACTGTGGAATTCAGGTTCTAGTTTTTCATGTTTCTATGTTCTTAAAACATTTTCAAGTATCAGTGGTTCATAATTTACATTAGCCTTACACCTACCTAATCTGGAATGTAGGATTCAGTAAAAATTCTGTCCTGTGCTGTTTGTAAATGCCAGAACATGTACCAGAATGGCATGTTGAAGCCATCTGAAAAAAAAAAAAACAGAGATGGCGTTCAGAGAGAGAAAAGCCTTCCTGGGCCAAATTTTTTCCCAAGCATTAACTTTTCCAGTTCCTGGTTAGTTGGCAGCTTCAGAGAAGAGCTATCTCTCTGTTAGATATAATTTAGTAAATGACTTTCACAATAGACTATTCTTAAGAGAAACTTCAAGTGTTGTTTTATTTATATTGCAGTTAAAAGATGGTATTAGGGAGAAATAGCTCACAGTCAAACCCTTTTTTTTTTAGCTCCTCTCTCAGGAGTATGTCCAGAGAAAGACTCCCTGGTTGGTTGAAACTCATATGGAACATTTGTACTTTGAGATCTGTATTCAGTTTGCTGAGTGTTGATACAAATAAATATCAGATAGTTAAGCCAGGGGTGGTGGATGTGAGGCTAAACTTGAGGGAAAGATAGAGTAGAACTGCAGTCTTGACTCTGACAGGTCACCTAACTTCTCTGTACCCCAGTCTCCTCCTCTGTAAAACGTTGATAATACTGGGACTTGGGATCAGATCCCATAGATCCCACACTTCATGTGTGATATACTGCATATAAAGTACTCTGTCAGCCATCTTCATCATCATCATCTTAAGACAGGTCACCTTTTGTGAATTTGCCCCTATATTCTAGGGATAATCTTTGGGGCTTATAAACTTCTGTGTGCTAATTCCAGCTTTTAGTATTTGCTTGAATTCAGTGTGGCTCCTATTTATGGACTTCACCAAACCCCCTTCCCTACAACCACTTTTCTGTGATCTGCAACTTTTTGCTTCAGCTTGCACACATAGTCCTTCCTCCATATCTAGGAACCAAGTTATATTGATTCTACTTCAGCAACACCTTTGACATACCTTTCCTTTTTTCCATTCCTACACCGCCAGCTTAGTTTGAGCCCTGGTCACTTCTCCCTGTACTATTGCAATAATTTCCTAAATGATTTTCCTGCCTCAAATCTTTCATCTCTCTGATATGTCCCTTACATAGCTGGTGAAGTGATATTCCTAAAATACAGGTCAGATTATGTTGCTCCCTTGCTTTGTAAACTTCAGTGGCTCTCTCATCCATAAGGAAGGATCCGAGAATCAAATACAAAGCCTTCTTAGAGATTAGATAAAATAAGCTGGCATTCATTTGGCATTTACTGTGTGTCAGCACTATCTAAGCCTGGGGTACAAATATTAAAAAGCTAAACAGTTCCTGCCCTCAAGGTGCTTACATTTTAATGGGTTAAGACTTCCCATAAAGAGGAACTGGAAACAAGAGTGAGATACACTCCTGATAACTGAGGTGTGGAGATGACTGGGAAGTTGCAGAATGGCCTAATTTCCCACAAGATAACATGAGAAAGCTTACCTTTTCTTTGTTTAGCATTTAAATCTTTTCATAACCAACCGATAGTGTTGTTTTCCACCTCTAGTATTCCTAGAGATACTTTGTTATTTCTCTCCTTTATTCTTATCATACCCTACTTCATATCATACTTAATTGGTGTACATGTATCCCCTTAGGTTTCCTGAGGGTGGGGACTATTGCTTTGTCTTTGCATCTCCAGGAGACCTAGCTTGCTGCCTGACATATAATACAGCCTCTTAATAAATAAATGTTTGTGAACTAAAACATAAATTCATGTAAAATTATAGATAAAGCATAAGGAGGTGGAAATATGACTGATGAATATAACTATTTTGGCCAGTTCTTAAGTGATTTTGTATACCTACAACAACAACAACAAAAAAGAGGTCACCTGGTTTGTCTTTGCTTTATTTATCCCAACTGTAACCATAGATTTTTATCAGAAGAACTTATGGTTGTGGTGAAACCTACTTTTATTTCAATTTTCAATCTTATTGTATTTGAAGAATACAATTTATTTTCTTTAAAAATTGTTAAAATTTATTTTATTGATTATTATTTGTATTATCTTCCCTTCCTTTCTTGGCAATTGGAGTTAAATGACTTGCTCAAGGTCACACAGATAGTGTCTGAGACCAGATTTGAACTCTGGCCTTCCTGACTCCAGTGCTGGTGGTCTATCTATCAACTGTACCACCTAGTTGCCTCTATTATCTCTTATTTCTAAAAGTGTCATAAGATTATAGCTCTAGAGCTGGAAGGAACCATAAAGGCCATCTAGTTCAACCCTTTCATTATACAGATGAGGAAACTGAGGCCCAAAGAGGGTCAGTTCCCTATTCAGTGAGCTTTCCCTTGCAACAAATTTTTTAAAAAGTAGAATAAAGTAGTTCAGCAAAATCATCCAAAACATCAGCTGGAACTCACAGTATATGCAGTAGTCCACACATATAGACCCCACCTCTGCAAAAATGGGATCTGTTTTCTCAATTCTTTCCTGGGATAAGATTTGGGGAGATAAGATTTATTTTTAAAAAAAACTGTATATTATTTTGCCAGATCATCATAATGGTCTAGTTTATGGTCATAATCTGGGAACCAGCAATATCATGTACCAAACCTTACTAGGGAAACACATACACTTGTGGGTGTTTAATGGCAATTGAATTTTCCATATGAAACACTCTATCCAATATTATATTGACTGGTAGAGTAGAAACCTCAGATGAGAAGACTTGCTGTCCTATGGTATAGTGAAAGTGAGGGTATTGGCCCCAGCATAGTTGCAAAATACAGATGCCTGGGCAGAATAGATGGGATAGCAGCTGATTTTACATTGCCGTCAGACTTGGGCTTGTATTAGATTCCATTTTCCTCAACCTTTCTTGTATAAATAAGCAGTCTCTTGTCGTTTCTCTCCCTCTAGAACTTCAAGTGTTTAAAAGCAGCAGTGAATAGGAGCAAGGCTAACGTTGTAGTCAACTAGGTTGTGATCACTCTGCTCGAAGCCATGTTTACCATTGACTATCAGGCGGCATCATATAGTAGAACGAACACTCAGTTTTCAGTAAAAGGACCTGGGTTCACATCTCAATTCTGCTACCTATTACCTGGGAGACTTGGTTATTTAATTTCATGGGCCTTTGCTTCTCTATCTGTAAAATGAGAAGACTTGCCTAGATAATTTCTGAACTCCTTTCCATTGTGCAGGCAGGTCTCTTCAGGAATAAGCATATCTGAACCAGAAAAAGAGCCAGCTACTACCCTACAGGTTCTTCTGTATGACTATTTATTACCTGTAAGCTGTGTGGCATTTTTAGTTGCTGATGTTTAGAGGAATGCTCTCTTCTCTCAGAGCCTTATCTTTTTCTACTTCTGCTTTAGGATCAGTCAGTCAACAAACATTTATTACTATGTGCCAGGCACTGTGCTAAGCACTAGTATCAGGGACATATCCCTCATCCTCTGGTAGTTACAGGGCCTAGTTGCTTGTGGTGTCCAGGAACAGGGGTGGGGTGATAGGGTGAGGAGGAGGAAGGAGTTGTTACTCAGAGGGAACAAGCAAGTTGTCAGGGTCCGAGGTCTTTAGGGATGATTTTTAAGGCTTCCACTCTTACCAGTGTAACAATAGACTCTCATCAATGTAACAGAGCTGTAGTCCCTATTACTTCCAGGCTCCAAATACTCTCATTGGTTCATTTGTCCTCATTCTACGTGTAAACCTGTCTTTTCATTTAGATTTCATTTGTTTGTAAGTACTTTTGACCTCTTACAGTAGTAAAAGTAAAATAGTTTAATCCATAAATGGATGGTAATAGCAAGGAGATGAATCAGTAGCAAGTTATCATCAGCATTCATTACCCAAGCAATCTTCCTAATCTCTTCCCACTCCCACTTCCACAGGGACAGAAAGTTGTGAGTCTGATCTTTCCCACTTTCAAGGGAAAGAAAGGAAAAGGAAAGAAGGGAGAGGGGAGAGGTTAAGCTGTGTTGAAATACAAGCCTTGGGGCAGCTAGGTGGTGCAGTGAGTAGAGCACTGGCCCTGGAGTCAGGAGGACCTGAGTTCAAATCAGGCTCATACACTTGACACTTCCTAGCTATGTGATCTTGGGCAAGTCACTTAACCCCAATTGCCCTGCCTTCCCCTCTCAGGAAAAAAAAAAAAAAGAAAATGAAATGCAGGCCTTCCATCAAGGTACAAAAATACATCTCTTTATATCAGTACAAAGAGGGTTATGAGTAGCTAAGTCAAGTCAGCAAGCATTTATTGAGTATCTACTGTGTGCCGGGCCCTTTACTAAGTCCACAAACTTAGCTGCACAGAGGAAAGTAAAGGAGGATCAAGGAGGGTTTGTTGTCTTGGAGATTTTGCCTGTGGCTACCTAAAACTTCTGGTTCCATGTGGTATGGCATGAAGTAGTAAGAGGTTCTTCATGCTTGGGGCAGCAAGTTTGGTTCTTCAACTCTTTTGTCTCTCATTTGTTGTGGGATGGATGGGAAGTATATTACTGGTGGTGCTGAACTGATCCAACCATTGTAGGAAAAGAATTTGAAATTATGATTTTAAAAAGTCACTGAACTATACACACTCCAGAACCCAGTGATATCATTATTAAACATATACCCTAAGGAGGTCGAAGACAGGAGGAAAGGTCATGTATATAAAAAAGATGGCAGCCTTTTTTCTTTTCTTTTTTTAAAATTTTAGTTTTCAACATTCACTTTTATAAGATTTTGAGTTCTAAATTTTCCCCTTCCCTCCCCTCTCTCCTCTCCTCTCCTCTCCAAGGGAGCATGCCATCTGATATAGGCTATACATGTGCAGCATTTTTATTTTTATTTTTATTATTTATTTTTATTTTTATTATTTGATTTGATTTTGATCATTGCTTTAACAAATTGATTGTCTAACTGTACTGAGATGTGTAATTTGGAAATGACTGCCACAACAGTTACCAGTTGTTTCTTGGCCATTAAAATATAATCAGTTTAATTGTTTAATCAGTTTAATACTATTGAGTTTGTAATAGTATTGAGAGCTTAGCATTTTTAGCACTTCCCTCCCAAGGGTGTGCCTGGGTGCGTGTGTGAGTGCGTACGTGCGTGTGACGTCTGCGTATCTACAAACCTTTGGCCCCTTTTGGTTTATTAATCCTGAACCATATTTTCCAACATTTCACCATTCTCTTCTATACCTACCTTTGCATTGAAACCGCTGAGTGTATATATATATATATTGATTTTATTTGGAAGGTCTTACTGAGTTCTTCATAGAACTTCTCTGCCTTCTTGTCCTTTGCAATAGATATAGGTACCTAAGATTCAGTTATGTTCAAGGCAATCTTTTTGCAAATGTTCATCATGAGCACCACAACTTGAGATTATCAAGCGTCCCATGAAATGATGTTCTTTTTGCCTTTAGATGAACAGTAAAATCGACTCCATCATATCCTTTGTTGGCTATTCTAAGGAGAATCCATGAGCCATCCTTTCCTTTACTATGGATCCTGTTGTCTCCTGGTTTTACTTATATCAGTAATATTAAGACTTTTATGATGATTCACTTCTTCCCTTAGTATGTTAACTCATTGGTCATTAAACAAGGATCTAATATTTATAATACTGATAGTTAAATTAGTGGTTATAGGTGTTTTAAAAGGGATTGTGAGTCTTTACCCCCTCTGCCTTATTTTCTCTCACTTTGCCATAGCCACTACAGAAGCAGAAGTAGGCCAAACAGGATGGAGAGCCATGTCATATTTTTATTTGTTTCAGTTAGCTATACAAAATCAGGAGTAAGATCTTACATAAGGCCATTAGTATTTAACAAGGTAGAACCAAAGGTACTAACCAACAGTAAATAAGCAAAGAAAATGCTTTTGTTCTGTGTTCTTTCCCCAGTCATTATGATCACTCTCTTCTTGAATACAGGTTGTCGTTGGTAACATGCTGCATCATGCTTGTACTCACCATATGACTTTTCTTTTGGGTTTTGTCTTGTTTAGTTTTAATTTTTCTACTCTAGTTCTTTTCTAATGCCTCACCGGAGTATATGGTTGACCCTGGCTTCTCAAAGGTCATGTAAGTAGAATATAGACTCTAAAACAGAGGGTATTGTACCAGACTCTTATGGCAGTCTGGTGGAGCCTATGATACTATCTCAGAATAATGTCATTAAAGTCCTAAAATATAAAGGAAACCAATTGTATTGAAATTCACTTATCAGAATATTTTAAAACACAAATTCACAGGCCTCAGGTTAAGAACTTATGCTCCAAAAAGTTCTACCAAGCTCCTGAGCTTTGAGCATGAGCCTGGTGATAAACTGCCTACGTATTGTCTGGTCACCAGGTAGTGAATTTTTCAGCCATAGAAATTGGTGAGATAAATAAAAATATATGATGGTGTTCAGCCCTGTGTGACCTTGTACACTTTCTTCAGAGATTGTGATGGAAAAAGGGATTAACGGTACTAGGAATCACACGGTAGCCAAGTTCTATTTTAGGGAGATTAAGTCAGCAGATTTATGTAGGATGTGCTGAATTTGGAAGAGCCTAAATAGAGGAAGAGGCCAGCTAAAATACTGTAATGTTCAGGTGGGATTAGGGCATTGGCTATAGAAATGTTGGAGGAGGGGCATTTCTAAGAGGAATGAGGAAGGATGAATCAGATGACTTTTTGTGACTAAATCAATAGTTCTTAATCTGGGGTTTGTATACTTTAAAAAATGTTTTTTTTTTCTGTTTCACTATAATTGGTTTCCTTTATAGTCTCTATGTATTTTATCTTATGCTTTTAAAAACATTCTAAGATCCCATAAGCTTCATCAGACTTCCAAAAACATTCTAAGATCCCATAAGCTTCATCAGACTTCCAAAAACCAAATTAAAACCTCATGTATTAGATAATAGGTCAGGCATAAGTAGAGAAATCTAGAATGATGATCATTGAGAAAGGGGTTTTAGGATTGAATAGAAAGAAATCACATTTCATCTCAGAGGGTAGTAGTGATAGGAGTAGAAGTCAAATCACAGAAACTAAGGAGGTGGTATAAAGAAATGTATGGTGTAACATAGCTCACTTATTTGAAGAATTAGATATAAAAGGACAAGTTAAAATGTCTGTTTTGCAGAGGGATAATAAGGCTAAGTGAATTACTTTTTTTAGGTAATGGAGATTACCTAGTTGTTCCTTTTTCTGCCTCGTGATTGATTCTTCTTTCTGCTTTTGCTTAATCTTTTTAGAATAGGTGACTTTAAGACTAGAAAGCTTAACAGAAGTTGTGTCTTGGACCTACCACCTCAGCAGTGTTTATTAGAGTCACTAAACCAAACCTAGTTTATGAGACATAACCTAGTTAGCATATAGCCACAAAAAGTGGTTTCCAGAACTAATGTCCAAAAAACAAAGACCTGTTCTTGTGGGATAGTGAACTCTCAAAATCCAAGGACACAGTATTGGTAGTTTCTTTTATGCCAAGAGAAGCTTTTCCAAGTTATTGTTGTAACCTATGGACGGAATTTGTGTAATACTGGGAAGAGAGAATATAGCTATAACTGGATCTATTCCTTTTGATTTCACCTTACCTTGAAGTGTCTGTTCTACCAAATCCCATTGGCAATGCTGAATTCCTAATTTAGGAACCTATTAAATAACAGATCACGGACTCAATTGTAGTGATATTTCATGGATATATTTTAGATCATTTCCCTAATCCTGCATACCAACTTTTCTTTCCTTCTCCTCTAGCTCCTTTTCCCTTCCAGAATTTCCAGAATTTCTCCCTTATCTTGGTAATGCTTAGATTAAGTTAGGCTGCTCTATTGGTATTTAATAAATGCTTAATAATGATAGATTGTTCTGATTATGAAGGACCCTACAACTTTTCTTTAAACAGCTTTCAGAAAAAAGACTTACAGCTTTTCCTGCTGTACTTTCCTTCTGTTTGGCAGCTTCTTTTGCCAAGTTTGCTCAATAGAAAAACTACCAAGTCTACATACAGATCAGCACCCTCATTGAGGGAACTATAGAAAAGCCCATTCAGTAAGACTGGGTGAGTAGGAGGATGGGATAGGAGTTTTGACAAGTCTTTTCCCCTTTCTTTGTTCTGCCTTCTGCTGCTGCTGCTTTTATAAATTACATGCCTTTGTTGAATTTCCTTGCATAATTCTTATTACATAGTCTTAGTACCTAGAATCTCTGAGTTGGAAGGGATCTTATTGGGTATCTAGTTCAACCTTCACTTAAAGCATAAATCCCTTTACATAATCATCTCTGGATGGTCTTCAACCTCAATTGGACTTAAGCCAGTTTGTTAATGACTCTCTAAAATATGTTGCCCAAAACTCAACATGCTTCTACAGTTATGATCTAAGACAGAAAATAGAAGAATTATCTCCTCCCTTCTAAATCTTTGTTTATATTGAGGTATATGTTAGAGGACTGTACATTGTAATAGTAAAAGCACTGAACTTAGACTCAGGAGGCCTAGGTACGAATTCAACTCTTCACACTCATTCTACATATCCAAGCAATTGCCAAATCCTGTTTATATCTCCATAACAACTCTCACATGTGTCTCCTTTCCATCCAGTCTCCTCATTCATGCCCTAGTTCATCCCCTTATTGCCTATAACCTTGATTACTACAGTTGCCCCCAATTTGGTTTTCCTGACTCAACTATCTCCCTACCCCAATCTGTTCTCCACATAGATGCTTAAATGTTTTTCCTGAAGCTCAGGTCTGACCATGTCACCCTCTCACTCCCCAAATTCAGTAAACTCCTGTGGTCTGCCCATTCAGCTCCACCTCTTAGCTTCATTGTCTTCTTTCACAATTCAGCTCAAAACCTACCCTCCCGGGGAGACATTTTCCTGTCTACTCTCCCCCTTCTCACCCCCACCTCCCAGTCCCTTCTAGTGCTTTTCCTTGGAGATTATGCCCAAGCACCACTTAGTGGTTATTTTTTGGGCCCTCCAGGCTCAGAGTGAATGTAAATAGTAAGTGTTTCTCTTTTGGCCAGCAACCTGAGGGTCTTCTCCTCCCAGACTGATTTTTGTTTTTTATTAAAGGGTTCATCCCTTGACTCACTTGTTAAACAGGCCTCTTCATTGAATAGGCGTTTCCTCACTCAAAGTGAGAACCTGAAAAGACCTTAGCCTAAAAGGGCCAGGGTCTCCCCAAGTATCCTGGGCCATCTCCAGTGGTTCTGATGAATATCTGGCTGCTGGACCCAAGTGGCTCTGGAGGAGAAAGTGAGGTTGGTGACCTTGCTCCCTTACTCAAATCAAAGTCAACTGCAAGTCATGCCATCATCTTCTCGATGTCATGGTCTTCTTTGAGAACGAAGGACAAACATGACAACAGCAACAACCTTGTATCTCTTGTATGTACGCAGTTGTTTTTGTGTTGTCTCCTCTATCAGAATAGGAGCTCTAAGAATGAATGAAGGAAGGAAGCATTTATTAAACTTATTATGTGCAAAGCACAGTGCTAAGTATTGGGGATACAAATCAAAAAGACAGAGCCTGCTCTCAGGGAGCTAATATTCTAATGTACAAGACAACATGTGGAAGGTTTCAGCTACAAGTCAAATGGAAGGTCCCGTGGTCCTTAGGGTTCAGTGCAAGACAGATGGTAATACCTCTTCTTTAATGTCTTTCCCACTGAGGAAATGATGTCACTTTCTGGTGTTGAATGAGTTGATAGTACAAGGACCTTGGTGGCAAAAATGCTTTCTTTTCTGGGTCTTCAATAGTTGTGACTGTTGCCCTTGCAGGAGCAGTTGCCAGGCTGCATCTCCACAGGGGTTGCTTTCTTGAAAGATGGCTGAGGCTACAGGACTGGAAGCACTGTTATTCCCAATGTTCATGGGTTCAGGGTCATGGGCCATATGAGGATCTGAAGGGAGATGGCGGTCAAGGTGATGGCAGTGGTTTGACTTTCCTGGCACTTGCTGCCTCCTGTCTCTCCCCCAGGGTACCTTGTTAATTCATCTAGGTTGGTTTGCCTTCCATCTGTGTGGCTTTTGAAGATGTCTGGCTAGTCCACAGGAGTTGTCTTCCCGGATGATGGTTGTGAGGTCTGAGCTAGAAGTAGGACCAGTGATGTAGGAGGTCTGCCACTCTCAGTGCCCCTTGAGGCAGAGTTACAGTTTTTGCCTTTCTTTGCATCCTTAGTGTTTAACGCAGTTCCTGACACACAGTAAGGACTTAAATATTTGTTAACTGTCATTTAGTACTTACTCTTTGGATCCAGGACTGTGAACAAAACCCAAAGGACCAAAGGTTCTGGGAGTTGATTTTCATTTGTACTCTACCCCTTTGCCCTTGTTTATGGTTTGAAGACATTTTTCAGGGGAGGGTCCTGACACCTGTCGCTTGAAGAGCTGATATTTGTCATCTTTTATTTCCAGTTGTTCCAGGCTTCATGAAGCTTTCTTTCCATAGTGCAACTTAGTTTCTTTTTCTAAGTTCCAAGTCTTAACTTCCAGTTATACTCTTCATGATTTCCTCCATTTTACTCTTATCTTCTTTTGAGATTGCATATTTCCAGATTGAAAATGCCAGTTTTTTCAGTCTATTCTCTTACAAAAGTCCTTCCATACAGAAAAATAACTTTCTGAAAATAACTGAATAATAAAACATGTCCACCTACAACAGATATTTTCATGTAGATTTTTACTTTCATAGTGGTCTTGGATGCTTTCCCAGCCAAAGTACAAATTAGCACCTACACTGAGGGAATAGTACATTTTGGCTACATCATTTATTTGCATTTGGATCATTTGAGTCAAAAGGATACTTTTTCAGCATGTGCCATTTGACAAAATATGTGATGGAAAATCAACTTTACTCCTTTTATTCCTTCTGGAACATGGAAGATCAATTAGTAAATTAATTTACTGATGCTTGATTTACACTCCTACTTACTCTTATGTTAGTGTGTGGGAAGAAATAAAGTAACATAGAAACAGCGTAGGGAAGAGAGGTGAAGAAAGATTGAAAAAGGATACATAAAGTCAGGGTCTATGTCTCCTATGCTTGCCTCAGTGCCTGGGATGGGACTCAGGAAGAATGAGAATATTCTAAAGAATAGATAAAAAACTGTCTAAAAAATGAAAAAAGAAGCTACAAGAGGGAAAAGGTTGAGAATGAGGCTTTTAAAAAAAGTTAATAAGGGGAAAGAAGAAAGTAAGTGAAAATGAAGAAAAATCACATTGGTTCAAATTGTAGCCCCTGTGTGGCACAGCATGGAGGAGTTTACAATCTAAGTTGTCCTAAAGGTGCTTCAGTCTAACTAAACTGACACTTGGGGGGTAAGAAATGTGAGACCCATGAGACCCAATTCCTTTGCACAAGTTCTAGAGGAGAATAAACTATCACTTGCTTTCATTTGTTTGTTTTGTTTTAAGCCGTATTACGGAGGCCCTAAGGGCAACTGGGTGCCAGGCCTGGAGTCTGAGGACTTACCTGGCCTCTGGCATTTAGTAGATGTATGACACTGGACAAGTCATTTAACCCTGTTTGCCTCAGTTTCTTTGTCTATGAAATAAGCTGGAGAAGAAAATGGCAAAGTACTCCAGCATCTTTGCCGAGAAAACTCCATATGGGGTCATGAAGAATAAAACATAACTGAAAAATAAATGAACAAAAACAGAGGCTCTAGAAAGAAATAATTGACTAAGTACTGGTATTTACCACTGGTCCATTAGCCCAAGAGTCCTCAGGCTACCCTGAGAAATAATGAAGCAAGGAAATAAATAATATAGACTGACTGCTAAGGAGCAATGTGGCTGTTTCCATGGGGTCTTGGGGCTAGAGTGATTATTTACAGGAGAAGTAGACCCAGACTGGGTTGTAATTACAACCGAGGCCCCAAGAGTCTTTCCCCCACCAATTAATTAATTCTCTTTGCATCAGGAATAAGATAATCTGGGCTAAGAGTTTGTTCCCATCAGGAATAGCTGTATTTTAACTAGATCATCTGACTTTCTTTTTGTATTGCACATTCACCCTAATCATAAAAGGGCCTTTTATTTTTTGGGGGAGGGCATTGTTTTGTTTTGTTTTTGTTTCTGCTTCTCGTGACTGCTAGACTTGTCACTGGCATTGTGGAAAACAAAGCATTGCCGTGTCCCTCTCCTCCCACCTCCCCCCCCCCCCATGTCTACATATGCCCATCTTAGCTTCATGGCCTTCTGTATATTTCTAATGGCTTACTCCTCTTCTTTCTGATTAGAAAGACTTCCCTTTAGATTCTGGGAATTTGTGAGCAGCTTTCCCTCCATATTCTGAGTGATAGAAGCATTTATAAAATCTCAGCAGAGATAAGTTTATTCAGAGTGCTGGGCCTGGACTCAGCAAGAGCTAAGTTTAGATCCCACCTCAGACATATGCTGGCTGTAAGACCATGGGCATGTCACTTATCTTCTGTCTGTTTCCCAACTGTAAAATGAAGATAATAATAACACCTACCTCCGGCGCAGCGAATAGAGGACCTGAGTTCAAATTTGGCCTCAGACACTTGACCACGGGTACTAGATGTGTAAGTCCTTTGGCAAGTCACTTAACCCCAATTGCCCTGCCAAAAACAAAAAAGAAAATAATAACACCTACTTCCTAGGCTTGTTGTGAGGAATGAATGAGATATTTGTAAAACTTGTAGCATAGTTGATACTATATAAAGGCTTATTGTTGTTATTATTATTGTTGTTATATAGACTTTTTGCTAAATAATTAGGTTACATTTAAAGAAGCATTAATAGCTTAGGATCTGACAAGATAGTAGTTTGACTCATGGATTGTTTCTGTCTGGGTTAAAAGCTGGTTATAGATTGAGGAAGGCTGCAAATGTCCTTGAATTACTATTAATTTTACTCAACAAAGCATAACAATGATCAGTGATGAAATGATTGTGCACTCTTTTGCAAGACACTGTTTAGGGAAACAGCTTTTTTAGAAAGCTGGGCCTGAGCTTCGAAGGAGTATTTAAAAAGCTCGTTAGTTGATTTGAAAGTAATTAAGGACTTCTCTTCATAAAGATGGTAGTTTGATCCAGAGATCCTACCACTAATGACTATATCCTAAGGAAACTGAAAGCAAGGAAAGATACATCTGTACAAAAATATTCATAGCATTATTTGTTATAACAAAAAGATAGAAATAAATATTTTCCATTGACTGGAGAATGGGTGAAGAATTCTGGTATGAAATATAGATATAGATAGATATGTATGTATATATACTTGTATACGTATGCATGTTTATGTATATGGATATTACTGTGCCATAAGGAATTACGAATATGAAGAATTAATAGAAACATGGTAAGACTTGCATGAAGTGATGCACAGAGCAAAAAAAAAAAAAACTCCAAAAGCTGAACATGTACGATGACTGTAACAGTATAAATAAATTTAGTCAATATCCAAAGCCAACAAAACTCTATCCAAAAGTAGCAGTCATTGTTAGTACCATATGCCCAAACTGGAAGGATATAGCCTTCCTTTCTTTATGTAATCTGACTTTGGAGATCAAGCAAAGGAGACTGAGAAGGAGTGGTCAAACAGGTAGGAAAAGAACCCAGAGAGAATAATTTCAGAAAAACCTAGGGAGAAGAGTATATTAAGAAGAGAGTGATCAATAGCGTCAAAGGCTACAGAGAGGTCAAGAAGGATGAAGATTGAAAAAAGGTCATTATATTTGGCAGTTAAGAAATTGTTAATAACATTAAAGACAGCAGTTTTGGTTGAACAGTGAGATTAGAAGCCAGAATAGAGAGAAGAGAATGAGAGGAAAGAAAGTGGAGGCACCTGTGGTAGTTGGCCGTCTCAAAGAGTTTATCCATAAAAGGAAGGAGAAATATGGCAAAATAGGAGGGATGAGATAGATCAAGTTTGGGGGATAGGTGAGATGTGTGCATGTTTGTAGGCAGTAGGGAAGCAGCCAGTAGACAGGGAGAGACTGGAGAAGGTCAGTAAGAGAGTGATAGAAGGGACAGTATGCTGGGGGAAGATGGCATACAAGGAATCATTTAGGCAGCTAGAGGAGTTTGCTTTCAAACAAGGAGAAGGACCACTTCATTATATGAGACAAGGCTAAGAAGGACATAATGGCAGAAAGTATCTGGCTGACGTAAGATGAGGAGGAAGGGAGTAGAAGCAGTTCTTGGTGAATTACTTCAGGGGTTTTTTTGTTTGTTTGTTTTTGGTTTTTTTTCAGTGAAGTATGAGACAGGGTTCTGAGCTAAGGGGATGGAAGACAGGGAAGCCATGGAAGATTTGAGGAGGGATAAAAAGATTTGGAAAGGCTGCTCTCATGGATGGGATAGTAAGATAGAGGGATGTAAAAGGATTGCCTTGAAAAAATGAGGACACAGTTGAGGTTATATAATAAAAATTTATAGTGGGCCCAGTCAGCATGGTTTCTTGATTTTCTCCAACGTCATTCAGCAGCACTTACATAGGAGTGAAGGCAGTAGATGGAGGAAGTGACCACGGGCCGACGTTTGGCAGGGCAACATTGGTAATATGATGAGGGGGCAAGGGATTCACGAGAAGAGGACAGTATAGAATTGAACTGGTTCACCAAAGGGTCAAGATGAAGAATGGAGGAGAGTGTAGCTGTTATAGAGGTGATAGCCTGGGAAAGAACTGAGGCATTCATTGTATGGATTTGGTTTGCAAGGCAGGAGAGATGGAATTATGATAGATTGTGATCAGATAAGGGAATTTCAGAATTCATGAACATGGAAGTGGTGAATTTATAGGTGATGACAAGGTCGAGTTAGCAATCTTTGTGTTTGACTGAGGTGGTTTGGAATAGATCATGAGAGATGAATAAGTTGAGGAATTAGGTTAAGGTGTGTGGGATTTTTGAGCACCTATGTTGAAATCTCCTAGGATGAGGGCAGGAACTGGGGAGAGAAAAACTGTGAGTCACACACTGAACTCTAAGCAAAGAAAGGAAGTGTTCTGCTGGTTGGTAGATAGCAGCTTCCAGAATTTTCATTGAATGGCAGATATGAATTGAATGAATCTTAGAGGAGGAGGAAAGGTTAAAGTAATGGTGGTAAAAGGAGAACTTGGAAGTGTATTGACTGACCAACAACCTTTTTCAGCCTCATTTTCTTCTTTTTTTTTTAACTTTTTTTTCCTTTTTTTTTATTATTTAATATATTTAGTTTTCAGCATTGATTTTTCACAAGAGTTTGAATTACAAATTTTCTCCTCATTTCTACCCTCCCCCCCACTCCAAGATGGTCTATATTCTGGTTGCCCTGTTCCCCAGTCTGCCCTCCCTTCTGTCACCCCACTCCTTTCCCATTCCCTTTTCCCTTCCTTTAAGGCAAGATAAATTTCTACGCCCCATTACCTGTGTATCTTACTTTCTAGTTGCATGCAAAAAAACTTTTTTTTTTTGAACATCTGTTTTTAAA
>CM053623.1:413206490-413241664 GCA_028646595.1 Phalanger gymnotis
CTTGTAGAGTACAGAGTTCTATGTTCCAAGCTTGGGGAGATGCACCAGCTCTGCCACACTAGCACTCCTCTTTCCTCAAGAACCCCTAACCAGGACTGGACTTAGATCTTCAGCAGGCTCTGTATTCCTGCTCTGATCTGCCACTTAATTCCTCCCACTAGGTGGGCCTGGGGCCAGAAGCAACTGCAGCTGTAGTTCTAAAGTTGCTCCACCTCTGCTGCCCCTGGGGTGGTGGCCAAACCGCAAACTCCCTGTCCCCAGCAGTTTTTCCCACTAACCTTCTCTGTTTTCTTTGGTGTTTGTGGGTTGAGAAGTCTGGTAACTGCCACAGCTCACTGATTCAGGGCGCTAGGGCGCGCTCAGCCCCACTCCTAGTCTGGTTGGTCCGCGCCGCCCACAATGGGCTCTGCTCTGCTCCACTCCACTCCCAGCTCCGTGCGGGATAGACCTTACCCAGAGACCATCTAGGCTGTCCTGGGCTGGAGCCCTGCTTCCCTCTGCTGTTTTGTGGGTTCTGCAGTTCTAGAATTGGTTCAGAGCCATTTTTTATAGGTTTTCGGAGAGACTTGGCGTGGAGCTCACGCTAGTCCCTGCTTTCCAGCTGCCATCTTGGCTTTGCCCACTTCTCCCCCATTTTCTTCTTTTATAAAAGGAGGATAATAATAGCACTTAGCTTATAGTTAGGATGGACACACACACACACACACATCAAATGCAATCTATATAAAGCATATTGCAAAGCTTAGTACTATATACATATTGGCATGGTTATTATTAGCAGCCTATTATAAACTCCTTTAGGACTTCAACTTTACCACTTTTTTAGCCCAAATGATTTGAGGTGTTTAACTTAATAAGCAGATGCTGGTTGTGTTGAATCAACCTTTATAGAAAAAAAATTCTTAGGCTCTTGAGATTTGGATCTCTGAAGGACGTTAGAAATAATTTCATCCAACCCCTTCATTTACAGGTAAGTTCTCTCAAGCCTACTTAGTTGTTGTACATCTAGTATTAGAAACTCAGAGTAAGTCTTAGTAGTACATGCGTGTGAAGTGGAATTTCAGGTTCATCAGACAACAGGCCAACATCTCTCTTTGGGAGCTACAAAACTTCCATGGACCTTTGCCAAACAGAGACCTGTGGAAGATTTTGCACACCTTGGTTTATAATGATATGTGTCTTTTGTCTTGGTATGTTACTAGATATTCTAGTTTTAGCACGTGGAGGCCACTGCTGAGAATTCTAGGCTTTGAGAGAATCTGGAGTTCAGCTTTAAAGTGAACCATAATGAATAGAGCAAATGACAAGAGCATTTTCTTGGAACCATTAGAGCTTGAAGTGCATAGGCAGAGATGCGTTTCCCTTTTGTGTTGCTAATACTATATTTCCTGGTAAATGAAAGGGATTAAGAGGCTGTCACTAATAACACAATAGGTTATTTTCTGACATGCTGTGTCTTCTACTTGCAATTGGAATATAATTAATGAGAAGCCTTCAGAAAAGTAATATAGTCTTAATTAGCAATTGAGTCTATCATCAATGTTGTCATGACATTAAAGTTTGTCTTCTGTCTCTTCTGGGGAGCTATAATATTCCTGATGTATGCTACATTTTCTTTAAAATAATTATTTATGAATCACAGCCTCTGAACTATTGGGTTTTTAGACTTTTCCTTCCTAAAACCCTCTATGAAACCTCTCATAAAATCCCGAGGGGGAGGGGTAAAAATTAATATGTCAAATCAGATCAATTTTCCCAGTAAACCTAGTGGCACAACTCCCATGCTTTTCTTTTCAGACCATAAAGTCATGTTGTATTGATCTAATATTTGAATCATTGCTTTTCTGCCCATTTCTATAACCACAATTCTGTTATGGTCTTTAATCACTTTTATTCCTCTAATAATTGAACTTCTTTTTTGTTTTTGTTTTTGTTTTTTGCCAGGGCAGTTGGGGTTAAGTGACTTGCCCAAGGTCACATAGCTAGTACATGTGTCAAGTGTCTGAGGCTGAATTTGAACTCAGGTCCTCTTGACTCCAAGGCCGGTGCTCTACTCACTGCACCACCTAGCTGCCCCAATAATTGAACTTCTATTTAGTATTGTACCTACCTAGCTGGAAGGGTGGAGGAAAGTGATATTAGAAGAGAAATGCAAGACATGGCTACTGTCTTCAAGGACTTTATCATCTTGTTTGAGAGACATGACAAACATATATATGACAGAGTTAAGAACAATGTAAGGCAATATATAATTAAGTTTCAGAATGAAAAGTTTAGCCAATAAGTGCTTTAGAAATTTATTCAAAGAAGAGAATGGTTAGTGCAGTTCGCATTGATGTCCTAGAAGATGTAAGAATTCGAACTGGATCAAAAGAACAAAGATTTAGAGCTGGAAGAAACCTTTGAGGCCATCTAGTCCTCATTTTACATATGAGATACAAAAGTTTAGATAGTTTAAATGACTTCCCCAGAGTTAGACACACCTAATAAATGTCTGAGGCAGAATTTGAATTCACATCTTCCAAGTTCAGCACCCCATCCACCTTCCTCTGCTGCTTTGACTGGACCTACAGCACAGGTAGGATATAAATAGACAAGAAAGAAGGGTAAGCACAGTCCCATCTCCCAGCCTCTAACATTCATTTCATCCTCAGGGTAAAAATCAGCTGCCTTAGAGGTGTTTTGCAGATTGGAAAGAGCACTGAAAATATTGTACAATTGATCAATTGTGAATGACTTAGCTATTCTCAGCAATATAATGATCCAAGACAATTCAGAATGACTTATGATGAAGAATACCATCCACCTCCAGAGAAAGAACTATTGTAGTCTGAATGCAGATCAAAGCATCCTTTTTTTTTTTTACTTTCTTTATTTTTCTTGGCTTTTTTTAAATTTGTATTTTCTTTTGTAATATGCCTAATATGGAAATATGTTTTGCATGACTATGCATGCATAATCTATATCAAATTGCTTGCCTTCTCAAGGAGGGGAGAGAGGGGAAGGAAGGAGAGAGAATTTTGAACCCAGAATTTTAAAAAACAAATGTTAAAAATTATTTTTACATGTAATTGAGAAAAAAAAAAGTAAAAAAAATCTTTAAGTGAGAGAAAAAAGAGCACTGGATTTGTTTAGTCTTTGGGTTCCATTCCTGGCTCTGTTCCTTCCTTGTTGTCGCCAAAACAAAGTTACTTTACCCCTTAATAAAATGTAGATAATATTTGCCCTTTCTGCTCTCCAGGATTTTTGTGAGGAAAGTGCTATGTGAATTGTTCAGTGGCATAGTGCCTAGAGACCTGGATTCAAATCCTGCCTCTGACTCCAAGCACTTAACTTCTTAGACTTCCAGAAAACCATCTGAAGATTTTAAGTTACAGAACAGTTGTAACTTATCACAAACCATGTCTGGGCAAAGCAGCAATAAATTCTCTCCTAGCTGAGGATGAAGTGCATGTAGGAGATGAGGAAAGAGACCTCAGGACAACACAAGGTTACTTGAGAATGCTGCCAATTACCACTTCACCCATCAGAGGAAGTGGGCTATTTGGTAGCTTCCTAGTATAACTAATTTAAAAAAAAAAACTAGCTTTTAAGCTCAAGTGTTTCTTTATACTTAGCATCTAAGAAGCCTGCTTGCTGCAAAGTGAGGATGGAATGGAAACCCCAACTGCAAACAGATCCTTTTGGAGGAGGGAATTAAAAGGAGTTTGAAGCTATCTCCTACGAAAACCTCAATTTCTTGTTTGAGCAAGAAGGGGTTTTAGGGAGTTCTCTCACCTTTCATGTTGTGGAGGAGGAAACTGAGGCCCCAAAGGTTGGTAAGTAACTTGCCCAAGTTTATAGAGGCAGACTTATTTAGATCTTAACTGAAGATGAGGATGAGATAGAGTGGGGCCAGATGGACCCCAAAACTCATAGATGAATACTTAGAGCTAAAAAGTACCTCAGAGACCATCTTGTCTATTCCTTTTATTTAATAGAGGAGGAAACAGGGCTCCAGAATAAGTATCACTGCAAGAAATAGAACCCAGTTTCCCCCAGAATCCCAGTCTAGCACTCTTTCAGCCAAGTTACTGAACCTTGGCCTACATCTGGATTTGGCTTTCTGTGACCTGACAGACTAGAGTCTAGTCACTAGACTAAGTTTCAGGTGGCCACTGCTGCATCTAGCTCATCTGAAGAAGAGGAGCTACAAATTTCCTAATAGTTAGGTTATCACTGTGATAACCATGAGGCAATGAGAGATTCAGGGGTTCAGACAGTTTCCCAACCTTCTTTTGGAATCCTGTAATACACATGAAACTACCTTTAACTTAGTCATGAAGTACAATTGACATCCATAAGGATCTCTATACCAGCAGCATATCACTCGACAGTACCACCATGTACTCTGGGATTATTGAAAGGATACAACATGAGATCCCTCTCTCTCTCTCTCTCTCTCTCTCTCTCACACACACACACACACACACACACACACACACAACATTACAGCTCTAGCACCCTGCTCAATGAAAATCAAGATCATTGCCCCACCTGAGTACAAGTATCCTAGTTTCTCTTCCAGAGGATAAGAAACAGCAAGCAGAAGTACAATGAATCTGGGCCCTCCACCATCCACTGCAAATGTTTCCATAAACGATCTGATTTTGTTTGATTTTTATCAAAGGCTCTGACACAATAATTGCCCCGAAAATAGACGAAATTGGCATGATATTATTTATTTATTTTTGCACTTGACTCAGGATTTGGTTTTATTTTTGTTTTGTTTTGGGTTTTTTTTGTTGTTTTTGTTTTTGTTTTTTTGCAGGGGGGAAGGCCAGGCAATTGGGGTTAAGTGACTTGCCCAAGATCACACAGCTAGTGTGTCAAATGTCTGAGGCTGGATTTGAACTCAGGTCCTCCTGACTCCAGGGCCAGTGCTCTACTCACTGTACCACTTAGCTGACCCTGACTCAAGATTTAAAAACTGGAATGGGGAAGATGATATGCAGTCTTCGTGTGTTAGAGACAAACATACCTGAATTTCTACAGTGATCCTTCAGGATATACTGTGCATTGGTTGCTTTTTTAAAAAATCATTATTCTAAAAATCGCGTGATGCATTATTACGAGGAGGTACTTGTTTCTGTGAAGGTTGCAAAGGGCAACCAGGTGGTACAGTGGATAGAGCACTGGGCCTAGAGTCAGGAAGACTCATCTTTCTGAGTTTGAATCTGTCCACGGATGCTTACTAGCTGTGTGACCCTGTTTGCCACAGTTTCCTCATCTGCAAAATGAGCTGGAGAAAGAAATGGCAAACCATTCCAGTATCACTGCCAAGAAAACTCCAAATGGGGTTGCAAAGACTCAGACTGAAGAATAACAAATGAAGGTTGCCATGTTCTGCTAAAAGGTCTAATTGCATAAATCCAGATAAGGATTTTGAAGACATATACATATAAGTATGATTCAAGCTAGAATGTGATATAGGCGGAAAGCAGTAAGGAGAGGGCAGCCTCAGTGTTTACTTTTTTTTAGTTATTAATGCATATTGTTTTTTTCTATAACAATCACTTATCAATAATCCCTTCATGCTATCCTCACTTACAAACTGTTTGTATTGAACACATGTAAATTATTTAATTTAAAAAAAAACCTTTTCATGTCTTCTACCTTAATATTGTTCTCTTTTTTTTTAACTCATCAGAGCTAATAATGGTCTCTTCCTCCCTTTCTACCTCTAACATATATGTGAATTAAGGTTTTTTACAATCTTCACTGGGAGTTCAGTGAGATTGGTATCAATACTTAAGGATGGGAAGGAAATTTACCTGTACAGTGACTTAAGATCATTCCAGATAAAAGTTTACATGTAAAAGAGGTGAAAAAAAGAAAATATAAATGGACTATCTTAGGAGGGGGTACAGTCTTTATAATTTTAGGTCCTCACGCAGAAGCTAGGTCACCATTTGTTAGAGATCTTATTCAGGCACTGGCTGGGCTAAATGACCTTTGAGGTTGCTTCCAACTGAGATTCCACTTTGTCTCTGAGAGAAGAACTAGAAGTAATAAGTGGAAAATACAGAGAGACATATTTAGACTCAATGCAAGGAAAAATTTCACAACATTTAGAACTGACCAAAAATAAAATGTTTTGTTAACAAAAGGTGAGTTTTCCACCACTGGAAGTCTGCAAGTGGGAGATGGATGACTTTTTGGGGATGTTGTAGGAGAGATTCCTGTTTGGGTATGTTTTGGACTAGGTAATCTCTAAAATCTCTTCCAAATCCAAGTTTTTGTGATTCTTTGGTTCTAGAATTTCCTCATGAATTGGGTTTGTGTATAGTAGGAGGATTGCAGCACCAGAAACCCTACTTTGAGGTAGTACACTGTGTTCTCGATGGAGGAGGCCAGGACAAATCTCAAATACAAAGCACATTAGATTCCTGTCCTCTAGTGAGCTGTTTTCTAGCAATTTGGTATGAAAGTAACTAAAACGCCCATACCCTTGGATCCAGAAGTCTCATTAGTAGACATATACCCCAAGAAGGCCAAAAGGCAGGAAAAAAAGTTCCATATATAAACCAAAATATTTACAGTAGAAGTTTTATGGTTGCAGAGTACAGACCTTCAGTTGGGGAGTGGCTAAACAAATTGTGGTACATGAATATGAGGAGTTTTATTGGGCTATAAGAAATGCTGGGTACAAGGAGTTCTGTGAAGGCCTAGAAGAACTGATGCAGTGAAGTAAGCAGAAGCAAGAGAACAATATACTGGCCACAGAACAATATAATGGCCACAGTCCGAAAGGAAAATAGGAAAAGCAACAAACACCCGAAATGGAATGTTGTTTAGTTACATTGATCAAGCTTGAACCTGAAGAGAAGATCTGAAAATGTACCTCTCTCCCTTTTTGGAAAAGGCACAAGATTGTGAGTGTGGAATATTGCATATCATAACATACTTTCATTCTGTTAATTTCTTTTCTCTCCTTTATTCTTGTTTACAATGATTGATCATTAGGTAGGAATATGTTTGGAAATGTAGGTATGTAGGTATAGGACAAAGATATAAATAAAAGCAGGTTTTTTAAAAAAGCCATTTTCCTCTGGAAGCTGAAGAATGTCTTTCAAGCAAGAAAATGTTGTCAAGACTATTTCTTAAATTTACCAGAGAATTAGGAGTGACCCTTTTTTTCTGCCTATAACACGTTTCTAGGTTTCAGTTTATTAGCTGGTTCAGATTTGACTTTACTGTGATCCTTGCCTCAACTGCAGCCTGGAACTTTTGCTTGGTGACTGTAAGGACATGACATCTTGGTGTTTCTCAGTTCATTGTTAAAATATCCAACATCCTTCATTGATGGTAATAACTTTAGGAGTGTTTACTTCTGAGAAAGGAGAAATGAGCGAGAGATCATGCTAGATTTGTATGGTGTGGACATAAGGATAACTTGCTGTGTGAAATCAGTGTCTTCCAAGTATCTATTTGACTTGGGAAAAGTGGTGAGTAAGGATAGGAAAGCTGATGTTACTATCAGATTAAATAACAAGTCTCCTGTCACACTGGTTTTCTGTCTCTCCCATCCCCAGCCCTTTCTGCCTGCCTTTTTGCTTCCAAACTCTGGTTATCTTTTAGAAGGTGATGGGATTAAAGTTACAAGTGATCTATTGTTGCACTGGCATCTAGCAATGTGCTTATAGTACTGTGACAAACCCTATTAATGTCAGTAGCTGTGAGTATCCATTTAAAAAATACCTGATATTTAGTCTAAAAAAGAAAAAAAACTTAGGGGACATATGATCCCTGAAGAGCTATCATGGGGGAAAGGCATTAGATTTTTTCTGCTTGGCCGAAAAGGACAGAACTAAGAGCAATGATTGGACATTATGAACAACAAATTTAGGTTTGATGTTAGGAAAAAAGTTTCCTCACAATTAGAACAGTATTCAAAAGAAGAAGGGACTGTTTCAAGAGATAGTGGGTCCACCTTCTGTTGAAATCTTCAAGCAAAGTTTTGATGGTTCCTTGTCTGGTGTGTTCTAGAATCTTATTCTTGTATGTGTTGGATTAGATAGCCTCTGAGGTCATTTTCCAGTCTGAGATTCTGTAACCAGTGTGCTTTTAGCAGTCAGTTGGCAGAAGAGTATTTTGTTGGTGGACCCGAATCTCAGATTAGTATGCTTGAAGTAGGCTTCTCAACATCCTGTCAGCACTGCTAATAGGATACTAAAGTTGCATGTGTGCATAATGATGATAATACACTTTAAGGTTTGCAAAGCACTCTTATAACTATCTTGTTTTATCCTGCAGACAACTCTGGGAGGTAGATACTACTATTAAACTCCTTTTACAGTTGATGAAATCGAAGCATATAGAGCAAATGGGTATTTTAGGCTAGATTTGAGCTCAAGCCTTCCTGACTCCAAGTCTAGCCCTCTATCCATTGTGCCACTTGCCAGGTATATGAATGCATGATTATCTGGTCTGTCATCCCTACAAGCAGAGTTCCTGAATATGCCCAAAGCTGCACAACTCTTGGGTGGACCCCTAACCAAGTTAGATAACGATCAATTTCCAGGGGGGAAAAAGGTTGAATTTTAGGTGTGATTCAGAATCTCAGGTTTCACGGGGCCAGATTTAGAGATAGGAAGTACCATAGAGACTACATTGAGCTCAACCCCCTTGTTTTACAGATGAGGAAACTCAGACACAAAGGGGTTAAGTGACTTGCTTGAGGGTCCCACAACTGGTCAGTATCTGGGGCAAGATTTGAACATTAGTCTTTCTGACTCCAAGTCCAGTGCTCTATTTCTTTTGTAGCTAGTGTAGTTGGGAGTAAGTTTTTTTTTCAATATCAGAGCCTTCACACAAATTCAAATTTAAATATAAAAATACATTTATTAAGAAGCTGCTATGTTCAAGGCCCAGTGTTTACTATTGATGAGATAAAGATATGAAAATTGTGGGGTTTTTTTCACCATTTAATAAGTTGGACATGACATGTATGCATAAGTATGATTGAAGTTAAAATGTGATATGGACAGGAAAGAGAGGGCCATCTCACTGTTTACTTTTGTGTGTGTGTGTGTTTTACTAATTTTTTTAAACAATAATCGCTTCTCAATAGCTGTTTCATGGTATTCTCATTTATAAAAATCAAAACCACAGTTAAACAAAATGCTTATTTCAGCATGTTAATTGATAGAATATGTAATATCTCACACTTGTAGTCAGCCTTGCCAACAAAATATAACGAAGGTTGTTCCAACATCAGTTACACGGAAAGAGAATTAACAGCTTGCCACAAGAGGTACAAAACCTTCTCAAGCAACAAACCCCTTTAAAATTAGAGTGGACCAAGTAGAAGTCAATAATACTATGAGCTAACGAGAAATATAAAGACAAAATATAAAAGTATCTTATAGCAAAAACAACTGACTTGGAAAATAGGTCATCAAGAAAAAAAATGGAGATTCATTAGACTATTTTAAATGCTATTAACAACAAAAACTTCCCAGATCTCTTAGAACCAGAGGGCAAAGTAGAAGTAGAAAGAACCCACCAGTGACCTCCTGAAAGAAACACCAAAATGAAAACTCCCAGGAACATCATAGCCAAAATTGAGAGCTACCATGTCAAAGAACAATACTGAATGTGACCAGGAAGAAAGAATTCAAGTATTGAAAAGCCATGATCACACATAATTTAGTAGCCACTACTTTAAAGGAATGGAAAACTTGAAAGGATATGGGCTTACAGCCAAGAATAACTTATCCATCAAGATTTAGTATAATGCTACAAGGGGAAAAATGGGTCTTTAATGAAACAGAAGACTTCCAAACATTCTTTTTTTTAATAGTATTTTTCTCCATTTACATGTCAAGAAAATTTTTAGCATTCATTTTTGCAAAATTTTGAGTTTCAAATTTTTCTCCCTCTCTCCCCCTCCACTCTTCTGAAAATGTTAGGAAGTTTGTTATAGTTTATACATGTGCTATCATGTAAAAAATATTTCCATATTAGTCACAGTTGTGAAAGAAGAGACATTAAAAAAATATACAAGAAGGAATAAAGTAAGTGAAGAGAAAAAAAAAAACCTTGATCTGCATTCAGAGTCCATCAGTTATTTACCTGAATATGGATAGCATTTTCCTTCATGAGTTCTTTGCATTTGTCTTAGATCATTGTGTTGTTGAGAAGAGCTGAGTCATTCCTAGTTGATCATCACATAATGTTGCTGATACTGTGTATGTGTTTTCCTGGTTCTGCTCATTTTACTTTGCATCAGTTCATACAAATCTTTCCAGGATTTTCTGAAGACTGCCTGCTCATCATTTCTTATAGTACAATAGTATTCTATTACATTCATATACCACAGCTTGTTCAGCCATTCCCTGATTAATGGGCATCCCTTCAATTTCCAATTCTTTGCCACCACAAAGAAAGCTAATATAAATATTTTTGTACACATAGGTCCTTTTCTTTTTTTTATGATCTCTTCGTAATACAGACCTAGTAGACCCTAGATCAAAGGGTATGCACAGTTTTATACCCCTTTGGGTATAGTTCCAAATTGCTCTCCAATATGGTTGGACTTCCAAACATTCTTGATTAAAAAGACCAGAGCTAAATAGAAACTTTGACATTCAAACACAGGCATTAAGAGAAACCTAAAATGGTAAACACGAATGAACAATGGTAATTGATTAAACATGGATAAACTATTTATTCAAATATGAAGACATAATACTTGTCATCTCTCTGAACCCCGTCATCATCAGGGGTCATAGAGGAAGTCTGTTTAGACAAGACCTGTTAGCAGTTCTATTATGTCTTGATCTTAAGAATGGAAAGAGAGGGGGAGAGTAATTCACAAGATGAGAGGTAGGAAGGAAATGAAAGGAATGATGGGGACTGGAAGTGTAGGCCAAGATACGGACTGAGAAATGGCTAAATAAGTTGTTGCATACAGGATCATAGAATTGTATATTAAGAGCTAGAAGGCACCTTAGTGGCCCTCTAGTCCAGTTCCCTGACAAAAGTGAGCACCAGTCAAAGGATCCATTCCCAATCACCTAGAAACAACTCTGCCAGACCTCTCTGGGTTAAAGCAATCCTCGTGTGTTTTAGGCAGATCAGCATTTATGTCTCCTAAGGAGAAGATGGAAGTGCCCAGTCATTCCCCTTCTCGACATGTACTGGAAGACTTCTCTGTCTCTCAATCTGTGAACGATTTGTAATCATAGTGTTAACCCTGGAAAGATGGGATAGACTGTGGCATGAGTGCCGTGAGACATTTTTAATAAAGGTGCTACATGCCTTGCTGTTTAACCATTAACCCTGATGCTCACTTCCAGAGCTAGCTAGCAGCTTTAAGGGGACAATAGTACCCAAGAGTATAACACAACTATATTAACATGATTATAGTGGAATATTGCTATGCTGTAAGAAACAATGTATGTGATGAATGCAGAGAAGGATGGGAAGATATACAAGAACTGATGCAAACCCAGGAAAACAATATACACAATGACTGCAACAATGTAAATGGGAAAAAAAAATTGAAACTAAAAACTGACCAAGTATGTAGTGACCAAGCATGATTCCAAAAAAAGAGCTGTGGAGGTGAGGGAATTTTCCTGTGTTCGGTTAGTTTTGCTGGGGTTTTTTTCCCCTTTTTCCCTTTTCATTGTAAAAGATGGTTCACACAGAGCAAATTTGCACAGATAGCAAAAGATTATTCTGTGTTGGAGGTTGTGGAAAGACAGGCATTCTAATGCATTGTTGGGGAAACTGTTAATTAGTATAATAATACAGGAAAACAATTTGGAGTTAGGCAAATAAAATGAATAGAAATTCCATTGCTAGGTAGCACAAGGAGGTCACTGAGAAAAAGAAAATTTTGATATACACCAAAATATTTATAGCAGCATTTTTACTGGTAACAAGGAATTAGAAACAAAGTAGATGACTTTTGAAAGACTTTTGAATTAATGCAACAAGAACCACAAAATAATTTAAAATGAGTCAGATGTGGTAGCACATAGCTGTAGTCCAGGCTACTTGGCAACTGAGGCTGATATATCTCTTGAGTTTGAGAATTCTGAGCTGCAGTGGACTCAGCTGATCAGGTGTCCAAACTATATCTAGCATCAATATGGTGAGCCCTCAAGAATGGCTATCAGGTTGCCTAAGGGGCAGCAAAGTGGCCCAGATTGGATATGGAGCAGGTTGAAGCTCCTCTGCCGATCAGTAACGGGATCCGGTCTGGTAATATTCCTTCACTTCCAGCTTGGGCAAGATAGGAGTATCAGTCTTTAAAAGAAAAAAATTGAAAATGGATGTTGCAAAATTACAAAGACCAAGCTTAATTCCATAGAGATATGAGAAGACACTTTTCTCCATTCTTTTGAAGAGGTCAGGGAAGGGAACCCATGGATGTGGACCACTGCAAATGTCGGATTTTTTTTTTGATGTATTGCTAGATTTTTTTTTCTCTTCCTCTTTATATTTTTTCTTTAAAAAAAATTATGTGGCATGACTCTGTGGGAAGGGGGTAGAGGGAAGAAAATGGGAGAAATCAAGGTGATGTAGAAACAAAAAAAAATCATTGAAAAACCTATATTTGTATAAAAGAAAAATTAAGAACGGCTCTTTGGAAGAGGGTGGCAGAGGGCTATACTGGGAAGTGTAGATGATATAAAACAAAATATCAACACAAATTTATTTTTAAAGAAATAATTGTGGCAAGACACAAGAGGAAGAAGCTCAGAAGTCACTGGGGAAATGTGATAGATGAGTTTTGAATAGAAGAATTGTCATACATCATTGCATAAAACTTATGAATGAAATCAGTACAATTGCATTATTTCCTCCAATGATGTTCAGGAGTTCAGGAGTCTGAATAGATAAATTAGAGTTCGAGATTACCTAGATTTGAAGATTATTAAGTGGCAGAAAGTTAAGGGATGGTGCGATTGAGAGCTACCCTGGGGTCATTAAGGGGTAGAGACATTTGTATGACTGGTGAGAAGGCAAGAGACACAATGGAGGTAGAAAAATTTGGCAGCTGATTAAATATATGAGGTGAGTGGAGGCCCTGCTCCATGCTTTTCATAAAACTATGCAAACAATTTTCTTAACCTTACATTGTTTTCGAATAAAATTAAGAATTTACTTTAACTGTATAACAACACGAAAATTTAAACATACAGTAAAAATACACACAGCTATTTGCTGATTTAAAATGTTTTATGATTTTCATATTTACAACTTATAAAAATAGTGACCATAATAATACTGTTAATATAAAAAAGTTTAAAAAAATAATACTGTTAACATGATTCTGGGAGTGGATTTTTTTTTTCGAGTGCAGAGTTCCTCAAAACATGGTATCATTGATGATAGTGCTGCTTTTGTAATTCTTTTTCAATTACTGTTGTTGGTTAGTTGTTTCAGTCATGTCCAACTCTTAACGACCCTATTCGAGATTTTCTTGGCTAAGATACTGGAGTGGTGTGCTATTTCCTTTTCTAGCTTACTTTGCAGATGAGGAAACTAAGGCAAACAGGATTGAGTGATGAGCCCAGGGTCACAGGCTGGATTTGAACTCCGGTCTTCCTGACTCCAAGCCAGCTCCTCTATTCACTGTGCCACCTAGCTGTCTTTCTTTTTCAATTACTAATCCAGTATTTTTTTCTTTAAAACAATCATAGCTAAAAACTCCGTTTTACACAAATAAAATGTTACAAATAAGTAATAACATTTGTGTCCTTCGTTTGACAAAGAATAGAATTCTTTATTCACCCATAGCCAGAATGAAATACATTTTTTAGGCTTAAAGATTTGTATTAAATAATCTCTGTACTGTATTCCCTGTTAGTTGGGAAGAGTTCTCCATATTAGTCCTGATTTTATTGACTTTAACTTTGTTTTCATAGTTAAAAATATAATGGGTGTATTTAGTGGAGTTTGTACTAGAAAATATCCAATAATTTTGGCATTTGCTTCACGTGCCTCCACTTCTCTTTTCCCCCTGACAGTGAGGGAGGGTAGAGGAAGCGGTGGAGAGCAAGAGAGGCTTCCCTGCAGTTTGGAAAACTTTGCCATACTGAGACTCAAGCTGTGGAGGTAGGGTGGGGTACAATATGTGATTTCCATTGTGTCACACAAAGCAGGGAACTTCCCACATTTCGTGACTCATCTCTCATTTCTTGCCGCAGATGTACTCTTCTACAGCCAATATTGCCACAGGTTTGTGAATTACAAAAGGTTTTTTTCTCTTAAATGAAAAGTACTTGAAAATCCATCTTCACTTAGGTTCTCCTGAAGTATAGAACTACATCAAACATTGATCAGTCCATTGCTGCTTAAAGAAGTGGCAGAGTGACTGCGTAGTCAACTCTCATTTCTTAGTACAGGAGGAAAGAGGTACACCCAATCCAGAAAAATCACCTCTAGAATCTAGTGCCCAGAAGATTGGGGGAGGGTCAGGAGTGGGCGGAATAGAGAAGGAAGAACGAGAAAAAAGGATCTTTTGAGGCTTAAGCAGAAACAAAAATAGCTTAGAATTAGACCCATAAAATATTATCACCTCAGGAGCATCACATTGGAGAGAGGAAGGAAAAAGATCATTGTTATGTAACTAATTTCCGTATTCCCCAAAAGGCCAATATTTTGTTTCAAATGAATGCCTACAACATTTGACATACTCTTATTCAAATTAAGAAATTATGATTTAATACCCACTGTGTATGGATACAAAACTTAGCTATTAACAAGGTTCCTGCCTACATGGAGTTTATAAATGAGTGGAAAACTGGGCATATCCATCAATAACCATGGTACAAGATGCCTTCTTTCCCCTAAACAAACCTATGATTTCATCAGTGTGGGGTACTCCCCTGTGTGGAAGCTTCCTTCACCAATGCAAACCTTCCATTTTTTGTAACTTGCAGCCTTCTACAATTGCCTGGGACACTGAGAGATTAAATGTTACACAACTCATGTGTCAGAGGCAGGGCTCGAACCCATGTCTCTCTGATTCCAAATCCAACACTGTATAACCACTGAGCTATGCTACCTCTTAATACAAGATGCCTCCTAACTCATATATTAGGACAGATTAGTATGGATGTCATTTGTCACTAAGAGTTTCCTGTTGCCTCTGATCCTGAAGGAGGTTGGGGGTGGAGATAAACTCACAACCACCATGACTAGCTTCCAATTTATTGTATTGAAAGTTCATACTGTACCACTAGGTGGGGGATATAAATGCAATAGATATAGCCCAGGAGAAAGAATGAAGAGTTCTTTATTCTAATAGAGGAGCTTATATCAAGAGCTTAATGGTTTAGAAAGCACTTTTCATGCATTATCTCATTTGATCCTTACAACAGCCCTTTGAGGTAGTGATAGCACCAGTATTATGATCCACACATTACAGAGGGAGATACCAAGGCTCAAAGAGATTAGGTGACTTGCCCCTATTTGCCAGCATTTGAGCACAGCCCTTCTAAGTCCAAATCTGAGACTCTCCACTATTGCCAGACCAGAATACTGTCAATCAGGAAACCCTTTCCCTTGGACTATATTAGCATAGAGGACAGAGAGAGCTAGCCTTGAAGCTGGGGAGACTTGGCTGGTGTATATTGGCTATATGATTGGCAAGTCATTTAACTTCTTGGTGCTCCAGTCTACTCCCTAACACTATAAATTGCAGAAAAAGGCATCAATCTGCAGTAGTAGAGGAAGTTACCTTTCCCAGAGGTTCTCCATACCAATGAAATCAGGTCTTATCTTTGTCCCTTTATTGTTATTCAGTCATTTTCAGTCGTGTCTGACTCTTCATGACTGCATTTGGGGTTTTCTTGGCAGTGATACTGGAGTAGTTTGCCATTTTCTTCTCTAGCTCATTTTGCAGATGAGGAAACTGAGGCAAACAGGGTTAAGTGACTTGCCCAGGGTCACATGGTTAGTAAGTGTCTGAGGCCAGATTTGAACTCACGAAGATGAGTCTTCCTGACTGTTGGCCTAGCACTCTATGTATGTACTGTCCTACCTAGCTGTCCCTCTATCCCTTTAAGCTTCATTAAAGTGATCATTGAAGAGATGGTTAGATAAACATCTATAAAAGATAGCCAACGTGACTTTAAGAATTGGGCAGGACCTACTAACCTCATTTCCTTTTTTGACAGGATTATTAAACTTATAAATGAAGGAAATTGATACAGTTTACCTCGATTTTGGCAAAGCTTTTGATAAAATATCTCATGCAATTGATGTGGAAAAGATGGAGAAATATGGTTTAGATGGATTCAGAATTGGCCATAATCAAAGACTAGTTCTTATGGTTCAATATCAATAGAGCAAGGGATGCTAATCAAATTTGCAGATGATGACAATATGGGAGGGATTAGTAACACATTGGATGATAGTTAAGATCCTAAAAGACCTCAGTAGGCTAGAGAACAGGTGTTAATCTGTCCCAAACATGGCCCAAACCCGATTAGAATATAATTAGGAAATATTTAACAAAATAAAAACACAATAGAACATAGATAACATTAATATCTCGTTTTCTAAGTCAACATGCAAGCCACAGGGATCCTTATGTATTATCTAGAGGTCCCATTTCTATTTGAGTTTGACACCACTGGACTAGAGCATTGGGTTAAATCTACTAAAATGAAATTCAATAAGGGTAAATGCACAATCTTACACTTAGGTACAAAAAATCCACTTCACAAATACAAGATGAGGAAGTATAGTTGGACCTGAGTTGTTGTGGAAAAGATCTGGAGGTTTTAGTGGACTGCAGGCTTAAACTGAGTCAGCAATGCTAATGTGGTCTTGAACTGTATAAGAACAAGTATGTTGTTGAGTCATTTTCAGTTGTGTCTGATTCTTTGTGATCCTTTTAGGGGTTTTATTGGCAAAGATACTGGAGTGGTTTGCCATTTCCTTCCCTAGCTTGTTTTATAGATGAGGAAACTGAGGCAAATGGGGTTAAGAGACTTCCCTGGGTCACACATTAAACATTTTTTTAAGTGCCTTCTATTTGCCAGACACTATGCTAAGTGCTGAAGATATAAAGAAAGGTAAAAGACATCCCCTGCTCTCAAGGAGCTCACTTTCTAATGGAAACATGTAACAACATGCAAACACCTATGTACCAACAAGTTACAACAAGATGAATTGGAAAAATTAACAGAGGGAGGGCACTAGAATTAAGAGGAATTGGGAAGGGCTTCCTGTCGAAGATGGGATTTTAGCTGGGGCTTCTAGGAAGCCTGGAAGCAGAGATAAGGTGACAAAGCCCTCCAGGCATGGGGAACAGCCAGTGAAAATGCCTGGAGGTGGGAGTGGAGTATCTTGTTCTAAGAAGGACAAGGAAGCTAATGGATTGCAGAGTATGTGAGTGAAGAGTGATGTAAGGTGTAAGAAGACTGGAAAGTTGGGGAGAAGGGGCTGGGTTATGAAGAACTTTGAACACCAGAGGATTTTGGATGGACTGTGATGGGTGGAGACTTATGGCATGAGGACCCACCAGCAGGCTGTTGCAGTAATTCAGGCATGAGATGATGGGGGCCTTCACTAGAGTTGTAACTATTAGAGGAGAGAAGGCAGGGGATTGAGGGGAGCAGTATTTGAGATGTTGCAAAGGTGAAATCAGCAGATCCTTAACAACAGCTTGGATATGGGAGGTAAGGGGATGGGATGTGAAAGATGGTGAGCAATCCAGGATAACTTCTAGGTTGCAAGCTTGGGGGACTGGGAGGATATTGTCCTCTACAGTAATAGGGAAGATAGGAGTGGGGGAGGATTTAGAGGGGAAAGTAATGAATTCTTTTTTGGACATAGTGTTTAAGATGTCTACTGTACATCCAATTTGAGATGTGTGAAAGACAGTTGGAGATGTGAGATAGCAGGAAAGGTAGATTTGAGAATCATCAGTTTAGAGATCGTAATTAAAGCCATGGGAGCCGATGAGATCACCAAGTAAAGTAGAATAGAGGGAGAGGACCCAGGACAGAACCCTGAGGGACACCTCAGATAGGTAGGAGAACCAGGAAAGAGCAGTGTCCCAGAAGAAAAGAGAGTATCAAGGAGTAGAGAGTGCTCAGCAGTGTCAGAGGGTGCAAAGAGGTCAAGGAGAATGAGGATTGAGAAAAGGTCATTGGATTTGGCAACGAAGAGACCAGTAGTAACTTTGGAGAGAGCAGTTCAATGGAATAAGGGGTTAAGAAACAAATGGGAGGAGAGAAAGTAGAGGCATCTATTGTAATAGCCTTTTGAAAGAGTTTACCTACAAAGGGCAGAAGAGATTGGACAATAGTAAACAGGGATGGAAGAGTGAAGTGAGAGTTTTACTTTGTTTTGTTTTTCAGGAAACAGGAGACTGTAGGCAATAGAAAATGAGCCAGTAGAAAGGAAGAGGAGGTAACAGAGGGGGCAATCTGATGGAGAAGATGGATGGAATGAGATCACTTGAACAAATAGAGGTCTGGGCCTTGGTAAAGAGTAAGGCCACTTCATGTGAGACACGGTGAAGGAGGAGAGAGTAGAAGAAGGCACTTGAGTGATAGGAGATGAGGAAGAGGGGAAAAGAGGGAGTTCATAGCCTCAGTTCTTTCTGTAAAATATGAGACAAGGTTCTCAGCTGAGAGAGTGAGGGTAAATGGAGATTTGAGGAAGGATAAAAAGGTTTGGAAGAGCTGCTGTAGGGAGTGGGATAGTGAGTCAGTAAGGGAGGTATACTAGGATTGCCTAGAAGCATTTAGGGCCCAGTTGAGATTATGTAACATAAATGTTAGTGACCTCAGAAAGGTTGCATGATTGTCTCCACCTTCATTCAGAAGCACATGCGTAGGAGTAGGGGTAAAGACAACAAATGATAGGAGTGATCCAAGAGATAGATAGATAGATAGATAGATGGATGGATGAAGGGTTATGTGTATGTATATATGTGTATATATGTATGCATATATGTATAATCAGTGATATTATAAGGTGATTAAAGATTCAAGGTCCCTGTCTGAGGTTTGAGAAGTACCATCGTCTCATTAGCAACACATATTCTATGCATTGGAAGAGCAATGGCTGCAACAATTTTACGCATTCCATGGTTATCTTATTGGCTCTGCTTTAGAGAGTAGCCACCATTTTCTGGTCTTGCCTTCAAGTTCATCTTTGTGGATGGTTAACTTGGGTGTAGAGACATTAGTCTGAGATAACCTTCTAAGGTGGCTTATTGTCTTTTCAGATCAACATGGATTCCTGGTTCTTTCTAATTTTGCTCAGCAGTGGCCTGACTTGCCTCAGTGCCAGCAATGCCACAACAGGTAAGGCTTCCCTTATTTCTGAGTAAATCTTGTGCTCTTGCTTTCATCTCTAAAGTAAAGATGTAGCTAAGAACTCTACCCCCAAAATATTCATTTTAGGGGCTAAATAAAAAGGATATTTCCCACTTTCTTCAGCTAATGGTCCCCTGTCGGAAAGACCACCTCAATTAAAGAATGAAAAACTGTGCAGCTGGTCTCTGCTGGGGCCACAACAATTTCTGAGGATCTGCCATAGCAACCACTCCTTTTTGCCTAGCTTTTGGGGGCTGTGTTGTACCTTGATGTGATATTTTCTTGTGCTTTAGTGTTTGCAGTGTCACCTTCAGTAGGAGTTACCTCATCCACATCTATAAGATCAGTTAAAGTGTCAACCACAGAGCCTGACAAAGGGGAAACCATGAGCTCCAAGGATCTCAGTCCAAACTCTTCATTGACTTCTGTTTCTACAACACCAACACTCAGCCCACCTGTAATCTTGGAACCTACTTATATAACAACTGTCAACTCATCAAGCTCTGTTATCAATGTGACTACAAGGACAGAGGTGGCACAGTCTAATGTGACTTCACCTTCTCCAAATGCTACTTGGCTTCCTGATCCTGGGTTTACAGATGCCAAGACAGAAGCCTGGGAACAGAATTTTAGCACTGCAGTAACAACACCAGACACCTTCACCCCTTCAGGTACTGGAAAAGGTCTTTGTTCTCTTTCGTGTTTGGGGATTTATTTACTCTTGAGGTAAACCTCTTCCTTGTATTTTCTCACCACAGATATTCTGGCATTAAAATCAAACTGCATAAGACAATTTAATGGAGACCAAATTAGGGAATATTCAGAATGTCTGCTCAGCATAGAGTCATGAGAGGGGTAAAGAAAGGGGATCCTGAAGGTCATCTCGTTCATCCTTTCACTTTGGGCAGCCTCAACCAGTGAGAATTGTAACTCTTTTTTAAAAAGATTTCCAGAAATGATGATTTCACAATTACCTTGGTCATCCATTCTGTATAGCGCGTAACTTCTCTCACTGTACAAATGGTCTTCCCCATGCTCTAAATGCTTCAGGTTTGTATTTTCAGTCCACTAAGGATGTGCCCAATGTTTCTTAGGAATGTTTTTTATGTTTCCTAGACCAAAGGCCCCACAGAAACTCTCATTTCCTATTCCCGAGACCTTAGAGCACTGCTATCATGAAAAAGCAGTTTGCATTTCCTCTGCCAGATCTGTTAGTTCACTAAAAACAGTACCAGTGATAGAGAAAGCACTGGGCCTAGAGGCTAAACAGACCTGAATCCAAATTCTCCCGCAGACACTTACTGAGTGTGATTCTGGGCGAGTCATTTAAGCTCTGTCTGCCTCAGTTTCCTCATCGGCAACATGGAGATAACAATAGCATGTACCTCCCAAGGTTGTTTTAAAAATCAAATGAAATAATATTCGTAAAGTGCTTACACAGTGCCCGGACCATATTAAGTAGATATTTAATATGTACTTATTCCCTTCCCTTCTCCTTCTTCCTAGAACCACCCTTCAAAACAAGGTTCTAGCTAATCAAGCAGCATATCCTTATATCTTCTGTCCCCCAAGCTGTTTCTCAATGTTGGATCTGCTGCATTTCTAGTCATTGTATTTCACTGCTTCCCACTGCAGCTGCAGGCCTTTGCTCTGCCATCGTCACTCAGCAACCTCTCTTCCTTTGAACTCCATGCCATTCAACTATACCACCCTTTATTGGTCCTTTGCTGTCATGTAGTGACCACCTAGTCACTCCTCTGTGACCCCCAGCTAAGTCTTATTCGTTATCCCTTCCCCTTCCATCATCTTTGGAGACTTCAGTATTCATACATGTGTCCCTAAATACAATGGACTTTTCTATCCTCATCCTCCTTGACCTCTCTACAATCCTGGGCATTGTGGATTGTTCACTTATCCTTCATGGCCTCTCTTGATCTATCCTTGATGTCATGGCTTTTGTGACACACCATTGCCAGTGCTGCTACTTCTACCTTTCCTTCCAACCAGCCTTATCTCTATTGCTGGCTCTTCATCCTCTTTCTGCCCCATGAAGGGGTGAGGAACCTTTTTGTGGCCCTGTAGGTCCTCAAGTGCAGCTCTTTGATTGAATCCAAACTTCACAGAACAGATCCTCTCAATAAAAGAACCTTAATGTGCTCTTTGACTGAATCTAAATTTCATAGAACAAATCCTCTCAATAAAAGAAACTTGGACTCAGTCAAAAGGCCCCACCCAAGGACCTAGAAGGCCACACATGGCCTTTTAGGGCCGCAGGTTCCCCACCCCTGCTAGAGGTATAAACTTCTCTTGGTTCTTTGCTCAGCTGCCTTCTCTTCTCTCTCTATACTTTCTCCCTTGCAAAGCTCACCTATTCTGTAATTCTTCTCTGAATTCTAACCTCCTTACCATCTCCCCACATACAAACACAGAAGTGAAAGTGTTTTTCCTTCCTCAAAGCACCTCCTCCAGGCACTTTGTCTTTATTTTCCTTTGTATTTATCATTCTTCCTCATATTATCAGTCAATCCATGAGCAATTATTAAGCATCTGCTATGTGCCAGTCACTGTGCTAAGTACTAGGAATAGGAAGATAAGATGAAAGTCTCCCCTTCTGCTGGGGGAGACAATATGCATATAAATGCATATATAGAAGGTAAGTACTGTGTAAATTGGGGTGGGGCACTAGCCATTGCTGGGAGTGGAGTCTAGAAGTAGTTCTTGTGGAAAGTGTGCTTGAACAGAGTTTTGAAGGAAGCAAGGGATTCTAAGAGGTAGTTAGTTGTAAGGAGAAGTGATTTCTAGGTGTAGAGACTGGAAATGAATATCCATCTCCTGGACTGTCATGTAGAAGGAATAACAAGGGCTGGTTGGTTGGACAGGAGAGTAAAAGAATGGAATGTTGAATGATAAAGTAGGAAAGGTAAGGAAAATCACTTTTCCTAAAAGTGACACGTGTGTACGTATAATTTGAAGAGGAAAGACACTTAAGGCAGAGAAATTAATTTGGAGGCGTGAGGGCCTGAATTAGGGTGATAGCTATGTGGGTAGAGAAAAGGGGACAGATGAGAAAAATGTTGCAGAGGTGGAAATGGCAAGATTTGGCAACTGGTTTGACATTTGAGGCGCAGGAGAGTGAGGAGTCAAGTATAATGCTAAGGTCGCTTACTCGGGTGACTAGAAGAAAGGCAATACTCTTGATAAGAATAAGGAAGTGAGTTTGGGGTAGGGAGAGAAAGATCATCAGTTCTGTTTTGGACATGTTGAGTGTGAAATGCCTATGAGACATCCAATTTGAAATGTTAAGTAGCTGGAGGTGTGCTACAGGCTCTCAGGAAAGAGTCTAGGGCTAGATTTATAGATTTGGGAGTCATTTGCATAGAGGTGATAGAATTATAGGAGCTAGCTAAGTCATCAAATGAGTGAGGGAGAATAGGAGAGCGTCAGATCAGAGGCTTAGGAAACACTCGCCATTAGGAATTGCGATAGGGATAGGGATGGTGAGCTTACAAAGGAAACAAAGAAGAAGCTGTCAAACGTATAGGAAGAGAGAGTGGTGGTGTGCCCACAGTGAGTATCTGAAAGGAGAGGGTAGGCAGCAATGTCAGATACTGCGGAGATGTTCAGAAGAATAAGAACTGGGAAAATACCGTTAAACATGACAATTAAAAGGTTACTAGCAACTTTGGAGAAAGCAGTTTCAGTTAAGTATAGGGTTGGAAGCCAGAGAGCAAAGTTATGTATGCCCTTGTCTTCCCCACCCTAAAATTATGTTACGTATTGCTTAAAGAGCAGGGTCCGTTATGTCTATTTTTGTATTTCCAGTGCTAATCACATAGTAGGTGCTTAGTAAATATTTGCAGAATTCATTGGGAAAGAGTTGCCTGCTCGAATTAGTCCCTGGATATTCCTTCTGAAGTAAGTGAGGGAATTCTTGAGGATCTCTGGTAGAAAGTTAGCACGCCCTCTGAAGTGTTTTGTCTGTGTCTTATGTAAAAGGGCCAAAAGCTTATTGTCTTTTCAGAAATGGCTAGTGAGGGAAGTTCCCTTATCTCTCTGTCTCCTAAGGGAAAGAGAGAGACTAGGTTTAACCTACAGAATGTCACATATGTGGTTCAATTCACAATCATCACCCCCTGGGCACTATTCTCAATTCTTATTGTTCATGGAGAGTCTTCCCCAGGTTGTCATCATTTCTGTTTCAGCAGCCATATTCCTCCTTGTAGTGAAAGTCAGGTCCAGAATAATGTCACTTCCTTTTCCTTTAAAAGGCTATAATTATAATTTTGCAAAAAGAGAGCTCCAGTCAGTGTCCAAATAATTGAAATTTCCCTATCATCCAGGTAATGAACCCTTGTGGAGATACGAGCCAGTCACTACTCTTTTTTTTTAAAAAATCATTATTTATTTTTAACATTCTTTTCTTTTAAAATTTTGAATGCCAAATTCTCTCCCTTCCCCACCCATTGAGAAGACAAGCAATATGATATCAATTATATATGTGAAATCATGCAAACCTATTTCCACGTTAGCCATATCACAAGATATAAAAAATTAAAAGAAAAAATAAAGAAAGCAAGAAAATTATACTTCATTTTGTACTCAGGGTTCATCAGTTCTCTGTCTGGAGGTGGGTAGCGTTTTTTCATTATGTGTCTTTTGGAATTGTCTTGGATCATTATGATCAGAGCAGCCAAGTCTTTCACAGTTGATCATCATTACAACCTTGCTGTCACTGTGTACAATAATCTCCTACTTACTCTTACTCCACTTTCAGTTCATATAGGTCTTGCCATGTTTTTTTGAAACAACCACCACACCCCTTGTTATTTCTTTTTTTTTTAATTTTTTGATATTTATTTAGTATATCATTTTTCCCCAGTTACATATAAAAACAATTTTTAACATTCGTTCTTAAAACTTTGAGTTCCAAATTCTTTCCCTTCCTCCCTCCCCACCCTCCTTCATTGAGAAGGCAAGCAATTTGATATGGGTTATACATGTGTAATCATGCAAAACATATCCATAATAGTCATGTTGTGAAAGAAAACATAGACAAAAAAAGCCTGAAGAAAAATAAAGTAAAAAAAGTACTCTTCAATCTGTGTTCTGACACCATCATTTCTTTCTCTGGGGATGCATAGCATTTTTCATCATAAGTCCTTCAGAGTTGTCTTGGATTATTGTATTGCTGACAACAGCTAAGTCATTCACAGCTGATCACCTTACAATGTTGCTGTTACTTTGTAGACAGTACATTTCACTTTGCATCAGCTCATGTAAGTCTTTCCAGGTTTTTCTGAGAGCCCCTTGCTCATCAGTTTTTTGCTCCCCTTTGAACTGTGACCCAGAACTGCATATGAGCAGTAGAGTTGCCAATCAGCACCAGCTGTACCCAGTGCCAGCAAAATCTCTTTCTGATCAGTTGTCTGACCCCCTTACCTTGTCTTGGCTGAGAGATCCTAAAGCTGCTCCCACTGCCACTGCCACTGCCACCATTGTAGCCACCTCCAAGGCCTAGTGCTACTGTTGTGCTCTGGACCAGCCCCTACTCTGGTGTCATAGATCTTTCCTGACAACCTTTTAATTTGTCTTAGGCTAGAAAAATGTCACATTCTGACTTTTCGTTGGCTCTGCTGCTCCAAAATTTGACTTGAGGAGCTATTTTAAAGTTGTTTAGAGGAAAATGTTGGGAGAGGTCAGCTGGGTTGCTGCCTATACTCTGCTATCCTGGCTTTGCACCCCCAGCCAGTTCTTCTACAGTTATTGTGGCCTCTGCCTCCTCAGCAGCCACAGCTATGGAACATCTAGAAGATGAAGTTCTAGCTGCAAAGCCCTTGTCACTGTCAAATGATTCTGTTTCATAAATGCATATGATTTTATCATTGAAATGACATTAAAGAACAAAACATAAAAGAAGATGCTTGACTATATGCTTTGCTGCTATACCCTAAAGACCATGGAGCCTTTCTACCTGACTTGCAGTTGAAATCTCCAACATATGTTGTCTCCCCCTGTTAAAATGTGCGCTTCTTGAGAGCAGGGACTGTTTTGCTTTCTATTTGTGTGCACAGTGCTTTGAACATAGTAAGCATGTGATGAATTCTTCTTTATTCATTTATTTTTCAGTGCTATAACATGCTTTTGTTCCAGGCTTCTTATCTCTTTTCTGAATTCTTTATCTTTTTCTCCATTCTGTCAAGGATAGTCTATAGTATATCCTAATTATAGTATTTCTTCTGTTTCTGCTTCCATTGATCATGACCTAAATGCTCTCCATCAAAGTTTCCTTTCTCTGGTTCCTAGATTTACTCATTAGTATATCTTATTATTATACAGTGCTAATACACCATCCCTTTAATCTGTTCCATTCCTTTTGACAAACACATCTAGTTCTAGAGTGTCCATGTGAACCATCCCACAAAGCCTCAACGATTATATTTCCCTGGAAAATTTCTACTCAATCAGTGGGTATTCATCTTCAATAACCCTGACAGATCACAGAATTAGATTTTGAGAGTTGGAAGGAACTTCAGTAGTCACCTGGTCAAATTCAGGCCAAAAGCATTCCCTACTGTAGCATACTTAACAAATGGGCATCTAGCTTCTGCTCAAAGACCTCCCCAAAGGGGGAAACCACTGCCTCTCAAGGCTGTCAATTCTACTTTGAGACATCTCTAATTGTTAGAAACATTTTCCTTTTATTAAGCCTAAATTTGCCTCTTTGCAAATTACTCCTGTTCCTTCCCTCTAGAATCAAATAGAGCGAGTTTAGTCCCTCTCCCATATGACAGCCTTTCACGTGCTTGGATAGAGAGAGCAATCACATCTCCCTGACTTTCTACTTTTTCAGTAATAGAAATCATGGCTAATACTAAAACTTTCCATCATCCCCCACTGTCCTTCTACTTTGGTTTGACTTCCTCTTCCTCTTTCAGAACCATCTATCTGCTCCAGTACTCAGACCATTGATTCCCAAGTTACTATTCACTGGCAGCCATAGTATTAGACTTTACCTATAACCCACTTCTAAAAAACGCTATCCAGTATGTATTTGTTTTGAAATGAATTTTATTTTCAGACTGTTTGAAGAATTTTGACACTACCTCATGAGACAGAGGCAACCTTGTGTGTAGAGTTACAAGTCTTGATTGGTTTTTCCATGCTGTCTAGTCAGCAAGCATTTATTAAATACCTACTATGTGTCAGGGGGAAGCTAGGTAGCACAGTGGATAGAGTGCCAAGCCTGGAGTCAGGAATACTCATCTTCCTGAGTTCAAATCTGGCTTCAGACTCTTACTAGCTATGTGACCTTGGGCAAGTCATGTAACCCTAACTTAGGGTTAGGAATTGCCTCAGTTTCCTCCTCTGTAAAATGATCTGGAGAAGGAAGTGGCAAACCACTCCAGAATCCCCAAATGGGATCTCGAAGAGTTAGACACAACTGAAGAAAAATTATTGAATAACAACATGTGTTGGGGATACAAAAAAGGGCAAAAACAGTCCCTGTCCTTAAGCTCCCCAAAAAGAGGAAAACTCCATTTGTAGTCACTTTTGAAAGACTGGCTAAGGACAAATGTAGCTGAGAAAGTTCTAAGCATGCTCACTGTATTGTAGGGAAAGCCAAGGAGGCTGCTAAGACAGAGCCAAGAGTTCATCTTCTCCATATGCCTATCCCTGATAAGACCCTTCCTGGAATGTTTGTTTTGTAGGAAAAAGTAGAAAGACAGAAGGAGCTCAAAGAAAAGCTATAAAAATGATTCAAGGGTCCAGAAGGGTGATTCAGAGGATGACATTCCACTGCCCTTTATTTCTCCTCGGTTCAGAATGAGAAGAAGCCTAGTCTAGTGGAAAGAGCAGGAAATAGATTTGGAGTCATATGGCCTGGTTTCAAGACCCAGCTATGCTACTAATTCCTTGTCACCTAAGAGAAGTCACTGCCCTCTTTGGAGCCTTAATCTCTTCAGCCCTCAGATGGGAGTAGTAATACCCTGTGCTAATGGAAATAGCTGTACTTCTTGTTATAAATGCCTTCTAAGAAATGGAACCGGGGGATAGATGATCTGATGAGAACTGATCAGCAGTGTCATGAAGAATTATCAAGGACCAGCACCCTGAATATTCTGCTACAAGCTAGAAGTCAATAAAAAACTGAAGAGCAAGAAAATTCTAATAAATTGTCAGCAGGCACAAGATTGTCATTGTTGAATTTACTGGATCTGTACTCTTGTTAGAGGAGAGCCCTTCTTTCCTCTTTCCCTGTCTCCCAGGATCAGTATATGGATCAAATGAGATAATGCATGTGAAAGGACTTTGTAAACTTGAAAAGCCTCATGCACATGTAAGGGATTATTGTTAATGAGACTAGGAGGTGGGGGGGGAGGGTACAAAAAAAACAAAGGGCAGCTTTCTTCAGTGCCAGTTTTGTTTTGACTGGTTCTTTCTCACTATCTGAGGCACTGGATCAAATATTAAATTGTTAGGGAGACTGTAGAAGTACTACTAGTTATCTATTTTCATCTTAATAAATGTTTCTATTTTTCACTTACTATACAGGTAATTCTGACTCGGAGAGAAGAGGTGAGAAACTCACCTTGTTGTTTATTGTCACTTCATTTAAGAAGCCATTTCATTGTGCAGTGACCTCTTGTTTTCCTTTCCTACCGCCTCCTCCTACTCCCTGTCAATCTGTGGTGACCATATGCATGTGTGGTTGTGAGATTTTTAACTTTTAACTTATATTTTTATATTGACTTAACAGGAAATAGGAATGGAAACAAAATCTACTATTACAAAAGACTACTTTTCATACCTTAGAGATTCTAGTAGCTATTATGTATCAGAACTTACAAATCAACTACAAAAGGCTACTTTTCATATCATAAGAGATTCCAGTAGCTATCATATATCATAATATATTTACTGAAGAGAGTAATATTTACAAATGATTACAACTTATTTTATGTCATCATTTTGTTTGCACCATGATAACTACTATAACAACTTATAAATTGCAAAGTAATTTTCTTAGAGCCAATCCTGTGAGGGAGGTAACATAACTATAATTACCTCCATTTTATTTACAGTTGAGAAAACTGAAGCTCAATGGAGAAGCGATTTGCCTTTAGTCACCCAACTAGTAAATTATGGAAGCAAGAATCAGAACCACTCTTCTGTGTAGCCACTCAGCCTACAGATTTCATAACTCTCAGTGATTTGGTCCTATGAAGCATTTTTTTCCTTCTTGAGAAATTTTCTAAGAAATTTCCATCTTACTTGGGGGGTGCAACAATACTTAAGTTTGTGATGGCAATCTTGTGCCATAATCTCACATATCTTATTAAACCAGGTACTGGTTATGGATGGATACTTCTGTCTTCATTGTTCAGTTCTGCAGAAATTTGCAGCTATTTAGAGAAAAGTAATAAATAAAAATAGTCTTTGCTCATCATATTTTGTAGTATTTAAATAAGGTCTGAAACAAGGCTAGTCCAAGAAAAGGAGGTTATAGGCTAATGTTCTCTGTCCAAAAATTTGATTATTTAAGATCATAATCGCCAAATAGATGAAAAGGAATATTTTTGCCCATAACTTCTTCAGGTGAGCCCTATGATGTGTATAATAGGACCAGCAATATAAAAATGAATGTTTTATGTTTAAAGACAAATGAGAGTAGGAAATCAAACAAGTGTAAGCAGTCTTCATCTAGTTTGTCATCAGTGTCTTGCTCTTCTTTTTTGGTATATGTTTGTTAAACTTCCTCTGTTTTCATGAATTCCAAGCAATCAGTTAATTTAGGCAGAAGTCTTTTGGATACCTAGATCCATAAACTCCCAGTTTCTCAAATTCCAGGGTAGTTTTTGGTTGCCTAGGAAGGAATTCTAATCTTCCCATATGTGTTGAATTTATAAACATTTCCAATCATGGTACTTAAACATTTTCCAATTCCCTTATTTTCCCTTTAGTTCTTTACTAGTGAGTACCATGGCATTTTGAACTGTTTGGTAAGAGCAATGAAGTGGATTTGGCCTCTATGTTGTTGAGGTTTGTGGATTTATGCCTAGTTGGAAGCATTTCTGTCAAATAAATGTCAAAGCCAGTGGTCTTTCTGGTAGTATTTTGTTTTCTCTCTTTTCCATGTGTATATACAGCAAAATATTTATAGCACCACTTTTTGTAGTAGCAAAGTACTAGAAACAAAGTAGGTGTGCCTGATTGGGGAATGGTTGAACAAATTATGATACTTGAATGTAACAGAATATTACTGTGCTACAAAAATGAATAAATGTTTTAAATAACATAGTGAAAAAGTCCTATCCGACTCATTAACATACCCATAGGATGTTAGAGCTATAAAAGATCATAGAGACCATCTAGGCCAAGTCCCCTGATATTTTATATAAGAGGAAACTGAGACCCAGAGAGATTAAATGAATTGCTCAGGACTGCACTAAGTTAGTGGCAAAACCAAGACTGGAAGCTAGGTCTCTTGGTTCCTCCCTATCTCCTTTCCCCTTCTTTCTTCCCCTCCTCCTCCTTCCTTCTCCTCCTTCCTCCCTTCCCCTTCTCCATCTTTCCTTCCCCTCCTCTATTTCCCCTTCCCTTCTCCTTTCTCTTTCCCTCTTCTCTTCTCCCTTCCTGTCTCCTTTCCTCTTCCATTTTCTCTCTCTCAATGATAGAAGCATTAGGCTAAGGAGCTATCATTAGCTTGTTTTAGTGGCTGCCCAAGCCTACCCTTATAAGCAGTGCTCATCTTCTAACCTGATTGTGTGTGTGTGTGTGTTCTTGGTTTCAGATGAGACACCTATCATTGCAGTGATGGTGGCCCTGTCCTCTCTTCTAGTGATAGTGTTTATTATCATTGTTCTATACATGTTAAGGTAAGAAACTTCAGTCTCTCCATTCTGGCTTAATCCATTTCACTTCAACACATGTCTTCATTGTCCACGGTATACAAGGCCATGTGTGTTTGGCCCTTGGGGAGTAGGGGAGGGTGAGCATGCCAGGATGGAGAGTGAAGTTCCCCGTGCTCCTACCATTACAATCTAGTAGGAGGGTAAGAAATATAGTTATATCATGATATTACAAGTTAGAATGAGGTAGGTGTGTAGGAGAGATCAGACAGGACGGGTGACTTCATTTTGCCAGCTTTAGCCTTAAGCAAGCCCTCTTCATCTGATGTAATAGAAGAGGGTGCCATTTGCTCCGCAGAACTTGTATGGGGAAAAGAGGGATGTGGTGGCTGATAAGCCACCTGGGGCTTCAGCAGTAAAAGTGCTCTTTAGCAAACAATTTCTTGGAGAAGTAAAGCATCTCTCATCGAGATGCTGAAAACAATCACTACTGTGGTGACACTGGTGGGAGAGGATAGAGTGCCCATCTGTGGTCCAGGCTTCCTGGGGAGGGGAGCACGCAGGCCTGATGAGATAGAATTCAGCTTGCAAGTATAGACTTCATCTGTAAAAGTGGTAGACATTTTACTATAGGATTTTCCTCTATCTGAGTTTGTTGTTTTTAAAAACATGTTGTTCCCTCTGCCAAAGAAGAAAAAAAATGTCCTTGGCCTAAGCCTCTGAACATTGGGAGAAGTTTGGTGGGTTTTAAGGATGGTGAACTGTGAGTGTTGTCATTAAGAATAAGGTCCCGGTGAGTGGGTGAGAATGCTGGAGCAGAGATTAGCCTTGCCTTTGTGCCCAGATTCTGGGCCCACCAAGCCAATGATGGAACTGGCCTCCTTACCTACTCCTGTAAGATGTTAAAGGCTTTGTAGCTATGAAATATTATGAATCTTAAAAAGCACCATAGCAATAGAGGGACTATATGAGATTGTTATCAGTATCACCATGATTACTAGTGGCATTGGGGGTAGGCATGGGATTGTGGAATTTTTAATTCTTGGGTAAAGGATGATATGTAACATCTGAGATATACAACATACAGCTTTGCATCCCTTCGTCTCCTCAAAGAACTAGCTTTCACAGAGCTGTAGTGCTATAGAGAGTCCCAGCCCCTGTCCTACAGCTCCAGATGGTAGGTCTGTATCCAAGATATCTTGCTGAGGAGATGAGACAGATCCTTTGGCTAGGCTAGCATCTAGTTTGGAACCCTCTAGGGAGACAGAGAAATTACAAGACCCTTTCAAGGCCTCAAACTACTTCGCTTAGGTATTAGGACTTCCCCCTCTGCCCAGTAGAGTTACAGACATTGGGAGGGGTCCTGGTATTAAATGTCCTGGCACAGAAGCAAGTTTTCTACCTATGATTTCTAAAGGCCAGAGTAAATCTCCTGGCTCTGACACAGGACAGATCTCTCTCATTCTCCTTCCTTTACCCCAAGAAGTTATGAGGGGTATAAATGGACAATTTTGGTATGGAGGCTTTTCCTAGGGGCCATGTGTCCTAGTGGACATGCAGTGTGGTTTGTGATAAGTACAAGATCCTATAATTTTATCTCCAAAGGGTGTAGTATCCTAGTGGGGGGGCGGGGGTGGGGGGAGGCTGTGTGATGTCTAAAAAGGGAGTTGATTCCCTGTTCTCGCTGAGCAGGGGCTCTTCTCTATTCATCTTTTCCTGGAAAGGTTGAAATGAACTATGTAGAAGATGGCCTCAATCACAGTGACACATTCAGCCTTCTTCCAAAAAACACCGTTTCTATTCTTGGGCTCCAGGTGCCCATTTTTATATGCTTTCCCATTAGGTTCAAGAAGTACAAGCAGGCTGGGAGCCATTCCAATTCCTTTCGCTTGTCCAATGGACGCACTGATGACATGGGTAAGACAGCTGGCGGTGGGCCTGTCTCTGCATGAGATTCAATGGACAAGGAAAATGGGGATCTGATAACACCCCTATGGGTAAATGATAGTATCAGAATGCCCCCACACATAACCTCAGTATCTGAGACTGACCAAAGACAGCAACCCTGTTCCTTTATGTTGATATTGGGGCTGTCTTGGCCAATGGCAGCAAGCAGCAAGTTATCAGGCAGGGGGCTGGCCTTTTCTAGGCCTTGAGTGACTGACCACTTCCCCCTTGTGCTGCTGCAGAGCCTCAAAGCATGCCACTTCTGGCCAGGTCTCCAAGCACCAATAGGAAGTATCCCCCGCTGCCAGTGGACAAGCTGGAAGAGGAGATTAACCGACGCATGGCTGATGATAATAAGCTCTTCCGAGAAGAATTCAATGTGAGCCATTTGTTTCCCTTGTGACTGGGTGGGCAGGGCAAAACCAGTTTGGGCATTTGTGGTTCTAGGAAATCATTTGGGAATCAGGCTAGTCTAAGGATGAGGGACCTGATCATTGGCCACCTGTTTGTTTGCTAAGAGAAGTTTCTAATGTGCTATGAGTGAGACATTTGGCTGCAGCCTCAGCTGATTCTACTGGGCAGAGAAAGAGTTGGCTTCTTGCCCTTGCTCTCCTTCTTATATTGAGCTAGCTGTGGGCTCATAATTCAGGACACTTGACAGCCTAGGCAGGAACTGTCAGGTGAATGCAGAGTGCTAAGTGTATTCAGGGCCAAAACATTAAGAGAGTTCCTAGTCAAAAATGAGTTAAATGGCAAGCTAGGCTCCCAAGCAAGTCTGAGGTTGGAGCTACATCCGGGCCTGGTCTAAAAGGAACTTTGCTGCCATCTTGTGTCTATAGCTGGTTTAGAAGTATCATTGGCCCTGAACTCAGAAGGAAGTACCACAATTATGGTTGGAATCACAGAATCCCAAACTAGAAAGGGCCTTAAAAATAAGTTGTCTGGCCTATGTCCAGTCAAGAATCAACTCCACAACACCCCCTCTAAGAGTCTATACAACTTCTGTTCTCCATCTCTAGCAGTAGAGGCTCTACTGTTTTCCAATGCAACCCATCCTACTTTTGGACAGTTTTCATTGTTAGAAAGTTTTCCCAAGCCAGAATCTGCCTTCTCCCATACCCCAACCTCCCAGCTTTATTCTTCTGCTTTCTGTGGACAAGAAGGACAAATTCAATACTTTTTTATTGTACATGTAGCCCTTTAAATACCCAAAGATAACTCATGCATCCTATTGCCCTTAGTGAGGGAGATTTTCATGTTCAACTCTAGAATGTGGCGAGAGAAGAGTCTCCTTTATCTCCTTTCTGTTGGGCTTTGGCTATTCAGTCTGATCCTTCCTATCCAAGGCCCCATTTTTAAGGATCAGTTCCATATATTTTGTGGGAACACAAGTATCCCACTTTCCTTGGCACTGGTTGCCCTATTTTCCCAAGTTTTCCCGTGGCTCAAATCCAGACCTTTGTGAAGGCACAGTTTGGATTCAATGCAAGAAATCAAATCAGAAATCAGCAAGCATTTATTAAATGTTTACCATGATGTACCAGGCACTGTGCTAAGTGCTGAGAATACAAGTACAAGCAGAAAAATAGTCCCTGCCCTCACAGAGCTTCGATTCTAATGGAGGAAGAAAGCACCTAGAAGAAAGCTGCAGAGGAGGTGAGAGGACAACATGGGAGCAGGGCTGTGGAGGCGAAGAGTCAGGAGAGTAGCTTGGAGAGGAATGAAGATGTGGAGGGAGGGTCTGGAAGAAGTCAGATCCTGTAGAGCCTGAGAGTTCTTCCAGTGTGAGAAAGTCCAAGGGTAGAGTAAACTTCTAAAGTGAAAGAGGTCTCTTAAGTGCCAGCTTTTGCAAGGCACATGCCAGGTGCTGGTAACACAAACATTAACAAAACAGTCCTTGTCTTCAGGGAGCCTGCATTCTACTATAGGGACACTGCCAGGTACACAAACAAGTCTAACACAAGGAAAATTAAGGTGGGAGAGAACACTAACAAAGAAAGAGCAGGGGCTGGATGAGGAGGGGCATTGGGGAAGGTTTCATGGAGGCAGTTCCTATTCCCCACAGCCCAAGTCTCTACTCATGTTTTTCTAAACCCTGTTTCCCTTTCAATTAGATAGGGACTATGATAAAGGAACCATAGAACTAGATGGCAAAGGAAGGAGTCCTGGTGTCTTGCTGAAAAAGCATCTGCCCTTCTGCTGTGTCTGCCGTGGAGCCAATCTCTGTGTATTAGGCCAAGAAAACTTTCTCCCCACAGTGACAGTACAGATGATGCAACACTTTAGACCTTTAGAAACAACTTGGATTTTTTGGGAGGGTGGGGGGTGGGGGGGGCCTGTTAGTTCTAGACAATAAGAGTTGCCATGGTCATAGACCTATCTAGCTTCTCTCACAAGAAAGGAAAGTACCCATTTACCATCCAGCATGGGCAACAGAAGTTTGCATTGCAGGGATGCTCACTGGTTGTCAGTCATCATTTTTAGTAACTTATCTTATTTTTCTTATGTCCTCCAGGCTCTCCCAGCCTGTCCTATCCAGGCCACCTGTGAAGCTGCTTCCAAGGAAGAAAACAAGGAGAAAAACAGATATGTGAACATCTTGCCTTGTACGTGCTTCTGGGATGTCTCATGAAACTCTCTCTAGTTGAGTAGTTACAGGACCTTCTGAGTCAATATTTGGAGGGTTAAAAGGAGAGCAGTATCGAGTAGTAAGGGTAGAGGTCTGCTGCAGAGCTTCCAGAGGACCTTCTTAGGCCCAGCATCACTCAGTGCTTGCTTCCCCACTCAAGACTCATTCACTTAACAAACATTTCCTGAGCTTCTGCTCTGTGCAAGGACCTGTGCTTGGCTCTGAGAAGAGAATACCGGTGATTCCAAAATCATTTACTGCAAGTTCATGAGGAGCTTATAGTAAAAGTAGATGACAATAATCACACTCCTGTACATGGGTGCTAAACTACGATGGCTGACAAACCTCCTCATGAGACTCAAAAGGCTTCCACAGAGAGCATGCTCCTGTTTGTTTTGCTTGATTATG
>CM053623.1:413241764-413258957 GCA_028646595.1 Phalanger gymnotis
AAGAATCTGAAGGGGATATAGGACGGAGAACACTGACTGTGGGTTTCAAAGGGAAAAGTCACGGCTGTTGCTCTCTCTTCTAGATGACCATTCCAGGGTACACCTGACACCGGTTGAAGGGGTTCCAGATTCCGACTATATCAATGCCTCATTCATTAATGTAAGAGCTTCAGCTCCCTTCATTGCTCACCTGAATGGCTGCATGTCACCACAGCCTGCCTGCCCCTGCCCAGTTTGCCTACCTGTCTCTTACTTGTACCTTTGCAATGCTACTGTGGCCAGCAGGGAAGTCACTGTTTCCCTGTAAATAGAGACTCTGGATAAGGGTTGGTTTCTAAAAAGAACTCAACAAAATGAAATGGCGCCCAAAACAATAAGAAAGCAATTGATTGATGTGGGGAGGGGTTGGGAAATGCACCAGATGAGAGCTTCTGAGCAACAGGAATAGAATTCCTAGTACCTCAGGATTACCCCCTAAAACCTTGAGCAGAGAAGTAGTCCCCCACTCTCACAGCTAAAAAGTGTAAGAGCTAGGATTTGAAACAAGGCTCTTCTGACTCTAAGTGTAGTGCTCTTTCCACTAGGCCAATCTACCTCACTTGTGACTCCTCTATCCTGTGTGTAGCAGATTGTTTTAAACCTGAATTAACTTTACATTTATCCCAGCATTATGTTCTTTGCAAATTTGATGAGCATATCCTCTGTCTATTTGTATAAGTTATCACAGTCTGTTTCTGGGTTTAAGGAAGAGACACAGCTCAAACTCACAATAAACTTACCAAGTCACAATTTATTGCTATCAAGGCACAGAGTAAGCACTGAGGTTATGGCACCTTGGGTTGCTTTTTGCCTGGTCACTTCTAGTCAGATCTACCGAGGTTATAGACTGATTTTCTCACCACTGGGGCTTACACGGTTTTACACTTGTGAATAATAAACAAAGGAAACTGTTGTACTTTGTAAATGCATGTATCCAGGATAAACTCAGGCACTCTTGATTACACCAGCCATGAGTAGGGCAAAGAAGAAGTAGGGCACACAGAGGTCGATAACATTCCTTTGATGCACAGTGATTACATTACATCTATATATTCATCAGTTACTATTTCTGTCTGTATGTCCCTCTTTCCTGGTCCAACCTGACTGGTGTACCTCTGATAAAAATGTTGAACAGAACAAAAGATAGAGCTTTGCAGCTGCTACCAGAACCTTCTTCCAGGTTGATATCAACTCATTGTCATTATTCTTCAAGTCTAGTCATTGAACTGGTTTTGAGTCCATTTAACGTACACTTAATGTATCTTGTCTCCAAGGCAATCGTGATAGACCTTGTTTGTGAATGGGAAAGGAGAGTATGGAACATTTGGATTAGCCACTGAGGAGGGGAATAACTGGTGCCTCTGTCTTCACCTCAAGGGACGTTAATACTGACCTTCCTAATGAGCATGAAAATTACTTCAACCAGGAGAGGGCACCTCTATCTCAGTTTCCTCATCTGTAAAATGAAGGAGTTCTGTTTTCAAGGGTGTCAGAGATATTCTGCATTCTTCTTGTGGTCAGTGCTATTCCAAAGCTAAGGGATTCTTTGCGTATTTTTTTCCCCTGGACTGGCTCCAAAACTCTTAAGTTGTTCTATAGTATGTTGAGAATCAGTCAGTTTATTACCTAGAAGCCAGCAAAGCTAGATTCCATCCTTCTCACTATTAACAGTAAAGTCATCAGGAAAACCAAATCTGGCCTTATTACTTCCTCACACCTTGTTTGATTAAACAGCGACTACATGTGGACACACGTATACACATAGGCACCCACATACATGCACTTAATAATCCTAAGGAAGGAGCCCAGCCGCAGTATTCCTGGGCCACCTACAGACTCTGCTCCTGAGGGATGGTTTAAAGAACAGTGCTTTTGTGGCTATATCTGCAAAGCAACAGCAGCTCAAACCCACCATTCTTTGGTTTCAGACTTTGCATGCCTCATTGTTTCTAGAAAAAGCTAAACAATGATTTTGATGAGTTGGAAGGGCCTCAGACATAATTTTATCCATCTCTTCTACGTCCCACCGAACAAATGGTCATCAGCCTTTTCTTGAAAACTTCTAGGGGAGGGAAAATCTACTGCCTTCCCGGGCAGCCCATTCTATTTTTGAATAACTTCTGAGGAAGTTTTTCTTTGTATTGAGTCTAAATTTCTCTATGCAACTTCCACCCACTGCTTCCAGTTATGCCTTCTGAGGCCAATTGGGGGAAAAAAAAAAGCCTACTATATCTTTATGTGAAAACCTCTCAAATACTTGAAGACAGTTCCTCTCTGAAGGAGGCTCCTCTAAACTTTCCTTATGAGCTAAATATTCCCATTTCCTTCAGAATTGGTCCTCATATAGCATAAATTTGGGGCCCTTTATGTAACCATGAGCAAGTCATATGAATTCTCTGGACCTCAATTTCTCATCTATGAAATGAGAATTGGACTGAGTGGCTTCTGGGATCCCTTCTAGCTACAAATCTGTGAACCTCCATATGGGGCCCAGAATTAAAACCCGATACCCCAGGTGTGGCCTAACCAGAGTAGAGTATAGTGAGAATAATGCTTTCCTAGACCTGGATACTGCCTGTCTTCTGAGAGCCTGACATTGCATTAGCTGTTTTGGCTGCCCTATCACACTGTCAGTTCATGTTGCAGCAGCACACTAAAATCCCCAGATCTTTTTCAAATAAAATTCTCTCTAGCTATGTCTCTCTAATCTTGTACCTGTGAAATTGTCTCTTCTTAACCCAAATGTAAGACTTTGCTTAATGTTCCTACTTAAGATAATTTCGAATCATAGCATCCATTGTGTTGGCTGATTTCTCCCACACCCGACTTTGTTTCATCTGTAAATTTAATTAAGTATAACATCTATTTATCTAAGACATTGATAAATGTGTTCAATAGCATCGTGCCAAGGACAGATCCCTGGCATAGTCCCCTGGGAATGACCTGCCTTCTGACATTTCCTACCCCAGTAACTTCTACGTGTCTATCCTGGAGCTTAGCCAAACTAATTTATATCACGCCAGAGGAAGCAGCAAACTCTCCTAGTAGGAAGATGGGTAGATGGTACAAACAACCAACTTCTATGTAGGATAAGAAGAATAGAGTGTTTAAGAAAACAAACTTCCCTCGGTAAATGCAGCCTGAGGCCGGAGCCTTGGGAATTGCATTTTAGACTTCCTATGGCAGCTATGTATCAGACCACACAGGAGGTGGTGCTCTGTCTTATAGCTCATGAGCAATTTTATCTCTGCATACCTTGAGTTATGCCTACTCAGGGAGCCATAACAGATGCTAATGCTTGAGAAATTGCAGTCACAGAACTGCCTTAGGAGGAGGAAGCTGTATTGAATTTCATTCCCAAGCTTTGACTTTTACCCTGGATGTTGGCTCAGTCATAGAAGCTTGCCTGGCAGGGACCTTTTCCCCAGGCCTGGCAGCTTTTAGAGAAATTGCATCCACAGGCAATGTGTGCTCCCTGCCATCACCCCAACAAGAATTTCCTTCTCTACTTTTATGATATTTTTCTAGGCAGCAGAAGAGCCAAGAATGAACTTATGTAGCCATCATTTCTGCCATCAACAACATCATAGTATTACTTTAGAGCTAAAAAACCAAAACTCTTCAAAGCCATCTACTTCAACCTCTTCAATTTACATATGAGGAAACTGAGGTAGAGGTGACTCTCTTGATTGAGGTATTGCCCATACCTTTTCAGAAAGTCATTGTTAATGTCTCTCTAGGTGAAGGCAGAAGTATCTGTCTTATATGCTCTGGATGGCTTCTCCAATTTCTCAATCTATGAACCACTGGGAATGAAAGTATGAATGCCGAAGTCTTAAGAAGCAGACAAACTGGGGCATGGTTCTGAGGAATGTTTTTATATATTTTTAAGGACAGATGCTACGTGCCCTGCTGTTTACCCATCATGCCCCAGCGTTAAAGCCAGAACCACTAAATTTAAAGAGACAGCAGTCCCCAGGAATGTAGCTGAAGTGCTACCAGAGTTGGACCTGTAAAGCTGAAGAGGCACTGGTCTCTTTCAGTGACAGGGGCTGAAATGTAGTGGGTCCAGTATATGACAAGTGGTCTGAGGCAATGGAACTAAATAACTAGTTCAGTGGGAAGAGTCGAGACCCTGGGATCAGAGGATGTAGGTTCAAATCCCACTTGTGATACTTACTACCTCAGCAATCTTGAAAGTTTCTCAGCCTCCCTTCATCTCAATTTTCTCATTTAGAAAACAAGAGGATTAGCTGAAAAAGCCTCTGAATTTACTTCCAGCCCCAAGTCCTATATCTGTAAAGTTTGTAGAAGGGAGTTGGTTTAGGAGGGGAAAGAGTTTCATTTTGGATCTACCAAGTTTGAGATGATAGTATGATTCATTTGAAGATATCTAATGGATAAAGAATTGATGCAGGCTTGGAGTTTGAGAGACATTAGGGCTGGATATCTAATTTTAGGTACCATCTGCAAAAATGAACCAGTGGAAGCATATGAGATCATTAAGAGAGATGGTCATAGGAACATAGATTTAGAATTGGAAAAGGCCTTAAAAGTCATCCAGTACAGCTCCCTCATTTTATAGATAAAGAAACTAAGGCTTAGAGGTTAAGTGATTTGCCCGTTATTACACAGCTAGCATATATGTGAGGTAGAGTTTGACCTCAGGTTTTCCTGACTCCAAATCCAGAGCCATTAGCACCCTAGGCTCATTCTTTCAGCTTCCACTCACCCTGACAGATTAGGTCCCCAGAGGGCAGCTGACTATTTATCTAGGGATAACCCCAGTGTGTTGAGGATTCCAGTACTATCACTAATGAACCCCATCTAATGTTCTCTCTCCCATTATAGATCAATCAGATGACACCTCTATAGTATCAAATGACCAGTTTTACACCAATTAGCCTTTGCAAAGGGATGTTTACTGAGAAGTTGTAGTAATGATAGAAGTACAGCAACATTTCCCCTAGCAGGAGACACACTCTGTCCTCTATGTGCTCATTTAATCCCTGGGAAGATCAGAATAAAATTTAAAGTGGTTGCTACATAACCATTTTGAAGAGGGGAAGGTGCTTCCTGGCCCACAGATTCCTTTTTTTCCTTTCATGAAGTGCCCATTAAGTTCAGTTCTGGGTGTAGTGTCATATTTTTAGATGTATCATGGGGATGGATAAGTCACTCCCCTGTTTATTTAGGCTGGGTCAGCAAGATCACTCCTCTTGGTAAAGAAAGAAAAGAGGAGCCAGGGCAGAGCCTTGGGGGCATGAGCAATGTTCTAGCAAATGAGACTGAGAAGGAAGAAAACCAGGGGATAGTAGAGGTTTGACTGTGAAAGGGAGGGAGAAGACAGGAAGGCAGCCTCCTATTTAAGATCACTCTTGCTAAGTGCAATGGTCCAGAATAACAGGTTTAAGAGGAGGGAAGGCTTCCCTATCGACCTCTCTCCAACACCAAAATCCCTCTCTGCATGTAGAGCACCTTTTTCATCTTATTTGAGCTAGTAGTAAGTCTGGGCCTTGAGCAGCAGATTACCTAATGACCTGACCCAGAGGAGATGAATGCAGAAGGACATTATCTTCACTACCACATGGAAGAAAGAAGTGCATTGTCATATGGAGTCTTGTTCTTCCCCCGCTCCACTAACCACCCTGTATCTATACCAATCTGGGCCCTGTCCCTTTTCCTTGATGAGTCTGAGCAAAAGAGGGACTGTTCATCAAGACGGGAGGACATGGGAGTTCATGGCAGCAGGTGATCTTGCCTCTGATAAGATACCCCCTTCTCAGTGGTCAATCAGTCAATAAGCATTTATTAAGCACCTCCTATATGTCAAGCACTGTACTAAGATTTGGGGATACAAAGAACGACAACAATCCCTACTTTAAAGTGGAGTGCACAGTCTGTTCTGTTGGGGAGACACCATGTAAATAACTACATACAAACAAAATATACATATATGTCTATTTTGTGTGTCGCATATACATAACTTGAAGATAATCTCAGGGAAGACACTAAAATTAAATATGCCTAGGAAAGGCTCCTTGCAGAAGGTGAGGCTTAAAGGAAGCCGGGAAAGCCACAATGTTGAGATGAGGCGAGAAAGATTTTCAAGTATGAGGGATAGCCTGTGAAAATGCCCAGAGTTGGGAGGTAGAACGTGGTGTGTGTGGAGCATCAAGGAGGTCAGTGTCACTGGATCAACATGTATAGGGAGTAAGGTGTTTAAAAAAAAAAAAAAGCTGGAGAAGTAAAAGAGCCAGGGTGTGAAGGGCTTTAGAAGTCAAACAGATGAGTTTACATTTGATCCTGGACATGAGAGAGAGCCACTGGGGTTTATTGAAGGACAGAAGTGAAGTTGGGTTTGGAATGCTCCCCAACCCCCGAATGACATATACCTGTGCTTTAGGAAGAGAAGTTTGACAGTGTTTGAGTGGAGGATGGACTGGAGTTGAGAAAGGCCCAAGGCATCTGTTCCTGTTGTGGACAGGTGCCAGGGTACCACTGAATCACAATGTTCCACTGGTCATCTGGTCCTGGTTTTCCTGGTCCTCTTCTCTGAGGCTCTTTTCCACCAGTGGAAAGTCCAAGCTTAACTAGAGCCTAGATGAACAAAGTGATAGGTGAGGCTCCATCGAGCCCCAGCACTCAATTGTCCCTAGTGGGGAGATTTAAAGATTAAGGGTTTCCTCTGGCATTTCCATCCCACTTCCTTTCCTTAGCTCAAGTAAGAGGAGCCCAAATTATTAGAGCCACAGTGGGAAAAGGGGGTGTTTGGCTTTGGTTTTCCCAGAGCTGCAAAGATATAGACCGACCAGTTTGTTGGTCCTACCCCTTCTACATCATGTAAATTGCAGCTGCTCTTCCCATACCTATCAAACCACTTTGGTACCCTCTAAATTTATCTACTTCTGGGAAAAGTCCCACTTGCCCTACCCTGGTAGCATCTCTATTGGTATCTGTAATGAGAACAGGCACTTCCAAGTCTCCATCTTCTAGTTTGCCCTAGATTTGTCTTTTGTTTGGTTGATTTTTTTTCCTCTGAGGTTTGGAACTGACTATAATCTTCCTTATCAGAGTGGTTGTGCTGCCAGTCATTACTGCCCAGTAATTTAAAATTCTCACCTAAAGCTCTTGAGGAGATGGTTGTGGAACAAACTCTGCCTCCCTTGCTCTCCCACTTGTCACCCTGCCTTCCTCTTGCTTTCCTTCATCATTCTCTCTTCTCTTTCTCTGACCTGATACCTCTGAGATTTCTTTGTTCACGTCTTCCCTCACAAATGTTTAATTTGATGTCAAGTGGACATTCTTTGACCCCTTCATTCCTCAGTGACTGAAGTGCCACTTGAACTCATCTGTTTCATACCCACCCCTCCTCCTGGCATCATCTGCTCTTTCCTCAGTGAAAAACTCCCTTTGCCTTCATGGAGACACTCAACTTGCTACTCTCCCGCAAACATACCTTTCTACGCTAAGGAAAAAAAAAACTATATTCATTAAGTCAACCTAGAGAGGAAACAGTTTTTAATTGTTTGTTATCCAGTGTGGGTAATCAAGACTTTTGCTTTCCCTCTTTTCTGCTGTCTGCTTCTCGTTCCCCATAGCATTATAATGCAAAAAAACTCATCTGTGAAGTTACTTATTAGTAGATTTGTATAAGTTAGGAGGAGGGCAAGTTAAGCGTAGGTTTCATTTGACGGTGCTGTCCCTCTTCCGCAATCATCTGGGTCACTGAGATTTGGGGAGACCTTGTTTATTCTGCTTTCCTTTATTATAGAAGCAGGGTTGTGTATTTTGGTTGACCCCTAATTTACCATGTGGGTCTAAGCAAATGGCTCCAAAGTTAGGATCTAACCAGTGGCTCCTAAAGACTTCATAACCTCAATTCCTGCTATTCTCATTCAACAAGGTTCTGATTTGACCATTTAAAGTGTCCACTCAGATGAATGGAGGGGTTCTATTTCATCCCCATCCCAGAGACTCTTTGTCTCTGGTAATTTATACACATGGGTATCATTGCTTAACGACAACAGATATGTAGGAAGGCAGTGCCTTTAGTACTCCTGTACACATTCAGATGGGTATGTCTGCTAGACATAGGGTAGTCCAAAGGAAAATTGTTCTTGGGAGAGGAGGGCATGTCAAAGTCTCCAGGAGAGACATCTAATAGTTTCACAAGTCCATATTCTTAGGTGGAGATGGCCACCCAACCAGACAGATTCTTTGGAAACATGAAGGTCTATCTGTCTGCCTTCCATTGTGGTTACGGTCCTCATCATCAGTTGCCAATGAGTTTCAGTTGGGAATCTAATCTACACTGGGAAGATAATGCCCTCATTTGGTTGGTCTTATTTAGGTGTTCCTCACCAATATTCATAAAGTAACTATGTGGCTGAGGAAACCAACCCAATCTCTTGGTATTCTTTACTCTTTGTTTCCCCCGTGCCTTAGTTAAATCCACTTTTGGGGGCTTTCTAGGCTAGAATCCTAGGAAACAGATTCTGGGAAACAGGACCTTTTCTGATACCAGATAAAGATCCTTATACCAGAATCAATGTGGTTTAAAGACTCCCAGGCTAAATAAGGTAAAGTTTTCCTTTCTCTCCATTGCTAATTGTCATTTCCCTTTTTTTCCCCTCTTCCTCTCCTCCAGGGCTACCAAGAGAAAAACAAGTTTATTGCTGCACAAGGTGAATTTATGTTCTCTTCATGCCATTGGGCTTATCCTCAGGTCATTGGGCCTCAGAACCTCTAATGGCAAGGGTCAACCAGCTTTTCAGGTTTCAAGCTGGTCACATGGGACTCATTCTGCCTAGAGTGCCTCTTTGTTCACTACCTAGGAAGGTTTAAAATGCCTGAAATCTGCCTCCTACCTTACTGACAAGGCCAATTTGTTCATCTGTTGTTCCTGCCAAAATCTGCAAAGTCCTTTGCTAGATCTTGTGAGGGATGCAAAATATTATCTAGTAGAGGAGATAAGACATGCAAAAATAACCAAAATAAATACGAGAGGAAGCCATGTACTGGAGAGAGGATAAAAAAAGTCCTATGAGATTCAGGGAGAGAGGGAGTACTGGTGATATGATGTCTGGAGACCCTTTATAAGACTTTCATGGAAGTCAAGGATCTGAAACCTGGAAGGAGTCCTAAAAGGCACCTAGTCCAATCAGCTCCTGAACATCCTCAGTTTGAATACCTTCAGGGCTATGCCCCTGATAGAAAAGGTTAGCTACATTTGGTTATGGCCAACTCTCTCAGAAACCTTCAGAGTTCAGGGCTTTGTGGCCCAATCTGAGTTCCTAAAGTGGCCCAGCTCCATACCAAGCCTTAAGTCTCCAGATTCACACTCACAAACATTTAGGGATCTGAAAGTTTCTGCAGCACTCGGTGCTCTGCCCCAGAACATGCTCAGTCCCTTGCTGCCCATATTTTTGGCACTGTCTTTATCCTAGTGGGATCATGGTGACCATAGCAATGAAAGCCAAGAAAGGATAGAGAAATTGAGCATATGGTGACCTCTGACCAAAGTCATTATAGCAAACCTGTGTACAGCATAGTCCAGACAATAAGCCACTGAAAGGAAGAGAATTTGGATGTAGCCACCAAGTCAGAAGAAGCCCTTGGGACTTGCTCCGGACAAGTAGCCTCTGTTGCTTTCTTTCAGAGGGAGTTAAAGGCCTCCCTGGGATATGTAGACAGAGATTTCTAAACAGTCTAAAGCTCCCTTATGCTTTTGGTTTTCTTGCCCTCTGTAGTGTGTGCTTCTCATTCCTCTTTGGTATTGGCTGTTTTTAGGACCAAAAGAAGAAACAGTGAATGATTTCTGGAGGATGATCTGGGAACAAAATACGGCCACCATTGTCATGGTGACCAACTTGAAGGAGAGGAAGGAGGTAGGTACAGAGGAATGATGAGTTTACTTCCTTCCCTGAGCCACAGCAGGAGCAGTGACTAGACCAAGGAGCCTTGGGATGGGGGTAGGGGGCTGTGAATATGTGGGAGCCTGACCCCAGTTCCAGAGAGCCCATACTCTCTTCAGGCTGCTGGGAACCATTCCAGCTTTGGTACAGAGAGTTAAGCAACTTGTCTGTGAGGTCAAGCTTCTTTCCCAACTAAAAAAGAAGTCAGGGTTTGCCTTCCCATGTGCTAGCTTCTGGTGCTGTCCAGCAGCTGTGCCTGGGGGCACATTCCTGTGCTCTGGGGCCTCTGAGTGGGTCAGAGGATTCTTGGGCTCTGGTACCAGGGCATTGGGCCCATTGCCTCCAGTATGAGGCTTGTGGAGAAACCACGAATCATGCATTCATGCAGCACTTCCTACCTCCCTCACAGCTACCCTGTGAGAGAGGTAGTGTAGGTATTATCTCCATCTTATAGATGAATAACTAAGGCTCAAAGAAAGGAAATGACTCCACCAGTGTCACAGTTAGTGTCTGAGCCAAGACTTCTCCACATATCTGACTCAGGTCTGACTCTTCAGTCTTCCTGTTAGGATACTTCCTCTGAGACTGGGCCTTTCACAGACAGTCCAGCAGAGGGTTCTTTGGAGCCATCGAGCCTTGAGAATAGAGAGCTCTCTGGCTTTGCTCTGGGCTAGGATTCCACTGAATGGGAGGAACTGAATAACCTCCTTTCCTGTTTTGGAGCCACTCGAGGGTTCAGATTAGGAGTTAAGGAGAAGGAACAAGTGCCCTAGAAATCTACCGACAGCCTCCAACCTGACAAGATAGTAGAAACTGGGTCTACCCTGGAGTAGAGGCCCAAGACCCAGCATGCCACAGCTGAAAGGGCAAGGCCATTGGTTTGATACCTAGGCCTCTCTCACGTGGCTTGACTTGCAGAGAGGCAAGAGTCCCGCTTCAGCCAAAGTGTAGCCAGGAATGAGACTGGCCTAGTCTACTCTTCAGGTAGTTTGCGGTGTTCTTCCCTAGGCAGAAGAGAACACATGCAGGACCATTTTCATTGGGCATATTTGGACTGTGGAGGGGGTAGGACTTCCATGGTTCAGAGCCCTTAAAGAGTATCTGAACCCCTCAGAGAATATGCCCGTCCAGAGCCACCCTGGGCTGAGCCCTAGAACGAAGAAACAGCAGCCTAAGGGTAGAGAGAAGAGAAGAGGCTACAGTTATTGTAGAGGTTAATTTGGACTTTTTTTTTTTATATCACTTTCAGTTTTATTGCTGTGTTTTGTTTTTACATTACAAACAATTACAATTACTCCTCCTTCATGTGAGGTCTCTTGTAACAAAGTAAACCAGTTAAGTAATACTAATAACACAGTAACCTGATCTGAAAGTAAGATCCAGCTGAATCTGTTGGTAGTTACTGGTATCCTGAAGTCAAAGATGAATGGAAAGAACCTGCCATACTAATGAAACATAGGATCCATCACTCTAAGGCAGCTACAGACAGAGGAATGCTTCCACAAACAAAAGGAGAAAAAAGACCGATAGATATGCCCGGAGCACTCGAGTAACACAAAAAAGAATTTGGAAGATAAAGACATTACATCATCATACATTAATAAAAGCACATTGTAAGTGTGGGAAATAGATGCAAAAATACTAAGAAGCATGGTCAGATTGGTAGGAGGAGAGCAAGGAGATAATAATGCTATGGAAACCAGGTGAAGAGAGGTATCTAAGAGGAAGCGTGTTGTCAGCTGAAGGTTAATTCTTAACTTTCAAGTACTACTGAGTAATGTGGGAGAAAGGCTCCCTTTCCTTTGTCCTTTGTCTTTTCTCCGATATTTGTGAGGGAGGCACCTCTGTGGTCAGCTGGGTTGCATCTGTCTTCCTCTCTAGTGTAAATGTGCCCAGTACTGGCCGGACCAGGGCTGCTGGACATATGGGAATATCCGGGTGTCTGTGGAAGATGTGACTGTTTTGGTGGATTACACGGTCCGGAAATTCTGCATTCAGCAGGTACAGACTCCTTTCCCTTATCTGGTTTTGTCAGTGACTTGGTAATCCCCAGAAGGAGAGGGACATTTTTGTATTTATTTATTTTTTTATAAATTTATTTATTTTTTGTTTTTAACGTTCACTTCTGTATGTTTTAAATTTTCTCCCCCTCCCTCCCCAAGATGGCATGCAATCTGATATGGGCTCTACACATACATTCCTATTAAACACATTTTCATATTTGTCATGTTGCATAGCAGAATTATAATGAATGGAAGAAACCATGAGAAAGAAAAACAAAACAAAAAAGAAAATAGTATGCTTCGTTCCACATTTCGACTTCATAGTTCTTTCTCTGAACGTGGATGGCATTTTCCATCATGAGTCTGGAAAGAGTCGTTTTTGAGAGCTCCCCCAAGATGTGTCTCTGTTTGGAAGAGGCTTCCTTTTAAACTGATGACCATGACACCCCTTTCTATCCTTGTACATCCAGGATATGAGTGTGCCAGGCCAAGGCAGCAGCTGTCTAGAAGTTAAAACCAATCTTTTACTACCACAAAGTGTGGTTGGCCAGAATTAATCAGCCATTTTCCTTTAATAACCCTGAATTAATGAGGTTCTTTGAGTAGACTGTAGTGTTTCCAGCCACTCCCTGATCCCCAAACTCCTGGCCCCACCATGTCCTTCCTCTTTTTCTGATTGTCATTGGAATCGGTCTTGTTTGGCCTTACCCTAAGCTCCCACAGTTCTTTCTGCTTGGCCCTGCCATACCTCTGCCATACCCCAAAACCAAGCCCCTACATAGAGTCCCCAGAAGTATCTAAGTGCATTGTATCTTCTCCATCCCCAGGTTGGAGATGTGACCAACAAAAAGCCCCAGCGCCTTGTCACTCAGTTCCACTTCACTAGTTGGCCAGACTTTGGAGTACCCTTCACCCCCATTGGAATGCTCAAGTTCCTGAAGAAGGTGAAGACATGTAATCCTCAGTATTCAGGAGCTATTGTGGTGCACTGCAGGTCAGTCCTGGCCTCTCTCACAGTCCGTTCTGCTGCTACCTCAAACAAAGCTCCACCCCCACCCCCATTCTACCCCCTTAATGGGGAGGTGAGTAGGAGGCCATCATGGGGAATCATGGAGTAAGGAGGAGGGGAGAGGGAGGGTCCTTTATCATTTAAGCTATTGGCTCTGGTGGCCATAGAGCCCTGCCTGGTCTCGTCCAAATATTTGCAGCCTATGGACCTTTCTCAGAGTTGGGAAAAGCAGAGCAGGCTATGGCTCCATGCCCTAGGCTTAGCCTGCTCCGAACCACCCTTCAGATGCCTTACCAGACTCAGCCCAGGGCTTCTTCCTAACCCATAACATTTCTGTCTGGTCTCAGTGCGGGCGTGGGGCGCACAGGCACCTTTGTCGTCATCGATGCCATGCTGGACATGATGCATGCCGAGAGGAAGGTGGATGTCTATGGCTTCGTGAGCCGGATCCGTGCCCAGCGCTGCCAGATGGTGCAAACTGACGTAAGGCACTTCTCTGCTGGTGGGAAAGGGGACAGACATTAAGACTACACAGTGCCCGAGGAGAAAGGTGTCTAGGTGGACCGAGATGGCCAGCTTTAAGCCATGGGCCCCATCATCTCTCCCTATGTGTCCTTCCACTGTGATACTAGTACAACCTAAGAGAGAAGAAGGGGCCAGAGAAATGGCACAAGGGAAAGAACATGGACTCTGAAGTCAGAGGACCTGGGTTCAAATCTCACCTCTGTTTCTGACTACCTTTGTGACTTTAGACGAGTCACTTACCCTTGCTGGACTTCCACTTCCTCATCTGTTAAATGGGGGAAGGTGGTGGGGAGCGGTGTTTGACTAGGTGGCCCGTGAAGCTTCTTTAAGCATTAAGCTGCGATCGTTATGAGTTAACGTCTGTCACTCAGCAGCCCTTTCCTGAGAAGCTGAGTCTGGGAGGCAGAAGTCCTCCCCCAGCTCTGTGACCCAGCCTGAACCTCTCCTGCAGAGAATTGTAGAGCCGGAGACCTTCGGAGTCAGGGGACTTGGGCTCATCTAGGCCAGAGCCCTTGTCTTATAGATGAGGGAATGGAGGCCGGGGGAGGACTTGCCCAAAGCCCCCCATCAAGTCAGGAGCAGAGCTGGCGCTCGGTCCCGTCATCTGACTCCTGGTCCTGTAGTATCCCTGCATACCATGCTGCCTTTCTGCTGTGTCTATGTGGCCTGGACCTCGTTTCTGAAATGAGGAAGTCAGACCAGATAGCCTCTAAGGTCCCGTCCAGCTCTAAATCTATAACCTTTGACATAGGAACTTTTTCTTAAGTCTAAAACCATCACCTCCACCATAATAGCAGCAACAACTAGCATTTCTGCAGTACTTTAAGGTTTACAAAGCATCCTCACAACCAGCCTGGGAGGAAGATGCTATTACTATCCCATTTTACAGTTGAGGAAACAGGCAGACAGAAGTGACCAGCCCAGGGTCACACAGCTAGGAAATGCCAGAGACTGCATTTGAACTCAGGTCCTCCAGACTCCAGGTCCAGTGCTCTATCCACTGAGCCACCAGCTGCCTCAAGAAAGTTCTTTCAGATTAATACCACCTATTCTCTAATCCAGATTAGCTCCTCCTTCTTATGGCCATATTTGCCCACACTTCTTATGGCTATTTGTATGTTTGACTTAGACCAGAGATTCCCCAGTGATGAGTCTGTGACTTCCTTCTCAGACCTCAGGCTGGTGATAGTATCCACTCCAGCTAGGCTAAGAGATCTGTGTCAGGAGCCCCAAGTAGACTGGCTTCTGATGGTGTCATCCCAGCAAGCGGCTTATAAATCCAGATTTGGGTAACGGATGGCACCCGTGAGGGACGTATGACGTCAACCCACGAGGGGCACCTCCCTTGTTCCTTTAGATGCAATACGTCTTCATTTATCAAGCATTGCTGGAACACTATCTCTATGGAGACACGGAGCTGGAAGTGACGTCTCTGGAAACCCACCTGCAGAAAATCTACAACCGAATCCCAGGAAGCAGCAGCAATGGACTGGAGGAGGAATTTAAAGTGAGTCTGGGCTCCAGGCCCCTCGCCAGCCAATGTCTTCCTTAGGTCTGGAGAACTGTGAGCTGGGGAGTGAGGGAGAGGGCAGGGAGGCGGAGAGAAGAAAGGGTGGTAGTAGGAGAGGCGCAGAGATCGAGCGCAGACAGAGCTTTCCTGCCTCATGAGAATCAGAGAAAGGTGTGTCAGGGCCCAGACAGCCTGCCCTGAGCCACTGGAGCCCATCACTCACACTGGAGGTGCCTTCTGATGAGGAAGCCATGATTCTTCAAACCATCAGTTTGAAGCTGAAAAGGGATTTTAGAAATCATCTAGTCTAATCTAGTCCAGTCCCTTTGTTTTATAGATGAAGAAGCTAAGGCCCATAATCCACAGGGAGGATCAGAGCCAAGACTCAAACCACAGTAATAGAATCTAGAGCTGGGAACTCCCTAATTTCTTTTTTATCTTGGGCCTGCACACGCACTATTTTCCATCAACTTTTTTGACTAGAGGTGGGAGAAAGGGGCCAAAGGGAGAAATAGCCGAGCCCAAACAAGTAAGCAGAAATATTGGCTTCTGGTGGAGAATCCTAGAAAATGGGTAACCTATGAACTACTTGAGCCAAAGACTCTCCCATCCCCTGCCCAATATAGAAGTTAACATCAATCAAAATCCAGAATGACAAGATGAGGACAGGAAACCTGCCTGCCAACATGAAGAAGAACCGGGTCCTGCAGATCATTCCATGTAAGAGCAGCACTGTTCCCCTGCCAGAGTCCTCCCTAATCCAGACCCTCACTGATGAGAAGTTGAGTGGACTAGGCCAGACGGCCTTGTGTTCACCTCCCTGCCCCCTACCCAAGTTCTATAAAGAAAGAGCTTGTAAAGCCAAAACCTTCTTCCTCTCACTCCCCTCATCTCTTCCTTCCAGTCCTCTGCCCCACTGCCAGGTGAGGTGCCCAAATAATGCTGTGCCTGGCTCAGTGGCAACTCTGCTGGAGCCCCAGAGCCAGCAGGAGGGCCCTAAGGTGAAAGTCAGGACTGGGCTCACCTGTCAACAAACTCTGTGTTCTCTGTTACAGATGAATTCAACAGAGTCATCATCCCCGTCAAGAGGGGCGAGGAGAACACTGACTATGTGAATGCTTCCTTCATTGATGTGAGCAGTGTGGCTTTATCTCTTGCGGGCAGTGGAGTAACCTGAACTCTACAGTGCCCCGGCTTTAGTCGCTTCTGTGGATACAGCCACAGGCACCCTTCCCCTTCATCCGTCCCCTATCAGGCCCCTCCAGAAAGGAGAACAACAGAAGCATATCCCGACTTGGGGTAGGGAAGTATTGGGTATGCGCTCAGGTCAGGCAAGTAAAAACATAAAGAAGGAACTCCCCGCTCCCCAAACCCCCCAGCTACTAGGCTATGGGCACTGTTTCCCCAGGTCTTACTCATCGAGTTGTTGTCTAGATCAGAGTCTTTGAGTGTCATTCAAGGGATAACCTCTTCAGGAAACACCAGCGTGCACTCCCACACATCCCACCATTAACCAGCAGCCTTTACCCCAGATAGCCCCACATTTTCCACTCCTAAATGGCTCATCTCCTCTCCCCGACCTGACCCTCACAGGGCTACAGACAAAAGGACTCTTACATCGCCAGCCAAGGTCCTCTCATGCACACTATTGAAGATTTCTGGCGCATGATCTGGGAGTGGAAATCTTGTTCTATTGTAATGCTGACTGAGCTGGAGGAGAGAGGTCAGGTAAGTTGGAGAGGGTCAGGCAGCAGAACACCCTAGAAATGAAAGGACAGAGGCGGTCTAGAAGAATGGGTCTATTTCTCCTCTGCTTTAACCTGATTCCATAATTAAGCACCTTTCCATCTATACAACTTGCCCTGCTGACACCTGGGAGAGTAGCAGCATCTCCCAGAGTGGAAGAGAGGACCCCCAGATCCAGGCACAGGGTTTGCAGTGGCATTAGTCCAACCAGCATGAAGTTACTAAACTGGCCTCCCCTGCTTATCTGTCTTTAAACTTACTTATTCGCAGCCCATCTGTTTTAACAATCCGGCTAGTAGCTGTTGTGGGGGGTGAAAGACCAACACAGGCCAGCAACAAGAACGCTACCAGCACGCTGCAAAAGCACAGGTTCTTTTGATCTGCTTTACTAAGGAAAGCAACGTTAAGGGGTTGACAAGCTTACTTTAATTCAGCATACAAATA
>CM053623.1:413259457-413289741 GCA_028646595.1 Phalanger gymnotis
CCCAATTTTTCCTCTACTTCTCTAACTTGCTTTTTCCAAATCCTTTTTGAGCTCTTCCAAGGCCTGAGTCCAGTTCATGTTTTTCTTGGAGGTTTTTGTTGTAGGCTCTATGACTTTGTGAACTTCTGACTGTATGTTTTGGTCTTCTTTGTCACCAAAGAAAGATTCTAGAGTCTGAGACTAAATCTGGGTATGTTTTCGCCGCCTGGCCATGTTCCCAGACAACTTGCTTGACCCTTGAGTTTTTCAGCAGGGTATGACTGCTTGTAGACTAAAGAATTCTATGTTCCAAGCTTGGGTGGATGCGCTGCCACACCAGCACTCCTCCTTCCCCAAGAACCCCCTACCTGGACTGGGCTTAGATCTTCAGCAGACTCTTCACTCCTGCTCTGATCAGCCACTTAATTTCTCCCACCAGGTGGGCCTGGGGCCAGAAGCAACTGCAGCTGTAGTTCTGTAGATGCCTCACCTCTGCTGCCCCTGGGGTGGTGGCTGAACTGCAAACTCCCTGCCCCTAGCAGCTTTTCCCACTAACCTTCTCTGCTGTCCCCGGTGTCTGTGGGTTGAGAGATCTGGTAACTGCCACAGCTCACTGATTCAGGGTGCTAGGGTATGCTCTGCCTGGCTCCTGGTCTGGTCGGTCCACGGTCTGGTGTGGTCCGCGCCGCCCACGCTGGGCTCCGCTCCCCTCAGTTCCCAGCTCCCCTCAGTTCCCAGCTCCGTGCAGGATAGACCCTACCCAGAGACCATCCAGGCTGTCCTGGGCTAGAGCCCTGCTTCCCTCTGCCACTTTGTGGGTTCTGTAGTTCTAGAATTGGTTCGGAGCCATTTTTTATAGGTTTTTGGAGGGACTTGGTGGGGAGCTCACGCTAGTCCCTGCTTTCCAGCCGCCATCTTGGCTCCCACAGAGACATTTCTCTCAGTCTCCATTTTGCACTCCTTGTGGATGAGTTAGGATGAATTTTCCAATATGCCCCATTTTTCCTAGCTCTCAAGTAGGGTGCTTTCCATTTGTTCACCTTCTCCCATCCCTTTCCTCTTTCCTTCCTATTCCCTATCTTTTTCTAAGCCATACAAATGAGCTACTTTAGAACTATTCTCTGTAGACTCCTGTCTAAACCCTGAAAGAAATGTGAAGTTTAAAAAAGACAGTTCCTCCTTTCATGGACCTTACTATTTAGTAGGTGGATGAGACACAAACACAGACAACTGCAATGTGCAGCATCATGTGGTAAGAGCTTCAGAAAGAGTCATACACCGAGGACTCTGAAGTCCCGCTGGCAGCCCTCTGTCCTTTCCTAGGATCTGGACACTATAGGCCTAGAATCTGAGAGGGCTTCATGGGGGAGGGGCATTAGGATTTTTGAAGATGGGTGGGAACTCATTGGGCAAAGAAGAAAAGGTAGGACATTACAAAGAGACGGAAGAGGGCAGGACACATTTGAGAAACAGAAGATAGCCCTGTTTGGGTAAAACCTAAAGGGTATGTAGAGGGATCATCCAAATAAGGCTCGAAAAGGAGACCCCAAAGGCCAGTCAGGAGTTGGACTGGACTCAGAAATAAAGGGGTGCTCCCGACTGAACTGCCACGAGAGCTTCCTCATTGGTCTCCCTGCCTCAAGCCTCTCTCCACTCTAATCTCTTCTCCACAGAGTGGCTGAAATGATTTTCCTAAAATACAGGTCTCTCCACTACTCAATAAATTCTGCTGGCTTTTCTACAATACAAAATATTACCAAAAATCTTTAAGCTTAAATAGCTTAAAACCTGCATTCAGACTTTGAGGACCCTGAATAAGGACCTTGTGTCCTTCCACCCACTCTACATACAGTCTATCCAAGGTCACTCAGTCAATAAGCTCTTAGCACTTTGCTTGGCACAGAGTAGATGATGGCCACTTTGTGGGCCAGGTTCTGTGCTGAGCCCTGCAGGTACAAAGAAAGGAAAAGACAGTCCCTGCTCTCAAGGAGCTCGAAATCTAATGTTGGATACCTTAGAAGACTGTGTCTTCTTTGTGTGTTTTGTATATACTCGTGTCAGTACCCATTGTTTTCCCCATTAGAATATAAGTTCATTGAGGGCAGAGACAGTTCTGTTTCTTTCTGGCACATACGCGTGTACTGATTCAGGACATAATAGAGAGTCTGCTGGTCTTGAATTCAGGAAGACCCTGGGCAAGCCACTTGGGCCTCATTTTCTCATCTGGAAAATGAGATCGAGGACACCTAAAACATTCCATGGTTGTTGCAAGGCTTAAATGAGTTATTATATGCAAAGCACTTCGCAACATTTTAAGTGCTACATATAAATGTACCAAAATTTATAGGTTTTTACCTATTACCAAATTAGTAGGATTATTCAGCGGGGAAAGATAAATTGGAAAGGACAATGAATAGTAACGAAAAGATATGCTTAATAAAAAATAGATCGGGAGAAGAGACTTGGACAGAACCTGTGGAAACTATTCTAGAGGGTCGGGAAGAGGATGAAGAGATGGAACAGGAGCCGTGTGAGAAATCAGAGGAGAGGTAGGAACGTGGCGTCCATAAAGCCATGAGGAGCTAGGCCCCACAGTGGGAGAGAAGTGGCCAGCAGTGTCCAAGGTCTGGGAGATTCAGGATCTTTAAAAGGCCACTGAGTTGGGCAATTAGGAGATCCTTGGGGACCTTGGAGAGAAAGGCGAAAAATAGATTTCAAGAGGTTAAAGAGAGAGTGAATGGAAAGGCAGTGGACACGTTGGGTATAGACAACTTTCTCAGAAGGTTGACAGTGAAAGAGGAAGAAGGTAGATGAGATAGTAACATGGGTTAGAAGGATGAAGGAGAAGGCTTTTTAGAATTGGGGAGATTTGATCGAGCATGTTTATAAGGAGAAAAGAAGAAATTGTGGAAGGCACACAAGAAAGAGGCAGGCAATTGCTGGTTATAAGTCCTAGAAGAAGAAGTGGGAGGTGGGAGATAAGATCAAAGGCACAAGTAGGGGATTGATCTTAGCCAGGAGAAGGGACACTAGGGGAAAGGAAGGAAAGACTTGATTATGTTGAGATGAAAGAGTAGAGAAGGTACAGGAAAACAGTACACAATGAAAAGAATACTAAAATGCAGCTGTTCACCTGTCATGACTAATCTTGGCCCTGGAAAAGAGATAAGAAAATGGTCCTTCTTTCTTTGCAGAGTGTTATATAGTGTCAGACACAGTCACAGTCATGGATTGTACCTAATTTTTTTTCTTTGTAAACAGGGAAGATTCATTAGGTAAGAGAGAAGGAGGGGCGGTGTATCTGAAAATGATTGTTTTTAGAAAAATAAAAAGACAACAATAAAATCTTAATTAAGAAAAAAGAAACAAAAGGGAGCTGATGTAGGACAGCCCAGATATCCTTAAGGAAGTACTGAGAAGGGGTAGAAGAGAAACGTGCTGCTCTGGTTGCTTGAGAACACATTACAAACACACACACACATCACACACCCCAGTCTGAACTTGCTTGATCATATCTGTAGAATTCCCAGGGGCCAGCGTGGTAGCCAGCCTTGCATAGTCTCACTCCTCACGTGTCTCAGGCTAAACAAAGCATATCTAGCATGGCTGGGAGCCAGCCCCCCGGGTACCCTCAGCACAGCACTCAGGACACTCAGCCCCTCCGCCCTTTCAGACTCCAATTTCACTTGGCCTAGTCCAACTACCAGCTCTACCATGTTTGGATTGTCAAGGCTTCTTACAGGTTGGTCTTCATCTCCAGAGGAGGAACTTTGCTAGAATAGTTTTAAAATAATAATGGCTTACCTTGCTATCACACTTGAAGGTTCACCAAGAGCTTTGCTCATAGGAGCCCTGTGATTTGAGTAGGAAACACTGTTCTCCCTTTACAGATGAGGAAACTGAAGCTCCGAGTTTAAATGACTTACCCAGGTCCTACAGCTAACTTCTGAGCCCGTCCTGTCCGCACACTCCGATCCCTCATGCTTTTCCTACTACTTCACACTGTCTCTAATCACCCAACTTTAAACAAACAGTAATAACCACAGAGTTTCCACTATGATAAGAGAAGGGAACTAAATGATTGTTTAATATGATTCAATTATTTTGCTGAGGAGGAAGCTAAAGCACAGCAAGGGTCACACAGCAGGGCCAGGATAAGAGCCCAGTCTTCAGAAACGCCAGTGCAGACACTCTGGAAGCCAGATTGCTTCCCTTCTCTGTGCTGATGTGCCTTGTGTCCCCAGGAGAAGTGTGCCCAGTACTGGCCATCCGATGGCTCCGTGTCCTATGGGGACATCACCGTGGAGCTCAAAAAGGAGGAGGAGTGTGAGAGTTACACTGTCCGAGACCTGCTCGTGGCCAACACGAGGGTAAGGGGTGGGCAACAGGAGAGGGCAATCGGAGGGACAGAAGTATCACCAAAGCAGGGAGAAGCCGCTCCTCTTACCCAGCTTGTGCTCTTCCCAAAGGAAAACAAGACCCGGCAGATTCGACAGTTCCACTTCCATGGCTGGCCCGAGGTGGGGATCCCCAGCGACGGCAAGGGCATGATCAACATCATCGCGGCCGTACAGAAGCAGCAGCAACAGTCGGGGAACCACCCAATCACGGTCCACTGCAGGTACTGCCAGCCCCACTCCTTCCACCTCCACACCCAAGGACAGGGAGCCAGAGAGGTCAGAGGAGAGAGGAGGCTTTACCCGCATCATCTCATGCTCCTCACAGCAGCCCTGTGAGGGCAGTGCCATGAGGAGGAAGCTGAGGCTCAGAGATGGGTCTGAGGCAGGAGGTAGCCTCAGGTCTTCTCTCCACCGAGGCGACAGCAGACCCAGATTGTGAACCCTTCAGTGTTGTTGCACTGGAGGTCATGTGATAGGGACACAGCATTGATCACAGGCCAGGACTTGGGAGTGAGAAGGCCCACCTGGGGCTCTCACAAGAACCAGGGCAGACAGTAGGCCAGAGGTGGGGAACCTGAGGCCTTATGGCCACACATGGCCTTCTAGGTCCTTGACTAAGTCTAAGTTTTACAGAACAAATCTTTTTATGAAGGGGAATTGTTCTGTGAAGTTTGGATTCAGTCAAAGGGCCACACTTGAGGACTTAGAGGGCCATGTGTGGCCTTGAGGCTGAAGGTTCCCCACCCCTGGCCTAGTGAATAATAGGAAGGATAGAGAAAGCAATGGGCAGAATCAATATAGATTTTGAAGAAAAAGTGGACAAGACTTGGTTAGAGAAAGGAATTATTATCATGGATGACTTGAAGGTTTTGAGCCTGGCTGATGGGAGAGGTCCTGGCTTGGGGCAGATGATCAGTGAAGCTCTGCCCAAGTTCAGTTTAAGGGGTGATGGTCCATTGATAATATCACTAATGTTTCACAGGTATGTGCATTTCCCATTCATTGCCTTTTGTGATGAGAAAGAGCTAAATGGGTGGGTGAGGTTGAGGGGATCGAAGCCAGCAAGTCACATGATCTGTTTTGGAGGTGACTTCTCCAGTCATCCAGTTCAGCCTCTGCCTAAACAGTGACCCCCCTCTACATTATACCAAGGAAGTGCCCACCCACCCTCCATTTAAACCCTTCGGGGGATGGGGCCTCGCTGTCTCATGAGGCTGCCCCTTCCTCTTTTGGACAGCTCTAATTTTTAGAAAGTTTTTCTTTGCATTGAGTCTAACTCTGACTTGTGACACCTTTCACCCATTCTGAAGCCAGAGAACCAGTCTAACCCTCTTCCACAAGAGAGCCCTTGTGATTCTCAAAGATAGTGAGCGTGTCCCTCCGAGTTTTCTCTTTTCCAGCCTAAACATCCCAGTTCCTTCACTATCTCCTCCCATGGCACGTTTTCCAGCCCCCTCCTCTTTACGGTCACCTCCTCAGCTTGTCCCTTCTAATATTTGGCACCTAGAGGTCAGAGAGAGACAGGACTAGGTCCTCGTCACTAGGATGACCACATCCGTTACCACTCTCCTGCAGCCCATTCACTTCCCAGTCCTGTCCCTGTCAGCAGCACAGCTAGTGCTGGGAAGGCCCAGGGATTCCTTCCCCCAGGAGAGAAATGATCTGGGACTGGAGGGCCTGCCAGCAAAGCCCAGCACAGGGACTGAGGTACTTAGCCCTATCCCCTCAGATTTCATTAGAACACCAGAATTTCTGAGGACTCCTCTCCTAGTCCCGGGTGTTGTGGGAATCTTAATCATTTCTGCTGTCTCTTTGTTTGTCCCTCTCAGCGCCGGTGCAGGGAGAACAGGCACATTCTGTGCTCTGAGCACAGTCCTGGAGAGGGTGAAAGCCGAGGGCATCTTGGACGTCTTCCAGACAGTGAAGAGCCTAAGGTTACAGAGGCCACACATGGTCCAGACACTGGTATGTCCAGACTGTATCTCTGCACCCAGCGTCACTGGGAGAGTGCAGGGGAACAATCACTGACCACCTCAGGCAGGAGATCAGAGCAGTATCGCGGCTAGTGGGAAAAAACTAGTGTGCAACATAGTGTTCAGAGCATGTGTTTCTCCATCCCCAGCCTCCAGGCCCCAGGCCCAGCCACAGACTGGGTTGATCAGCAGCAAAAGAATCCACTGTTTTCAGGAACTGATTTTATTATCTCTTGTTCTGAAGCTCACTTCAGATAGTGTGGCCTCTCAGTTCCCTCTGATGTGTTCCTGAAACCCAGCAGATCTGGGCTGGCCCAGAGGAGCTGAAAACGTATTCCTGTGGCTCCAATTCTTCCTTCCCAATCACCTCAGACTCCTTGTCCTGCCAGCCTGACCACCTTATAAGGAGGGGTTTTGGTCTCAAAATCTAGACCCTCCAGAGTCTCTGGGGGAGAGGACACTGTTCATATCCCTGGTATACGAAACAGATTTTGCTAAATCCAATGAGGCTGGAAAAAAGGAAATGAGGGTTTAAGTTCAGACTCTGGTGGACCCTAGTTGCTGAGGCTGTGAGCTAATCAAGCTGACTCATCTCAACTGTCTCCCTGATCAGTCCCCAATCTACACACGCCTTTGCTGTCTGGCCTTTGAAAGGGCCAGGCCAGTGTTTCTCTTTCCTCCTAGCTGTTTACCTTTGAAGATTGCCTCTCCTTGATGGGAAGAGATGGGCCAAGAGGGGAGTCTCTTCATTTCCTCTGAGGTTACCTTTGTGTTTGCTTCTCCTTCTCTCCAGGAACAGTACGAGTTCTGCTACAAGGTGGTGCAGGAGTACATCGACGCCTTCTCAGATTACGCCAACTTCAAATGAGAGACGCCGAGGGCCTGCGCACAGAAGAGTTGCCTTCTTTACTATTTTGTACCATTCTGTTTGTTAATATGCCCAGCTCTGTGTATATATCTTACCTGTTTGAGAGGTTGGTACATAGGCTTCCCATTAGCTGGAGATTTTATATGTAGCTGTGTTAGCGCTGATAGTCTTTTTTCCAATGTTTGATTGGGGAATTAAATAGCGTGCTGTTTGGATTCATATCGGGACACCCTTTGCTGGAGAGTGGGCCCAGCTGGTGTTTGTTTTGTAAATCTTTTCCTGAGGAAGAAAAGCCTTTTTAACAATACTCATTCCAAGCAAATCCATACAAGATGAAGCACAAAATTCTTATTTCACATGGAAAATGGTTGCACATTTTTCCCTCCAAGGCCCCTCCCACACATCCTGACTCACCCTTGCCATTGTAAATACCCCCCTTTTGTACCAGAGAAAACTCTCCCCTGGGGAATGAAGGGACCAGGACTGCAGCCCAAGGATCCTTGCTGCCGTCCCACCAGGGCCCATTAGGTAATAAAAAGGCTTTGTCTTCCTGCAGACCCATGACATGTCTGTCCATCTGTCCTATCTGGGGGAGGGCCAGATGCAAGTGGGTGGGGATTCCATGCTGAGAAAGATGGATGCTAGGCATACCTCTCATCTTGGGGAGAGGAGGCTGAGACTGGCCCCAACAACTTCTACCAGCCACTTCTCTATCCGTGACCCTGACATTTCCAGAGTCTCCACCATCTACCAGAGTCCAGGAGGCTACGTTTCCCCATCCAACATCAGGACTTGAGGAGAAAGAGGACCCAGCTGCAAGATGTTGGATTCCTGCCACTGAGGAGGAGGGGGGCTGGGCTGTATTATATGAACCTTGAGCACATCCTGGTCCTGCAGGGCCATTGAAGGAGTCATTGCCCTTTATTCAAAATCAGCTTGTGTGTGGCCATTTCAATGATGCTGTGGATTCTCCTAAGGTGTAAAATGGTCTCTTCTGTTTAATGCCTGTTGCATATGTATGGAATGATGTGGTGTGTGTGTGTTTTTTGGGGAGGGGTTCCCAAACAGGGGGAGACCTGGACCTGCCCCGCACTCCTGGAGGAGAACAAACAGCCCTCTCCCAGTTGTCTGGATGTCTGTAGAGGAGTGCCTGACCTCCCATCTGCTTCACTCCTCCCCTATCTCCTCATTTTCTCCTCCCTTCTGTTCCTCCCTCTCCCTCTCCCCCCTGCTCCCTCTCTCACTCTTGCTCTCACTCTTTCTCTCTTGCTCTTTCACTGTCTGTATGTCTCTCTCCTCCCCTTCTTCCCCTCTCTTCTTCTCTCCTCCTCTTCTTTTTCCTTTCCCTCCTCTTCCCTTCTCATCATCATCACCTTGTTCTCTCTTCCACCTTTTTCCTTCCTCTTATTCCTCTCCCTCTTTTCACCTCGTAGGGCCAAGGGAATCAAGTTTATACTTATGTCACATCTGCCTTGTGGGCCCATTTTTCCTCTTTCCCCAAGCTAGGAGACGCTGACACCCAGGCAGGACAATGGCCATAGGGTCTGTTGGATTGCCTCAGAACACCTGCTGACATCTACATGATCAGTGCTGTATCCCCGGCCACACTGATTCTGTCACTGGTGTCAGCTTGGAAGGAGGTCTTCGGTAAAATGTCCCATTTTGGGCCTTGTACTATTTAAATTACACTGTTTAAATTTAACTAATTTTTAACTAAATTAACTAAATTTAGCTAATTTAAATTACACTGTTATCAATCACTTGGATAGAGTCCTAGCAGGCATGCTCAGCAGATTTCTAGATGACACACTAGAAGGCAAAATTAGGATCCAAAAAGATCTTGGGCTAGAACGTCAGACAAAACCTAACAGCATGAAATTGAATGAGGATTAAAGTAAAGTTCACAAGTATGAGGTTAAGGAGTTGTTACTAGGCAGCAGCTTATCTGAAAATGATCTGAGAGTTTTAGTATACTTAAAGCTTTTTATGAGTCAACAGTGGGAATGGCATCCCACCTGCCCCCCCAAAAAGAATGTGAATTGGAGCTACATTAAAAGAGGCGTAGTTTCCTGGAATAAGGAGGCTATAATGTATACCAAGGGTGGGGAACCTGTGGCTTCAAGGCCATATGTGGCCCTCTAGGTCCTCAGGTGCAGCCCTCTGACTGAATCCAAACTTCACAGAACAAATCTCCTTAAAGGATTTAGTCTGTAAAACTTGGACTCAGAAGGCCTCGAGGCCACAGGGTCCCCACCCCCGGTCTACACTCTGTCCTAGTCTGACCATACCCAGAGTATTGGGGTTAGTTCTTGGTATCACATTCTCAGACGAATCTTGAAAGTTGGAGGATAATTAGGGTGCTGACTGAGATCATCCCATACGAAGACCAGAAGAAGGATCTAAGGAGGTTTAATCTGGAAAAAGAAAGTCTTAAAGGATGTCATGAGAGCTTCTATCCAGCATGTAAAGGGCTGTCATGCAAAGGAGAACTTAGACTCTTCTGCTTACCCCTAGGGGGCAGAAATAAGAGCATGGGAAGAAGGTTGAGGAGCACAATTTTCAGTTTAGTAGAAGAGAACACTTCTTAACTGAGCTATCTAAAAAAATTGATAGGTGCTTGGAATGGTAATAGGTTTGCTCTTATGAGAGGTCTTCAAAACCAAGACTGGATGACCACTGGTGGGTGTTACAGAAGAGACCCTTGTTCATGTAGAGGTTGGAACGCATGGCCGCTGAGATGAGTCAACAAGCATTTTTGAAGCACCTGCTATGTCTCAGGCACAGGTCATAGACCCTGAAAATACAAGTACAAAGGATGGAACAACGCCTGCTCACAAAGAGTTTCTGTTCCAATGGAGCAAACAACAAATAAAAATACAGTATAAATAGGAAGTGAGTAAACACAAACACAAAGTTCAATACAAGGAAGCTTGGGAGGGGCAACACTAGCATTGGATCCAGGAAAGACCATGCAGAAGAGAGTAGTCGAGCTGCATCTTAAAGGAAAAAGACTTTGTGAGGTGGAGGTAAGGAGGAGGGAGTGTAGGGGATGATGGCCAGTGCAAAGGCACCAACATAGGAAATGGTCAGTTTGGTTAGATCACAGAGTGTGAGAAAGTAATGTCCAGAGATAGATATGTTGGGGTCAGATTATACAGAGCTTTAAAAGCTAAATAGAATTCATATCTAATTCTAAATAGGAAACCAACATAATTGAGTAAGGGAGGGACAGAGTGAGATCCACACTTAAAATGATTGCGTACCTCGTAGTGTAGGATGGACTGGAGCGGGGAGAGATTTGAGATGGGGAGGCCCACTAGAAGGCTGTGGCAATAAGTGGTGAGAATGTGAATGAGGATGAGTGGAGAGATAGGGTCAGATAGGAGAAGTGTTACAAATGTAGACATGTCAAGATTTGGCAACTGATGGGATATGTAGGATGAGGGGGGACTAAGGAGGCCAGGGTAGTGCCAAGACTGAAGTTGAGACACTAGGAGGATGTTGGTACCTTGTACAGAAATAAGGAAATTTAGAATAGCGTTCAAGAGAAAAGACAGTGGGTTCAGTTTTAGACATGTTGGGTTTATGATGTCTCTGAGGCATATAGTTTGCCTAATGGTGATGTGGCATTTTAGCTCAAAAGGAAGACTGGGGCTAAATATATTGATCTGTCAATCATTTTCATGGAGATAATCATTACATTCCTGGCAGCTGGCAAAATTACCGAGGGCAAGTATAGATAGAGAAGGGGGAGGGGTGCCCAGGACGGAACCTTGGCAAACACCCAAAGTACAGAGGCGTGATGTGGATGAGAAGCCAGCAAAGAAGATCCCTAATGACACTAAAAATTCTTCATGATTCAATGATTCTGAAGCTATAGCTAAAGTTTCATATGTAAGAGACTTCCAAATTATCCAAATACTTATTCAAATTAATTCAAATCAAAACAATGAAACCACATTGATGGGCCCTATCCCTTCTTTTGTGGTTGTAACTGATGGCTCAGAACCCCAGCCTTGAAGTTTACATAGATAGGATCTCATCTTAGGGCTTCCTCAAAAAAAAAAAAAAAAAAGCTCTCTTTGACCTCACCTACTCATTTTTTTTTTCCACTGGGAAGATCTGAATATTGCTTGTTTGGGCTTCTCTTAATATGGATAAAATCAGATACAAGCCATCTTTTATTTCACCCAACAGAAAATAGAAGACACAAAATGGACTCCCAGGAGCAAGGGCCTAAACAGTCTGGACAACTTTCCTTCTGTCTAATAGAAAATCCCACCTTCAGTTCCCTGAGTTCAGTGTTATCCTGTACCCACACATAGTAGGTGCTTAATAAATGCTAGTTGACTGACTTCTCCAAGAAAGAAAACACTAAGGCTCATAGAGGACTCCTCAACCTCAAGGGAGAGCCATCCACTCTAGGAAACCTGTATGGTTCCCAGATCTGTGGCCCCAAACACTACAGACCCAGTTTCTGCCCTACCAAAATATTGCCTACCAAATAGGACAGATCTGGGCTTCTGCTCCTCTGGAAAAAAAAAAAAAACACCCTCAGTACAGACATGGTCTCCACCTCAACCCCAATACCAAAGATCTACCTTCTAAACACACAAGCCTGGGCCTAACCTCCTTTTCATCTCCCCCTATGAAGAAAATAACCCACTAAATACCTGATCCCTTTCAAATATCCTGAAAAACATTGCAGACTTGGGCTCTTCCAACCCTAGACTTCTATACCTCCTCCTTCAAACAGTTGGGCCTCTCCTCTCCTCCCTCCACCCTTCAACTCCACACAGGCTTCCTGTGTCAGGGCTTTGGGAGGGGTAGAGGAAGGAGCAGCAACTGCCTATCTAGAGTTATTAGATCAACAGATGAAGATTCTTTCCTAAGCTAGGAAATGAAGACAAACTCCCTATCTGACTGCTTCCTCTCTCTCCACTGGGGAGCGTTTTGTTTCCTAGGACATTCCTAGGACAGCTAATTCCCCATCTCCTCCAGTTCTACAAACAGTCTAGGCCATGGCTATTAACCTAGCAAACATCTGCTTAACTCCCAATGGGAGAAGGGGAGACAGCCTCCATTTAACATTTAATGAATATCTTGTTTTCGGGCAGAGCCTAAATGGGGTCTCCAGGGTTGTCCTACTTCCATGGATTGCCTCTAAAAAAGGACTGATCTGTGATCCTCGATGTGACTTTGTCTGGTCAGAGTCCTAAGCATTCCTTTGTCTTTGACCCCTCACCCCACCTCACACATCAGTAGAGAGAGGTGGAAGAGTACAGGGACTCACTTGTCCTGTGTCTTCCATTTCTCCTATCTTCTCAATAGGGCCCTCCCAGGAAGAAGGAACTTTGTCAGAGCTAAAAGGACTCTTACAGTTCATTTAGTCTGACTCTCACTTTACAGACAAGGAAACAGGCCCAGAGAAGGAAAGGATTTGCCCTCACCCTGAGCCAGATTCTTCTGACCATCATTTGTCACAGTTTCAGTCTTTTCTGCACCATCATCTATATCCCGCTCCCTAACTGTGGATGGCCCTCTAAACTTAAGACTCTATCATAGGCCTTCTCTTTTCTATCTACAGTTCCCTTTTTAGTTCACTTATCTTGGGATCATATAACCCAAGAAGCTAATTCAACAGCATCAAAATGAGCATGTTCCCAACAAGGGAGGGGACAGTCACACAATCAGAGGTGGAAGGGACCTCAGAATGTACCTAGTCCAGCCAGTGCCTAAATAAGTTGCCCCACTAAGAAGTCCCTGACAAATGGTCATCCAGCCTCCAGCGGAAGATTTCCTTTGAAATAGAACCCTTCATCTGTCTATTCAGACTTAGTTTACATATCCGGCATTGACAACATTCCAGAGCTCTTGGCCCAGACAGCTTCACTAGATGCCCCTTGGACATCTCTGAGTTATATCCCCAAAACAGAATTCATTCTCTTTCTTTCTAAACCCATCTCTGCTCTAATCGCCCCTATTTCTTTTGAGCATTACTATCCTTCCAGTCTCCTGGGATCATATTCATGGAGTCATCTTCATCTCTTCATCTTCACTCAACATCTCCATCTCCAATCAGTTGCCAAGTATTGTTGACCCTTTATCTAAAACATTTCTCACCTCCATCCCATTTTCTCCATTCACAGCCACCATCCCAGTCCTCTTCATTTTTCCCTGGACTATTGCAGTTACCTCCTAATTGATTTTTTTGCTTCAAGTCTCTCCAGTCCATCCTACACACAATTGCCAAAATAATATTCCTAAAGCATAGGTCTTACCATATTGCTCCCCTACTCAAGAATCTTCACTGATTCTATTGTCTCCAAGATAAAATACAAACTCCTGAGTTTGACATTTAAAGTTTGACTCCATCCTACCTTTCAAAGTTCAACTCAGGTCTGCCTACAGGATAGAGACTTTCCTGATTCCCTAGTTTTAGGACTCACTGCTCAAATTATCTTGTATTCACTTATGTGATTACATGTGTATCTCCCCATAGAATATAAGCTTTGTATTCCCAATGTCTAGCCCATTGTGTCTTCCACATTTTAAAAATTAAACCTATTATTTCCTCGATATAAGGTACTCTCAGTGGGTAAAGTCCTTTCTTCAGTGCATATCAGTACCCCCTCTGCAATTTGTATTCTTGCCCTCAGTCATATAGCCATTGTGTCGGAGGCAGGACTTGAACCCAGCTCTTCCTGGTTTCAGGCTGTCTCTTTCTCTCAACTAAGCCTCATTGCTTCATAAATGCTCATTGAATTGGATTGTCAATGATGCCACCATTTGCCAATCTCACACGTTCAAGCCTTGGCATGAAGAACTGTGGCGAGACTGTGGTGTAGGGAAGAAAACACTAAACCTAAAGTCAGAGAAGACCTGGGTTCAAATTCCCCCTTTGAGGCTTATTAGTCGTATGACCTAGTTGTGAGTCCTCTAACATGACTCAGTTTCCTCACCTGTAAACTGAGGACAATGTAGCACTTTCCTCCCAGAGGTGAAAGAACCAAATGAGATTTTAAAAACAAACTTTGAAAACCAATTACCAAACCTGCTCAGTCTCTCCAAAATCTCCCATAACTTTCCCTTCCTCAGTATTAATTAATTACTAATTATTAGTAATCCCTGCCTTAATACAGGTTCACCTTGTCACCCTTTAGATCATTGTCATAGCCTCCCAACTGACATCCTTGATTCATCCCTAATCCTTCTTTCATTTGCTTTCAAATAGTCTGTCCAAAGTGGAGTAAATCAGGCCCTCACCCCTGCCCTTCTCGACAGTCTTCAGTGGCTCTCTATCACCTCAAGGATAGATGGCAAGCTTCTTGTTTTAGCCACTGGAGCCTTCTATAGTTGGGCTCTAACCTACAATTTGTTCTGTTCCCATTCAAAAATTGCATGTCAACCAAGTAGGACCACTAGCTATTTCCTGATCTCATCCTGCCCTCTCCTGCCTGCTTTGGTGTATTCACACACCTGCTACATATTGAAGTCTCTCCCTACCTTCAAGGCCTAACACCCCCACAAAGCCTTCCCTGATCCTCCCAGCTAAGAGGGACCTCTCCCTCCACAAATTTTCCTAGAGTGCTCTGCTTGGATTCCTCATTCATCCCAATCACAATATACCTCACATCATACTTAGTTGTACATATGTCCTGTCCCCTAATATATTAGAGAAGGACTGTGTTGCATTTTTCCTTGTATCTTCCCTGGATTCCAGCACTGAGCCCTACACACATTAAATAAATATTTGTTGAACTGAATTGAAGTCTTGATGGGTTGGGGAATCTTCCTCTGGCCCCACAGACATACTGCAGGAACAGAGATAAAAGTCCCCTGCTTGTCCCAATGGGCCCTGGTCCTCTATCCTGAAAAGGAGAAAGCAGGGGCTAACCCATCCCAGGGACGCTAAACTCATAACCCTCCCCCCAATCCTGGCTTTCTCCAAGGGTGAGTGGAGAAGGGAATGTTTGGGGAGAGGTTCTGGCTCTGGAGGGAACTGCCTTATGCTGATCCTTTGCCCATTTCACAGATAGGAAAATACTTCCCAAGAGAAAAAAGCTGACATTTACCCATGCTCACAATGAGGATAACTGCCCACTGAGGAGCTAAGGATAACCGAGCATGAATGAGTTGAATTAAATTCAATAAACATTTGTTAAGCACCTATTATGTAAAGAGTTCTATGCTTAGTCCTGGGAGAAATGCACACTTTAGTCATAGGAGTCTGCTGGCCTTGGAATAAAGGGATCTAGGTTTGAGTCCTAGGGCCAATATTGATTAGCTGTGTGACCTTGGGCAGGTCACTTCCCCCCCAGTCTCTGTTTCCTCATTTGTGAAATAAAATAATACTTAAAATATCTTACTAGGTTGTTATGAGAAAAGCACTTTTTAACCTTAACATGCCATAGAAATAAGAAGAATCATGTATCATTTATAACATAAATAATATATGACTCTTCTTTCATGGAATCCATAGTCTAGTAAGGGAATAAAACCTAAACATAGATAATATGCAATAATATATGGTAAATACATTCAAGTATTACAAAATAAAGTGTTATTTCAGAGAAGAAGAGTCCTTACTGAGGAGATAAAATTCGAAGAATGCATCATTTGGAAGTGATATTTGATAGGAAGGATAGGACAGCAAGTAGAAAAAGGAAGGAAAGATATTCCATTCCTAGGGAACACCATAGGTGGTAGGAGAGAATGCAGGTTGTGTAAGGGGGAGAAGCATATTCTAGAGAAGATTTTAAAGAGGACAGTAATATGAGATAAGACTGAAATGTTTGCAGGGTATCGAGTTGCCCATAGTCTGCATGCCAAGCCAAGGAGTTTGAGCTTGGCTCTATAGGAGAAAAGGAGCCATGGAAGATTTTTGAGCAGAGAAATGATAAAACCACCCAAGCAAGATTGTTCTGAGAGTGTTTACGAAGGATAGTTTAACAGAGTGAAAAGAGTGAGTACAGAAAGGTGCACTGGGAGGCCACTTCAATAATCCAGACTGGTGGTGATGAAGAGCGGTAGCATCCTGAGATGGGAAGCATCAAATCCCAGGTTTCAAACATGAGAAAATGCATTTTCCCATTTTCCTCTCTCTGGGGCTCAGTTTCCCCATTTGTATAATGACAATGCAGAACGCATATTAGGCATACTTGATAAATTCTTGTTAGTGAGTAATTCATAGCGTTAGCCCAGATAGGGACCTTTCCATCTCTGGCAATTTGTAAGTTACCTGACCCCCATGACCCATGGCTCATATTCTCTACATCATCCCTCTCCCCATCCTTCCCCATAGGTGTATGTATAAGGCCCTCCCCTCTCTAAAGTCTGGAAACTGTTTGTCTACCCTGCCCTCTCCTTAGCCCAGCAACTGGAGGGAGGAGAGAGAGGGAGAAGGAAAATTGGGGTGGAGCCAGTCCTGGATAAATACTCAGTGGCCAGTCTTGGAGTCTGAGTCTCTGCTGCTATCACCAAAGCCACGAGTCTGAGCCCACTTTCAGGTAAGTAAATCTGCTGCCTTCCTCTCCTTGCCCAGGTCCTTGGGTTCCTTGATTTTCCTATTCCTTCCTAAAGAGGGGAAGACTCAGCCCTGCCACCACTCCCTTGGCTCTTCTCTCTACTTTCAAAGTTGCGCTTCCCTCTATACCTTTCCCATTTACCCCAAGCTCCTTCTCCCCTTGCTCCACAGGGCTCCTCCTGTTTCCTGTCCCTTTTCCCCTTGATCTAGGACTCCCCCTTCCTTGCTCTCCTCACCTAAATTCTTCCCAAGCCCCTTGTCCCAGACTTAGCCCATCCTTTCTCCCTTATCTGCAAACCTCTCCTTCCCTTTGGACTCCTCCAGTTCCCCTCTCCCCTTGCTCCAGAGCTTTCCTTGTCCCCTCTCATTCACTCCTGTGCTCCCCCCAAACATCCTCCCCTTCTCTCCAGTGTTCCTGGTACCCATCTCTTCTCTAGTTTTCAATGCTTTGCCCCTTCTCTCCTTCATTAATTGGAAGAAAGTCAAATGAGAGGGAGGAGGAAGCAGCTTCTCCAGAGACAGAAAGATGTGGAGAAACGAATACTTTCTCTCCTCTCGATTGTCCATTCCCCTTCCCTGCTACCTTTATTCTCTTTACTTTTTGTCTTCCACAAACTTGCCCTGGAGAAATGGCTGTGCCACTGCTTTTCATCTTGACTCCTTACCCTGATATATCACTTTACATGCTGTCTTTGGGGCTGGGGGACAGGGCTTTCTTTCCCACCGTTCCTTTTCCCTACTCCTGAGCCCCTCTAACTGGGAATGAATAGTTGACTGGTGGAAGGAACTCCCTGCCCTCCTGCTTCAAGAGTAATAGACATTGGGGCTGATGTCCTCAGCCTTAATATTCTCAGGTTTCAATTTCACTTTGTGCCTTAAGAAGCCACATCTTGGGATACAGCAGTCAGAAATACCAGTGCAATCTTAGATTGAATTGAGAGCTCTGATGTATAGTATAGCCGTACCCTGTCCTTGTCAGGCCACATCTGGTATGTACTGGGCTCAGTTCTGGGTTCTACTTTGAGGAAGACCACTGATAAATAAACCAGAGAACGTTCAGAAGAGGGTAATGAGAATAGAGAAAGAACTGGGGGCCACGGCATATAAAGCCTTGGGGAATAGAACATTTAGGGGAGAGATCATAACTTTCTTAAAGTATTCAAAGAGCCATGGTGTGGAAGGGTTGGATTTGTTCAGCTTGGCCCCTGAAGGCAGAACAAGTTAAAGGAACTTGGAAATCAATGGAGGGGTGGGGGTGGGTGGACAAACAAAGGATTAATGCAAAGAAAACTTCCTAAGAAATCAGAGCTCTTCAAAAGAAGAATAGGCTTCAAAAGGAGAGAGTTAGTCCTCCCTCCCTGGAGGTCAGTCAGGCAGTCAACAAGCATCTATTAAACATTTACCATATGGCCGGCACTGTGCAAAGCATTGGGGATCCAAAGGAAGGCAAAAGAAAAGAAAAAATAGTTCCTGGCCTCCAGGGACTTACATTCTAATTCTAAAGGGGTGGACATGTAAATAGCTATATATACATATATATAGTATATGTGTGTGTGTGTGTGTGTGTGTATACACACGCATATATACATACATATATATATATGTATGTGTGTATATATATATATTGAGAGAGAGAGAGAGAGTAATTGAAAAGGTAAACTCAGAGGCAAAGGGACCAGTAGCTGGGGGAGTTGGGAAAGACCCCCTTCAGAAGACAAGATTAGAACTGACTGTTGAAGGAAGCAGAGCCGGGGAGGGTAATGCATTCCAGGGATAGGAGCAGCCAGTGCAAAGGGGAGATGGGGTGTTGTGTTCAAGGACCAGCACCAAGGCCAGCATCACTGGATCATAGATGGCTAGGAGGGGACTAAAGCGTAAAAAGACCAAAAGGTTCTGACTCTTTTGATTTATTAATCAATTATGCTAGTTTTTCCTTCTTTTTATTTTTTTGTCTTTAAAAATACTACTTGTTTTATGGGATGACTCTCTGGGCTGAGGAAGAAAGGGCAAAGAGTACTTAGGAAAACTATGGTGATGTAAAAAAAAAATCAATAAAAGCCGTTTTTTTTTTTCAAAAGAAGACTGGAAAAGTAGGAGCCATATTATGAAGAGTCTTAAGTGCCAAACAGAGGATTTTATATTTGATCCAGGAATTAATAGGGAGCCACTGGAGCTCATAGGGCAGGAGCAGGACATGGTCAAACCTGTGCTTTAGAAAAAATCACTTTGCTACTGATAGAAGGATGGATTGGAAACTTGGTCAGGAAGACCAACCAGAAAGCTAATTCAGTTTCCCTTTACTTACTCCTAGATCCCCCACTCTTCAATGAAGCCAGTACCTCCCTTCACCTTCCCTTCTAAAAGCAAGACAAGCTTACCCCCTTTACTCCTGGGGGGATTTTGTAAGATCACATACCTAGAGCTGGAAGGGATCTCCCAAACCCCTCCATTTAAGGGATGAGGAAGCTGAGGATAGGAGGAAAATGAAGTAATAGTAATAAACAGTTAACATGTACACAGCGCCTACTATGTGTCAGGACTGTGGTAGGTGCTTTACAGTTATCTCATTTGGTCCTCAGAACTACCCTAAGAGGTAAGTGCTATTATAATCCTCATTTTACAGATGAGAAAACTAAGGCAAACAGATGTTAAGTAACTAGCTCAGGGTCACACAGCTAGTAAATGTCTGAGGTGGGATTTGAACCATGTCTTCCTGATTCCAAGTTCACTGTTCTGTCCGATGCTCTGTACTGTCTTTAGTTCTACTTAATACTTAGATTACCCCAAGAAGTGGGGAAGGAAGATGACCCCTGGGACAGTAAGCAGAATTTAGAGTGAGGGGGGTAACGAAGTGGGGTCTGAGCTGCCTTCCCTGGGGATGAGAGGCTGACTAGGAGCAAGGGGCATGTAGGTGCCCCTGCAGAGGGCTGAGATTATTACAGTGCATCAAGGTTTGCAAATTGCTTTTGGCACAAAACCCTGTGACCCAGAGAATGAAGTGTATTATTGTCCCCAACAACAACGCATCAGCAAGACCTTGTAGCCAGGTTCTATAGTGCTGAAGCAGCCCTGGTGACTCTTCTGCCTCTCTGTTCTATCCTCCAGGCCACCTGGATAACCTCTCTGCCATGTCTTGTCTACGTCCCCTCCTGCTCTTGGTGCTGCTGGTTCTAGGGACCCAGATTTCGTATGCTCAACACTGGTCCCATGGCTGGTATCCTGGGGGGAAGAGGGACTTAGATGGGGTCCCAGGCCTAGAGGTAAGTGAAATGTATGTCTATTCTTTCTTCTTCATTCTCCCTCCTTCATTATCTCTGCCTCCTCTCCCGTGTAGTTCTCCAGGATGCACAGGGCCACTCTCCACTAGTAAAGAGTCTGGTGCTGGAGATGATGTTCAAAGGCCGGAGACCTTGACCCAAACCTCACCCACAGGAGCCTGAGCCCCTCAAACACCTTCATTTTTCCTGGGGAGACCAGAACCATGGATATGGGCAGCCTTTCTCCCACCACTTCTACCTCTAAAGCTTTAAAGGGGACCTAGGATCATTATTTCTTTTCCCTTCAACAAGAAAGAAGGAGAAAAGGCCTCATTTGTCTCTGTTTTCCATTCTCTGCTCAGGCTTCTGAAGAAGGGAAACCATGGGATGGTGATGAGATGTCCTTGCTGAAGATGCTGCTGGTAAGAGCAAACCCTGGGTCCTCCCAGCCCTACCCCAACCATCGCTGCTCGACCCTGGGCCCTTGGAGACAAAGGGAATAGACTCTGCCCTTCTCCTACTGGCTTATCCATTCTTTATCTAGCCCCATCCCTCCTAACCTCTCTTTTCTAAGTGAAGAAATGGGGTCACTCCTGCCCAGATGAGAGAAAGAGACTTCAGGCAGCCAAGGAGAATCTGGGTTCAGCAGTCACCTGTGTGACCTTGGTCAACTTGCTTGACTTCTCTGGACCTCAGTTTCCTTGTCTGTAAAAATAAGGAGGCTGGGTTCTCTAACACATTATCTTGTGTGATCCCCTGGATACTCCTGTGAGGCCAGCGCTATTTTGAAAATTTTAATGAATTTATTTTTGTTACATTTTAAGTCTTCTTCTCCACCCTGGCCTAGAGAAGGCCACCATTTGACATATATGTGTGTGTGTGTGTATGTGTGTATGCATGTATACTACATACATATATAGTGTGTATCTATGTACATATATGTGTGTATACATATGTATACATGTATACACACATATATATATACACAAATGTGTATATATGTAAAACTGTGCTATGCACTCTTCTGTTTACTGGTTCTTTCTCTGGAGGTGGATAGCACCTTCCTTCATAGGCCCTTGTAGTTGATTTGAATATTTATAATACTCAGAGTCACTTACTTGTTCACATTTACTTTTTGAACCAGATCGCTGTCAACTGCGTACGACACTCTCTTGGTTCTGCTCGTTTCATTCTTCGTTATTTCATATAAGTCTTTCCGTGTTTTTCTAAAATCCACCTGCTCACCATTTCTTACGGCACAACACTGTTCCATCACATTCATACACCACAGCTTATTTGGCCATTCCCTGCTAGATGGGTATTGTCTCCATTTCCAATTCTTAGCCACCACAAAAAGAGCTGCTGTAAATATTTTTGAGCATGTAGCTTCTTTTCCTTTTTTTTTCCCTGCAGTTGCTTTTGTTATTTCCATTTTATAGATAAGGAAACTGAGGCTGAGAGCTGTTAAATGACTTGCCCAGGTTCACATTTGGTAGAAGGAATTTGTTCCCCTAGAATGGCTATACCCATGACAGCCCCTAAAGATAATTATTTTAAATGTGAAAGTACTTTGAAAACAGTAAAGCCCTTTGTACATTGTAAAACACTACGAGAATCAAAGACAGGCTTCATTTTTGCCACCATGTTTTCATTAGTTGAGTGAAGGTCTGAGTAAGGAAACTCCATCCTCACCCACCCCTCTGCAATGGACCTCCTTAGGGGAAGCTTGTGGGCAGGGGAAGGTTGTGACATGCACAGGGTCAGGCAGCTGAGAGGCTTCAGATGCAGCACTTGAACCCAGCCCACCTAGCGCTCTATCCACACAGCACACCAACATCCTGCTTTCATTAATATCATTAGCACTGCTCTCTCTCTCTCTCTCTCTTTCTCTCTCTCTCTCTTCTCCACAGACTGAAGTTCTGGCCCAGCAACAACAGAAGAAGTGACTGGGCCCAAAACCCTTCCCCCAGGGTGTCAGCAGACACCTGGCCCTCAGCTCCTGGGACTTCTCAATGACCTTTCCTTGTTTATTATCGATGTCTATCCTCTCTCCTAGTAAGCCCCGGAAGACACGGGGTTTGCCAGGTCAAACTTTGTAGCCCCAGGGCATTGCTCCAAGTAGGTAATTAATAAATGTGTTCCGTTATCCATATTCTATACTGTTTCATTTGGTGATTCCTGTTGTTTCAACGATTATCCCTCTGAAATTGGCCCTCAGATCTACTTGTCCAACCCTAACCTGTCTCTCAACCTCCCATTTCTTCACTGTCCCATTTCCAGTTGCCTATTAGAGATTTCATACTGCATGTCCTCTAGATGTCTTAAATTCAACATGTCCAAAATTGGATTCATTATCTTTCTCCAAAAACTTACCTCTTTCCCTAACTTCCCTATTACTATTGAGGGTACCGCCATCGTCCCAGACCCCCAGGCTCAAAACTTAGCTGTCACCCTCAGCTTCTCATTCTCTCACCCCCACGCTCTACCACACCCTCCTATCCAATCAGTGGGCAGGTCCTGTCATTTCTATCTTTGCAATATTTCTCATATAAGCCCCTTTCTCTCCTCTGACACTGCCACCATCCTGGTACAGGCCCTCATCTCCTCATACCTGCACCATGGCCACAGCTTTCTGTGTGGTCTTCCTGCCAAAGACCTTCTCAACTCCATTCTATCCTCCACTAACTCCCAAAGTGATTTACCTGAAGCACAGTCTGACCATGCCACCTCCCTACCCACTCCAATGGCTCTCTACCACCTCCAAGATCAAACAGCAAATTCTCTGGTTGTCTCCTTAAAGCCTTTCACACCTGGTGCTTCCTACCTTTCTAGTCTTTCTATGCCTTACATCCTGCAGTGTAATCTGCCATTTAGTGACACTGGCCTCCATGTTTTTCCTCCAACAGGATGCACCATCTCCCAACCCCAAGCATTTTCTCTCACTGTCTGCCCTACCTATCACTCTCTCCCTCCTCTTTTCTAACTCCCAGCTTCCAGTCCCAGCTAAAATCCTACATTCTATAGAAAACCTTTCTCAAACCTACTTAATGCAATTATTTGCATAATCTGTGATTATTTCCAATTTATCCTGTCTTTATTTTTTTCTGCACTCATTGTTTGCATTCTCTCTTCCCCATTGGACTGAGAGCTCCTTGAGAGCAGGGACTATTGTTAGCCTCTTTTTGGATCCCCAAAGCTTAGCACAGTACCTGGCACATGGCCAGGTACTTGATAAATGCTAGTTGACTGACTAATTAAACTGAATGAAGCCTCTTCCTCTGCCGCCACCTCCATTTGTGCTCTGTCCTGGTGAAAAGGCCTCCTCTCTCTTCTCAGGAGGTAACCCACTGTGTTAGCTTTCACAGGCAGTCAATCTTTGTAGCTGGGGTGACTCATCATACACAGGTAGACAGGGCTCAGCAACCCCCTCAGATGATTGCTATGGAGCTTTTCCTTATATTGAAATAAAATATTTTTCTTGTAACTTCCCACCTATTTTTCCCAATTAAATTATGTCATTGCTGCCTCTGTGGCATTTGGTGCTTTCTGGACTCCATGATTCTGGGTCATAGGCTCAGAAATTTGAGCTGGAAGAGACCTTAACAGCCAACCCCTTCATTTTGCAGATGAAGAAACTGAGGCCCATAGAAGTTAAATGATTTCCCAAGGCCACAAAGGCAGGATTTGAACCTAGGTCCCTCTGCTCCAGAGCCAGGGCTCTTATTGTTCCACACTGCCTAAGTGGATACACCTGCTGACCCAATGGGAGCAATTTCTGCTGAAGCCAGGCTGGTTTTGAAGCATCTAGAGGCAGTAGTTAAGGGTTCACTTCAAAGATTGCTGCATGGTTTGGAATTGTGACTGCTACCCAACACCTAGGGCAGTTGTGAGAAAGACATGTTTGGTCAAGCTAGGAGGAGTGTGTGTGTGTGTGTGTGTGTGTGTGTGTGTGTGTGTGTGTGTGTGTGTGTGTGTGTTTTAAGGAATTAATTGCTCCAAGGAATTGGAAAGAAGTCCCAACAAAGGCCACTGGCACTCTCCATGGTCCTTAAGGATTTCCAGGCAGCAGCTGTTTGCTGATTTATAAGAAAGCCCTTGGCTGAATTAAAAAAGCCCTTGGCTGAATAAAGAAAAATAGACTTCAAAGAAACTGGGATTTGGAAAGGACCTCAACATTTAGTCCAACCCATCCATCAGTCCTCAAAGGCTGTCCTTCAACAACATCTCACAAGATCCCTCAATGGATGCAACCAACTACAGGAACACTTTTATTCAAAGAATCTTTAGACAGTCAGTATCAAGGGAAGTTTACAACAGGGAATTGTATGCTTGATACAAGTATTACACAGTCATGGAGAATATCTTATGCTGAAGGGAGAGTGTCTATTGGTGGTAAGGTCCTCCACATTCTCCTGTTTGTGGCCGGCTTTTCACTGATTGCACCAAGTTCCAGAAAAGTCCAGAGACTTCTCAATGAGATCTGTGAACACTCAGAAGAGATGGGCCTAACAGTCTACCCTGGAAAAACCCAGGGATTAAGCATGCCTGGACTTCAATGTTCAGCCACATGGGGCAGTCCAGCATAAATACTCATATCTTGGACAGGCAATAAACTGGGGCCAGGATAGGAGAAAGACAATTAGCAAGGTTGTATTTGAGAAACTGGACAGCACTTTCTGTGACCCCGAGGTGTTCTCTGACCCAAAGCTCTCTTTTTTCAAACACTAATATTCTTCTGTGAGGTGATATAGCTGCAAAAAATGAAACAATACAATCCTCAGAAAATTAAAATTAGCCATGATCCAAAATGCAATGAAGAGATGTATGGTAGCCATAAACAGATTGAGATGTGTTGCCAGCAATGACTTGTGTACAAAATACATGTAGAAAATGTATGATTGGGAAGGGTGAAGCTAGAGCAAGGAACAACAGCTGAAAAGCTAAGACCTGGAGCAGAGGTTCTTAACCCTTTTTTGTCAGGGACCCCTTTGGGTAGTCTGGTGAAACCTATGGACCCCTTTCTTAGAATAATATTTTTAAATGCATGACAAAACACATAGAATTATAACGGAAAGTCATTGTCTCCTGTCTCCACCATCCCATTAATTCTCTAATGTTCCACTGGAAGCCTACTCTTTAGGGGTTTTTTGGACACTCCCTCTGTACAAATAAGCACAGAACTGGTAGTGTGACTCTTCCCACAATGATTAGCTAGGACAGCTGCCTCACATTGAGAACTTAGCACACAGTAGATGCTTACTAAGTATTTACTTTGACTGACGAGGCATAAGAGGTCTTAGAGACCTAAGCCAATTCCTTCACTCTATGGAAGAGGGAACTGAGGGCCAGAAAGGTTAAACGTTTTATCCAGGGCATTTTAGCTAGTAAGTGGCAGATCTGTGATTTGAACCCGGGACCTGGGACTGAAGTACCAGCGGTGTCCCGGGGCACCAGATGTTACCCTACTACCACCTCTGCCCTTCTCTCCATTGTCACTATGAATCAGTCAACATTAAGCATTTACTATGTGCCGAGTACTGTGCTAAGATACGCAGGGGAAACAGAACAGGAGAAAACAGTCCTTTTTCTCAGGGAGTTCAGAACCTCATGGGGACGTGGATAGGAGATATATAGGGTGTCCCAAAAGTCATTGTGCAGTTTTAAGCTGTTAAAACTTTAAATCTCGATTTCGGGGAAACCTGTTATACAGTCTAAATGGGAAGGAATCTTAGAGGGAAGGCATGCGCATTGAGGGGGGAAGGCTTCCTGTAGAAGGTGGAATTTTAGCTGAGACTTGAAGGAAACCAGGAGGTAGACATGAGGATGGAGGGAGTTCCAGGCACAGGAGACGGTCAGTGAAAATGCCTGGAGCCGGGAGATTGAGTGTCTTGTTCTAGGAACTGCAAGGAGACCGGTGTCACTGGATCGCAGAACACGTGGCAGGCGGAATAAGACTGGAGGCGAGGACTCGGATATAAAGGACTTTAGAGAGGATTTTATATTTGATCTCAGAAGTGACAGGGAGCCACGGATTTGATTGAGTACGGGAGAAGACATAGACAGACCGACGTTTCGTCATGACTAGGCATACGCACACTTGGTCCTCTACCGAGGTGACTGAGAGACTACCCGCATTTGCTCAAAGTTAAAAGTGGGCGGGCCAGGAAGGGACCCATAAGGCAATTGGCCAAAGGAGGTGGAGTCTTTAGACGGACAGGGCAATGATTGGCGAGGGACACAGAACGGTAATAGGGGAGGGCGGAAAGGCACATCAACGGTGATGATTGGTGAATGGAGACAGGGTGCTGATTGGCGAGAGATGCGGGGCTAGACCGTGCAGAAAGCGGTGAGTGGTTGGCAGAAGTCTCGAGCATGCGCCGAGCCACGAGATAGTGTCGGAGACTCGCTGGACCAGAATGCCTCGCGGTTACGGCCATGCTAGGCACTTTGGGCCACTTGGGCCGCTCGTTTAGGCCTCTGGTCTCGGCTCGTTCTTTACCGCTGTTGCTGCCGCCCGCACGGGGCCGTAAGAGCCGCCATGATCCGCCCTCCAAGTCCAAGATCGGGCGCTTGCGAACCCCGACCCCCGTAGACCCCGCTGAGATGTATGTGTTAATGCAGCGTTATAAGAGTTACAGACAGACTGTGCGAGCACTCAGGTATGGAGGGGGAGGGGCAGCGCACGAGCTTGGGAGGGGATGCGTCTGCATCTGGGGTCGGGGTGACTCAGCCGGGGGAGGAGCCTGCGGCTGGGGGCGGGGCCTCGTCTTCCCAACCCCACCCTGGGAGAAGAAAGGGGCCGAGACTTTGGAGATGGGTATTGAGGGTAACTCAATTCGCCAAACTTTCATTAAGCTCCTTCCTGGGAAGATATTTTGTTCAGTGCTTGGGATGCAAAGCTAGGAGCTTACAGTAATGATAATTCATAATTATAAGAGCAGCCCCACAAGGTTTGCGTGAAATCATATGATGTTGGCCACAGTCCTTTGAGGTAGGTAGGTGATGTACCCATTTTACAGATGAGTAAACAGGCCCAGAGAGGTGCGTATCCTTTCCCTATTAGAATGTGAATTCCTTGAGAGCAGAGACTGGTTTTATTTTTTCTCTGTATCCCCAGCACTTTAGCATAGGGCTGGGCACGTTTAATAAATACTTTTTCATGCATTTATCCACTTAAGTGATTTGCTCAGGATCTTAAGATCTTAAGTGCCTTAGCTGGTAAGTGTCTGAGATAAGATGAAAGTCTACCGACTTCCTCACCCCCAAATCTAGCTCCATCGTGCTACCACAGAGGAGATCAAGGCTTCATGGGCAAGATGACACCTGGATTTTAAGAAATACAGATGGACCAGGGAGACTGTTCTAGCCGTGGGGAGAATGGTGGTATGGGGGGTGGGGGACAATTAAAGGGTCAGGAAAGGGGGGCAGGGCTTGAAAGAAGGTGGAGTTACCCGGTTTGGCTGGAGCATAGAGGGCACATGGGGTGCTGACAACTTCTATGAAGATGCTAGAGAACAGGAAGTATTGTGTAGTAGAATCGAGAGGCCTTCTGAGCAGAGGTGTCTGATACACTTAAACAGGTATCCAGATTAAAATGTCCTTGGGAAATATTTAATAAAATAATGAATTTTTTTTTATTTAATAAAAATGAAGTAGAATACGGATAACGTTAATATGTGGTTTTCTAAGTTAGTATGTGGCTTGCAGGAATTCTTATGTATGGTTGAGTGGCCCCATTTCTATTTGAGTCTGATATCACTGCTTGGGAGGACCAGGGACAAAAGGGGATGGTCCCTAGATTTGGCTTTTGATGCCAAATTTCCGAATCCCAGGCTTGAGTTCATGGAAGAGGTTTGGAGAAAAGCGTATGACCAGAAGTTTGGGAGACTGAAAGCCATACAGGATTCTGAGGAACATAAGCAGCTCATGGCCTGGAACCAAGCAGAGAATGCTCGGCTGCAGGCACTAAGGTGAGGAGCTTGGTCTGCCCATTCTGTAGGTGGCCCAGGGTTCCCTTGGCACAAGGGCGGGGGGCCTCAGATCTTAAAGACAACGGAAGCCCTGGCCTGGGTGTGTCTCAGCATGTCAGGAAACGAGCCCCTGTTTGGAAGGGACCTCATGCCCTTATGAACCCCTCACCATAGGATCTCAAGGCTTCAGCGGCAAGAGCAGGAGCAGAAGCGACTCCGGGAGCTGGAGGAGATGCAGAAGGCCCAGGAAATGGAAGCTTTTGTCCAAGAGAAGGAGAGAGAAGTTCTACAGTTGCAGGTGAGCCAGAGTTCAAGAAGGCACTACTGCCTCTGGGTTAATGCTGGCAGCTTCCTGGAGGAGTCTCGTCTGCTTTCCTCAGGCCTTTCAGAGGTCTTGGATCTGAGCAGATGGCATTCCTCTGCCCATTTCAGGGGGTTCTGGCCTTATTGCCCCTCCTGCCAAGGAGGGCCCTCAGGTGTACTATGAGGAGCATCCAGGTGTCTGGGCCCAAAGGTCTGACTCTTCAGTGTTATATCTGAAGCCAGTTAGCTGAAGGAGAGAAGACTGAGGTGGGAAGGGAGGGCTGCCCTCCAGCGGTTATCTGGGAGAAGAGTCCTTAGACCCATTCCTCTTGGCCCCAGAGAACAGGAGTGGTGAGAGAAACTGGACATTGTTGGACATTCAGAAGAACGTTCTAAATGTCAGAGCCATCCACTGATGGAACTAGCTGCCCTGCTAGGTAGTGAGCTCTCCATTGCTAGAGGTATCCAACTGAAGACTGGCAGGCCCCAGTAAGGAAACCTGTGGCCAGGGTTCCCACCAGGGGAAGGCTGGGCTTAGCACCTGCCCTCTACACTCAGTTCTCCCTTGTGATTCTAACCCTCTGATTTCCACTTTGTCCCCAACAGGAAGATGTGAAAACATTCATTACTCAGGATAACTTAGAGGAGAAGATTGAAGCTGCTCTGGACAACCCTCGAAACTACAATTGGGCCCTTACCAAGGAGGGCCGTGTGATTCGACCACCTGGCAAGACTTAGGGCTGTCAGGGCCCCTGTCTCCTCCACCCCACCACCCATTCCAGGTTTTATCTGGCCTCATGGCTCTTTATTGATAAATAAGGAAGAAGCAGCTATAGAGTACAGGGATGATGCCTCTTTTGTGAACCTCCCGAGCTTTTCCTTTCTCAGCTTTTCAGGGCTGGGGCAAAGGTTTCTTCCTGAGCCTAGTCTCCCAACCCTTCCTGCTGGCCCCACGTTTCCCTCACTCTCCTTAGCATATCCCTGTCTTCAGTGCCAGGATTAATCACAAAGCTATAGACCATCAAATCTAACCCCTTCCTTATGCAGATGGGAAGACTTTGGTACAAAAGAGGGCATAACACTTGGCCAACCTAATGCCAGAGATGGGCAGGGTTCTTGGGCTGTGGCTACAGGCAGCCTCCATCCTTTGGAGTTGGCCAGACTCCCAGTTCCTAAACTGACCAAGCCTCTATTGCTTCTGATTTTACCATGTCATCGGCTGTTTGGTCCAGGGACCAAGGAGGGCGTCCACAAGGGGACAGCAGCTGACCTCGGCCTGGAAGGAGCAGGAGTGGATGGTGCAAGCAGAGACTCACTTGTCCTTCCCCAGCCTCTCTCAGGAAGAGGGGGGATCCCATGGTTCTACCAATATCTGCTCATGCCCATAAGCAGTCACTCACATGAGCCCACAATAGCCTGGCACTGACAAGGCACCTTTGTGAAATTAGAGCTGGAAAAACCCAACCCAGTGGGCAACCCCTGCTTCTAGTAACTGTGATCCTAGCAACCTTGAGAGTTTGAGGGGAGGGAAGACAGCTTTAGAGCTTCCCCAGCACGGTGAGCAGGTAGCCCCTTCCCCCATTTCACTGTGTGGGTAATAGCTTTAGGGAAGGGAAGGGAATTACTCCACATCTTCCCCCCCCCCCCCATATTAAAAGCAAAGATGGGATGAGAGCAGAGGTTCCGTGCCTTGGAATTCAAAGCTTTTCCTGATACAAAGACCACAAACTCTGGGGCTCCATCATCTGACCTTTACCTATAATGCATACACACTGTAAAAAGTAAATGGACAACTAATGTTGCAGAGATTCAGCTTTATTGAAGGGGAAGGGCTAGGAAATGAGCTGCTCCATCTGACTGGATCTGTCCAGGTCTAGGAGAATGTGGCTTCTTGGTCACAGACAGGGTCTAGTCCACAGCCGTCTGCAAGAGAAAGGGAAGGTGTTTGAGTCGGGTGGGAGCAGCCTTGGACTCTGCTTTCTGCTCCTAACACTGGAGAGAAAGGGGA
>CM053623.1:413290241-413308649 GCA_028646595.1 Phalanger gymnotis
GAGGGAAGGTGGTAGGGAAGGAGACGGATTTTGGGGGAGGGAGCCTGCACTATGTGGCACAGGTGCCGGGGCCTAGGAGTGCCCAGCGTCTCACCGCTGCTGCAGCAGATCCCGCTGGCAGCACAGCGCCCTCCACTCCCGCAAGGTTTCTGGCCAGATTGGCACGGGGAGGACAGGTAGCTCTCTTCCTGGCACCTCAGGCTCTCGGCGGTGCCCATGTAGCAGCCTAGGTCTTCCCCGCAGCAGATGCTGGGTCCGAAGCAGCGCCCTTTGCTTCCTGGACCGCAGGGCAGGCACTGCAAGGTGGGGAGAATAAGGATGAGCGTCAAGGGTCAGGACTCTGGACAGCATCTCTGAGTCCTTCCCATTTACCAGCTTCTGATTTGGGAGCCGGGAAAACAGGAGCCCTATGGGCGGAAGGGACTCCACTCAGGCAGGAGGGCTGAGCAGGCACGCAGGGGAGAAGCTAGGGCCAAGTCCAAGCCTGGGGCTGTCCCTTGCCCTCACCCGCTCTGTCTTACTGTCAGGAGGAGGGAGCATGAATAGGATGCGGGAAGTGGGGCTAGGATGGAAATGGGGATCTTGAGCAGCCTTGGGGGACAGCACAACAGAGACGGAAGCGTCAGGGTGTCTGGGGCAGCTCTGGGACCCGCGGGTCCTGGGGTGGCCTTTGGCCGTAGCGCCCCCACACCCTAAGGTCGGCCCGTGTGGCGCTGGGGAGCGAAGAGGGGCCTCCTCTCGGGGTCCCACCCTAGCCGAGCCTCACCTTGCGCACGTCCATGTCCAGCGCCGAGCGCTTCCCGCCGATGGGGCAGTTCTGGATGTAACAGGCAGAGGTCAGAGCCAAGAGAGCCAGGAGATAGCAGCAGGCGAGACCGGGACGGGACCGGGGGGCGAGGTCAGGTCCGGAGCCAGGGCTACCCATGGTGAAGCTGGCTGCCTCAGGCTGGACTGGTAGGCTGAGGGCTGGGTCCCGGAGGCTGATCTTCCTTCCTGGGGCTCTGAGCTCCATGCCCTGAGCTGGGCCTATTTATGCCCTGGAGCCAGAGGCCTAAGGGCGCAACTGCTTGGAAGCTCACGCCGGGTCAGCGGGAAGTGAGTGCCACCAGTGCCCCCTCACTTAGCCGGGTAGGGCCGGGGCATCGGGTCAGGTTGTCTGGTCAGGGCCGTGCTTGGGGGCAAAACTGGGGCACTGCCCTCATTAGGCTGGGGCTGTCATTAGTGTCAGAGAACAGCTAAAAATGTTGCCCTCAATGACCTTCCAATTAATTCTTGGCTCTAAGCTCTGGGCCTGCAGGCCAGCAGCCCTTCCTCCATCCCTCTTCTCTTGGTCTGTTTCCAGATCCAGAGGAGCTGGTCCCAGGGACCCTTCTTGGACCTCTTTCTCAGAGTAAGTGACAACCTGCTCCATCTGTCTCCTCCTGGGAAGGCAGAAACCAAGGTCCAGAGAGAGAAGGGGCTCCCAGAGAGTGGACCCCAGAGTCCCAGTCCTTAGCTCCCTCGCTTTTATCAAAGGCTGCCTTCCCCAGGAGGTGGGGTGCCCAGGGATTAGGAAATCGAGGTGCAGGGGAACTGTGAGCTTGGGCCAGGACACAGGCCAAACAGCAAGAGAAGCACAGACTGAGGGACAACAGGAAGAGCTATATCCACATCAGGGAAGGGGCTGACCCCAGGAAAAGTGTCTGTCTGCCAAGGTGTTTCCACAATCTGGCTAGCAGCTTCTGTGGGGGTGTAAGATCCACCCACAGCCAGCACCCAGAAAGCTGCCAGCACGCTGCAAAAAACACAGGTTCTTTTGATCTGCCTTAATAAGGAAAGCAAGGTTAAGGGGTTGGTAAGCTTACTTTAACTCAGCACACAAATATCATTCACTTAGTTCAGGGGAAAAAGCCAGCACCCTGAACCTCAGAGCAAATTACAAACAAATTACAAACATCAACAGACAGACCTTGTCTGATTCAAATCCCAATACATAGTTACCAGAGTTCAACAAAGTCTCAGCATCTGGGTTTACAAGCTGTAGGGCTCCTTAGCTACAGCTGCCCAGAGTTTCCTCATCAACACCACCTCAAGAGCCCTTAAAAAATTACAAACAGACAGACCCAATACAATTCATAGTTACCAACATCTACGTACTACCTCACATCTATCAGATTGTCTAACATGACAAAAAAGAAAAATGATAAATGTTGGAGGGGATGTGAAAAAATTGGGATACTAATGCACTGTTGGTGGAGTTGTGAACTGATTCAACATTCAGGAGAACAATTTGTAACTAAGGCCAAAGGGCTATAAAACTGCCCATACTCTTTGACCCAGCAGTACCACTACTAGGTCTGTATTCCAAAGAGATCAAAGGAAAAGAATAGAACCTATAGGTACAAAAATAATTATAGTAGCTCTTCTTTGTGGTGGCAAAGAATTAGAAATTGAGGAGATGCTCATTATTTGGGGAATGACTGAATAAGTTGTGGTATATGATTGTAATGGAAGTCTATTGTTGAAATGTTGAGCGGGATGGTTTCAGAAAAACCTGAGAAGACTTACATGAACTGATGCAAAATGAAGTGAGCCGAACCAGAAGAACATTGTACAACAATAATTGTGCAATGATCAATTAGGAATGACTTAGCTACTCTGATCAAGACAAGGATCCAAGACAGTTCCAAAGGACTCATGATGAAAAATGTGATCTCCTCCAGAGAGAAAACTGATGGACTTCGTGCTGATGGAAGCATATTTTTTTTTACATTCTTTATTCTTCTTGGTTGTGTGTATGTGTTTTATTTTACAACATGGCCATTAAGGAAGTATCTTTTGCATGACGTCACATATACAATCATATCATATTGCTTGCCTACTCAAGGGATGGGAGAGGGGTGGGAAGGAGGAAGAGAATTTGGAACTCAAAATTTTTAAAAATGAGCATTAAATTTTTTTACATGTAATTGGGAAATATTTAACAAAATAAATAAAACACTTTTTTCCTTTTTTTTTTTTTTAGAGGGAGGAAGGCAGGGCAATTGAGGTTAAGTGTCTTGCCCAAGGTCACACAGCTAGTAAGTGTGTCAAGTGTCTGAGGCTGGATTTGAACTCAGGTCCTCCTGACTCCAGGGCTGGTGCTCTACTCACTGCCCCACCTAGCTGCCCCAATGAAATGTATTTTTAAAAAGAAAATATTACCTGCTTGCTGACAGTCACTCTGACCTGGGAGACAATGAGGAGGGAGGAAGGAGATGGCAGCCCTTTAGGAGCAGGCTTTGAGGGAACTGGGAGTCAGCCAGCACTGATGGGGCCAGGTTGAAGCTACGCATGCCTGGTCCTCTGGCACAACTCTATTCACACTCCTGCTCTACCTTCACCTCAGCCAATCCTTTATGAAGCTGCTGGAATCATCACCTTCCTTTCTCTCTCCTGCCCTCCCTACCTTCATCCACCCAAGCAGAACTGCAGTGCTTGAGCCTCAAACCCATAAAGAGACCTCAGAGACGTAGAAAAAACAGGAGAGGAGAAAAGAGTCATGAGAAGGGGCAGGAGTGGAACAGAGGGAATGGGGGGAAAGATTCACAGTAGATATAGGGGGACAGAAAGCACAAAAGAAAAGAGGAAGCAGAGGTACTGGAGAGGAAAAGAGGGAGCAAAAAATGAAGGGATGGAGAAGATAGAAGGAGATGGGGAAGGGGATTGAGGGGACAGAGGATGACAGAGAAGCAAGGAACAGGGGAGATGAAGGGACCACCCAGGGGCACATGGCAGAGCAATAGAGAAACTGAGAATTTCGTCTAAGGGACAGGATACAAAAGGGATAGTGGAGGAGGAGGAAAGACAGAGGAAAGTTCTACAATGAGGATTGGTGGGGAGAGTCACAAGGAGTGCAGAGCCTGAGGGCCACAGTACAAAAAGAGGAAACTAGTGGAGAAGACTAAGGGACCTGGAGAGAGAAGAACAAAGAGATGAAGGAAGGGAAGCAAAGGGTCAGGGGGTGCGGGGAGGGAGGGAGAGACACTGAAAGCGCCAATTCTTAATTGAGCGGGAAGCTTTACCTTGTGGGGAAGCAGCCGGGCTTGGGAACCACGGCTTCATGTTAAGCTTAAGAGACTTCTTAGTTCTCATGGACTTGAAGATTTAAAAGAAGAAAAGAAGAACATAAATAGTTCCAGGACACAAGGAGAGCAGGGTCTTCTTTGATGGTGTTCCTTTCCTTTCAAGATACTTAGTCCCTGCGCAAGTGGGAAATCATGGTTAACTGACAACCATTTCTGCCTGTGATGTAGAAAAACCTCTGTGTTAAACTTCCTCTTTGGGGAAAGAAGTTTAATTTCCTCTTGCTCTCTGTCTCTGTCTCTGTCTCTGTCTCTGTCTCTCTCTCTCTCTCTCTCTCTCTCTCTCTCTCTCTCTCTCTCCCCTCCCTCTCTCTCTCTCTCTCTCTTTCTCTCTCTCTCTCCCTCCCTCTCTCTCTCTCTCTCTCTCTTTCACTCTCTCTCTCTCTCTCCCTCTCTCTCTCTCTCTCTTTCTCTCTCTCTCTCTCTCTCTCTCTCTCTCTCTCTCTCTCTCTCTCTCTCTTCTTTCTTGTGGTTTCACTACTACTGCCACTTCTTGCTGCTACTACCACTACTGCTGCTGCTGCTAGTGCTACTGCTGCAGGGTAGCTTAGTGGATAGAGAGTTGACCTTGGAGCAATAAGCCCTGGATTCAAGTCTTCCTCTACTAGATTGTGAACCCTGAGAATCCCTTAACCTTTCAATGTCTCTAGGAAACTCTCTAAAATGCTTTTCCAGAAAAAAAAAATAGCCATCTGCATTGGTTTCCTCATCTGGGGCCTCCCTATGAAGAAAGCAGAGGCCAGTCCCTAACTCTCTTATCCTTACCAGGAGGCACTAAGCAGGTTGGGTTAGAGAGAAAAATTCAGCTCAGTTCAACAGACATAAATGCCTCCTCTGTGCAAAACCCTGAACTGGGCAAAGAGAAGGTAGGGGTGGGGAGGAGCAGTAGGATGTTTGGGCCAATTGAATTCACAACCCAGTGAGGGTAACAGTGAGGGTAATTATAAAATTATAAGACGCAATAATCCAAAATGCATCAAGGTTGTAAATGAAGACTGAAGCAGAAGCTGGAGGTCAGAGAAGACTTCCTAGAAGTGGTGGCTTTTGAGCTTTAAATTATGGATGGGAATAGAGCAGATGGAGAGGGGAGGATATTTCTAGGCTTAAGAAAAATCTCAAGCAAAAGCTAGATTCATTCAACAAACATTTATTAAGTGCCCATTGTGTGCAGAGCACTGTCGAAAGTGCTGTGGGAGATAATATTTAGATAAGGCAAAATCTCTATCTTTATGGAGTGTATAGCTGAGGAGGCAGAACATATCAGTTTGCTTTTCCTGGAGCATAAGGTCTATGCAGGAGTGCAGGAGGAAATATGGTTGAAAAGGATGGAAAAGTGCCAGGTTATGGAGGGCTTGGAATGTCAGGCTTTAGTTAGAGTTAGAGATTTACTTATCATATAATGTTGAGGAGAGGAGTGACAGGGCCAGATCTATATTCATGAGAGATTTTTCTGGTGGTAGTGTGAAGGGTGAATTGCAGCAGGAACGACTATAGGCAGAAAAGCTTAGTAAGGGTTGTGGCAAAAAGGTGGGAATGAGAGGTTGTAGTAAGGTGCTATTAGTGGGAATGGAGAGGAGATAAATTAAATTTGTTTCAGAAGTGGACTCAGCTAGACCAGACAACTGGACGTGAGACATAAGGGATAGAGAAAAGTCAAAAATAGTCCTACAATTACAAACTTGAGAGACAGGGTAAATAGTAGAGACACAGACTGGAGGAGCAGGTTAAAGGGCAGTTGGAGATGCTGCTGAAGACGTCTAAGGAGAGATCAGGGCTGGGGACCAAGATTTGTGAATCATCTACAGAGAGCTCATAGCTAAAACCTTGAGAGTGAATGTCATTGCCAAGGGGGAAGATGTAGACCCCAGCCCCTCAAAGAACACCCTCCTTAAGGTGTCAGGGTAAGGATGAGGTGGGAATAGAAGCTTGCTGGTTAGAGACAAGGCAGTGAGCTAGGTGTCTAATATTGAGGGAGATAAGAACATCCAGGAGGAGGGAGTATGGGTAACAGCATTAAATGTAGGGAGCTCAGGGGGGTTGAGGACCCAGCAAAGATGATCAGATATGACAACTTAGAGGTCATGGGTGACCTTGGAGTAGAGTGGTGGATACCAAAGGTGGACAGCAGAAGACTGAGGAAGGTGGATGATGAGGTCTAAGCTACTTTTTCTAGAAGTTTGTCATTGAAGCAGTAGCAATAAATAGGAAGGTAGCTAGGTAGGCTAGAAAAGTGAAGGAATGGAGCTAGTGGTAGAGATAAAGAAGCGTGAGAGACCAGGGATGAGTGTGGGAGTTAACTCCTACTAGAGGAGATTGGAGGGAATGATATGGCAGGATTAACCTTGGTGAGGACCATTTGTGACCACTGGAAGGAAGGGATGATGGATTCCAGATTCTGGATAATAGATGAATTCTGAGAAATGGAGTTGGAATTTGAAGGATGGAGGAGTTAAGTGACCTTGCAAAGCAACACAGTCTCATGGAGCTAGAAGGGACCTGCAAAGCTATCTAGCCCAACCCATATCAGAAATCTCTATATTCTTGAGAATCAGTCATTCAGCCTCTGCTTGAAGAGCCCCAGCGAAGACAACCCAGACCTCTTCCCTGCCCTGCCCCACCCCTGCATGAGAGATAGAATCAGGGAGCCCCAGTGCAACTGAAGATCTTTATTTGTATTTGCTGTAAAGATAGGAAGCAGGGGAGGTCATGTGGAGAGCGGGAACCATCAATAGGCAACTTCTTCCTCTTGAGGTTGTGGCTGCAGCTCACCCATCTGCTGGCCTGCCAACTGTACCAGACGAAGGAGGAAGGCACTGGCCGGCCCATCCAGCTGGGTTCCATTGCTCTTCTCACTGGCCCTTACCCTTCTCCGGCTGCTGGCCTCCTCCCGGCAGGCTGGTTCCATCATACAGCTCTCTGTGCAATTAGGAATGGGGAAAGTATGTTGGCTTAGATCCTGGAATGTCGCATCAATTAGAATGGCATGATTGAAGGGAAATGGTACTCAACAGCAATCAGACAGAGAAGGCGGCCTGAAGAGGGCTCTCCCCCCCCCCAAAGGAGGAGTCTGGATAGGGCTTAGTCAACTATACCTAGAACCAAGTGCCCCAGGTCTAGCAGTGAACCCAATGAATCCATATCTCCTCCTTGTGCTTTCTCCAGGTTCCAGAGGACGTTGGCTCCCAGTGCCCACCCAAACCCCAGTGTGAGGGGAATTGACTTATCTGGGCTCTGGGTGTACAAGACTTAGAACATTTGCCCCATCCCTCTCCTCAAGCTCTATAATCCCTTTCAGGTCAATATTCCACATTTGACAAATACTGATTACTGTTTCTCAGTGGAGTCCTGTGCTGGCCACCAAAGGAGACACAAAGTTCACTTAAAACAACTTCATGCAACTTACATTCTAATCGTAATTGTAATTCTCAATCTAATTCTAAATTCTAATTCTCCCCAGATGGAGCAGAAGTGGGAGGGGAGAGGAAAAGACAAAGAAAAATTTGAGGCATATGAATGGAATGGAATGTCACTGGACTACAAGAAATGAAAAACTGAATTCAGAGAAGCTTATAAGGGATGATTTATATGAACTGATACAAAATGAAGAAAGCACAACCAGGAAAACAATGTACATAATGACTGCAACACTGGAAATAGAAAGAACAAAAACCAACACCCTGAAAGTTGTGTGATTATAGTTGGCCCAGGAGAAGAGTTGAGAAAATGTAGTGCTCCCCTTAAATCCAGCTTCCACCCAGCACTGCTACTAACTCCCTTCCTGTTCTGTGCTGTTGCATAGACTCTGCCCCATGAGCATTGGCCAATCCTCTCTCCATTTGTCACACAGACATTTGTCTCCTCCCTCGCACACTGCTTGGTTCCTCCATATTCACTGCCTCGCTCTCCCATTATGCCCCACACTGCTTGTTGCACAAGATCCTTACTCCCCAAGTCCTAATTACTTACCATCATTGCAGCAGATTCCAGCAGCAGCACAGCGTCCTCCATTCCCGCAGGGTTTCTGGCCAGACTGACACGGGGAAGGCAGGTAGCTCTCTTCCTGGCACCTCAAACTCTCAGCAGTGCCCATGTAGCAGCCAAGCTCTTCCCCACAGCAGATGTTGGGTCCAAAGCAGCGTCCTTTGCTCCCAGGACCACAAGGGAGGCACTGAGGGGAGGGGAGATAGGGGTAGGTGGCAGGGGTCAAGACTCTGACAATTCAGAAATCCAGAGTAGCTCTAAGGGCAGGGAGAACAGGGGCTAGAATGAGAAAATTCCTATAAGGAGCAGCCCCTGGCTACTGCTCTGAGGGCTAGAAAGTAAGAGACTGGAACCTAAAGTCTGCTCTGGGCTAGCAGTAACAACCTGAGTCCCCCAAGCAATTGCTCCCCACTCACAACTTGGACCTTCAATGCCCTCGACCCCAGGCACACATTCTTAAACCTGTAGCAGTATATCTCCCTTGCCCCCCACCTTGCCTGCCTCCTCCCCTATTCCTTCTTCTTGCCTTTATCCTCCCTTCCTCTTGCTTTCTCTTTCTGCCCTCCCCCTTCTATTCATTTAGCTCACTCTTTCCTCTCTCTCCTTCTCCTCTCTTCTCCATTCCTCCCTCATCTTTATTCTTTTCCTTTCCCCCCTGTCTTCCCCTATCCTCTATGCTCTCCTAGCGGTTCTGCCAATGATAGTGGTTCTGCATCTGCCCTTGTCAGCTGCTTGGACTCTGGTTTGGGAACCCTTATACTCAGTCAGTGGGTCCACCTACCTCCATTCTGCTCAGAAAAAGCCTGCCTTTCTGGCTTTATTTCTCGGCCTAAGACTGAACTGCTCACTCCTCGCTTTTCTGCCTCCCTCCACCCCCTCAGCCAAACTTTCCCACCCAGAGATGGATTAGGGTAAGGGCAGCTGCTTAGCTTGCCTTGCTTGGTTGCTGGCCAGGGTTCTGAAGCAAACAATCTTCATATCCTAGAAGACTCAACAAAAGAACTGGTCCTTCCTCACTACAGCAATTTGGAAAGGACCAGGGAAAGCCAGAGGTACAAGGCTGGCTGAAGGGACTGAACATGCCTACTAGATTCTGAGATTCTAATTTGGGGAGAATAGGGTAGGGTATAAGATCAAAAAAAATTTTCAATTCCCCTGAAAACTGAGGGAAGAGGTGGAAAATGCAGTAGGTTATAATAAGGTGAGATATCTAGCAGAAAAGGAGGTGTACCAGCCTTTTGTTTAGAGCAAAGGGGAGTTGGGAAAGATTTCCCTCAGTCTGCACTGATACCCACATAATGCTAAAAGACCTAAAAGAAAGAACCCAGCACTTCGGGTGGAGTCTTATGAAAGATCTATTGGGAGGACATAGAAAATGCATGGAGAGGATATTCATTGTTAGAGTGAGTCCCACAGATTCCCCCAAGGACATCAAAGATCCCTTGAAGGAATTCCAGCAGAGCTTCCTTACAGAGAACAAAATTACAACGAGAACCAGCACTGCCTTCTCTTCCCATCAGATTGGCCCACACTAGAAGTTATGCTGCTGCCCAGAAAGTGATTTATGGACCCCGATGGAAGGAGGCTGCCAACGTCTGACTTCTTATCCCCAGTCCATGGAGAATGCAGGGTTTCTGAGGGGCCAAATACCCCCTTCTCCCACTAGGGTTAGAGTTTGCAGGCAGAGACCCTGGGCATCCCAAAGATCTTCCACCCTGGGGAAGAGTGTCCCTCTGAGATTACTTCTTCTGGGCCCCAGGAACTGGTTCTACTTCTCTGCCTCGATAATGCCAAACATAGAATCCCCAAGCAGCCTCTCTGCCTTCTCCTGCCTCAGCACTTTTGGCCCTTGGACTACTTCTTTCCTTCTTTCGATGCCTCATTGTATTATGATGCATCCTTCTTATTCTTTCCGTGCTTCCTTTTACCCATCTCTGCTTCTCTCTGCTGGCTTCTTTCTCTCCTTGCCTCTCTGTACCTGCCTCTGTCTCTATCTTTCTCTGTCTTCATCTCTCTTTGTCTTTGTCTGTCTGCCTGTCTGTCTCTCATTGGCTCCTTTCTCTGTCTCCCATTTCTCCTTTGCCTTTTTTGCCTATCTCACCCTATCTTTTTGCTTCCCTCCTTCTGCTTCTTTCTTCCTTTCCCTGCCAGCTGTCCCTTTCTCTGCCCCGTCTGCTTCTTTGCCAGCCTCATTCTGCCTCTTTTCCCTCTCTCTGCTCCCCTTCCTTTTCTCTGCCTGCTTCTCTATCTCCTTCTCCATCTTATGCTTCTCCTCTTGTCTCCCTTTTTTCCCTTTTCTTTTCTCCGTTATGCTTTATCTCCAGTCTCTTCACCCGAGGCTCCTCACTCTGAATTTCCTAGTTTCCCTCCACCCCATTCTTGCTTCACCGTGCACCCTTCTTGTTATGGGGTCCCTCTAGTCCTTGCTCCCACCTTTGCAGGGCACTGCCTTCAGCACCCCTGAGGGGCTGGCCAGGCGCCTCCACAAAGTCTCCTTAGACCTAAAGAAGTTCCAGTGCTGACACACCCTCCCATTCACAGGGCCTGGTCTGGCTGGCCATACCTGTCTTAGCTCTGTGTCGGGCAGGCCACGCTTGCCTCCTCTTGGACAGTTCTGGAAGTAGCAGGCAGAGGTGAAAGCAAGGAGGCAGAAGAAGCAGGCAGGCAGAGTGGTGTCTGGCATCTTGGCAGCTGGCTCTGTCTGTGGCCGCTGGGCTTCACGGAGCCGTCTCTGGTTCTGGTTTCAGGGCTTTCCGCTGCTTATTTATACACCAGTGTCTCCCCTCTGAGACCGCCTTGACGACGCAGCCTTCCCTGGCTTCCCCCTCCCCGATTCCTCCCCCTCTCTATTCCCCCTCCTGTACCTCCCAAGTGCCTCTCCAGGAACCCCAGGCAGGCAAGCAAGCAGAGAGTTCCGTCCTGGTGATTCAAGGCTCAGGCTCAGAGCCTGCTTTGTGCCTGCTGGTGTGCGTGGCCAGTGCACGTGAAAGCACCTGTATATGCATGTCTGTATGGACATCTAGGTGTGTGCTGATGTCTGAGCTTCTGCGTACATGGACTGGACGTGAAGCCTCTGATGGCCCAGCTCTTTGTGCATGCATACATGTGTCTAAGTGACACGTTGTCATTTGCTACTTGTGAACTGTGACAGAAACCTTTGGATGTGCCAGGTGTACATCCAGATCTCCCTGTCATTGCATCTCTGATTATGCATTTGGCAGAAATGTCTGTGTTCTTGGAGCTGTCTCTCCAAGGGGGAATGACTGGGCCTGAACCTGATTGATCGAGAAGCATTCTCTGGATTTCCTGTTCAGCCTTCATGACTTTGATTCTCCACCCCAAGGGTTAAAGAGTACAAAGCTTTCTCCTTGTCACAGACTCAGGCCCCTGAGGGGAGGGGGCTCTGAAAGAGCATTCCAGATGTCCAGAGGCATTACGGCAGTGGCTGGGAAAGAGTACAAACTATTGGCTGAGGCTTATAGGTCACAGGAAGAAGCAACCAGTACCAAAGGTGACAGCTACATACTGCACTCCATGTCCACCTTCTTGTTTCTTGGGAAGGCTCTGGGAGTGGGAAACAGGTCTAAGAAGACTCTCAGTCTCTATTCTAGGAGCCCAGGATGCTCTACCCTGCTGGGATGTGTATGTGTATTCTCTTCTTCATATGCAAAAATCATAATAAGAATATGCTTAATGAGCCCCTGATTCCAGGGTGTGCTTCTAAGAAAGCTTTCTCCAGATCTCGCTTGCACCTCTTTCCTCCTCTTTTGCTTTCAGGAAAGGTGATGAGGATGGAGGGACAGACCCAGCTTCTCCGTTCCCAACCAGCCTGAGAGATGGGGGCCCCTAGGTCAGATACTTAGAGTCACTTTCAAACTTCCTGTGCCTATTACTCTGGTTCTTGGACTAACCCTCTAATTTGCTGGGCTCAATGTATTCTCCATTGTTTCTCTTTCACTTTCTCCTCAGGATTTGCTTCCACATTCTTCCTTCTTCTGCTTTAATTCAACTTAATTCCAAAACCAAATATTCTTCACCCACTCTGTTCCAAACCCTGGGTGCTGAGGGGAAGAAAAAGCTTATGGAGTTTATAGGCTAGTGTTGGAAAATGGCACATACATGCACAAAAGAAAAAAAAACAAAATTAAACTAACCAAAGACTATAAGACAGTATGCCAAATTAGTGCAAAGTGTTATGTGAGGTCTGAGGGGAAAGATTCAGGGAAAGTGTCATTGAACAGTTGGGCTTTAAAGGAAGAGGAATTTTAAAGGGAATTCAAGGTGAAGCCAAAAACATACATGACTTGGGTAAGGGACAAGGACCTTTGACAAAAACCACTGGGAAGACTTGAAAGCAATTTGAGAGAAATTAGATTTAAATCAATTGCCTTAAGTTTCTAATGGATATTTGGCTTGAATGCAAAAGGTCACAGCATTAAAAAACATTAAAGGAGATTTGACAGATACGAAGTATTCAGAGAAATTTGGGAATATTTGCATGGGTAGATGGGGAGTCAAATAAGATAAGCTAGGGACATTATACACAGTGACTACAATGATGTAAATTAAATGATCACTAAAAGGAAACTGGATTCTGAGTAACTGAAAATGAGAATCTGAGTTGGAGAAGAGAGAACGAAGGAGGATTTCCTCCTTGTGCCAGAAAGGCAGGGATCTGGCAAGGCAGAATGTTGTATACATCAGACGTGATCATTCTAGTGGACTTTTAAAATTTGGATTTGTTTTTTTTAAGACAATAGTACATTCAATCTGGGTGAAAGGGATGTTCCATACCTCCCATTCAATTACCATAATATAATGGCACAGGGCACCAATAAAACATATTTTTAAAAGGAATTTGAGGCAAAGAGGGGTGCTCAAATAAGCATAAGGAACAGCATGAGCAAAGGCATGAGCAAAGGCAGGACATCACAGGGAATGGTCAGGGTGCAGCTGTAGTCCAATTTGGCTAGAGTAGAATAGTCATAGTGAGAAGTCAAGTAAGACTGACTGGAACAAGATGGCAGAACTTCCATGCCAGGAATAGAAATCTGAATAATTGAATAATCAATCAACAGGCATTTATTTATAGGATCATAGATTTAGAGTTGGGGGCCATCTTGTCCAACCTTCTCCTTTTATAGGTGAAGAAACTGAGGCCAAGAGAGGTTAACTGTCTTGCCCAAGGGTACACAGGTGGTGAGTGTCAGAGGCAGTATTTGAATTCAGGACTTCTGACTCCAGAGCCATTGCTTTTCCCACTGTACCTGCCCCACCACTACTATGTGCCAGGCTCTGTGACAGGTGTTAGCATACAAAGACAAAAGTGAAGCTGTCCCTGCCCTCAAAGAGCTTATATTCTAGTGGAAAGGCACCATGTACACAGCTGAGCATATATATAGCACACGTAAAGCAGAAAGAAATGATACTAGGGAGGGGAGACAATAGCAGCAAAAGGGATGCCAAAAACTTTCATGAAGAAGGTAAGACCTGAACAGAATCTTGAAAGAAAATGGGAGATTTTTAAAAGCAGAGGTGAAGAACTTTCCAGAATGTTAAAACAAATTTAAGTAATTTTTTTTTTAAAAAGAAGATCACTCCTGGCATCAGGGACAGCCGATGCAAAGGCAAGGAGGTGGGAGATGTAATGACATGTATCAGGAACAGGAAGCAGGGCAGTTGGACTGGACCACTGAGAATGTGCAGAAGAGTAATGTGTAATAAGGTGATAAAAGAGGGGGCCACATGTTGTGAGTTTAAATGGACAAACAGCAGAGTTTATGTTTGACCCTAGAAATACTAGGAGCCAATAGTTTGTTGAGTAGAGGGGTGACATGCTGAGACACGCATTTTAGAAATAACACTTCAGTAACTATGTGTAGGATGGATTTGGAAAACAGTTAGGAAGATTATTTCAATAGTTCACGAGATATGTGATGATTGGCCATGTGAGTGGAGATAAAAACAAGATTTGGCAACTGATTGGATAGATGTAGTGAGAGAGAGCTAGAAGTCAAGGTTGCCAGCCCAGGTGAATGAAAGGGTGGGGTTGCCCTTCACAAAATTGGAAAATTCAGTAGATGGTAGGATTTGGGGCAAAACAAAACAAAACGATGAGTTCTGTCTTGGACCTGTTGAGTTTGTGATATCTGTGGGACATCCAATTAAAAATGCATAATAGAGTTGAGAGGCTAGAGCTTAAGAGAAAGATTAGGACTGAATTCATAGCTCTAGGAATCATCTGCATAGATGAGAGTTGAATTTATAAGAAGGGACAAGGTGATGATGTGTGAGGATAGGAGAAAAAAGAGAAGAGAGCCCAGAATAGAGCCCTGCGGCACAACCCCATTTAGGAAAGTTGATATGGACGAGGAGCTAGTGAAGGAGCCTGGGAAGGAGCGGTTAGACACATAGGAAGGTGACCATGGCAAAGAGGCTTCAAAAGAAACAAGGAAGGAAAGGGAATCTTGGGTATGGGAGCAGTCAGTAGTGTCAAACCATGCAGAGAAGTCCAGGAGGATCATGAATGAGTAAAAAAACCAAAAACCACTTGGCCATTGGGAGGTCACTGGCAACCTTGGAGAGAGCAGCTCAGTTGAGTGACTGAGATCAGAAGCCAGATTGCCAGGGATTGAGAAGTGAAAGGAAAGAAAGTGGATACATGAATTTACCCAACTTTTCCTTGGAGCTTTTGAAAAGTAAACAAGAGATACAGGACAATAGCTTGACGAGGTGGTAAGGTCCAATGAAAGCTTCTTAAGGATGGGAGAAGTCGGCCATCTTTGTAGGTAACAGTGTAAGAGATAGAGGTTAGAAATTAGAAGAAAGGTCTTAAAAGTAGAAGATTGGTGGATGGTTGTGCCACACATAGAAATCCTGAAGTGAACAGGAGAAGCAGGTTTAGAGAGAAAGGCAAAGAACTGATTTAGGCTCTATTGAGTTTGTCGCCAAGGGCCAGATGGAGCAAACCAGTCACTTAAGCCGAACGATCTATTCGCTAACAAGAGTCAGATTATGTTGAGCACAGCTCCCATTGTCCATGGCATAGCCTGACATTTTTTCATAGGTATAAAGGAGAAATAGTTTAAGAAGTAGTAGGAAAGTGTCAAGGATATTAAACCATGTTGTGGTTTCTATGTTGTCATTCTATTTCCGTGACTTCGGGGTTTTACATTTTGAACTATTTTTCCTCAAAGGCACCCCTTTGCAATTTCATTAAACTGTACTTGTAACGTGGGTTTCAATTTTCAAGGTCCCTGATTCATAACAGAGACAGTTCTTCTCCCGGATTGGTACTCCAAGATGGGCTCAGTCATGTTCATCTTCAATGTACTGGTGGGACATTCAAATGGAGATGTTCCATAAGCAGTCTGAGCAACCATTTTCTTCCCCATCACCTCCATTCGCATTTTTTCCCAGTGCGTGAAAGAGAAGAGAGAGAGTCAAGAGAGGAAGGGGAGGTGGGGAGTGACTTTGTGGGGAGGGAGATGAGAGGGAGTCCCTTGGGCTGACAGCTTTGCTGACCCACCAGCCCTTAGCCCCCAGCTCTGGCCACTGGGGAAGCCTGGGAACATGGCATTAACATGCAGCAGGGAATCATGGGCCTAATGAGTGCATCAGCATGGCCAGGGCCAGCAGGGGATACAGCTAGAGGGAGAAGGGAAAGGAGTGGAAGTGGAAGGGAATGCCTCCAGGGGCTTCACTTGCCTAGAAGGAAAATGAGAAAGAGGGGAAGGCAGTCAGGCCATCAGGACAGCCCCTGGGACTCAGGGAGGGTCCCTCCAGCCCCTTCCAGCTCCCCCTAGGCCCTTGAAACAGCAATGGAAAGGCCAGGTGCTGCAGGGAGGGGAAGGCTTCTTTCTCCTCTCAGCTATTGAGCTCAATGGCAGGCTGAGGTCTCAGGCAGATTTCAAGCCCCAGGAGATGTCACCCCTCCTCCTGTAACCTGCAGGGCTCCCCTCATGGCCCTGGTCCTGTTGAGCTTCTCTTCCACCATGCCCAGGTGCCCCCTTCTCTGCTCCCTTCTCTGGACATCCCAGGGAAGACCAATGCTCACTGTGCCCCCTACCCTATAGGGGACCCCAGACAGAGCCTGGGCCTAGACACCTGGGCCCTGGACTCCCTTGTCAGGACAAGCTTTCCAGCCTTACGATTCAGGAAATGAGATTCTTCTTATACAACACAGCCTGATCTCTGCCAGTCTGGTCATCCAGGCTGACCCAGAATATCGAAGTTGGAAGGGGCCTTTGAGGTCATTAAATGCAGCCTCCTCATTTATGAAACAAGGAAATTGGAGCCCAGGGAGGGCCATGGACTTACCTAAAGACAGACACACAGCAGAGCCAGGACTAGCAAGAGAAAATTCTCCTGACTCCCAGCTTAGTGTTCCTTCCAACACATCATCCCACGGTCTTCCTATTTTAAAAGGTCATAGTGAGCTGAAGACAGGGGAGATAAAGGTGAGAACCAGGCCTGAGCCCTTCTAGGCAACCTGGGACAGGGCCTTTGGGGCAGGGGAATATCACCATGGTCTCATATTGTCTCTCCTCCCCCCATTAGAACACCCTTGTCCTATCCTGTGCTAACCCCTTACTCAGGGCCTGCTGAAGGCTGGCAGCAGATAAACTCACCTAAGGCTAACAAGACCATGGCAAATCATGGATTTGAGAGCTATCCTGCCCAAGTAGCATATCTGATTTCACCAGGAGTGGACAATGATGGGAAATCTTGGTGTATGAAAAAGAGTCTTACATCAGTGGTCATCAGTCCTACATCAGAAGACCTGAGATTCTGGATTCTGGTCCTGGCATTACCACTGAGTGATAGTGTGATCTTGGCCAAGTCATTGTCTTTCTCTGGGAAAACAAGGGAGAAACTTAAATTTTTTTTTAAATGAGAGGATTAGACCAAAGAGCCTCTGCCTATTCTGAGTGGGGATGGACTCTAAGGGTTTCTCATTCCGAACCCCTGAAGCCCTCGGTTTGGATCTCCATGGGTAATGTGGCCAGAGGCACCCTTGCCTTGATGCCCCTGGCCCTGTTCTTCCTCTAGTCTAAGTCTTGGCCTAATAAGACCATGGAGAAGAAATCACAAAGTCCAGCAGCCCAAGCCCTGAAAGCTCATCCCCATTCAGTCCCAGGCCAGGCCTCTGAGGGAGGATGCATCTTCTGGCAGATTCTCCTCTTCCTTCCTCAGTGCCCAGAGTCCGGCTGGGCCTGTCTGGGGATGTGCTGTGGAGAGAGGACTCAGACAGACAGTCTCCTTCCTTTGAGTTAAGCCAGGTGTGGTTTTGGTCAAAGGTGTGGCCTTCTGAGTCCCAGACTAGTGGACTGGTTGGGAGTAGAAGAGAAGGGGAGGACAGACAGACAGACAGAAAGGGACAGAGAGAGAGAGAGAGAGAGACAGAGACAGAGATAGAGACAGAGAGACAGAGAGAGAGAGAGAAAGAGAGAGAGAAAGCGAGAGAGAGAGAGAGACAGAGACAGAGACAGAGACAGAGATAGAGACAGAGAGACAGAGAGAGAGAGAGAAAGAGAGAGAGAGGAGAGAGTGTGCACAAACAGCTTTTCTTTCATACGTTCTACTCTAAATCTATGTTCCCATTATCTGGTTGGGTCAAAGGAGGCCTCTCTTCCACAGAAACCTTCACATGGAGGATTCGAGGATCCTCCCCTACCTTCCTACAAAAAGGGAGTCTAGCCCTGAGGTGTGTCCTATGAGCCCCCAAAGGTCAGGGCCTGCTCTATCCCATCTCCCCCTTCCTCCTAAGTGCCCAGTGTTGGGGGTACCCATGTGGGAAGTGCAAGTGTGGGGCTGGCTGGAGTTTTGGGCCCCTTGGAGGAAAATGGAGGAGGTGCGGATGATGCAGTGAAACACATGTAACTTCCTGAGGTCTTGGGGTATGAACTGTAAGGCCAGAAAAGCGTGGCTTAGCACCCCACCCCCACCCCAAACAGTAGAATGAGGAAGAAACTGGGCAGCTGAGATCTGACCTCTGCAACCTGGGGGAGATGGAGAGGGCAGGGGAGACTCAGTCTCCTGAGAGGAACCAAGCAGAGGGGCAAAGTGAGGAATGAAAAGAAGGGAGACAGGAGGAGAATCATGCACAAATTGGCCAGTGTCTAACCCTCCCCCATGCCTGGCTCCTCATTACTGTATCTTCATGCAGATTACTGCCTGGCTGTGTCTGGAATTCTAAGAGGGGCATGATGAATCTGTGCCAGTCTCCTGGGGGCCCCCAAAGGTTAATGGAAACACTGGGTGACTTAGCATTGAGGAAGACACTGCCAGGCATCACTTAGTGTAATCAGGCCCCAGGAAGAAG
>CM053623.1:413309149-413347910 GCA_028646595.1 Phalanger gymnotis
ATTTCCCAGTTCTTTGTCTAGCTTTCATGCTTAGATTGTAAGCCCACCTCCCAGCCAATGGTGAGAAGGGTCAGAGGTGGGTGGGAATTCTCTTGTGTTAGGTATAATTATGGGTGCCTTGCCCCTTGTAAAGCGCCTCCCTTACTAGATTTGTTCTAGCAGAGGATGCCCAATTCTCGAGAATTGAATAAAATTTATTTCTGTTCCCACCCTGAGATGGCTCCTTATTAACTTTTAACTGGTGAGGGTCTTTCATCTCACACATGATAGACAGGGAACTTCGAAGCAAAGAAACTGAGCAATTCCTGAGGTGCCCAAGTTTTAATTTTTCTTTCGAAAGATGAAAGACGCAACAAGGCTAAACTAGATATTAAAGCTAGGCATAATCTGGCATGGACCAAATTTTGAGAAGATATTTCAAAGCATGCAGAGAAGGAGAGTTAGGATAGAAACAGAAATGCTAATTAAGCCAAGCTTGAGGGGAAAGGGAGGAATACAGAGGAAATTTAGGCCATGTAAAAACAAAATACATGAATAAAAATCAATAAAAAATGGGTGGGTGGTTGTTGTCCTTTGTTCTCGAAGAGGACAAAAATGACATCACTATGCTTGAGTCAAGATTCAATGCATCTGACTGTAGCTGATTGGGCCCATACAAGAAATCTAGGCCGTGTAAAAACAAAATACATGAATAAAAATCAATGAAAGAAAAGCCATTAATGAGGCTGATATTAAAAAGAATGGAAAACCAAATTGTTAATGTCAAAAAATGAAAAAGGAGAAATCACAAAAGAAAGGAAAATTGTTCAACAAGATTTTGCCTAATTATATTCCACCCCCAACTAAGATATAATAAAATGGATGACTTTCTACCAAAATACAAAGAATACCAGAACAAGAAACAAGGAATTTAAATGACCAAATCTCAGAAAAAGCAAATGAAAGCTAAATTTCAGTTTAGAGGGTTAGTAAAAATACGTAATTTTTTTCCCATCCAGGTTTTTCAAGTCCAGGTTAAGATGCTTACTTTAATGAATTTCAGTGCAAAAATTTTTAATAAAACATTACCAACATATACCAAGAAGACAAGTAGGATTTATAACAGGAACACAAGGTTGGCTCAGTATCAGAAAAACCAAAAACATTATAAACAATATTAATAACAAAAAATAAAAATCACATGATTATGTCAAGAGATGCAGAAAATGTTTCTGACGAAATATAAGAGTAATCATCAAAACTAATAGGCATTGGCTAAAAAACAGAAATGTTGGACCAGATTAGAAACCCAACATACAGAAGCAAATAACAGTAATAAGGTGTTTGATAAACCCAAAGACAACAATTACTTGGTTAAGGATTCTACATGCAGATATTGCAACAAAAACTGCTGGGAAAACTAGAAAGCACTCTGGTAAGAATTTAACTTAGAACGACATCTCAAACTACATATGACAATAAGCTCCAAATGGATACATGACCTAGATATAAACAAATTAGAGAAGGAAGAAAATATATTTTGCCACTATGGGTAGAGGTTTCAGGACAAAGAAGAAATAGAGAGGATCTCAGAAGATAAAATGTACACTTTAGATTACATAAAATTTAAAAGGTTTCATACAAACAAAATCAATGCAGTTAGAATTAAAAGTGAAACAGTTAATTGGGAAAATCCTCAAGAGTAAAATTCTTTCGTAAAATTGTAACATACAAGATATATATGGAGCTGATTCAAACATAAGAATGACAACCATTCCTCCAACAGATAAATGGTCAAAGGATATGAGCAAGCTGTTCTCCAAGGAAGAAATGCTCCAAATCATTAAAAGAGAAATGAAAATGATACCTAACAGAATGACAAAGATGACAATGGAAAATGTCAATTACTGGAGGGGCTTGAGGAAGTCAGGAGAACTGTTAGTGAAGCTGTGAACTGGTCCAACTATTTTTGGAAAGTAATTTGGAACTATGTCCTCCAAAGTCACCAAACTGTGTATACCCTTTGACCCAGTGATATCAGTACTATTCTTAATCCCCAAAGAGATCAAAAAAAGAAAAAGATCCATAGGTGTCAAATTATTGATAGCAGCCCTTTTTGTTGTAGCAAAGAAATGGAAATAAAAGGGTTACCCATCAACTGGGGAATAGCTAAACAAATTATGGTACAGGAAATTAATGAATATTATTGTGATGAGAAATGATGGAACAGAAAGTTGTAGAGAAACCCAAGAAGACTTGTATAAACTGATGCAGAATAAGCAGAACCAAGAAAACAATTTAAAATGACCAACTATAACAGAGGACCAATGATGAGGCATGATACTTGCCTTCTAACATAGAAGTGATAGACTTGGACTCAAGGTTTAGACATAGATTTTTGTACATGGCAAATGTATGGATTTATTTTGTTTGATTATGTTTGTTACAGGGACTGTGTTTTTTCTTTTCTTTTTTAAAAATTTTATTGATGTCTCTCCATTGCTTACAGGATAAAGCCAAGCTCCTTAGCCTGGCATTTAAGGCCCTTCACAGTCTGGCTTCTACGTACCTTTACAATCTTATTTCATGTTACCTTTCTTAATGAATTCTATATTCCAGCAAAACCATACTCCCAGTTCTCTCAACACACCATCTCCCTTTCATTGTACATTCAGACACGTGGTTCTTCCTAGAATGAAATATCAGCATCTCTGCATCTAAGAATCATTGTCTTCCTTCAGGTGTTACTTCCTCTTTAAAACTTTCTCTGATACCCCAGCTGATACTCTTCTAATCCTTCTTATGCAATACTTGTTTACATGATGTTTCTCCCCAGCAGAAAACAAGCCTCTTGAGGACAGGAATTTCATTTTTACTCTCCCCCCTTTTAACATTTATTTTAAAAATTTTTGAGTTCCAAATTCTCTCTTTTCCCCCCTCCCCCTCCCTCAGGTAGTAAAGCTATATATGTGTAATCAAACAAAACATATTTCCACATTTGTCAGGTTGTGAAAGAATGTACAGACAAAAAAAGAAAAAAACAGAGTAAAGTGGAAAATAGTATGCCTCAATCTGCATTCAGACCATGGATAGCATTTTTAATCCTGAATCCTTTGGAACTGTCTTGGATTATCATATTGCTGAGAAGAGCAAAGTCATTCAAATTTGATCAGACATTTTTAACCACTTAATAAATGTGTTGCCATTCTGTAGAGCAATTTGGAACTATGCCCAAAGGTCTATAAAACCATGCATACCCACTGATCTAGCAATACCACTACTAGATATGCATCCCAAAAGGGATAAAAACAAAAAGGACCTATATGTATAAAAATATTTATAGCAGCTCTTTTCTGGTAGCAAAGAACTGGAAATTGAAGGGATGCCCATCAATTGAGGAAATGTCTGAACAATTTGTGGTATATGATTATGATGAAATACTATTGTGCCATAACAAATAACAAGCAAGATGAGTTTCAGGAAAACCTAGAAAGACTTATATGAAGTGATGCAAAGTGCAATGAGTAAAACCAGGAGAACATGGCACAGAGTAATAGCAATATTATAAGATGATCAACCGTGGATGATTTAGCTATTCTCAGCAATACAATGATCCAAGACAATTCTGAAAGACTTATGATGAAAAATGCTATCCAAACCCAGAGAAAGAACTGATGGAGTCTGAACACAGATTGAAGCGTAGTTTTTTTAATTTTATTTTTCTTGGGTTTTTTTTTTTGGGGGGGGGGGTGGAGGTGGGAAGGCAGGGCAATTGGGATGAAGTGACTTGCCCAAAGTCACACAGCTAATGAGTGTCAAGTGTCACATTTGCACTCAGGTCCTTCTGACTCCAGGGCTGGTGCTCTACTCACTGTGCCACCTAGCTGCCCCTTGTCTGTATTTTCTTTTACAACATGACTAATATGAAATGTGTTTTGCATTACTACACATGTACAACCTATACCTAATTGCTTGTCTTCTCAATGAGGGTGGTGGAGAGGGAGGGAGAGAATTTGGAATTCAAAATTTTAAAAATGAATACTGAAAATTATTTTTACATGTAATGGGGGAAAAATAAAATAATAAATTAATATGAGAATAGTATGTGATGCCTTGAAGTGAACAAAACACCTCAACTATGGTATAAGCAGGGTAGAAAGAGTATGCTCACTTCCCTCCCTCTGAACGGAGGCTCAAATGCCACCTTTTGTGTGATGCCATCAGTGCCCTCACTCTCCTTCCCCCCCGCCCAGCATCCAGACTCACAAAACAGTTTCTTCTCTGCCTCTTATGCTCTGTATTTTATTTTGTAAACCAGTTGTCTGCCTGTGGGTCACATTTCCCCTACAAGATTCTAAATTTCACAAGGGAATCAACAATGCCTCATTAATATCTCCTCCAGCATGGAGCAGTGTTCTCTACAGAACGGCTAACTATCTGTAGAACTGAACAAAATTTTCGTCATGATGTTCCGCTACAACCTCAAGCTCACCGTGACTAAAATTCAATTCATCCTTTCCTCTGAAATACGCTCCTCTCCTTGACTTCCTGACTTCCGTTAATAATATCATTCTTCTCAATCATCTATGTTCATAATCTCACAAAAGCTGTTGCATCTTTCTCTCTTCTGTCCTTCCCCACCTCCCCACTCCCACCCCCACATACACCTCATTACTAAGTCCCACCAACTCTATGTCATGAGCACTATGAATCTCCTCCCTATGCCACTGCCTCCATACTCGTTCAGATTATTACCATATGCCTAGACTATTGCCAAAGCCCCCTAACCAATTTCTGTGTTCCTAGTCTTACCCTCTTCAATCCATCCCGTTAACAAATTAATCTTACTGTACGACTCTGATCACTTCACTGCATTGCTCTAAAGCCTCCCAAGGCTTCCTACTGCCAATAAAAACAAGGTATAAACTTAATGCATTCGAGGCCCCCTAACCTACTTTACAATCTCACTTCCTCAGAGTCATGGATTCTCGGAGTTAGAAAGGACCTCAGAGCCTACCTAGCCCAATCTGTATCTCAACAGAAGGAAAACAAAACTCATACCTTTCCCCTAGAGAGCTCTTATCAAAATCAACATAAAGATATTTTAAAAACTTAAACCAATCTCCACTTTGTGCCCCTAAACTAGATGGCTTTATTCTTGGGGTAGGAAAATGTTTTTATTTCTAAACTACTTTTCTACAGAAACAGTTCCAAGAAGAAAGTAATCAAAAGAAAACATAAAGACATAAGGCAACCTCACCATTCTGATGGCTCTGATGGAAGCTGTCTGGCAATTAAAAGGCTGAGACTTCTCTACGTTTTGCACTAAAGCAGAGACTTTCCCCTATGGAAAATCTTTAAACTTGACATTTTCACAGCCCTGTCCTGTAGTCTGTAAACATCACCAGGTTGGAGTCATATAAATGGTCCTGGTATTCTCTGCATCACTCAAATTTTCTATGCTCAAGATGCCATCTATGAGATTCGAACAAAGCTCCTGGGTAGGAAATTTTCATAGAAGGGAAAGCTTTGGAGCTAAGGCAACACTAATGGTCTCTGTTTTCAACCAGATAACTGAGCAGACACTGGATGCCCAGCAGAGATAAAATATCATTAGCTCAGATCAGTATTCTGCCAATTGGCCTCAGTCTCCTTACCTGTAAAATGAGAGGATGGGACTAGAGGACTTCTGAGGTTCCCTCTAGCTTTACATCTTTACCCTATGATACCAATCTCTGGCAATGAGAGGACTCTAGAGAAATTCTCTTCTGGCATGAAGAAATCTGATCTCAAAGGGAAACCACAAGTTGTTATGTAGAAAAGGTTCTGATTTCATTTGGAAATCTATAGCTTTGTTTTATTTTCTATGTCTGCAGTCCCCTCTTCACATCATTCCCACCAACACCTGGAAAAATAAGAACTGAATAACAGGTATGTTAGCACAGGCACAATCGTGGTGTGTATACACACATACATACACACACAACCAAGAAGTGGATGATCAAACAATTATCTGGTAAATTGGGACATGACAACAAACCACTTATATAGTTCAGGTCCAAATCAACATTTTGGTTTTCCCCACCAGCAGACTTGGCAGTGGGGGAAGAAGGACAGGACTGGGTTTATTACTCAATGAAGCTAGATGTCTAGATAACTACTCCCAGCTCTCCACGTAAGCCTAGCTAATGAAGTTACTGCCTATTTTCTTCAAAATCCAAAGACCGAAAATCTCAGGACTGAGGAACCACCCTGACTTTCTAAGACCAAGGTTCATAGAAATATGAGCTTCCTTCCCCTGCACTCCAAACTTCATCATGTGAGCCTGGATTGAATGTGTCCCACCAACATGCAGAAATGAGGAAAGGATGTCTAAAAGAGGAGCCTACAGGCAAGGTGAAGGATCTCCCAACACCAAGGCTTGTCTCAAATGGATCAGCCTATACAAGCAGTAACACTCCTGACAATTAGCACATCTGGACAACACAGGAAAAATGGCTTCAGAACCCAGTCTGTATGTAGTTTATCTTACTACTGTCCTAAAAAAAAAAAGGATCCAGTAAGCACGGGCACAAAAAACAAGGAAATTAGTGAGCCTTCCCAGTCACTCACAGAGACCTGGTCCTATTAAGGGATGACATCTTCTCAGGAACTCTAGGCTCCAAATACCGTAGACTCAGGCCTGATGTCAAAATGAGCTTCCTAAGAATTAGAGCTGATCTAAACCAGAACGGACTGCCTCAAATGGTAGCGGGCTTCCCCTAATTGGAAGTCTTTAAGCAGAGACCAAATGAATACTGCTGGATATGTTATAGGGGCAATTCCATTTGTGTATATTTGGGAAGTGGCCACCACTAAGAACCCATCTAGCTCTCAAATTCCCTTTTTCTGACTGCTTGCTCAGGGTACAGCATGAGTTTCCTGCCTATGTGCTTTAGCTCATAATGGTCACTTATGCCTAGAATCATCAAGACCCTTCCTTTCTAATTCCTACCCAATTTTTAAAGTCCTGCTCTAACACTATGGTGGATCTCCATGGTGGATCCCAGGAAGTGGGGAGGGGGAGAGTGACCTTTCCCTCTCAGATCTTACCTAACACTTTCATCGCACGCTAATGATAATGTTTAAGCACATATTGTTCAGTATTAATGTCATCTCTCTCCCCTAGTCTAAACTCTATAGTGGCAGGGCACTGTCCTAAACTTTCTATCTCCCTTAGGTACTTAACAGTATTGTGCTTGTGGCAAATAATTAATAGCAGTTTACAGTAATACAATGTTTTAAGGTTTATAAAGCACTTAGCACACTAATTATTTTCAAATTCTCACATGGATGGAGGCAGGTAGTAGGTACAAGTATAATTCCCACTTTACAGAGTAAGAAAATGAGATCCAGAGGTTAAATGATTTGCCCAATGTCATAAAAAGTAGCAGAACCAGGATTTAAACCCAGCTCTCATAATTCCAAGTCCATAATTCTTTTTACCATACTTGGTATGGTGGGATGCCTCTTAAATGCTCTGTTAAATGGAAATAATCTACTTTTTATTCCCCACTTATCCTATATATTGCTTGCTTGCACCCAGTTCTTTTGCATGTTGTCTCCCTGTGAGCTCATTGAGAGCAGGGATTGTCTTCTAATTTTTTTTCACATTCCCAATGTTTAGCACAATGCATGGCATGGGGCAGGCACTTAATAAATGTTTACTGCCAGACTAAACAAAAACGTCTACATCATCTCTCTCTTAGGCCTTAGCCTTAATACATTCTATGTTATATGTAGTAGCATTATATTTATTTATACAAATGCCTTCTCTCCCATCCTAGACTGTAAGAGCCTGCAGGTTTCTTTTCTGTCTCCCTCAATGTCTGCCTAGTGCAGGGAGTAATGTATAGCTCATAATGGTCACTTATGCCTAGAATCATCAAGACCCTTCCTTTCTAATTCCTACCCAATTTTTAAAGTCCTGCTCTAACACTATGGTGGATCTCCATGGTGGATCCCAGGAAGTGGGGAGGGGAAGGGTGACTTTTCCCTCTCAGATCTTACCTAACACTTTCATCGCACGCTAATGATAATGTTTAAGCACACATTGTTCAGTATTAGAGTAATGTCATCTCTCTCCCCTAGTCTAAACTCTATAGTGGCAGGGCTTAATGGGTAGCATGGCAGTATGGTACAGCCAATAAAGTACTGGTCTTAAGAGTTAGGAAGCTCTCATGTCAAACTCCACCTCTAAACACTTACTGGTGTGTCCAGGGAAAAGCCATTTAACCTGAGTCTGTTTCCTCACCTATAAACAAGAAATGATAGTATCTGTGGTACTTACCTCACAGAACTGTTACAAGGCTCAAAGGAAATATGTATGTAAAGTGTACCGAAAATTCAGAGCACTAAATGGCAATTATTAGTATTATTGTTAAAAACATGACTCCATGATTCTAGAAATAAATACCTAGGCCACACATTTGGCAAAAAGTTACTGCAATCACCAATGTTCCCCCTGGAAGATGCTGGAGGCTGGATGTGCTTCCCATGAGAGCAAGAGTCCTTAATCTGGGGTCTGTGGATATTTTTCAAAGAATCCATGAATTTAAATGGGAAAAAAAAATTCATTATGTGCTTTTTTTCTAATCCTATGTATTGTGTTCTATGCATTTTAAACATTATTCTTATGAGGGATCCATATGAGAAAGCTTAGAAAATTAAGATCACATTTACATTTTTAAATGAACATTAGGATTGTGCTTATATTTTAAAATGAAATATCTGCAAGCCAAAGTAAGTTGGGTTCGAACTGTAGTAATTTTTCATTGTTTTCATTCTGAAAATTCAGAAACAAGTCCCAGCAGATAAATTAAAAAGCACAATACCTAGCCTACATGAGAGAAACAAGAGACAGATGGGTAACTTTAAGTCATTTATTGATGTAATGGTAATACCATCAAGCAAATATCCACTTGCATAATCAGGTAACATCGATGCTAATTCTAGTAAATGTATTTTTTTTTAACATTGCCAGGGGAAGGCTACAATGACAGAGAAGGCCATTATTTCCTCTTTGCTCTGGGCTACTTAATTTTCCATAATGCCTCACTTCCACTTTGGTTTGCACAATCATTTCTAACTGCTAAGGACAGCATGCTGCTTGTTAACTAGCATGTGAGGATGATGCCTCAAAAGTTAGAATTGAACACTTTCTCGTGAAGATAGGAGAGCTTTTCTGATCGTGTCCGTTTGAATAAAGGAAACCACTCCCAGAAGGCCAGCTCCACCACAGTGTACCCAAGCCTTCTTAGCTGCCTCCTCTTCATGCTGTGCAGCCCAAGAAGGTGCCTGGAACCAAAGCAATACTGGTTCCTATTTGTCACCTGAATGGCCAACTTTGACATCCCTGCCTGTGGCCCTGTTAAACAACACAAACTGACCCCTTCTGTGGCCCCTCCTCTGGGCAAAAGGCCACCTAGAGGCAGTGGCCTTTCCTCACCAGCCTCTGCCTCAGCCTGAGGATGTGTGCCTGATTTTCCCTTTAAAAGCCGAGTCATCAAATCATCTGTAAGACTGACTCCCATGTGTTTCAGGTAAGAGTTAGTCACAACTGTTGCTACGGCTTCTTGGTTAAAAGGGAGAGGTTTATTATTGACATCAAGATGAACTTCTAAATCAGATGACCGTGAATGAGGCAGAATCATATGATGTTTGATATACTGGGGTCCCCCTAAAATAGTCTGCAGTAAAAAGAGAGCTTCTAGGAATTCAGGCTTGGAGGTCATATCTTGTCTTGCTAAATTCCACAGCATCACTGCCCCTTCTCGCTGGAGCTCGGCGTTAAGACGACTGCCTTTGTAATCTGGGCACTCAACTCCAATGATGCCATCAAGAGTGTACAATTCTTTGGTGAGCTCAAACTTACTTCTCTCCTGAGCTAGCCTCACAAATCTTGGACTCAAGGCAAAATCGAGAAGATCCAGTGGAAAGCGTTCAGTAAATGCCAAGCCTAGCAAACTGGTAAACAAGTGGTCAGGGAACTTGCTAAACTCAGGCATCTTTCTGGGAATCTCATCTATAAAGCTGGAATAAAAGTTTTCTGCATTAGGTGGCTCATAATTCAAAGTTCCAAAAGACCACAAAATTTTGGCTATATCTTTGCTCCGACAATATGCCACCCTAGGAGGCAATGAAGCAGCTACAGCATTCATGACCCTTTCATCCAGATAGCGTAAGGATGAGCAGGCAAGAGTTAGGTGCATGACACCCTGGACCCCCATGGAAGGGATACGCTGAGGGGCCATCTGTCCAAACTGTTTCATGAAATTTATGTGATCAACATGAGTAAAGCGAAACATTTTAAGTATATTCACAAGGGCATAGTTGCTCAAATGCTGCATCTGGCCACAAACTTTGTCCCCAATTTTACGCATGACATACTCAGAAAGACTGCTACTCGATTTGAAGAACCCTAAACAGATTGTGCCAACCTCTTCTAAATTGAATAAATCCAAATACTTGAGAACCAATGACTCTAGCTTTTGCATTAAGTCCTGAGGCACTTGCCGACCTTCACCTATAATATAAATTAAGTGAACCAACTGGGCCAAGGAGAGATCTTTCCAATGCAAGTTAAGATAACTGAAAAATATCCTTAAAAAACATGGTACACTATGGCCTAAGCACCGCCACAGGTCAGCCACCAATAAAAGGTCATCTAGGTTCATATTCCACACGCGACGGCAAAATTCTCCTTCATATACAGCTAGCATTGGGTGGGAACAAGGGACCCCCAATCGAACAAATGCTTTCAAGATATCTATTAGGTCTGAGGCTTCAAAGAGTTGTATGTTGTTTAGGCTTAATTGGCACAGCATTGTAAACTTGGTATTGGACAAGAGTACAGAATGCTGCTCCATGGGCAATGAGCTCAATTTGTCAAAGTAGTCGGCTATGGTTTGGGGCTGAAGATTACTTTGCAATACTGTCACTTTGTGTAAAATCAATTCACCCTCTTCAATGGACAGAGCCTGGGAAGCCTCAGATTTATTGTAACTATGATGCTGGTACTCAGGCCTTAGCTTGAGGAAAATTCTAGGGTCTTCAAAGGTGTCAAAAGTTTCCACGTCAACTTCTTGAGTATCATCTTTCATCACCTGCAGTTTGCCGAGCTGTACCACACTAGGCTGAGGAACAGTAGCCTCATTGGTCTCCAAATCCAAGAAAGCATTCCTGGTTGTTGGCACTCCCCGAGAAGAGGGGATACAGTAAGTGTTCTGGATTTGCTTTTCAGTAATGTTAGAGCTGTCCTTTTCTGGAGGACCTTGTTCACCATGTCTTGTGCTGCTACCTCTGGCCACTCTTTTAGTGCTATTATAGGCAAGGGGATTGCACAATACTCGGTAACCTTGAGGATTCAACAGCTTGAGAGTGGCGGCAGCTCTGGGTTTAATGTTGATCTCTTCAGGAGTCTGAACACAATCTTGTGGGGTCTGAGTGGGCCATTTTTTCCCAGTTTGGTTCTTGGCTGTGGTTGAGAATGTAGATATCCTGCAGATCTTGCTTGGAAATCTTCGGCATATTATCACAGTAGCCATGGATCACAAGTGACTGGGCCAGAAATGGTGCCAGGTACTGAAAAAAGGGTAGATGAAGAATGAGTGGCTTCCACCTACTGTGATGGACTTAAAAAAGCCCAAACCTTACAGTCCAACCCATAAATAGTGTTACCATTACAAGAAATTTGGCACATGACAAAATATACCACCCAATTAATTAGCAATAATTTTAGGTTTTATTTGATTTCTGCATCAGCTTCTATAAAGGACAATATAAAAATACTCTATCATGGTAGATCCTAAATCAAAATGATAGATGAATTTACATAGGGAAATCCTGAAGAGTGTGGGAAAGAAGATGGAGGGACAAAAGAATGCTTCTTCATTCAAAGAACTGATGTCTGACCAAAACAAGACTTCTTAGCTTCAAGCCCAGAGAACAGGCATGCAGCCAAACTTTCTATCAGAAGTGTGGGAACAAAACAGCTGCCAATTCCATCTTTGGGGACAGTGCAAAAAAAGTGCTCTTTGGGACAAGAAAGGATGCCTCAGGAGCAACACAAACTAGAAAGCAGAATTCGGGGCAGTACATCACCACCCCAACAATGGCTTAACATAGTGCCTGGCACTATGCTCAAAAAATGCTTATTGACTGACCAGAGATATCTCTTCTTCGAAGTCAAGGAATTTTTTTTTTTTGTTAAAGGAAAACTGAGCTAGAAAGCAATTCTTCCAATGCTCCAGGACACTCTTCCCCAATCCAGGTGAGCTGTGAAAGCATCTGAACATCCAGTGAAGAGACTTGTGACTGGCACTCAGGCTCCAAATCCACTAAGTCACAGGGCAGGAGGTAGAAGCTGCTCTCAGGCTTAACTCCCAGAATAAAGTTCTGTTCCCGAAGAGGAATATCTATCACCTCCTTTCTTTCAAAGAGCAGAGGTTGTTCAGCTACCCCAGTGGAAGAGGCAGATTATGTTTGTTTACAGAAAATCCAATGTTGATCAACTACCACTTTCCCTGAGCATAATTCACATTCACAGCCACACCTGCTGCACTCTAGCTTTCTTTAAAAGTTTCTTCTCCTCCTTCTTCTTCCTCTGAAGAAACTCTTAGTAACATCCAATAATCAGAAAGTCCTGGTTTCCTCTTTTAAAGATCTTGGGCACATGACCCCATAAGTCAGGAGAAGACAAACCCTTGGCTTTATGAAACAAGTCCCTGTCGGTATGACAGTGTTAGGAGGAATCCACAGATTATGGCAGCCAAACCTGCCATTCTATCAGTAAAGCAGAGTTCTTTCCCATGACGTTCTTGTTGTACCTGTTCTTGATTCTGATCATCCTTGTCAATGTAGAACCTGTGGGTATAGGCACTGTATCCAGGTGGGTCTCAATCACAAAAACTGTAACTCCCTGTTATCTGGCAGGCTTGAGGAATGGCATGTTCTGGTTATTCAAATCATCTGAGTTAACACATATTCTATGACCAACTTTTAGTATTGAACACAACTGATTCTTTGTTAATGCACTTGGACCTTGCAGTGCTTTACGATCATCATGATTAATATCAAGGAATATTAGAGATGAGCGGAAGGACTAGGTAAGAGATGTCCATGTGACAGAAGGTCAGAAAACCAATTGTTAGCTACTATCCACACAGAAGAAATTTATTTTCCTGCTGACCAGATTTATTACCGTGAGATTCTGGAAGATGAATGTCTTCAAGGAAAGTGTGGCCACCTTTTGTAAAGACAGGACAACATCCTTGAGAGCAGGATTACTAAAGAGTTGGAAGGTTTGGTGCCTGCCCCAGTCTTTGTTTTTTTTCTAAAAGGCAAGACTACACACCAGACAATCAACCAAAGTTAGCTCTTGCCTTACTGTTTCTGAAGAGTTGAAGGGAAGTCTCATGGGGTTATATTCTCAGTCTCCATAAATTAAATCATTTCAGTTTAAAAAAAAAAGAAAAATTAAAAGAAAATTCATGCAGAAAAAAAGTAATGATAAAGAAATATATCTATGTCTATACAGGCAAAAGAAGAGAGACTAATTCACAGAACATATGAAATTTGAATTTCTAGTCATGGAAAATCTGGTGCTTAATAAGATTATTCAATTCAAAATGAAAGAACACGTACTGTGAATTTTTCTACCAGCAAGTCTGGTTACAAATGGAGGGTAGAATACATGAGGTGCATCTGTGGATATGAATAGTCAGATTGGACCTAATCTTGCTGATGAAATGTCATGAAATAATAAAGGATTCAGCAATCCTGCTTGATTTTCTCTAATCAGAAATGGGAAATTTGAGATTTTAACTGGTCCTCTCCATTTTGTTTAATGCTGAACTACATATCAGAAGATAACTAGTCCAACCCGTGGCCGAAGAGGACTCTTTCCCAAGTAGTCATGCACCCATTCCCCAAGGTGGCAACCCTCTCCACCACTGAAACTTGTCAAGAAGTTTTCCATCACACACAACTACCTCTAGTTCTCTACAATTTCCCTCTGGGGCCAAGCAGAACAAATCCAATCCCTCTTCAACATGACAGCTTGAGAGATAGCCTACCAACCTCCCCAACCCAAGGCTTCTCTTGTACATTCCTTCAAATGATGCTAGTAAAAAACAGCCTTCAATCCCCTCCCTCTTCTGGCTGTCTTCCTCAGGGCATACTCCAATATCCAGCAAATAAGAATTAAAAGGAACTCGGGAAGGCCTGTCTGAACTGATGTAGAGTGACATAAGTAGAACCATGAAAACAATCTACAAGATGGCCTCAACAATGCAAAGAAAAACAACACCAAAAGACATCAAAACTCTGATCAATGTCATTACCAATCTTGATGTCAGAGGACTAGAGATGAAGTTTATCACCTCTCAGCAGAGAGGTGGTAAAATATACATATGGAATGATGCATATTTTACCACGCATAGTGAGTGGTTGAAGTGTTTTCTCTATATTTCTTTGTTATGAGGATTTTTTTTTGAGGGAAAGTTGGATCAGAGTGAAGTGACAGTGACATTTTTAAAAAGCATGAGTAAATCATGAATTTTTAAGCGCAGTGTCTAGAATGGTACATGAACATAATGGAATATTACTGTGCTATTAGAAACAATGAATAGCAAGGATTCGGAAGCACGGGAAGACTTACTATAAAATGATGCACAGTAGAGCAAGGAATACTAAGAAAATAGCATGCACGATCATGGCAACAGTAAACAGAAAAAAACAAAAAAAAAACCCTGAATGCTGTTTAATTACAATGATCGTGGTGGGGGCCCTGAAGAAGAGGTGAGAAGATGCACCTCCTCCTCCTCTGCAGATGTGAGGGACTATGAGTGTGCACTATTTCCTATACTGTCAGATTAGGCTGATGTGTTGATTAGGTTTGCTAAACTGTTCTTTTTTTCTCTTATTCTTTGTTGTAAGAGATAGATGGTTGAGTAAAGAAGGAAGAGAAATTATATTTAAAAATAAAGGTGATATCAAAGCAAAGACATTAAGTTTTAAATTATAAGGTTTTTTAAAAATCAAGTGTCCATAACTAAATCCAATTTTCCAGATAGGAACTGACCAAGGGAGAGGGCAGTAGGACTACCATATCCCTCATTCTATCCCTATGCCTCTGTTAATGCACCCTGAGAGCACATCAGATTTTTTGGTTGCTAAGTCACACTGCTGACTTATACTGAGCTTACAGCCCATTAAAACCACTGGGACTTTTTTTTTTTGCATGAATTTCTGTCTAGCTATTTTTTTTTTTTAAATCTAAGTATAAAACTTTACAGTAAATAATTTTCATCTTATTAGTTTTGTCCTACCATTCCAGCATGTTGAGCTATTTTTGTATCCCACCTTGTCATCCAATATGCTGGCTCTTCTTCATAGCCTCGTGTTATCAGCAAATTGGATTATTATGCCATCTTCGTCTTTGTCTTTATCCAAGTCACAGATAAAACTATTGAACAGAACAGAACCATGGACAGCTTCTGAAGCACTGCACTAAAGACCTTAAACCAGGCATGGGGAACTACATGTGGCCTTCTTGGTCTTCAAGTGTGGCCTTTTGACTGAGTCCAAGTTTTACAGAACAAATCCTTTTATTGAGGGGCTTTGTTCTGTGAAGTTTGGATTCGGTCAAGGGGCCACACTTGAGGGCCACATGTGGCCTCAGGGCTACAGGCTCCCCACCCTTGCCTTAGACCTTCCCCTCTAGGCTGACAGAGCTCACATCTTTTTGAGTCCACATCGGGAAATACATTGAAAATATTATTAACAATTCACATTTATACCGTTCTTTAATGTTTTCTCACAAAGTCCTGGGAGAAAGGCAATGGGAATATGACTCTCTCTCTTTTACAAATAAGGACATTGAGGCCCCAAGAAGTTGGGTGGTTTTTCTACAGATCACACAACTGGGAGACTTCTGTCAGGTTCTGAACCCAGATCTCCTGAACCCTCCAAGTCCTGCTCTCTATCTCATGTTGCCTCTGCTACAGAAACTAAGTCTTAACTCAACATTCTGACTCTACAGTCCCAAACCTTGGGAAAAGCTATCAGGAACCTCTGTAATTGCATGGGTGCTGTTCTTTGTTTTCCATTCAGAAAATGTGGGGAGGGACTAACTTAAAAATGGACCTTTCTAGCCTGGAAAGACTTATATGAACCGATACTGAGGGAGGTGAGCAGAACCAGAACATTGTACACACTAACTGAAACACTGTTCGATGATCAACTATGTTTGACTTAACTCTTCTCAGCAATACAATGATCCAAGACAGTTCCAAAAGACTCATGATGGAAAATGCCATCCACCTCCAGAGAAAGAACTATGGAATCTGAATGCAGATTTCTCATTTTTTTTCCCCTGTGGTTTTTCCCTTTTGTTCTGTTTCTTCTTTGACAATATGACTAATGTGGAAATAGTTTAACATTATTACACATGTACAACCTATCAGATTGCTTGGTGTCTTGGGCAGGGAAGGAGAAAAATTGGGAACTAAAAATCTTGTAAAAAATGAATGTTGGAAATTACCTTTACATGTAATTGGAAAAAAAATACCACTTTTTTTAAAAGGACCTTTCTCCTTAGGTAGGGGGCCAGTCAACAAGTTACCAGGGTCTAAGAGGAACTACTTCCAGTGCTGCATTTCCAAAACAAATTTGGCTATAAAAGCATTTTGAGGAATGAAAGACAGCTCAAATCCTATTGTTGCTGGTGGGACAAATTAGGGGTATGGAATAAAACAGAGATAAAAGGGGAACATGAGGTTGTTAAAAGCAAAAATAGAGAAAACTAAATCCTATTCTCATGCAAAAAATGAGGCATGTATCATTTAAATATCTTACTACATTACTTAAGGATAGCAATTAATACGTTAAATATTTTAATACATTTGACATACTATTTCATAAGCTGCAGGAGAAAAATATCCCTTACATCATCATCTTCTCATTAAACTTATGTACTCATGTGGTATATACCATCAGGATTACACAAACAGTCTGGGAAATGCTTCCCTAACACAACTAAGCATTACTTGTATATGTTTTACTGGAAAATGTATCCTCACTCCCAGGCTTGCCAATTGAACCCTGAATACTGTTGAGAAAACAGAAGAGATAAGAAAAGGGAATAAGTAGAAGCCAAGCAAAATGTGAAAAATGGTTATGGTGAAACAGTGGAGAAAGAGTATGAAAGGGAAGAGACCAAAAAACCAAACTCTTGAGTTCTTTGCTCAGGGAGCTGACAAGACAAGTTAGGCACAGAACACTGGGAGCAAAACAATCAGTGCCTTAGTTTTTCTAGGATGTCTCTGTTATCTGGCTAAGCTTCACAGGACCCTCTTTCACCTTTCACAGAACATCCATGTGCACTGCCCACTCAGAATCACTTCCTCCCAGGCAAGGCTTCTTTCCTGCATCCTGTTAACATCCATCTCATTCCCTGGGGACCTTACAGAGCCACAGCAACCTCCAGGGACCAGGACGCTACACCATTCAGTGAAGTCGCTTTGCAAATCATTCTGGAATATGGTGATGTCACAAAAATAAGTGCTTCTTACTGCTGGGCTGAGCAAAATGCAGCTGTTTCTTTAATGCAATCAAGAAGGTCAGAGTAGGATAGGGGAAAAAAATGTTGGTTCTAACTACACTGTATATGTTACATTTTCAGTGTGGTTACTATATGGTCAATTTACTAACCCAGAAATCTCAAATTCCTCTAACTCTGTTCTTTAATTGTTCTAACAGAAAATCTTGCCTCTCCCCTTCCTCAGATGAAAGTGCTAGAGATGCTAAAGTATCTGGCACTCTACATTTTCCTGAAAACAACGAAATAGGAACAGAAGCAAGAAATGGGACCTGCATGATTTTGAAAAGCTGGCTCATTTACACTGTCCTAGAGTATTCTAATTCTATTTTATGGCCACAAGGTGCCAGTAATTCTCTTTACTCTCCCTCTTTTTATTCTTTATCACCTTGCTATTTACAATATCATTAACCTCATTTTGCACACATACAGAGAAAATGGAATAGAAAGGAACTCAGACAATTACAGCTTTATGTTACCAGGACCCTCACTCAGAGCCCACTTAATAGGCCCAATATACTCCACTAGATTATTAGCCAACAGGCTTTTCAGAGCTGGTTGCAAAAAGGCTTTCACATGAATCCACCCTGGCATTCCACCAAAGGCTGGAGTGATATACACTTACTTCCCCCAAAGGGAACCGAGAAAGCCAACACTAGGGCAAGCCTTCCACATAAAGATACGGGGAAGAATAGGGGAATAAAGGCAGAAACCACCAGAAATTAGTCCTCATCCTTCACCAGCACTGGCCCTGGGCTCCAGGAGGAGAAAATAAACAAAAATCTTGGAGAATAATGCAGAAAGGCCTGCCAAAAAAGACAAATATGTCAAATAATCATGAAGGTAGAAAAGAATGGTTAAGATGTATAAGACTGATGATTATTTCATCGGGACGGGCCTTATTCTTCATTTAAAAATAAAAATAAAAATACCGACACATATTGCCCAGCTACAGCCCCCCCCCCCCCCCCCCCCCCAAAGGTCACTGCTTTCATCTTTTCTACTGATTGTCAAAAGAGGCGACGAGAAATTAAAGCAACCTCACGGTGAAATTCAGCATCACGCGTTAGCTTTTGCGGGAGGGAGGGTGGAGGGGCGTGGTTCCCAGCTAGGCCTGCAGGCTGGTGCGGCCTAGAGAAGAAAACTCAATGCCGCATCACCCAGCCTGGAGGCAGCATCCTCTTGCTCCATAGTGCTAAGAGAACAGGCAGCCGCTTACGTAACAAAATGAGGGGTGGGCAGAGCCCGATGCTCCCGCCGGGGTAACAGGAGGGGTTCTAAGGCCTCGGCTAAAGGAAATCGTCTCGAAGGACTGGGCCTGCAGTCAATATGGAAGCGACATCTTCCTCCTCCGCCTCGGGCGGAGGGATTTCAGGTCCCGGCTCCACGCCCTTCCCCCAACAGGTTAGGCTCTCAGTGCATCGCGCTCGCAACCCCACGGTGCGTAACACTTGGGGGGGCGCTGGGAGTCTCAGCCCCGTACACCCACCTCCCAGGACTCGGAAAAGCGGCTGCCCCCGCTCGATCCGCAAGGTAGAGATCGCCGTGCCTTGCACACGGGGGCGTCGGGGGCTCAGTCTGCGCCGGGCCCAGCACCGCGACGTCACAAATTCCTGCTCGCCCCGAGGCAGTTACGGACAGCCCTGGGAGGAAGTTGTGCACCTCGCGGAAGGGGGCCACGGCATGTCGTGCCGCGGGAGAACGCGAATCCGGCTCCCACACCCCCCGGGACTCACCTGGGCCAAGCGGGCCGCGAGGGTCACATCAGCTACCCGAGCGCAGGCGGGCGGTGGCAGCAAGTAGACCTCAAGCGGAACAACGCAGCCACTTCCGGCCAGTGACGCTACCCCACTTCCGCCTGCTTGAGATACGGGAGCTGCGGAGGCTCAAACCGGGCCGAGTCGTCTTCTCTTTCTGGACCGGTGTCTCGGGCACTTTCGTTTCCTCTGTCCAGGAGTCCCGCGAGGGGGCGTTGCCCTTCTCTTTTTAAAGCGACAGGGCACGGGGCGTGGGTCCAACTGACATCTTGACTGGTTAGGAATGATGCAGCTGTCAAAGCTGGCTTTGCATCCACTCTAGCCTTCCCTCCATCCAAGATCAGCCAGAGCCAGGAAGAGTAGCTGGATGGCAGTCAGACTCCCAAAAGACCTTGACAGTCTTAAACATTGGGCTGAAGCTCATAAGATGAAATTCAGTAGAGATCATTGCAAAGTCAAAATCTATTTCCCAAGTACAAAATTGGGGAGGTTTGGTTCTTTAACATCTTTCCTGAAAGCTATCTCGGTATGAGATATGGCAGCCAATGTAATAGCTAATGGACCCCCAGGTTTCATTGAGAGGTGTAGCTTCCAGAAATAAGGAGGAAAAAATCCTTCCATACTCTGCCCGGGTGAAAACACACCTGGAGTTTTATGTTTTATTCTGAGTGCTAGCTTCTAGGAAGGATACTGTCCAGAGGAGGGCAACCAAAAGAGAGTTTACTTTTGGCACTATGTGCTAACAAAGCCAGAAAACCCTTCTCAGAAATAGAAAAAGGAATTTGTAGTACATGGTAGCTAGGTGGTAGCAGAGATCTTTAGAGGTATTCTAGAGAACAGCCCAGACACAGACGGATGAGCAGAGAATAGCTTGTAGTGCTGCCAGGAACCCACAGCTGTATGAAACTTGTCAGGCTGCCCGGTTAGTCTGGGGCCATCCAAAGGCATGCCACCTTAGGAGTACAAGTTGCCCTGGCTATGCACGTATGTTCCCCATGTATGTGCCCTTTATATATGTGTTTCCTATGTAGATGTTCCCTCTCCCATTGGTGGAGTGATAAGTAATGGGAGAGTCCATGTATGGGGGAGGGCATTCCTTGTCATTTATTTTGCTCTGCTGTTTAATTAAATGTCTTTTGCTTTGAAATAGTGTGCTTTGGGACTGTTCAGTTAAAACATTGGTAAACTGATCATGAGTTATGTTTCTGTGTAGATATTGGCCCACAAAGCCTGCCTTGAACTTGGGCTACAATTTTTTTTTGGGGGGGGGGAGCATCCTGTGACTGGATGTGGGCTACAGATCATTCATTATTCCTTTCTTCTATCTTTAATCTCTCCTTTAATCTCTTCTGTTTTCTTCTTAGCCTTTCATGGTGAGAAGGTTAGTAGGGGAAGCAACCACTTGCAAAAATCCAGACATTTCATATCCTAAAAAAGTCTTCATCGGCTCCTGCCATGCCTTCAAGCTATAATCCTATATCTCTTCTCTCTTTCCCTGCTGAAGTGTACCAGCTGCCTCTTCAATCCCTTGTAGTCTGGCTTCTGATCTGATCACTGGATTGATACTCCTCCATTAAAAATCACCAGCATTATCTCCTGACTGCTAAATCAGGTGGTATTTTCTCAATCCACTTCTTCCTTGACTTTTCCAAAGATTTTAACACTATTGAACATCCTCCTTAGAGCTCTCCCATGCCTTGGCTTCTATATCACTAGTATTCTTCACTACTGGTCTGACTGTTACTCCCTACTTCCTAAAAATATAGGTGTCTTCCAAAGTCCTTTCTTGGGCCCTCTTCTCCTTATACTCTTTCCTTCAATGATCTCATCTACACCCTTGACTTCAATTATTATCTGGCATCATAGGATTTATAGCTGAAAGGGACCTTAGATCACCTACTTTAGCTTCCTCATTTTATAGATGTGGTACAGGGGCAGCTAAATGGATAGTGGATAGAGTGCTGGGCCTGGAGTTAGAAAGACTCATTGTCCTGAGTTCAAATCTGGCCCTACACACTTACTAGCTGTATGACTCTGGGCAAGTCCCTTAACCCTGTTTGCCTCAGTTCTTCATCTGTAAAAATGAGCTGGAGAAGGAAATAGCAAACCACTTTAGTATCTTTTCCAAGAAAACCCCAAATGGGTCATGGAGAGTCTGAAATGACTTGAACAACAACAATAACAGGTGGTAGAGTTCTGGGCCTGTAGTCAGGAAGATCTGAGTTCAAATGTGACCCCAGACACTTGTTAGTTGTGTGACCCTTGATGAGTCACTTAAAAATCTGTCTGCCTTGGTTTCCCCATCTGTAAAATGGAGCTAATTAAAGCACCAACCTCAAAGGGTTGTTGTGAGGATCAAATAAGATAATATTTGTCAAACTTGTTTCATTAATGCTTGTTTCCTTCTCCCTTGCTTTATAGTTGAAGAAAACTGAGGTCCAAAGGTGATTAAAATTAAAATAACCATATCTTCACATACACACTCAAACCTTCCCTGGGGTCTAGCTTTCCTATTTTTGTTGCTAGTGACAGAAAAATTTTAATACCAAAGGCTACTTGCTACTCTCTTAATCATCCTAGTAAGATCACAATTTCATTACTGTTTTTACATTAGTACTCTTAAGCTATTAGGTTGAGCTGAACCACATTCTTAAGTCCCCCCACCCAGAGATTTACCTTGTAAAGGAACCTAGCTTAAGCTGGATCTCAGCTTCTAATGTCCTTGACCCCTTCCATTAGGATTCATGGAACAAACGGTAAAACAGCCAGAATGAAGTGATTTTCCTTGCCTGAATTGCCAAGGGTCCCTGGAGTCTCATGACCAGAGCTTGCTACCACATACTACCTCCTTCCCTTCTTTTCCTAAAGGTATAAAAAGCTTTTGCAACGGGACTTGGAGTTGGGAAAACCATTGCATTCTGCATTCATGGGACATCCCCCAGGATTGCAGGTTTGCTACCCTGTTATCTCAATTCAAGACATTTTATTCTTCAACTCATGGCTTTGATTTATTTCAGGACTTGGCAATAGTATTACCAACCTTGTAGTCACCCAGCCTTGAAAACCTGGTCATTTTTTATTTTTCTCTCTCACCTACCCTCCTCTCTCCCCCCAATCATTGCCAGATCTTGTCAATCCCAACTGTGCAATAGCTCTGGAAGTCACTCCCCATTTCTTGCCTAGGTTCAGCCTTCATTGATTCTCACCTGCACTGTTATAATGACCTGCTAATATTGGTCTCACTGCCTACATTCTATCCCTTCTACGATCCATTCCTCACACAGCTGCCAAAATAATCTTTCTAATTCACAGAGCTGCCCATGTCACATTAGTGGCTCCCTACTATCTACTGAATAAAAAACAAACTCCTGAACCAGGCTTTTCACAATCTAGTTCAAACCTACCTCTCCAGCCTTGTTTCACATTACCGCAACCTTGGTAGCACCAGTGGAAGCAGAGATGATGTTTGGGCAGCACACCCATCATACTACACTTTGCCAGAGGTACCATTTGTGGGGCCATGCCAGTCATCCTGATTTATATCTTGCCACTGGATTCAGATGGCTCCAGAGAAGAAAGTGAGGCTGGTGACCTTGCATAGCCCTGCCTCACTTAAATCCAATTCACTTCCGAGTCCTGGCTTCATGTCATAGCCCTCTTCGAGAATGAAGGGCAAACATTACCAATCCTCCCCAGCCTCCTGCCCTGCCCCACCCCACCCCTTGCTCATTTGGCTAATAGCCAAGGTGTTTGCTCAACTCAGAAGTCACATTTTTTCTTTTAACCTTCACAATCTTCTTCCTTCAAGGCTCAGCTCAGGGGTCAATTCTTCCTTTAATTGACCACCTTCTCTCCTACTTCAAACGTCCGTTCTTTTTGTTCAATGCTCTTCTCAGTCCCAAACACAGCCTACCCTGTACTATATGTATCTCTCTATGTATCTCATGGGAGGGGGGGACGGGAAGTGTTGCAGGAAGACAATTGTTACATTATATTCCTACGTATCTTATCAGGGGTGTTTAGGGGCCAGACTTTTGTTACAAGTATCTCATCAGGGGTATGTTGGAGGAAGGCAATTGTTATATGTATCTCCCTACGTATCTTATCAGAGGTATGAAGGAGCAAGCCAGACAATTGTTAAATTTTTAGCTCAGCATTTATACCTCTGAAATCAGAAATCATTACAAAATCAGGGCGTATTTTGTTATCTTGATTTAAGAAAGTGATAATGATGGAGATTAAACTTAAAAGTATATAGTGCATGGGGGGGGGGGGGCTCTTGTTAAAAATTTACCAGCACTCCTTACTTATCCCTCTTTACAGACTGTCTGAAAACTCTTTGAAGACAGCTTCCTTTTTTTTTAACAACTATCACAGTGAAGTGCTTAATATTTGAATTTGAAAATGACTATAATGCAGAATGTTCAATCAGTGCCAAAGAGAGGTCCCAGCAAAGGCCTATGGGAACTTTGAAAAGGGAAATATCACTTTCACCAAAGGGCAGGGTAGCTTCATGGAGTGGACACAATATGGGGGACAGGGAGTTCATTCCAGGTATGGGGGGGGGGGTACAGAGGTGTGTTTCTGTGTGTGTGTATGTGTTAAAACCAAAGAGCTAGAAATGGCATGATGGGAACAGGAGAGGGAGAACAGTCCAGTTGGCTAGAACATCGACTAACTCTGTAGTATGAAGCAAGAGTAAAAAGAACCATAATATTGAGGCCTTGAATGCCAGGGTCAGGATTGTATAATTGATTCAATAGGCAATGGGAAGCCTGGAGATTTTTGAGGTGTCAGATCATCATTAACACTGCATTAGAAAGACTGTACCACCACCATTTGGGGGTGAAGCGTGTTCTAGTGGACCCAGGGCTTGTAGGAGTAAGCCTGAGAGGCATCACAAAATCCAGGCTTTTACTTTAGGTAGTGTGCTTTGAGTATCCTTCTAGAAGAAAAAAAACGAGGAAGTCTCCCTTCCTCTTCTCAGAAAAGAAAAATCCTCCCTCCCTTTGATGGAGAAAGTAGAGCCTGAAGTCCAAGAACTAACATCAGGACTGTTTTTCTGAATATAGAGGTCAGGGATCAATTAACCTCCCACCCCAAGTTCACCGCCCCCCCAGAAGAGATATCTGCTCTTTCTACTCTATTTTACAGATAAGGGAATTGAAGTAACTCCCAAAGTCTTAGATGGATGGCAGAGCTGGAACTGGAGACCGGCTCAGGGCTGCCAGAATAGGAAGATGGAAGAGCGGATAGGTTAGTTTAAGTATTTGATTCCAATTAAAGACACAGACCTATGTAGGAGCCTGAGCCCACTATTGCCTGCTGAGACCTTCCACCAACACCCATGTTGTACTGAACTACTGCCTCCAAATTAAATGGAGCTCAGTCAGATCAAGGCTGGGCCTCCATTCTTGCTCCATCCTTCAGAGCAGCATTCAGCAATTGTTTCGACCAGGAAGGGGCTTCAGCTGGGTCTGGATGGGTGGGGCCCAAGGATACTAACAAAGAAAGTCTGACACAATCCTTTGAGTTGGCCAGGGGTAGGGAACCTGCAGCCACGTGTGGCCTCAGGGCTGCAGATTGCCAACACAGTAGAGCCAGCTGACTCCTGGATTGTGAACCTCATTTGCCCACCCTCTTAACAATCCAGCATGCCACCAATAAAGACAAAGACCAAGGAAGTCCCCTTTGGAGGGGTTGGCCTTTCTCTTTTTTATTTCTTTGTGAAAACCCCAAAAGTCCTGCACAGTTGGATAAACAGATAGACAAGGGTTGTATTCTTTTAAGACCCGCTTCCTCTCAAAGGCTGAGGGTGCTCCTACTTTTATAGGCTTTGCAGCCTACCTCTGTCCCTCACCCCAGGGCTTCACTTTCCCAGTCCACCCCCAATCTGTTCCTTGGCTCTTTTCCCAGGGGGCTGGCCTCTCCATCTGTACCCTTCAGGGTCAGTCTGGCCATCACGCTCTTGGGGTGTCTCAGGGGTCTAAAGAATTTGAAGTTTGGTTGTTCAAGAACAGTCTGAGGTGGGCTGGGGCAGTCAGGGCTTAGAGTTGTGGCGGCCCATTGATTTGGGGGGGGGGGGTCGGGAGGGCACAAGATTTACCAGCTCCCCCCAGGTCAGCTCTGGGATGGGGGGAGATGACGATGCTGAACCTCCCTGTTATTGCTGGTGAATCCCAAGAAGGCCCCCACCTCTAGCCCCATCACAGGAAGGCCTGGTGTCATTTCCTTAAAATAACCCAAACCCTAAAGGTGTGTATGCTTCAGAAATGCTTCAGAGATGCGTCAGAGATCAAGCTTCTTGCCCCAAGGATGGGGGTAGGGAGGTGGTTAGGCTGGGGGCAGTGTTCAGCCTTAGGGGTTAGGGAGGGGAGGAGGGACAGATACTGGGGCAGGGACTGAGTGACTGAGATTGGGGAGGGAGTGGAAATAGGTATTGAGATGGCAGGACCCAGACAAACTGATAGACACTCAACTCCCATCTCCATCCACCCAGGAACTCCTAGGCTTCCAGTAGCCAACCTTACATCCTGCACCTCATCTACAACCCAACCCCCCAACTGTCCTAGAGAACAAAGTGCTGGAGGGGTCCTTGCCTCTACCGAAGGGTGTGTGTGGGGAGGGCCCTGGGGTCTTTGGTCATGCCGAGCAGATACCCCCAATTAGAAAGTGCATGGAGGAGATGGGGTCTGGGGACTCGGCAAGGGTTGGACAGGGAGATGCAGGGGAGACACTGGTCCAGAACTTTTGCTGAAAATGTGCTTTGGGATCATCGGTGGTCAGGGACAGCCCCCAGCTTCTCCAAGTCCCACTCCACCGGCTACCTACTTAAGTTTCTATGTGCCTCTACCCCCACCCCACCAGGGATCCTGAGCAGACTAGCCAGTGCCTTCCTCCTCCTCCTCTTCCAGGCAGGAGCCTGGGATTGGAAGCCTAGAGTTCGGGAATGGAAAATCTTGGGGATGACACAGTGTGGGCGTGGGTGGATAGGGGTATGGTCACCGGAGCTTCGTGAACCTCTTTGGTCTGGGGACTCTGGGGAAGGGGTGTGGAAGCAAGGGTTCCCCAGGGGCTGGGGCTATGGACCTAGATTCAGGACCAAAAGCCACCATAGGTCATTGGGGGAGGGGCCTTGGTCATCTTGTCCAAACTAGAAAAAAAAAAAACGTAAAGCGAGTTCAGCGCCCACGGACCTGTCCTTCGGGGGCCGGCTGGGGTCAGATTTCAGTGGACTCGATGCGTTCCAGGCGGGACGGGGTCCAGGCCTTCTTCTCTTCCCCTGAGCCGCCGTGCGCCGCGGGCACGGGTCCGGGCAGGGGCATGGGTGCGGGCAAGGAGGCGCCCGCGGCCCCCAGCTCTCCGAGGCGCCGGGCCAGCTCCTGGTTGCGCTGGTACATCTCCACGTAGTTGAGCTGCAGCTGCTTCTGGTACTCGATGACCTTCTCCTTCTCCTCCAGCCACACGCGCCGCTCCTCCGCGAAGCCCGCGCCCTGCCGCTCCCGGGCGCGCCGCTCGGCCGCCAGCTCCGCCTGCAGCCGGCCCACCTCCCGCCGCAGGGCCCGGGCTCCGGCCGTGTCCGCCGGGTCTCCCTCCCCGTCCTGGGGGGGCCCCGAGGACGAGGAGGAAGATGAGGATGCCGCCGCCTGTCTGCGCATCTTGGCCTCATCGCTTTCGCAGAGCTCGGCGGGCTCCCCGGAGGCGGCGGCTGTCCCGTCGGCTGCCGCAGCCTCCCCTGCCCGAGGCTCGCTGGGGCCCAAACGGTCCCGCAGGCGCAGCCCCAGACCCAGCTCCGCGTCGCCCTGGAGCTGCAGCTCCAGGCTGGGCTGCTTGGCGCCCAGCGAGTCCCGCAGGGTCAGCAGCTGCTCCTCCTTCTGGCGCAAGGAGGCCCGGCCCTCCCGCAGCTGGGAGCGCAGCCCCACGATCTCGCTCAGCTTCTGGCTCACGTCCGCCTGGGACTCCTTCAGCTGCTGTTTTAGGAGCGAGATCTCCCCTGCTTTCTGGCACACCTGGGGGCGAACGAGGTGACTCCTACATCATGCCCAGCACAGGTCCCCGCCTCTGCCAGCGCCCGGCAGCACCCCTACGCGATCCCCAGCCTCCAAACTCAGCCCCAAACCACACCCCCGCGATCCCAAAGGTCCTTCTGCCTCTCTGGCCCCCTCTAGTGAGAAGATCGGGCTGTGGTGGCGCAGGTGCTGGAAGAGCCGCCTGCCAGGCTTGTGGGTTTTGTTTGGTTTTTTTATCTGCAAGCCTAGGTTACCCCTGAACCCCGCGCAGCTCCCTCACCTCCCACTTGGTTTCCTCCATACGGGGCAGGAAGTCAGCCTGCTCCTTTTGACAGGCAGCCACCTTTTCCTGGAGTTCATCTCGCTGCCTAGCGAGCCTGGCCGCGTCTTCCTGAAGCTGCTTCTTGTCCTGCTGGAGTCGCAGCACCTGCATCTGCAGGCCCTGCTGAGCACGCTGGGCACGGCGGGTCACCTGCTGCAGCTTCCCGGCACAGCTTTGCCTCACCTCTTCCATCTCTCGCTCCCACGCCTTCTGCCGCTCCTCAAACACCTGGGCGATGGCCGCCTCGCTCTGCTCCAGGCTTCTCCGAAGCCCGGCCACCTCCTGCTCCTTCTCCCACAGGCGCTCCTCCAGCTCCCGGATCACCGCATCCGGTGAAGGGGGAGAGGCCGGGAAAGAGCCCAGGCCCCCACCGACCCCTCCCACGCCACTGGAGCCACTGCCCTCCCCGGACCCCAAGGGGTTCAGCCTACCAAAGGAAGGTGTGCTCTTGCTGGATGCCCTCCCGCTGTCTGAAGAGGAAAGGTCGTGATAGCCAGGGCCCCCACTGTTGGGGCCACCCCCGCCCCCGTAGCTGGCTGTGCCAATGCGGTTGATGTGACTGGTAGAGGCGCTCAGGGGTGCTAGGTGCTGGCTGTAGCCCGAGCCGTACGTAGGCAGACTGGTCAGCGAGTTGCGGCCTGAGTCGGAGAGTCCTCCACCCCCACTGCTGCTTCCACCGCCCCCACTGTTGCTGCCTGCTGGGGTCATAGTCCGTGCCTTGTCCAGCCCACCACCCTTCAGGCCCCCAGGGCCTTTGCGCCCATCTGATGCCCCATTGCTTTGGGGCGGACACAGGTTTTGCATGGAATGGAAGTTCTTGGGCACAACTGGCTTGAAGGCTGATGGTCTCACCAGAGGCTCTGTGCACTGCAAGAGGAGACAGAGCCTCAAGATGGGGCCTCTACTCCCAGGATTCATAGGGAGGCAACAATCAGGGCTGAGGGTCTGTTTCGCATGCACTAGGGGAGGTAGGGGCCCTTAAGCTCACTGGGTAAGGAGAAGATGGGGGTGGGAACTCAAGACAGCGCACCCTCTGCTGCTCATAAGCTAAGAAAAACCGACAGGGCTTCAAGCTGGGATCCGGCGCTCCTTGTGTGCTAGGGGAGGCAGGTATCCAGGGGGTTGAGCCCTCCACCCACAAGCCTCCCTATTCATAGCCCCTCCAGCTGAGGAATCCCTCCTCTGGTGGGGGTCAGGGATGGGGAAAGAATGGCCTAAAGATAGCACAGGCCATGCGCAGGGCTGACCTGGTCCAGCTTGCCAGAGGTGGGCAGGATCTTCGGTGGGTGGCTGGGCTCCCGGTACTGGGGTGGGGCCTTGTCACTGCTGCTGTTGACCATGTTGCCACAGGCATCTGTCCGATCTCCACTGACACCACCACTGGCCCCGGCCCGCAGATCCCCATTGAGGTACAGGGAGTTGGCCAGGGTTTTGTCCTCGGAGGGGTATCTGGCTGGGAGGTCCCCACTGCCAGACCCTGGCCCACTGCCCCTTGGCCCAGGGTAGCCCCCTCGGCCACCCCCACCTGAGCTCCCACCGGTCCGCGTGCCCACGCTCTTCATGGCAAATTCTTGGGCGTGGGCCACACCACTGCCCACACTGCCCATGGCCACAAGGCGAGGGGCTGCGGGGCGGGGCTCAGGTGGCCGAGGGGCAAAGGCCAGGAGGGGGTCGCGGCCAGGGTCAGCGCACACGGACAGGGTTTCCAGTTTCGCCATGGCCGAGTGAATGGGGCACTGCAGACAAGGGGGCTGGTCAGCCAGGGGACACTCTTCCCTCTGGTCCCAGCCTCCACAGCCCCAGAATGGTCCTTCACTCATCCATTCATTCAACTAACATCTATTAAATGTCTACTATATGTGTAAAAAGCTGCAAAGCAGAGGATAGCCAGCTGGCCAGGATGACCTGAGTTCAAGTCCCTTTTCTGACACATATCAGCTGTGAGACCCTAAGCAAATCTCTTAATTTCTCCAGGCTTTGGGCAACTCTCTAAAACAGAGAAGGCATCACTCTCTATCAGTAAAAGGAATTTCCTCTCCTAGGCATTCCTTATACCAGGGGTGGGAAACCTGAGGCCTCAAGGCCACATGTGGCCTTCTAGGTCCTCAAGTGAGGCCCTTTGACTGACTCCAAACTTCACAGAACAAATCCCCTTCATAAAAGGATTTGTTCTGTAAAACTTGGACTCAGTTAAAAGGCTGAAGTCTCTGTGTGTGGAAAGCCTAGTGCCGGTTACGGTAGGGGACAAAAATTTAGATGAGAAGTAGTCCTTGCCCTCAGAGAGCTTATGGTCCAGCAGGGAATAAGAGAACTCCATAGATGACTCTAACACAATTATCACGTACCACAAAAAGGATGGCTTTTGTGAATGAGAGGCAAACTGGATTTCAGGGCAGATTATTCTCATTTCTGGACAATGGGCAAACTTGAATTGTCCGCTGTAGTACCGTGGAAGAAATGCAGCTTACACAGTTAGAGTCAGAAGCCTGGGGATTGAATGAAAGCTCTTCTTGCTACTTGTGTGACTTTGAGTCCCTACGTCTCTGGATCTCAGTTTCCTAACCTGTAAAATGACTAGGGTCCTTCCAGCTCCAAAGCCAAAAATCCCAGGTGCTCTTAGAATTGTAGGCATCTACTACCTCTTGTTGGCAAAGCAGGGCAGTTGACTCTGGTAACCAAGAAGCTGGTGATACTAGAACAGGGGTATCCTGGTAGCCAAATTTAAATTAGCTAGGGGCCCTGGGCTTCGAAGTGGGCACCAGGAGAGTGACAGCTGGAGGGAGTAAGAATCAAGAGGGCAAGCTAGGCCTGGGCCTCTTGAGCTACAGAAGAAATTAGGAGGCTCAGGTCCTACCCAGGTGTCCTGGAAAAAAGGACAGGACTGGGTTCTGACACCTGGTGCAAATCATTTCATCTCCAAGCCTCAGTTTCCCCATCTGTAAAACAGGGATAACATGCCACCTCCTTAAAAAGACTGCTATGGCTTTTGTAAACTTTCAGGTGCAAAAGAAATGAGGGCAGCTATTTTATTTTTTTTTTCTACATACCTCTAATTTCTTGTAATCCTATTCTGAAGTTTTTTGTGTGACCTCTTTCCCTTGTGAATAAACTCTGAAATCCAGCCTCATTCTTGTGGTCTGGAGTGTGTGGAGACGGGGGAAGGGCAGAGCAGAAAGGAAGGAGGAGGAAATGGCAGAATTGGGGTCCAGGGACAGTGGCAGGCAGAGCCAAAGAAGGAAGGTCATCACAGACTGGGTATGACAGGCCTCTGGATCCAGGGAGATAGGTCTCAGGAGGTCACAGGAGTGAGGATTTGAGCTAGGGCTTAGAAATTAGGCAAGAATAGAACTAGGAAAAGAGAAGGGCTGAGGTAGTAGTTAAGTAATCCTCAGCACTAGTCTGGAAGTGGAGTTGATGTCCCAGAGGTTTAAGACAGGTTCTTGTGCAGCAAAAATAGTAACTCTATGGTGTAGCATTTTTCCCCTAAAGAACTTTCCTCCCAACAAACTTGTGAGACAGGTACTATAAGTTTTATCATCTCCATTCTACAGATGAGGAAACTGAGACTCAGAGAGATGATGGGGTTTGTCCATGGTCACACAGCTTATGTAGCAGAGCCAGAGTTCAAATATAAGTCTTGCAGCTCCAGTATCATAATGTAGCATATGCATCCCAGGAACCCACCCCAACAAAAAAAAAAAGATTAGGAGGGCCCAAAGAGGAAGGCCCTAGTTATTTACTTATATTTATTTATTAAGGGTGAGAGGACAACAGGGAAGGCTTCCTGAGGAGAGGGCTTACGCAGGAGAGGGTAGAAAGTGGTCCAGATGAGCTGGACCATAGGGAAGATGTGGGGTGGCTGAGGAAGGATGGAATGAGGTTAGGCATCAGGAGAGGAAAGAGGACAGAAATATAGCTTGGTAGCCGGTGGTAGAAGGCTTTGAAGACCAAGCAGAGAAGTCTAAACTTTCCTCAGTAGGTACTAAAGAAGACCACTGAAGATGTTTACCGATTTGTGCCTAATTTCAACACTTCAAGGACCTGGGAGACATCTATATGTGGGCAACACATGGTAGCAACTTCTCTATGCCTTCCTTGGTCTTGCTGGGCGGTTGAGCCAGCGAGATGACGAGCTAGCCAAATTTAGCTAGGCTTGTCTTGGCTAACAGACATACCGTCTCTCTTGGGGCCTTTCCTTAAAAAACTTCCCAGGTTGGTAGGGTCTGTTGGGTTTGTGTCCCAAAGAGACAACATGTCATAGTGGATCAATTAAAGGCCTGGGTTTGAATCCTACCTCCAACACTTACTAGCTGCATGACCCTGGGTAAATTGTTGAACCTACCTAGAGTGTGGTTTTTGTCATCTGGGGTTGATGGCCTCTCGGGTCTCCTCCAGCTCTCATTCTATGACTCCATAATTCCTCAACGATATGACCTTGAGAACCTTGGGGAGGCAGCAGGATACAATAGAAAGGGAGCTGGATTTAGATACTGGACTTGGAAGAGGCCAAAGTGCAGTGTGGGTAATGATGGGGCCCACAGGGGAAGCAGAAATGGAGGGCCATGAGACATTGGGGGAGCGGAGGGGATGGGATGTGGTAACTGACTGGATAGTCAAGTGTAGGGAAGGGGAAAGTCAAAGGCAGCTCCCAGAGTGTGAAGAAGGGAAACAGGTGAGAAGCAGTGCTTGGACTTCTCTTCCTCTTCGTCTTTAAGTCCTGCCTTCTGCCAGAAGCCCTTCCTGATCCTCCTTAATGCTGGTGGCTTCCCTCTGGATCACCTACAATTTCTCTTGTATATAGTATATATATGCTCATAGTTGTTTGCATGTTCTCTTTCCATTAGAATGTAAGCTCCTCAAAACCTTCTCAAGGCTCCTAATAAATACTTGACTGACAGAATAAAGTCAGGAGACAAGAGGGAGGTGGATGAGACTAAAAGGTCAGGGTCAGAGGCAGAATAACAGTAACACATCTATACTGTGCCGTGGAGTTTAAAGACTGCTTTCCTCACAACCACCCCATGAGAGCAAGCCTTGCTATTCTCATTTTACTGATGAGGAAACTGAGGCTCCAAAAACCAATCAATTGTATTACCCAGGGTCTTACAGCTGGAAAAGTGCTGGAGCTCAAACACAAACTCATGTTTCTCTTGGCTACAAGTCTAGTACTCTTTCAAGCCTCAATGGCAAGCATCTGTGTAGAGGTGGCAATTAAAGACATAGGAGCAAAATGAACTTGCCAAAGGAGAGAGCAAAGACGGCCAAGTCCCAGCCCCTGGGCTCCCAGTGACCCCACCTGGGGATGTCTAGGCTTGGAGAGGGCCTCTGATTGATCCTGGGGAAACTCTGCTTACACTTGTCCTTTCCTCCCCCTCTGGTCTCAGCCACTGGGCCTAGAGATGAGGGGCTCTAACAACCTTGACCTTGAAGAAGTCTCTTCCCAGACTCTGAACTGGAGTCTTTCCCTTTGTAAAAAGAGGAGACAACTTGGATCTCTAAGCTCTAACAGTCAGTGAAACTTATGCCTGCCCCCTTACCCCCAGTCACTCTATCTCAGACTCCTGCTTCCTCCTCCCTTTTTGTAGCACACACAGGGAGGGCCATGCTTAGTTGGGGACTCTGACATTCCCACTCCTTAGCCTGACACATCAGCCAGTACTAACATTGACCTGGAGGGGTGAGGAGGAGGGGGGCAAGGAAGAAGGGGAAGAGATATTCTTAAACTGCCTCTATTTATCATTAACTTCACCACCTGCCCCAGATCCCCCTCCCAACCCCTACACTGGAATGCGGAAATGGGGGAGGGGCGTGTATTTGTGGCCTCACTCCTGGGCACCTTTACAGGTGTGTGCGTGTATCTAGGAAGGGGGGGAAGCAGACACAAGGGAGGAACAACTGAAGGCTTGGGCTTTCATTATACTGCCCCCCCCACCAGCAGTTAAATCTGGGAGGTGCTAGAAAGACACCCAAATATCCCAACCCACAGGGACCTAATCCTATTAGCCAGGAGCCCCTGGCCTGAGGGTGACTCACCCAGAGGGCTTGGAGATGGTGGTACTGCCATTCTCAGCTCGCTGGGTCCCTTGCCCCACCCCTCAAGCTCCTACCTCCCACTGCCAAAAGGAGGGGCCTGGCCTTTAACCCTGTCCCTGCTGAAGCCCTACCAGAGGTGTGTGAATGGCTGGGGGGAAGGGGATGGGTCAGATGGGAAGAAAGGGATCATAGTACAGACAGAGAAAGGTGCTGGGGTGGGAGCAAAGTAGGAGGTCTTCCTGAAGCTTAGGAAGCAAACGAGGGGTTTCAGGGGTGGGAACAGATGAGTTGGCCTGAGAAATAAATCTGAAACTATACACTTCTAGGTTTGTACCTGGGGTACCTCTCCTCCAGAATTCCCTCCAGAATGGGTTTCTGTACAAGGGGTGGGGAGTAAGTATCCTTTAAGGAGCATCACCCACTCTGATCACTACCAGGGGACTGTGTCCCCAGAGAGGGAAGCAGCCAACCCAGCCCTGCTGGAAGGCAGGCAATGCTCCAGGGCACAAATGTTCCAGAAGAGAAAGTATGAGACCTTTACACACTGCACCTCCCCGCCCCCAACATACACAGAGGCAAGCACACATAAGCTCCCTCAAAACCTAGCTAGGGAGTCCTCACCTCTGGGAGGCCTTCCCTCTTCAAACTCCCAGCTGTTTTCTGTAAATACAGACTCCTGGATTGGGTACTACCCCATTGCTGCTTGGCCTTCCTCAACACACTCTATCCAAGACAAGTGTCTCTATGTGTGTGTGGAGGGGGTGGCTCATGTTACTTCTTTTGAGGATTTCCGGGTTGAGCCCTGGTAGGGGGTAGGAATGGACCCTGTCCCTTTGTCTCCAAACAGCTGAGACAGGTATCTGATTATCCACCCCACCCTACTTCAAATGAACTGAACCAAGTCAATAGGGCTTATTAGGGAGAGGGATTGGGGCAAAGATTGAGTCCTTTCTGGTACACTGGCCCAGGCTTGATTTCCTAGACTTTCACCTTTGTTGGTTGTAGTACCAGCCTCCGGAATCTCTTCCCCCCTTTCTCCTTCCCAATAGTGTTCCAGTTCTATTACATGGGTAGAACCTACCAGTTAATCCAAGTGGCTAAGTTAGTCACTTCATAAGGGTACCCACCTCTTCTCATAGAATCAAGACCTAAAAGACCATCCATTCCAGGAGGGGGTCTTCGTCTTTTTTTTTTTTTGTATCATGGACCTCTTTAGCAGTCTGGTGAAGCCTATGAATATCTTCTGGGAATAATGCTTTTGAATTCATCAACATATATATGATGACAAAGGAAACCAATTAGACTGAAATACAGTTATCAAATATTTTTTTTAAAAAAACAAGTTCACAGATCCCAGGTTAAGAGTCCCTGATCTAGTCCAACTTTTTCATTTTATAGAGGGAAATTGGGGCCCAGAGAAGATGAAGGAATTACTCAAGGTCATACAAATAAGTAGCAAAGCCAGAATTTGAAACCATTTCTTCTGACTTTGAATCCAGGGTTCTATCTGTTCTGCCACTCTTTTTCTTCTCCTTAGCAAATACAAGATGCCATACTGTCCCCTTGGTCACTCAGTCCAAGGCCTGCTCCCTTGGCTGCAGGAAGTTAGACTCATTGAATAATCCTTTCCTTGTGCTGTTGATTTTTTTGAACCCAAGTGTAGAACTTTGCATTTATCTCTATTACATTTCATCTTCAGTAGAAACAGAAATGTATACACATCAATTATGACTAAAAAAAAGGGAAAGCCAGACTTGGAAGGGGACATGGAACAAACCCACTTGTTAGTTGTTTGTTTGGTAAGATATGGCATGGTACAGTTAGCAAGTAGACTTGACTGTAGGAAGCTTTGGGTTCAAATCCCACTTGAGTCTATAAATTATAGATGGGCTGTCTGTTAATTCATTTAGTTCCATCTCAGAACCACTTGCTGGGGGAGGGAGTTGTTCAACTTTGTCAATGTTTATCATGTCCAAAATGATCATCTTTTAAAATGTCACCTTATTAGGTTCTGCTCATCTTTCTGACCTGCTGAGATCTTTTTGGATCCGGACTACGTTGTCTAACAAGTTACCTACCGCTCCCAACTTTGTGGCATCGAAAAATTTGATAGGTATGCCAACTATGTTTTTGCCATCCAAATAACTGATAAAAATGTTACAGATCTCTGGGGCCTCCACCAGTGCTCTAGTCTGACTACAATCCCTAGCCTCGCCCTGCTTCCAAGGCCAGTAGATTGCTAAAGGTCTCGATGCTCCCCATTTTCTTCCTTCCCCACCCTCTACTGACAGCCTATGTCAGATAAAATCAGGGGATTGGGTTATATTATTTCTAAGGTCCTCTCCAGGATTTCTAAAATCTTGTGATCATCTTAGGTGCAAGTGACAGCCCTGGCCACAGTACTGGGATGAGGGGCTAGAGGCTGCAAAATCCAGAAGATGCCATTGCCCTTCAGGCCCCTCTTTCTGGCTTCACTCATGAGACTAGTTTTCAGCTTATGGTCCACCCTGACTCCTAGATTCATTTCTGCCATGTTCCAGATTTGTGCCTTTTCCATTTCCATTCCCCACCTCCAGGCTTCTCACTCCTCACACTTACCCCCAACCAATCTAGCACACACTCAGATTTATCTTCCTCATGCACAAAGCTGACCATAACACTCCCCAGCACACAACTCTTCAGTGGCTCCCCATCTGCCCAGGGGAGAAATTCCACAGTCCTGAGCCTGACATTCAAGAGCCTACCTCACATGATCCCTAATTACCTTCCCAGACTTGTCTGGGAGAGGCAGGAGGATGTGATGGAAAGAAGACCGAATGTGAGTTTGGACCTGGTTCTGCTACTTTCTACTTAGAGGATCAAGTCATTTCCCACCTCAAGGCAGGAGTCTCTTCATCTGTTTAAAAAAAAAAAGAGGAGATTGGGGCAAATGCTTTCTAAGGTCTCTTCCCTAGGCTAAATCCTATGATCTTAGAGATTCACATAGCTCTGGGCATGTCTTCTGTTTCCATCGGGACAGACTTTCTGTCTTCCAAATATGCTAGGATAATGCCAGTGCTGAGGGTGGGAGTCAGGCTTCTATCATATGTGCATTCACTTCTTTCTCTCCTCCCCCAGCACATAGCAGGCATTAATAAACACTTATGGTCAGCTCAAGCCCTACCTTGAACCTTTCCCTAACTATATCTTTAGGACATCAGCATTAGGAGAGAATTTAGCAATCACCTTTTACAGATGAAGAAACTGAGGTGTGGAGCCCCAAAGGCCTCCTAACTACCAGCCCAGCACCGCCTTTGTTACCCCCCTCCCCCACCCCTGTCTATCTCACCCACTTCTGAACTCTTGCATCCCTGAATTATGCTGGCACACCGCAGCTCATGGAGCATCTTGTCCTCAGTCTCATGGGAGAGAGTTTGAGCCTTCTCTCCAGACTTGGTGAGCTTCCTGAGTAGTATGGCCTAAGCTTGCCCCTTCTCAGTCCAATTCTTCAGTTCAATCCAAACATTTATCAAGCTCTTGAACTGTGTTAGTTACTGAGGCTGTAAAGATAGAAAGAGAAAAGAGCCTTCCCCCTACCCCCTGGGGCTCAAGAGGGGGCTAGACACCCAGTGGAACTCTTGAGGCAGCTGGGGATCTAGTGAACAGAGCCAAATTCAGGAGTCTGAGTTCAAGCACTCACTAATTGTGTGACCCTTTGAAAGTCACTTAATCTCTCTTAGCTTCAGTTTCCCTATCTATAAAATGGGAATAATTATGGCACCTACCTGACAAGATGAGAATCAAATGAGATACCCTATATAGGTACAGCACGATGCAAACCTTACCGGGCTACGTAAAAGCTAGCTATTATTATCATTGGGAAGTAGGGTAGGAAGATCCTAAATTGAGACCTTTCTCCCACATACATACTTTCTCTCCTCCCTCCTCCCCACCCTTTCCAGATTCCTTCTGGGTATGGTCTTCCCCCATCAGACTTTAAGCTCCTGGAGGGCAGGGACTGTCTTTTTCTTATTTGTATCCCAAGGGCTTAGTGCCATGCCCTGGCACACAGTAGGAGCTCAATAAATGCTTATTGACTGTTAACTATTCCTCAGTCTTCAGAAGGTAGATTGCATGATGTCATGGAGGGCAGAACCCTCACAGCACTACTTGGACCCCAGTAGGGTGAGGAAGAGGTTCAACTATCTGGCAGCCTGGGAAAGCTCTGTCCCTTTTCTGGCCATCAGTTTCCCCATTTTCACAGTAACCGGACCAGTCTGGCTGACCTCTACGGTCATTTGCAGCTTAAAGGGGCCATGTGACTATAACATCTGCTCCCCTCAGATATCATAGATGGCTTCCTTGGCACGGGGAATGGAGAATTCATGATCTAGACCACTAGCCCCAGACCTGGTACAGCCAACAGAATTTCAAGCAAAGAATCCCACCGTCCCACCTCGATTCTCTCTGTCTCTATCTTTCTGTCTCTCTCACACACTTCACAGCTGCCTCTCATGTCATTCAAAAACCTCCAATAGCTCCCTGCTGTCTACCTTGTGAAGTTTAAACGCCTGTGTCTAGAGTTCAATGACCTCCACAATCTGCTCCCCCCTGGCCTTTCCAGTCACGTTTGGTACTTTCCCCCACATTCTCCAGCCAAATGGGCCTCTTCTCTGCCCCCATGACAATCCTCAGTCTCCCTATGACCATTCCCATACATGCTCTGTGGCTTTGCTCCCAAATGATCCTCCCTTTCCCCAGCCCCCTTAGTAATGACTTTCCATCTCAGACTCCCCCTAACTATATAATCCAGGAGAAGTGTTATTCCCCTAGTAGCCAGCAAGGTCCTCGAGGGCCCTTTGCCATCTACACTCTGTATCTCCTCATGGCTTATTACAGGCCTGGGTACACATTCTGCACTTAATAGATGCTTGTTGAATGAATGAACATGGGTTGCAGTAGCTGTTCCACTACCAACTCCCCTCCCCCAATCCTGTGCCCTTCCATCCTGGGTCCCAAAGCTCCAGGCCTGAAGAGGGAAGCC
>CM053623.1:413348010-413375532 GCA_028646595.1 Phalanger gymnotis
TGGCAAGTAGGGAAAGAAGAGAGCACAGGTGGATGAAGAGAAAGGGGATGTCCAAGAAATCAAGGGATACTGGCCTTGATCCTTACCTGGGTGGTGGTGGTAGTTGGGACAGGCTGAAAGGGGAGCTCAGGATTTTGTAAAATTTGGCCTAAAGTGCAGTGATGGGCTAGGACTTCTAAGTCTCGCCCCGCGACCCCCCCCCCCTCCCCAAATCTGGCAGCATCTGGCTGGGTGCCCAAGGGCTTAAAGGGCACCCTCCCACACACATGACCGGGGAACGGGTGGCCCTGGCGTCCGGCTCTATTCCCGGTCTATCTGCCCCCCTAACCCCCGACTGTGGGGCGTCCTCAGCCTGGGGATGAAGAGGACATCTGGAATTAGGGACCCTGGTGTCCTAGGTAGAAAGGGGAAGGGAGGGAGGCGGAGGATCTCGCCTCAGGGGATCCCCCGGCGCCAACCCCGCACACCGTGGGTACCCACGAAGCCCCTGGACCCCCTACCCTAACCTGGGGTGGCAGTGACGTCATCCCGGCCGCGCCCCTCTGCGCGTGACGTCATCGCCTGCCCCACTACCCACCGAGACCCCGTCCCCATGCCAGGGCACGCGTGGGGGCAGTGCCTCCGCCCCCCCGCCCGGAGTGGGCACCACGGCACGGCGGGCCAGAGGGCCGAAGCCGCCCGCGGGCCCCCCCACCCCCCCACGCCGCGCTCACTCACTGTCTCTGCCCGCGGGGCCGGGGTCTCTGCGCCTCCGCCTCCCGCTGGCGCTGCTGCAGCCGAAGCCCGAGAGCTGGAGGGCCGGCGGGCGGGCGCTGGGCGCGGGGAGCGGCCCGCGGGCTCCGGCGCCCCCGCCCCTCCGCTCCCCGCTCGGCTCCGGCTCTGCTCCTGCGGCAAACGCCAGCCCCCCCGAAACCACGCCCCCTCCCGCCCAGGCCACACCCCTCCAGGCTCGCCAATCGCACGGCCCGGGGCGGGGCCAGAGCAGACCCCGCCCCTGCTGGGCCCGCGTTCTCCCCCCTCCCCACCGAGCTGCAGCTGTCAGTCTGTCCACCTCGCCTCCCAGCTAATCTCCACACTCCTACCCGACCTAGACCTGGAAGGGTCTCTCAGCCCCCGCTGACTCTTGGGCTTAGCCCCCCTGTTCCCGGCCTCAATTTCTCCAAATGTCAATTGAAGGGGATGGACTAAATTTCCCTCTGAGGTCCCTTCCCGCTTTAAATTCTCTGATCCGCCCGGGGCTGAGCTGTCCCTTCACGGACGAGGTCAGGGCTCCCACAGGCACCTTCTCCTGGCCCGATCCAGAGAGCGATAGAGGCCACCGGGGGTCCTCGCTAGCAGGGTCTCTTTTCTGCTAGGACCAGAGAAAAAAAAGATCACGGGAGGAACTTTCCAACCGACTCGGGTGACCCAGGAGCAGCAGCCGCGAGCAAAGCAGTGTTAGGGGACATCCAAGGTCAGAGGCCAGAGACCCCACTTCTGCAGAGTGGACCTGAGGCAGTGGCCACCTGCCCCCAAATACTCCTCCATCTGGTCCTGGGCCACAGAAGCCCGGGTCCGAAGGCTGAGAAGGGGGACGTATAGGCCGTATCTTCCCCCATCCCTCCAGACCCGTCTGTCTCCTACCACATTACTCTGGGTGCACCCAGCCCAGAACCTCCACTTCAGCTCCCTGCTGACATTTCATGCAGACCCAAGACAGAACAGGGGGTGGAAATCGGGGTGACCACTGGGCTCAGTGTGGGGCTGAGACAGACCCAGAAAGCATTTCCCAGATTCCTACCAAAGCTGTACCTCCTTCTCCATCCCCACACCCACCCCTCCCACCGCCACTAACCCAGCTCTGGCTGGCCTGAAGCGGTAAGGGTGGGAGCCGTGAACTGGATTAGTGCTATCTCTCCTGCGCTATCTTCACCGAGGAAGGAGGCCTCACCCTCCACACTTTCTCCAAACCGTTCCTGACCCTGTTTCTATTCCCAGCCTCCAAGCACCCCTGCCCTTCATCAACTCTCCTCCCTTTCACAAGCAAATTCCTCTAATACATCTACATTCACTGCCCCCAAGTCCTCCTTAAGCCTTTGCAATCTGTTTTCAATCCTCATCACCCCTTAAGAAAACGTTGTCTCCAAGGTCACCAGACTTCCATATCAAAACTGCCAAATCCAATTCTCCTCATCTTCCAGGAATTCTCTGCTTTTTACTCTGTGGACCCCTCTTTCTGTTCTTCCCTTCCTTACAACTCTCTCCTGGTACTCCCCTACCTCTTTAAAGCCTTTCCTAGAGTCAAGTCTGGTTTCTAGCCTTGGTGCTGTTACTTACAAACTGCATGACCTTAAAGTCACTTGCTCTTTCTGAGCTGGTTTCCTGGGGATAAAGTGGGGGTACTGGGGTATTATTATTTGCACTGAGAGACATACAGGTGTGAAGTCTCCAAGACCTGGCTTGAGTTGAGTCTTGCCTCTGACATTTACTGGTTGTGACTATGGGCAAGCCATTCATTCTCTTAGTCTCTTTCCTGTCTTCCCCTCCACTCCTATCTCATACCTATGACCATAAAATATCAACAAGATGCCTATCTGCATATGTGAAGGGAGTTTCCACATTGGGAGTCACACAAACCACTGAACTCTCTGCTCCAGACCCCTTAGCCTACCCCACCCCCACCCCCCACCCAGTGATGGCTTACCTCCTTAGATGGATCGACTAAGAAAATGCATGTGAAACACCATATAAATACCAACTATACTGGAAGTCCCAGAGTCAGTGTGCTTCATGACCTAATAGCTTAAAACTGCACAAAGACTTTTGGAACAATCTTCTCACTTACTTGTCAGCTCTTTGCCCTAGACTCCAGTTGGCATGATCGTATAGCCAGCAACAGTCCTAAGCGAGATCTGAACCTGTCTCTCCTGACCCTGAGTTCAGCACCATTATTCCTACACCCTGATGCTCTCTGCCCAGAATAGCCCATGACTCTTCAAAGTCAACACCTGCCAAACTAGACATTAGGACTAGCCTGTGCTTCCCTCAGTCTCCTGGAGCTCCTCCCTCTTGCCAGTCCCTTCTTTCATGCAGAGGTTTCCTCTATCATTATATTCTCTGCACCAGATGCTCATCTTTGCTCTGGCATTCCCCCCGCCCTCTTCCCAGTCACTTCACACCTAGATTTTTGCAAATCTAACAGATTTCAGCTGCTGGTCACCTCCCCTCCCCCAAATCCCCATTCTGCATGAGGTCAGCCCAAACCCCCCTGCCTGGCCCTTAAGTCCCTCCATGATGTAAGCCTACCCTCCCTTTTCTATTTCTTCCCAAGCTCCCCAAATGTGAACCTTTCCAATTTTAGCCAAGTCCTTTCTTCATTGTTCATGTACATCACTGCTGCCTTCCTGCCCTGCTTGGGTCTTAGCCAGTTCAGAAATATCTCATCTCCTCCAAACCTTACCAAGGACCCAGAATGCTCTGCCGCCTCCCAGAAGCCAACTGGGGTGCTCCCCGCAATATGCACCCCTACTAGAGCCCTCAGCTCTGCCTCTGAACCACTTAATTCTGCCAGTTTCTACACAACAGCCTCATCTACTGCTGGGCCTTATGCTGTCACTTTCTTATCTTGGGTTGGGTCTCTGGTGAGAAGCAGGGACTATGCCTACCACAGCGCTCACACAGAACTAGGCACTGCTCCTGAGTTAAGCTGGACCCACCTCCCCTCTTTACAGCTCTCAGAAGGTCCCTGGTCTTGGGATCTTAGATTCGGAAGAGACTTTAGATGATATCGCCTAGTGCAAACTTCTGCCTACTGCTTCAATTGTTTAGAAAACCTCAGCAGGTGATCGATTATCCAGCCTCTGGTTGAAGACATCCAGTGATAGGGACCTCACTTCCCCAAATCAGATAGTTTGGGCTGTTGGAAATCTCTTACTTGAAGTCAAAATCTCCTTCCCTACAATTTCCCCCACTGCTCTTAGTTCTGGCCCCTGGGACCTGACAAAATCTAAGCCCTCTTCCACATGAGAATAATTCAGATATTTGAAGACAGCATCAGCCTCCCAAGCTCTGGTCTCACATCTCCAACTGACTATTGGCATTCTCAATCTAGAAGTCCTGACAATGCATCAAACTCAAAATTCAACTCACCCCTCACCGCCCCAAACCCATGAACGCCTCCCTTTGACTTCCCTACTTCTCTTGAAGTGATCAAAATCGCCACCACCCAGCTTGAGTCTTCGAAGTCATTTCTGATGGCAACTCCTCCCTCATGGCCAATCTGCTGCCAATTCAACCTCCATAGTCTCTTCAAGCTTTTCCCTTCACTGATACTACTGCCACTCCTCTCATTAAGACCACTGTCACCTTTAGCCTGAACTACACTAACAACCTGCCAGCTGAGATGCCCACCTTCAGTGCCTCCCTTCTCCATTCCATCCTTTTGGTTGGTTGTTCCGTTGTTTTCAGATATGTCTGACTCTTCATGACCCCATTTGGGGTTTTCTTGGCATAGATAACTGGAGTGGTTTGCCATTTCCTTCAGCTCATCTTACAAATGAAGAACTGAGGCCCACAGGGTTAAGTGACTTGCCCAGAGTCACACAGCTAGTGAGTGTCTGAGGATGGATTTGAACTCAGGAAGGTGAACCTCCCTGACTCCAGGCCTGGTGCTCTACCCACTGCACCACCCAGCTATGCCATTCCAACCTTCAGACACCTACTAAAATTATCTTCTTAATATACAGGCCTGACCACGGCCCTTCTTTGCTCAAAAGACTTCCCTAGCTTCCTCATGCTAAAAGTATAAAATAAAAACTCCTTACTCTGGTACTCAGTGCCTCCATAATGGGGCTCCAACCACTCTCTCTGGTTTTATTCAGCATTTTGGCCAAACTGAGGCATTAGCCATTTTCTGTTTTTGTCCTGTACTACTCTCCCTCCATGCCTCATCTGAGCAGGCCCTCCCCAATGCACGCGATGCCTTCCCTCTACACTGCTTCCATAAAGGATGTTCTGATCCCAGTGAAAGGGATGTCTCCCCTCCTCCACCTTTTTTGTGCATTTATCTGGATGCATCTCTTGCTCTCATGTTTTCAGAGAAAACTTTATAACATGATTCCTTACAAATGTCTGTGTTCTCTCCTCCCAGCCTCATGCCCTATGCCAACTCAACAGTGAGTGCCCTGAGGGCAGGGAACAAGTTGCTTCCTGCTTTCTCTTCATTTCCATTGGTTGTCTTCCTGGCTGCTTCCCTTGGGATGGGCTGGAGAAGCCTGGAGAGCTGTGGAGCTGGAGATGGGGCTCGTCGGTTCAACTCCAGGCTCTGACCCTTAGAAACCAAGTGACCAAGGCCAAGTTACCTAACAGGAGGTTCGGTTTCTTTACGTGTCCTCCAAAGGATCCGTGGTATCACCTTTACTTAGAAAACGAACTGACCTACCGCCCTTAGGTACCCTGTAAGAACAGCTCTCATTTCTAGAGTGCTTCTAGGCAATGATGTCAAACTAAAAGGGGGTGGGGGTAGGGGAGTGGCACTCATCCCTACGTAAGAATCTCTATAGGCACACACTGACTTACATTTTAAAATGTAATGTTATCTAGGGGGATTTTTTTTTTGCTAAATATTTCCCAATGACATTTTAATCAGGTTCAGACCTGACCTTGGTTACCTCTGCTTTAAGGTATAACCATAAGAGGTGGGTAGTGCCAGGGTCGTTATCCCTACTTTACAGAAGAGGAAACTGAGACTCCAAGAGATAAAGACTTGGCCAGGCCAGGTGGAATGCTCCAGAACTTGGGGTGCTGGGTCCCCCTGAGATGGCGGTGTGAACAAGGGAAGAAGGAAGAGGGTGGGAAGGGGAGGGCTGAAAGGGGGTTTCCTCTCCACTCTTTTCATGTGCTGATCCTGTGGGCCTCTCCTCCATTCTTCCACACAGAGGGAGCCTCACACTCACAGTCTGTCTGCTCCCCACAGACCAATGTTCTTGGTCAATACAAGTGCCTGCCTTTGGTTCCCTCCAGCCATGTTCCTGCTCTCCAAGGGATACAAAAAGGAGCCTGGACTGAGAACCCCAGGCTTGTGAGAAGGCAGGAGTGGGGAATGTGCAGAATGGCCTCTCCTTGCCTGGCTCCCCAAGCCCCACAAAGGTGTGAATTTAAGGAAGGTCAGGGGAACACTGGGTATGCATGTGATGGATGCCTTAGATTCTGCCAGACACGGTGGAAATGACAATCGTCGGGGGCAGCCATGGCTTCTCAGCTTCCACGAGAGGCGGTATGGTGCAGGGCAAAGGATTCTCTGGCTCTAGCCTTGACCTTGAACGAGCCACCCCACCCCAACACTGCCTTAAGCTAAGCAGGAGCTTGCTCTCCTCCACCATGGCTCACTTTCCAAGGATCTGAGGCCTCTCTTGTTGCTTTTGGAACAGAGAGGAAGCTTCCCAGTGGCTTCTCTGAAGACTCTCCCACCTCCCTGGAAGACTCCCATCACTGAGTGGGGGCCATGCCTGCCAGCCCGTATCCCCATCCAACTTCATCCCAGACACAGGGGCCTGAACACTGCTCCAGTCCTTTAATCTATGAGGCGATTGATCATCATCAGAAAGAAAGCCAAGGGCACCAAGCAGGGCAGGGCTAAGCTGGAATTTTGGCAGGAGTCTCTGGGGTAAGGGTGATGAGGGAATTGCTGGCCTGTGCAAGCTCAGAGATGGACACACGTCCTCGCTGGCGGATGAACTGGGCCACAGCTGCCATCTCCTCGGGTGTGATATAGATGAACTTGCCACGGTCATCAATCACGCCTGAAGAGACAAAAGTGTCACAAGTACATGGACCCCTATGTTCCTTCCACCACCAATGTCCCTAGCCTCATGAACGCACTCTCTCTTTTAAGACCCTCCCTCCTCATTCTCATTCCCACCCCACCAACCTTCTAGCAGCCTTCACTCATAGGACCTGACTGCTAGGCCTCTCCTCCTCTCCTTTCTTCCCAACGCTTCTTTCCTTCTCTGTCACCTCTATGTATGTCCATGCATGCACTTATGTGCCTGCATGTGCACACAGGTGTGTCTCTCTATATATTGTGCCTTTCTTGCTTGGCTGGTGGCTCCCCAAGGACAGGGACCTCTGTCTATGAACCTTCTCTCTTCCAAGAGCCAAGTAAGCAGTGTCCTGGACAGAATGGGTAGGCCACAAACTTGACAACGGTAGCCCCGATTCTGAATATGTAGACAGGCTTCTGAACCCAGGGACAGGATCTGAAACATATCCACATGGTACCATCCCACTCCGCACCTGTCAGTGTGCCTTCGGCCAGCAGGTCCTGCACTCGGTTAATGGCATCCTGTAGGGAGGAGGAGGAACCATCCTTAGCAAAGAGTGAGGAAAAGTCAACCCTCACAGTAAGGTAACCTCTATCCCCTAAATTCCCTGGGGATACTGCTTGAAGGTGGGAGAAGAATCATCTCACGCTTCTAACCCCCCTTCTTGGGACCTCTGGGAAGAATTCTTTCTCCTAGATCCCCCTACTCCGGTATGTCTGGACCTCCCCATGCTATCCTAGAGAAGATGAAGTGGGGGGTGGTGGTGGTGCTGGTGGTGATAGTGCTGTTTCCCAGGGACTGGAACAGTGGGAGGCTCTGGCAAGGGACTGGTACCACAGGGAGGAGTGTTGTCAGGGTAACTGGATGGGCAGCTTTAGCTGGGGGCTGTTTGGCTGCTTCTTTCTTGTCCCTCCTTCCTCTCTTGGGCTATGGGGGTCTTAGGAGATGATCCAGACTAGGCCCCTGGTTTGGGGAGGCCCAAGTCTGGATCTTGGGCCATGCTATCCTCACACCTGGCCTTGGCCACAGGAACCCCACCACCGCCAGCTCTGCATTCTACCTGGGTTCGCAGGCCCACATGAGATGCTAGGTCCTCCAAGAGCACAACTTTTGCCTGCTGTAGAGACAGGAGAGAAACAAGCCATGAACATCCTCAGCTCGAGGCACACAGCATGAGGTTATCCCTAGATATACTTTAAATATACACATGTGTATGTCTGGACATTATCACTTATGGCCTAGACAAGTGGGGGAAAGGCGAGTTAGAGACACACAAATACATACGGACTCTGAGGCCCAAGCACTTGAAACTTCTTATCTGCTGTTTTCTCTCTCTCCCTCCTTTCTCTCTCTCTCTCATTTAAGAGACAGACATAGGCAAAGGTCCTACCCTCAGAGAATGCCATTCTGAAAAATGTAAAGACATGCACACTGGCAGCATTCATGCATTTATTCATTCAACAAATGCTTCTTAAATGTCAGAGGAGACACAAGTTTTAGATGAGACACACACAGCTCCTGCCCTCATAGTGTTCACAGACTGTGTGTGTGAGTGTGAAATAAATACGTATCCATAATAGAGTATTACCAGATAAGTATATCAGGAAGGTACAAACCAAGTATTACGTAAGGTATGAGGGATTTCGTGTAGCATCCTGGAAATATTCATTTTATTTGGTTTTTGTTACGTTCAGATTGAAAAAAAATTCTAATGTTATATAAGGTCTGAGGGGAAAGCTGTCACTGACGAGGTCAGGGAAGGCTTCCTGGAGGAGGCTGAACTGGAGAAAAACTAGAACATAAACATGAGACCAAAATTCGAGGGGGAAAAACGAGATGGGGGGAAAGGAATTATTTTAAGATGAGGGGAGGGAGAAAGTTACCAAAGGCTATTTTAGAATCTCCTGAAATCAGAGGTAGACAGGGAAATATTGCCGTGAGTCAGGAAACAAAAGGTAGACTGGGTGGGAATGTCCCAGCAGGGCCCCCATGCCTCAATTTCTCTAGACTAATCGGCTCCCTGAAGGCAAGGCTTGGGTCTCCCACAAGCTGTGAGCTCTCAGGGCAAGATTGGGGCCTGAAACTTGACTCCCCTGAAGGTCAGCCCAAGGGGAGGGGGCTCTGGGCTGCATTAATATTTATGAATTGCTCATTAATTTCCCATTAAGCACTTGCCACAGAGAATGTGCCAACTCCTAACTGGCTGAGGCTGTGCCAAAAGGGTAAAGAAGCTGGAGGTACAGGTTGCATGCAGCGAGAAGAGCCAGTCAGAGCCTTGTCCTGGGGTACCCCGAGCTCTCAGGGACTCCACGGGATGACTGTTCCCTGAGGACAAGGCTTTAATGCTACCTCATCAAGATGAGGACTGGACACAAAACAGCAAATACTGCCCCCCTTACCTATGTGGGTACAAACTACCAGCCATCCTCAGCCCAGTACGTGGTAAAACTGAAGAAACCCTAGATCTCGAGTCAAAGGATGTTGGTTTGAATTCTAGGCCTGTTCTTTGTAGCTGTGAGACCCTATACATGTCCCTTTCCTTCCCTAGTTGGAGTTCCTTCATCTGTAAAATGGCGGGGCCCAGATCAGGAGATTGCTACAGTCTCAATGAAGTCCTCTGAATCAGTGAGAGGCTATGGGAAGTGGACAGGCTGTATAAAGCCTGGGAGAAACCCTGGGAGGCCAAGACTCTACAGGAAGCCCAGGGAAGTCTGGGTGAGTGTGTGGTGTGTGGGGGGGAGGTGTTGGAGGCCCACACTGGAAGAAGCTGGGGGAATACGCGGGGAGGCCATGAACTTTCCTCTGAGCAATCTAAGAAGGCTTCCAGGAGGCAGGGGTGCATCAGGTTTCAGGAAATTGTAGGGGGAAAGCCTTCTGCCGATGACAAGAGTTGCAAAGGGGACTAAATCTTCTTCTCAGAATGGCCTCGCTTCTGGTGAGCCAAGGACTCAGCCCATCTAAGCAGCTCCCACTGAAGTCATCCCAGGAAGAAGCGCCACTCCAGCAGTGCCCATGCTTCCCCCACGGAGCCCTAGCGAGTACTCAAAGACTCCTCCGTCATCCCTGCCCTTTCCCCTACTGTTCACACAACCTGTTGGGGGTCACAGACCCCTCTGATAGTCTGGAAAATCCTAGGGACCTCTTCTCAGAATCATCTTTTTAAATTCATAAAATAAAATACATAGGACTGAATACCAAGAAAGCAAATTACAGTGAAATACAGTTATCAAAATATTTAAAGAGACAAGGTGAAGGCAAGAACCTGTAAGTCAGAGGATTACAGGACTCAGAACAGAAGGGCCCTTAGAGATCATAAAGTACAACTTCATGATTTTCTGGATGAGTAAACCGAGGCTCAGAGGAGGGAAACTGTCCCCAGGCAGGACAGGAGAGCAGCAGAGCCAGGACTGGAACCCAGGGCTCTTGCCTCCAGCCTGTAGTTTTTCCACTGCAGCCCACTGCCTGGTGGGAGGTGCTCCCCCTGGGCTGACATCACTCTCGGGCTGTCCTTCAGACCCCTTCCTGAATCAAACCACCTGTCAGTCGTGTGGGAGCTAGGCTGGCTCACCACTCACTCAAGTCTTGATGGGCTTCCTTGATTGCCTGGGGCGTGGGCTGAGACTCCCAGGGGCTGCAAGCTGGTAGATTATGCAACGCCTGGTTCAGTGCCACCCCCTGCTCCCTCTGCATCACTCCCACAGTTCCTGCTGATGCTTCAGCTTCCCCCACTTTAAAGCTGTACCTGAAAATTTCCCCTCTCCCTTCTGGGGGTGGGGTGAGGCGAGGAAGGGGGAATGGAAGGAAGGGGTTCGGCAGCAAAAGGGAGGCCATCTCTATACAACCAATGTGGATGTTCCAGGGGCCACAAGCTGGTGTCCCAGAGGAAAGGGCCCAGGAGGCTCAGGGGATATGTGGACAGCTTGCATCCCAACCAGCAGCAATGCCAGCCGTTCTCCCCTCCTCCTCCTCAGACCAAAGACTCCCTGAGAACAAGCCTCTGGCCCTAGCAGCCGAGGGGCTAGCCAAAGACAGAGGCCATGTCACCCCTCTCTTTTACTACCTTCACCTGGAAGTACCCGGGGTTAGGGGTGCTCTGGGTCTGATGGAAGGGATGACTTGAACCCACAGACTTGTGAAAAAGAAGAGAATGTCAGCCTCAGGCGAAGGACCCGGGAAGCAGAGGAGCTTCTGAAAGACATGTGCATGACTGTGCCCATGTGCCCATAGCTTTCTCTTTATGTCCTAAGGCCTTTGCTGCTCTGTGGGCACCTGTATGTACCCACGTGTTGGGGAAGTGTGGGTGACGAAAGCAGACAGGCCAGCAGGCCTTCCCAGGTTTACGTGTTGGGACATAAAGCCTAGAGAAAATTCCAAGTGGCTTCTCCCCCCACTCTACACCCTGCTAGCATTCTGTGGAAGTAGGCTACAAACACACACACTCACAAATTAATACTGAAAGTCCCAGGCCAAGATCCCAACCCCTAACACTTTTTACCTTAATGTAAGTGATGAACTCAGTTAGGAAGCTCCGAGACTGTGGATGATAAAGACATAAAGGTTAGTACAGGTTGGGCATGGGGCAAACGTCAGGGGGTTTGCCTGAGGAGGCTCCATCCCACCTATTTGTAGTCTGCAAAAAGCTCTGGGGAAGAAGGGGAAATGTGCCAGGGCTGGCTGTTGGAAGGGGCTAAGTCAGTAGAAACTCAGGTTCAGACTACTGAACACCACCAAGTGGGACGTGGGGAAAGATATAACAAAAACTGGCTCCCAGACCCCTAAAGCAGCTCATCAGCTGAGAGCTGGAAGGGCCTCTGGACATCATCCTGCCGAACAGGAATCCCCTGTAAAACAGCCAGGACAAGTAGAGATCTGGCCTCAAACGCCAAGAGCTCACTCTCTCAGGAGACAACTTGTTCCAGGTAGAGACAGCTCTGAACTTGGGCAGGGTCAGCTCTGGTACCGTGAGCTTTGTTCTTAAAGCCGGGAGGACAGTCTTTGGCCTCTGACCAGGTTCACGTCTACCTGCCCACCTGGAGCACCCACCCCTATGGGAACTCCAGGCAGGTTAATCAGTGCCAGAGGCACAGCAGGAGAGCAATCTCTGGGAGGTCCTGGCTCCCTCTCTCCCATCTGTTGGCTTGCTTATATGGGCTGATGCAAATCCAGAGCCCCGCTTGGAAAGCAGGAAGGACAGGAGGTGGGGAGGAGGTGATAGGGGACAGAGGGGAGAGAATGTCTGCAGATCTGCCCTCTGATGACAAGACTGTATCATCTGAGGACAGGGCTTCATTTCTACTACCACCTCCAACAGGTACTCTTGTGTCCTGACCCCTGAAGCTGTGCTACTGGCCAGGCAGGGTCAGAGAAGCTGGCCCTTGTGGACCCGATTCCCCTGGATTCCTGATAATCCCATCCCCTGCTGGCTGCCATTTGGTCCCCGTCCTGGGCTTAGTGTAACCACAGCCAGAGGACAGGCCTCCAGGACCCCGGAAGGTCTGGTGAGGGGATCCCCAATACCTGCTCCTCCGTCATAGTCTCCGTCTCACCCTCCTCCTCCACTACAAAGGCCTCCTTCAGTTTTAGGTACTCCTCATGCTCACGCTGCTCCTTCTCTTCCCGGGCCTTCCTTTCCTCTGCTTCCTACAGACAAAAAGCCGGGGTTCAGCTTACCCTGCAGTACACAGCCTTCTGCCTAACAGCCTGCCTGGGCAGGCTCCTTCTAACCCAAAATATCCATGTGAAATATACCAAAGGTCACAGTCAGTGTAATCCTCAGATTTCTGTGAGCAATGGGAAGGAAGGGTCCCCTCCAGGAAGCAGTGCTGGGCTCTCCTCTGGAGAGATCCTCACCCTCCCTCCAGCCCACCTCAGGGATTCTTCTTTTCAAAGGGAAGCTAGTATCCCTAATGAGTGAGCCAAGCCCTCTCTAACACAGAGACCAGCACTACCTCCCAGGATATGGCCCTCCCAACCGGGCCCATTCTTCAGGATTTAACCCCATCTCTCCCCAACACTCATACATTAGTACCATTCCTTAAAGAGAGAAGGTCCCCACATACCTCATTACCCAGGACGTGGGTTTTCCAACCAACATTAGGCCCCAGTCCACTGGGCCAGCATTTATATACCCTCATATATATAAATATACATGCATATATGTATATACACATATATATATATATATGAGTATTGAGTATAGGAGTTAGAGTTGGCAAGGGCCTTAGGAGATCATTCAGGGGTGGGGAACCTTTGGCCTCAAGGCCATGGGTGGCCTGGAGGCTGCAGGTTCCTCACCTTCAATCCCTTTCATTTTACAGATGAGGAAACGGAGACCCAAAGGGGCTTACCCATCACACAGCTAGTAGACCACAGATTTGGAATTCAAAGCCAGGTTTTTCTGACTCCAAACCCATAGCACCAAGGTGAATGATCGGCCCTAAAGCTTAATCAAGGCCCTGAGATACACACCTATGGTCAATTCTCTTCCTAATTAACATTCCCTCTGGAGACAAAGGCTCTGCTTGACTAACCCTAGGCATTTCCTAAGAGCACATGGCCTGCCCTTCGCCAGAGCAGCTCTGAAACCCAGCCCCTTTCCCTCTTCCTGCTCCTGGCACGGTCTGGGAGGGCAAGTTTTGCCTCAATGACTCAGTGTGGCCCCACTGCCACAGTAGGGACATGTCAAAACACACAGCCTACAGATGAAGGAGAGGACAGAGAGAAGCACCACCTCCACATATACGGCAATCTCCCACCCCTCTCCCCCCGACAAAAAATCTCAACCCAGACAACTCTTTCCTATAGCTGAGGAAGACGCCTACAGCCCTTCGTCCAATGAAACTGCACTGACGAGCTTCCCTCCTGACACCTGCTTGTCCAAAACTATACTAGGTAACCAGAGAACTCTCTTCGCTTCCTTCCTGACTCTTGTGTGATCAGCCCGGGCCCCCCAAATCCATGCACCAACCCCTATTTCCTTCAAAATGTCTCTTCCACCTCTCCTTCCTTCTCCATTCCCACTGCCAGGCACCATAATTCAGAGCCTCTCTCTCTCCCTCATCTTTCTGTCTCTCTCTCCTGTCTCTGTCTCCCTTCTGTCTCTCTCTCTCTCTCTCTCTCCTGTCTCTCATATCTCTGTCTCTCTGCCCTGTCTCTCTCTCTCCCTTCTGTCTCTCTCCTGTGTCTCTGCCCTCTCTCTCTCCCCCATCTCTCTGTCTCTCTCTTTGCCCACCATACTAGCCTTCTAACTCTCCCTCCTGCTCCTAGGTTTGACCATCTCCAGATTATTTGTGTGCTGACTCCCTTGTAGGGTCTGCTGCCCCAGCATAGGTCCTCTTTCCCCCTTACACTAGGGTTCCCTGAGGCCAGGTGGCTATCATCAGGCTGGGGGCAGGGCCCCCGGGTGCTCCTAGGGCTGCTTGTCCCCAGCTTTGTCACAAACATGAAAGGGAAGAAATCATCCTCCGTGTAACAAGCCAGGCAGCTACAGACACTTCTCAGCCCACGTCTCCCAAGCTCTGAAGAGCCTTTGAGTCTGTCTTCCTCCCCTCATGACTAATCACTCATTGTCTAACCTTTAGCGAGGAGCCCTCCTTGGTGTGGTAGGTGGGCAGATGTGGGCTGCCACTGTGTGTGAGGGACACAGAGACATTCCCTCCTGCCTCCTTCCCTTCCCCAAACAACTCTCTGGAATGAGGACAGGGCAGGGAGGCTCCAAGGCAAAGTGATGAGTGCAGTGAGTCCAGAACCAGCCCCTCATGTGCAATATATTAAATATCTAACTAACCTTCCCCTCAAAACTGCTTCTCCTCCAGACTTTCTGGTTTCTGCCAATGGCAGCACCACCCTCCTGGTCACCAAGGCTCAAGACGTCAGTCAGCCTGGACTTCTCCCTCCCTCCCATTACGGTCAAACACCAAATCCAGCCCATCTTCTTGGACACCCCTAGCCTCCACTCTAATTTAGGATTTGATTCAATTCTGCAAGCATTTATTGAGAGACTGTCATGTTCCTGGGCCTGTGCTGGGCACAAGGGGACACAAAGACAAAAGCAATAGTTCCTGCCTTCAAGAAGCTTATACTCCACTAGAGGGAAATAGCACGTACAGAGGTAAATCAAACCTATAGGGGGGACTGGGATGGGGACACTAACACACTGCCATGGGTGTGGCCCTGGAGCTGAGCCTGCAGGGGAGGTGGCGGGAAAAGCACTCCACGGAAGGGAAGAGCTAGTGCAAAGGGAAAGGTGGGAGCTGGAGAGCTGTGGAAAGTGAACCTCACACAGGCCAGGCCACCAGAACGCAGTCTGGGAGGAGTAGTGATTTAAGATGCTTCAATACATGCGAGGTGCTCTGCTGTAGGCCAGATTTAGAGAGCTCAAACAGCAACAAAGCAGATTTCCTTTAGGCCCTATGTCCTACAATCTGCCTCTTCCCTGGACTACTCCAAGTGCCTCTGGCCTTCTACTTCCACTTCTATCTCATGAATGACTGCCCAAATACTCTTTCTAATGCACATTCTGACCACATCACTCCTCTGGCTCCCAAACCTACCACAGCTCCACACTAACTTCAAGAAAAACTCCAAACTCTTTAGCCTGGCATTCAAGGCCCTCCATCAGCACGCTGTCATCTACCTTGTCAGGCTTATTCATTTCATCCTCTTTCACACTCTTCGTTCCAGTCAAACCAGCCTACCTATCCTTAAGGACACCACTCCTCATCCCTACAAGCTGAAGTCCTCCCCATTCTGGCCTATCAGCACCAGATCATAAACCGCACTACAAAGCAGTAATCATTCAATTTGGGACTGGGTGAAAAACCAGAGAGGGCAATCAGTGGAACAGACCATATGATATACAACGTGAAACCAACACAGTAGTGTAGTGTTTGATAAACCCAAAGATCTCAGTTACTGGGAAAAGGACTCACTATTAGACAAAATCTGCTAGGAAAACTAGATAGCAGTGTGGCCAAAATTAGGTTTAGACCAAATCCTCATGCCATACACCAAGACAAACTCCAAACGAATAAATAACCTGGTCACATCATAAAGAAATTAGAGGAGCAAGGAAGGAATTATGAGGAGAGTCCGTGACTAAATAAACATTAGAGAAGATCACATAAAATTTCAAAGTTTTTGCACAAACAAATCAAGTGTAATTAAAACTAGAAGGGAAACGGGGAAAATTTTGGCACCAAGTATCTCTGATGAAAGTCTCATAGTCAAGGTATGTAAGGAACTAATTCAAGTTCATAAGACAAAGTGCCATTGCCTAATGGCCAAAGGACAGGAATAAGTAGTTTTCAAAGGAAAAAATCCAAGCTATCAAGAACCACCAGAAAAAAATTGCTGTAAATCTCTAATAACTATAAAACACAAATGAAAGCACCTCTGAAATTCCACCTCGCACTCATCAAACTGGCAAAGATGACAAGAGGACAATGACAAATGGAAAATAGGAACGATTCACCGTGGGTGGAGCCAACAATTGGTCTAGCCAGCCCGGAAAGCAATTTGGAATGATGCTCCAAACTTACTAAACTGTACATACCCTTTGACTCAGGAACGGCAACGACCAGGCTTATGCTGTAAGGAGATCAAGCCAGGAGAAAGAGGACCCACATCCACAAAAATAGTTAGAGCGGTCTGTCTGGTGGCAGCCAAGAATCTAAACTAAAGGCTGTCCTCCTATTGGGGAATGGCTAAACAAACTGTGGCATATGAATGGAATGGAACAGTATTGGGTTGTAAGAAATGACAAAACAGACAGTTTCAGAGGAAACTGGAAAGACCTTGATGAACTGAAGCAGAGCAAAATGAGCAGAATTAGGAGAGCAATTTATACAATGACAAAAAAGTTATTAAAAAAAAAACCTAAACTCTGAATAGCTACAGAAATCTGAACAACATAATGATAAGCCACGAGTCCAGAAGATTGAAGATGAAATGCTCACCTACCGCCAGAGAGGGAATGAACTAAAAATGCAGAGAGACAGAGATTTTCAGACATGGCTAATGTAGGGATTTACTGGACTATGCATGGTGGTGACAAGGCTTTTCTCTTTCCTCCTCTTCCTTTCTCCTTTTTTTTCTTTCTGTTCAATGGAGAGGGGAAAGTGGGAGGACAAAATAATTTTACAGATTTAATAGGGTAAATGAATCCTCCTATCCGTCAAGGCCCAATTAAAAGCCACCTCCTCCATAAAGCCTCGTCCTGCCTCCCTAGCTAGAAGCGAAGTCTCCTTCCTCTGGACTCTTCATCCCAAGCTATGAGGTCTTTGGGTGGCAGGTGGGTAAGAGACCACTTCTTATTCATTTTTGTTCCAAGCACAGCTCCTACTTAGCACTTGAGAGAATGGAGTTCTAGTTAAAGTTTTACTACTTACTAGTCATAAAATCTTGGCCAAATCAGAGAGTCTCAAGTCACAAGATTAGAAAAAAATCCAAAGGTTAACAAGTCCACAAGTGGTCATCTAGCACTTGAAGGTCTCCAGTTCAAAGAGCAGCCCAGCCCACTTTTGGACAGCTCCAAATGGTAAGAAGCTGTTTTTCCCCTTAAGTTGAACCATAAGCTGCATCTATAGCATCCTCCCACAATGCTCTAAGTGCTGCTTTCTTCAATCAAATAAAACAAGTCTAATCACTCTTCTACACGACAGTCCTTCAAATATCAGTGGTTTTACCAGGAGAGAACACAACCATCACTTCCTAGACCCCATTTTCCACTAATACCACTTGTGAATGCTGCAGCTCTTTTGAGGGCTAAGTCCCTTTACCCAACCTGGGCCTCAGTTTCCTCATCTACAAATTAAAGATAAGAATCCCTACCTATCTCAAAGGGCTGTGTCCAGTGACACTGGAGCAGCTAGGTGGCGCAGTGAGTAGAACACCAGCCCTGGAGTCAGGAGTACCTGAGTTCAAATTCAGCCTCAGACACTTGACACATTTACTAGCTGTGTGACCTTGGGCAAGTCACTTAACCCCAATTGCCCTGCCTTCCCCCCTTCAAAAAAAAAAAAGAATCCAATGAAATAATGTGGATTAAGGTGCTTTGTAAGTCATAAAGCATTGGATAGGTCAGGCACTGGGACTGTCGGGAGGAGGAGCAGAAATGGACACCCTACCATGTTTGCTGAAAGAATGGCTGGATGACGGAGGGGAGAGAAGAGACCCTGCCAATGGGACAGTCAGTTACAACCAGTTCAGAGATCCTCAGAGGCAAAAAAGAAAGCTGTACTGAGACAAGAATGTCCATCCCAGGTAAAAACAAGGTTTCACCAGTTTGCACAGCTCAGCATTGCTTCAAGCCCTCACTCTCCAGCCTCTTCTTCTTGAGAGGGTCAGAGGTGGAGGTCGGGTGTCTATGGGTGTTTATGTATCTCATGGCTGCTAGGAAAGGGAGTACACTGCACCTCACCTTCCTTTCCTCTTCCAGACGAAGTCGCTCATCCTCTTTCTTCCGTTCCTCTTCCCGCTTGGATTCCAGTCGACGACGCTCCTCTCGCTCAGCTTCCTCTGCCTAAGGACAGAAAACAATGTGAACTCCAGTTTCCAATGCTCAGCCTACCTACCTATCCCATCATCCCCACCAAGACAAGGCAGGACACTGGGCCCACCCCTCAGATGAGAAGGCTGAGGCATAACTCAGTGTATTTTATATGTAACCATAGGGCAAGGGAAGGGAGGGAAGAGTCAGTGTCAGGGAGAGAATGCCAATGATGAGATGTGTCTGTCTAGCTCTCCCTGGGTTCAGCCTGCCTTCTGGCTTTGGTCCCACCCTGTTCACCTCTCGCTGGGCTTTCCTGGCCTGCTTCTCTTCCAGCTTCCTTTGTTTCTTGGCTCCAATTTTTCCCAATGGCTGAATTTCTGTGGGTTCATCACCACTTTCTTCTTCCTGGGCTAGATATGGTCAGAGGAAGACAATGGAGGCCACAGCAGAAAGTGTTTTAGCAAAAGGTATGAGTGGGTCTTTTCCCGAAACAGACCACAGACCCATGGCCCTGCCTTCAGGGAGCCCACTCAGCAACAGATTCTGTTATACGTATAGACAGACATACAGATGTCCACGGTGGAGACATCAACTCAGAGGATAACTGGAATGATGAGGCATGACGGACAAGCTTCCTGTGGTATGCACCAGGGCCAAAAGGAGGAAGCCCCACATGTGGGCCGGACAGGAACTACACAGGCTCGTCAGTTTCAGCCAGCCCAGTCTTTGGTCGCAGAGTGACAGGACACTTGCTCATTCTGGGGCCAAAGTCCTGCCAACGTAACCTGTGACTGCTCGAGGGCTTTTGAGGGTTTACTAATTTTACTCACTGGGCCACCGCCAGTTCCCTCATGTGCAAATTAAGGATAAAAAGTCCTACCTATCTCACAGGTCTAGTATAAGGATCCCAAAGGTCATGTAGGATCAAAGACTGATTTATCAATAAGTTTTTACTGAAAATCTAGATAAAGCATCTGATTAGGTGGAAAGAACACCAGATTGGCAGGGATTCCAGCCCCAAGTCTGCTACTTTCCACCTGTGTGGCTTTAGGCAAATTCTTTACCTCTCTGGGCCTCTGTTTCTGTTTCTATAAAGTGAAGGAGTTTCATTAATCTCTGAGATTCCCTCCAGCTCTAAATCCCATGCTCCTCCAGGTCTGGCCTAGTACCTGGAACCATGGCGGGGATACTAGGAAAAGAACAGACATTGTCTGTTTCTGTCCTCCACATAAAACAGCCCATCTCCTGCCTCTTTGCTTTTGCACTGGCCATCCAGGCATTCAATGCCTGGAATGCCCTCCCTCCTTCCCTCCATTTCATAGAGTCGTTCTCTTCTTTCAAGAACCAGCTTAGGCAGCACTGTCTGAACTAAGCCTTTCCTGATTCCTCCAACTGGTAGTGCTCTCTTGAATTACCTTGTATTTATTCACTATAACTTATATATGGCCACCCTGTCTTTTGTTATTTCTTTTGTATTTGTATCCCCAGGGCTACCACAGTGACTGGAACATGGCAGGTGCTTAATAAATGCTTTTTGATTTATTAATTCCTTCCTAGTTAGTAAAAGTTCGCTTAGGATGAAAAGCAGAAAGTGCTAAAGTGGCACTAAGTGAGCACAGAGTACTAAAGGCGTAGAGAACCCTTCTCTTCTCAAACCTGCTTCTCCCTCCCCACAGCCTTGTCTCTTGTCCCCAGTTAGCTGTCACGTGAAACACCAGAACAGCCACGGGAAGCTGTTTTTCTGCAGTTTGACTGGGCCTTCCATGAAATGGCTGGAAAGTCCCAACCTAACATCCAGGGCCTTTTCCAGAGCCCTAGGGAGGCACTGCGGGCCTCCTAGGAATGGGACACAGGGCAGAGTGTTCTGGTAAGGCGTGACTGAGGAGGCAGCACCACTGGTGAACAGTTTCTTTTCTAAGCTGAGAGTTGTACTAAAGGGGGTGAGTCTGGCGATGAAAACTCCCACCCCAATCTGGCATTGCTCTTGTGACACTGCTCCCCAACTCAGAACCTTGATCACGCTCACGGCTCTGGGTCCCCAGCCACCCCTTCCCATCCTGGCCTCCCATCATCCCCTACATATAATGCCTCTACTCCCTTAGCTCCTCAGCTATTAGTTTCTGTTCCAGGCAGGTCCATCTGCTCCCCTCTCCAGGAGATCCCCAATCTCGCTCTGAGCCCCTCTCCTCCTGGAAGACCTTACCCAGGCGTGGGTCCCTTCTGGCCTAAGAGATGAGCTCCAGAGTGAGTCAGTCAGTCAACAAACACCCACTGAGAGCGTCCTGTGTGCCAGGCACTGTGCTCAGCGCTGGGGATGAAAAGAAAGAGACGAGACAGAGCACCGGTACATCCGTCACCTGCTATCACTTCCTCATCCTCTTCCTCGACCCGCTGGGCCCGGCGCTGGGCCTGAAGCCTGCTCCCCATGTCTCGCCGGCGACGGGGCCTCCCTTCAGCCCTCTCGTTTTCATGTCCAAGAAGCTGGGGCCGTGGCCCCCTGACAGCTGCCGCCGCCTCCACATTGCGCTGCTGCTCCTGATCTGCTGTGGAAAGGAAAGGAGAGAAGGCCCGGCGATTAGGGATCTCAATGCACCCTTGTTAACCCCAGCAGCACCTGCAGCAGCTTTCCTGAGGTCGGCTCAAGGGGAAGAAGTCCAGCTTGCAGAAGGGGCCCAGAACCTAGGTGTCTACTCCATACCCACCCCCCACACCCCCTACACACCTAGGATCTTTACTCTCACAACACCTCAGTATCCTCCTGCCCCTAAAAGGCCAACAGCTCCTCACCAGCCACAGGATCAAATCTGGACTCCGGATTCTGCCATTCCTTTGGGGCCTCATCACACGGCTCCCCTCTGCCAGGACCATCTCTTCCTGTTCCCCCTTTCCCTGCACTGATCCCCTCACTCCAGGAATGGCACTCCTCTCTTGCCAATGATTCTTCACAAAGGCCCAGGCTATGCCTTCCCTCCTCCAATAGTCTCACCCTACTGATCCAGCTCCCTATGGTATTCTCTCCATCATGAGCTCCTAGGGTGCCTCTGATCTGAGGTACCAAGTCAAGGAATATGGCCTCTGATTGTTTTCTTGGCATTTTAGATACATGAGTCTCATCCCTCTGGACCGATAAGTCTCCATGGACCCTGGCATCATCCCCATGGGATGTGTGATCAACCGAATGTAAAGTAGGAACAGGAGCCTGTGATGCATCCTTCCAGAGATAGCCCACATATAGGGCTGAGCTCCAAGACAGCCATACTTACTCCTTCCTCAGGATAGCCCCATGCTGCACTACTCTATGCCCTCCTGGGGCTGTGCGAGCTCCACAAGGTATGGGCCCCTCACTGCATGGGCCCCTCACTGCCTGACCAGGTAACACAGCTGGCCCCTAGGGCAGGCCCTCACTGCCTCCTGCCTGAACCATAGGAATAGCCTCCAGACATTTCTCAGCTTCCTCTTTTCTCCAATCCACCTTTCCCACAAGTGCTCAGATCTGCCCACATCACTCCTCGACTCAAACTCTAGGGTCTCTCTAGTACCTCTAGGAACAAACAGCAACTCCTGGGTTGGCATTTCAAGTCTTTCACAAGCTGGCTCCTTTCCATCTGCTCGTCACCATTTTATATTATGCCCCTTTTTGCTGTTCCTCACAATCACACGAATCCAACTCAAATAGCCAAATGTTAATAGGAAATTAAGACACAGTACTATCAATTACCCCAACCATGTGAAAAAAGAGAAATGGATGTATTTACACCTTTCTGCTGAGCTGAAATCAGAGACAATTCACTGACTGAGCATGGTAACTCTATGCCCTGAGAAACCTGAGTCCTGCTCAAAAATCATACCCTACTGTTTGATGAGAATATTGCATATTTTTCAGTAAGAAAATATTATTTTTTTAAAAAAGCAATTCATTGCTAGCAAGATTGATCAAGTTTGGGGGACAATAAATTGCTAACAATTATCTTAGGCCAGCTCTGCCCAATCTCCAAGGTATTCACAGGAGTTTTTCAAAAATGATGAGGTACGTTCACATTGCTCTCACAAGCAAAAGATTTTTTTTTGTATTGTTAATGAAGTAAATAAAAACAGCTGATTTCACCTTTATCTTATCCAGTTTAAATTTCTACTTTTGTGTAATTTTTACAACATACAAAAATGTATTAAGATAACAGCAGAGCCATATAATTTATAAATGTTCCGATGCTGGCAGCTCAGGCTCAAAATTTTACAGTGACAAGAGTGCCTGACCAAGACAGTCTAGGGATCACTGCTCTAGACTATTCACTCCCTGAAATCAGGGTGTGGGTCTGTTCTTCTTGTCTCCCACAGACTGTGAGCTTCCTGAAGCTGTCTTATATCTGCTCTTCTTCTGACAGCCCTGACCCCACCCCCTCAATCTCATCCCAAGACCATCAGATAGTGTTACTGACCACTCCCTCTACCTCACACATAGGCTACTTGGCTTTACAAGGAACTTACAGAGATCTGGTCCCCATCTCAGAGGAAGCCAGACAGATCATCCTGGTAAGCCTAACTTGATGACAGATAACCAGTGGTTAACACAAAGCAGGAAAGGGTCTTCTAGCTTTAGACAGGGAGCAAGGAGCCATTCCTACTCTGTCACATGCCCTGACAGAACAATGTATACTCAGGGAGGTCTTCCATGTGTCGGGGACTGTCTCCTGGGTAAGAAGGAAAGGGGGGTAGGGGGTGCACACTATGGAGTGGGTAGAAGCATTGGGCTGGTGCTGCTAGAGGCCCAGAAGGCTGTGGTGAGGCCATACTTAGGAAAGGGGAACAAATTTGGATGTCTAAGAAGTCCAATGCTGAAACAGGCCTGGGTGGGGAAGAGGCAAGGAGTAAAGAGGAGGCCTGGCTGCCCCCACTCAGGCAGTGCCAGGAGGAACTGTTATGTAAACGTGAGATTCGAATGAAGCCTTGCAGAGTGACTGCCACCCACCTCCTACCATTCTGCCTTTACCCACCTCCCCACCTCCCTCAGTTCCTAGCTACCCTCAAGGCCCAAAAAGAAAGCAGCAAAATACACTGTTCACTCTCCCAACAAGAGCCTGGTGGTGGTTGGGGGGAGGCAGGGGGAGTGGGTACTATCAGGCCAAGGTACATCTGACTCACAAAGGATGAGGAGTCTTAGGAGGGAGAGTGAGAAGGGAATGATCCCTGGAATGTTGGACAATGACAGCTGTCAAAGGGAGCCCAAATAAGTCAGGAAGATACATCCGCACAAGAATGTGGGAGCTCAGGATGGGGCTGTGGAAGTTCCAGGGAGCGTGTATGTATGTGGATGGGGGCTGGGAGGGGGAACTCCTCTGTGTGTATCTGGAAGGAATCTGTGCCTGTATGACACAAAATGATCATTTGTATATGTGTAACAGAGGGAGGAATGAGAAAGACAAATGCGTGTGCAGGGGTCCATGTACAGATGAGGGAAAGAATAATGGTTTAATGATTCTCTTACATGTATCATGTAAAAATTAAGAAATGGAGGTTTGTGTGTGTGTGTGCGTATATATATATGTATATGCATATTGTATATGTGTGTATATGTGTATATTGTACATGTATGTATATTGTGTGTGTATATGTATATCATGTGTGTATATGTATGTAAAAGGCAAGCCAAATGTAAAGAAAGGAATTCAAATATACGTGTGTGAAAGGCACACGCTTTCCTAATATTTCTCTTCTGGTCCCCATTAGCCAGAACACTCCTATACTCTGGGAACTGGCCGATGATCTGAATGTCTTCAGGCTGTGGTTCTCTGTGGGGAGAGAGGAGGAAGAGAAACCCCTGCTGAGAGGCTTCATCCTTACTAGAGGGTCTGCAATAACAATCATCACTGCTTACACGTTCACGAGGATTGAGGATTTCCCAGAGTACTTTATATACATTATCACACTTAACCAATGAAGAAACAGGCATTAAAGAACACAGGGCCAGGCAGCAGGGGAGCCACACGGTGCCGACTTTTGTATAGCTCTTACCTACATGAAACTTAGTCTTGTAAAGACACAAACACAGGTAACTAAAATACAGTGTTACGTGGTAAGTACATTAGTGACATATGTCTTGGGGGAAGGAAAGGGAAATTGTTGCCTATGAGAGTCAGGAAGAATGTTGAGTCGGGCTTGAAGAGAAAGACAGTGAGCCATCCGGTTTGGTTTTGAAAGAAGGGAATAACATAGCAAGGATGGAAAGGAAGATTAGCACCAGGTTGTGATGAGCCTTGGATGCTGGAGCCAGAAGGGCACAGGAACCACGGTAAACCTTTGAAGAGGTGGAAGGACCCAAGAAGGATGGACTGTGGCAGGCAGACCTGGAAAGAGGCTGAACTAGACGTTGGCAGTGAGGATAGAGAAGAAAGCTAAGAGATTTTGCACGATACAACAGCCTTGGTCAATGGGAGAAGGTATATTTAAAGATAAGCTTATGAGAACGGGAGACAGGCTGAATAGTGATGCCATAGAGAAAAACAGCGGGGTCAGAAGCAAGAGCAGGTTTCGGGGGGAGATGAAGTTGATGGACAGTGTTTGAGAGGCCAGTGGAGTTTCGGGATGATGTGCTAAAAGCAGTCTGGGATTACGTGGAAAGATGTCGGTGGAAGGGCAGAGAAACGACTGCGGACGTACGGCCCGGCAGATTATCACCCCTTACGGAGTCCTCAGTCGGCGGATCAATAAAATGGGGAGAGCGGTGTGCTGCGGCCTCGTGAGGTAGCTGAAGGTGTATGAGGTAAGGCACCAGAGTTGGGAAAGGGCTTGGACGTACTTAACCCCCGCGGCCCCCACCACGGGACAGACAGGTAGCTAAACCGGAACCCGGCCAAAAACAACCGAGGCCCCACGTGCACAAGTACCTGGCCAGACCAGATCGGCTCTCAGCCAATCAGGAGGCAGAAAAAGCCAATGGGCGGGGAGTGCTCTTGGACCCTAGGTCTTCCGGCCTGGCCGCACTACATGCCGGGAGTTGTAGTTTTTTTCGCCAGAGCCGGAAACACGTCACAGCTACGAGTTATAAACTCTTCAGAGGCCTGAAAGGGCCAGCGAGCCGAAGAAGGAGACTAGCTGAGGGGAAGTCCCAAAGCCCCAGGGCGCTGGCGGTGTCTCCTACCTGCTGCCGCCTGTTCCCGGACGCGAGTTACAAAAATGATAAGAGCAACAAGCAACACCGCAGCCACTACGTAGAGGACCGGGTCCATCATTCCGCCTCTTTCCCGGCAGCACCCGCGATGGGGGCGTGACCCACTAACTAGCTCCGCCCCCGCTCCCTGATAGGCCCTCTTCAGACAGTCCCTTATAGGTTACCAAACATTACCCACATTACCAAACGGGGGGAAGCGTCCCTTTCAAACAAACCCCGCCCACTAGGTCCCCCCCCCCCCGACGAGTCCGCCTACCGATCCCTGATAGGTTCTATCCCCTGACAATTCCCGTCCATCATGGGATATAGGCTCCGCCCCCACGCTGATAAACATTCCATCTCTCCTTAGTCCTTTGCAGAACCTCTTCTCTTCCAAGACTTTTTGCTCTCTAGCCCTCCCCCTTAATACTCCATGCCCTTGGAGGAAGAGGGGTCCCTACTCCTGGTTTTAGCCAAGCCAGTTCCAGGGTCTCCCCACATAGATCTTCATTCCCCAGTGCTGTCAAGTCCTCCCTGATGTCTAACCTCTGCCCCTCCTGCTGCGGGGCTTGTGACCCCCATATGCTGGGGTCAGCTCTCTCTCCAAGGCAAAGGTGCCTTCCTCTGGGACCTCCTCGCGGAGGCTTTTGTGAAATCCTCCTAACGTAGATGTTGAGGAAAGACTGGGTTACCAACCAGGGAAAGCTGAGGCTTGGCCCTGAAATCCCAAGGGTAGGACTCGTTCTGGGGTCTCAGAACCGCAGGAGGCATCAGAGCTCTAGTCTAACCTGAGGGTGATCCTCTCCAAGGGGCATTCAGGCCTTGCTTGAAGTCCCTTCCACTTTAAAACAGCTATTAGGAAGTTCTGCTATCCCAACTGAGTTCAAATCTACCTTTCTTGTCTTATTATATACATTATTCTCCAAGACCGTGATGGCACAAACCATCCTTGTGACCCTGGGCAAAACACAGCATCTCAGTGCTCTAGGCGAATGTCTTACATTGCAGAGATCACCCAGAAGTTCTGTCTACCAATAAAACCACAGGTCTGGCCCTTAACTCTACACTTAAGAACAATAGCACTTTAAGGTTTGCAAAGCACCCTACAGGTATTACTTGATCTTCACTACAACCCTGGGAGGTAGGTGCTATTTATCTCCACTTTACAGTTGAGGAAACTGAGGCAAAGAACAATTAAGTGACTTGCCCAGGATCCCACAGCTAATGTCTGAGGCTGTATTTAAACGAGTCATCTTGACGTCTAGGCCAACACTCTATCCCCTGTAACACTTAGCTGCCTAATCTGTTACTCTAATCTAATCCAAACGAATTGACTTTCTTGCTGTCTCTCAGACTTGAAATTCCTCCTCCCTCCCTTTATGCTTTTGCTGACCCTCACGCTTGGAATGTATTCTGTCCTCACCTCTGCCTTCCTAGCTGCTTTCAAAGCTTAGCTAAAACACCTCCTACAGGAGACACCCCAGCTGCTTTCTCTGTTTTTGCTTTCTTAGGGTAGGGAGAGAAGGCTTCAACTAGAGAGGAGGCTGCCATACTAAGGTCAATCTCAAATAGAAACGAGGGCCACTAAACAATATGTAAAGATCCCTGGGAGCTGCATGTTGACTTATAAAGCAACATATTTATTTCTTTTTTATTTATTAATATACCAACACATTAAAATCAGAGAGGAAATACATTTTAATCTTGTTCTGCAGCAATCAGAAGCATTGGGGATCTGCTGTGTCTTTGACATCTCTGGTCTGGACGACTCTATGGCAACAGTTCACAAAATGTAGTCCATGCATCCCTAGCGGTCCTAGAAACTATTTCATGAGCTCTGTGAAGTCAAAACTATTTTCATAATAATACTAAAATGTCATTTGCCCATTAAAATACTCTCCTTTCCAACTACTTATCTGTGTCATATTTGTTAACCTAAACAATATATCCCTGTAGTAGGAAGGCCAAATTTATGATCTCAAATATAATCATGTATATGTTTGAATGGTCCGAAATCGCAAGGTATGAGAGATTCTCTAAGGAGAAAACAACAAGAAATTTATTTAGGCCCCACCGCAGCAAAAACT
>CM053623.1:413376032-413420745 GCA_028646595.1 Phalanger gymnotis
CAGCATCTCAGCTTGTACATTCAACCAATAAAGGTTGCCCAACTCACTGACCACTGACCACCTATTTTATAGGGCATCAGACAGAGAAGGCGCATTGCCAGCAATAGCCTCACAAGTTTACATCGCCTCATACCTATATCTCACTGTGCAGTCACAGTGGGTGTTTATAGGTTCAGCACACGTGTTTATATTATTTATCCTTATATAATACTGCGTAAGCATGGTGGAGATGTTTTGAACCATGGGCCTGGGAACTCATATCTAATTCCTGGGAAACAGAGATTGTTATGGCCCTGAATCCTGGGAAACGGGTTGTTATGGCCATAGATCCTGGAAAACTGAACTCTAAGAAATAATAACAAAAATCTACTTTACACACACTAAAATCTACCTTACACTAAAATTCACCTTACAGGGAGTAAGGTGTAAGAAGATTGGAAAAGCTGGAGAGGGCTAGGTTAGGAAGGGCTCTAAAGTGATAATAGCACATATGTCGCAAGGTTTTACAAATTTAAAGCAAAATATAAATGTTAGCTACTATTGTTATATTCACAAATAAATGCATAGTGGATTCTCTCTCTCTCTCTTTCTCTTCCCTCCCTCTCTCTCCCTCCCTCTCCCTCTCTCTCCCTCCTCCCCCCTCTCCTTCCCTCTCCCTTCCTCTCTCTCCCTCTCCCTCCCTCTCCCCCTCTCCCTCCCTCCTCCTTCTCTCTTTCCCTCTCCCTCTCCCTCCCCCTCTCTCGCCTCTCTCTGTCTCTCTCTCTCTCTCTCTCTCTCTCTCTTGCTCTTATTGGGAGAGGCAGGCACCAATAAATGAGAGAATGAGGAAATTCCTCCTGAAAGAGGTAGAGTTTGTACTGAGACTGAAAAGGCTTAGAGAGTTTGAGAAGCCCAGGTGAAAGGGGAGCATCTCCTTTGAAGGCCTGGAGATGGGAGGTAGGTGGTTATGGCTGGAGAATTAGGTAGACCAGCTAGCCCATGTGCAGGCTCTGTTGTGACCCAGCCTGGAAGGCCAGGCTCTTATTTCCCTTTTGGTGCTTTCCCCCCATGTGCCTACTCCCACATCTCTGCTCCCAGGAGTGTCCAGGGCTTCCTGAAGCTCCCTTTTTCCTCAGCCTTGCTGCCCCAGACCACACTTCTGCCACTGTTTTCATTCACTTGGCAGCCATCCACCATCCCCAATGGTCATTTCTTAATTCGACAAGCTTCAGGGATCTGTTTTCTCCCAGTTCCATGGATACAAGCAGAAAAGGAAGCTTTTCCCCCCACACCCACACACCCCCCCAAGGAGCTTCTATTCTCTTGGGAGCAGAGGGAGATAGAGCATGCACAGAAATAAATAGAACACGGAGTCATTTGGAAGATAGAGAAGACAAACAACTGGGGGCAGTCCCAGGGAAGATGAGTTTTGAGTGGTGAATCAGAAAGGTCAAGGCTGACGAAGTCTTTTTTCTCACTGAAAGAGGACATAAGGTCCCTTGATGAGAGGCTGTGGGGATGGAGAAGCTGGTTTGCAAAGAGAAGGTTTAGCAGCAGAGGGGAACCTTTAGCCTCGTGGCCACGTGTGGCCCTCTAGGTCCTCAAGTGCAGCCCTTTGACTAATCCCAACTTCACAGAACAAACTGCTTTCATAAAAGGATTTGTTCGGTAAAACTTGGACTCAGTCAAAAGGCCGCACCCCAGGACCCAGAAGGCTACGTGTGGCCTTGAGGCCTCAGGTTCCCCACCCCTGGAGTGACAGCAGCAGGCAGTGTGGTAGAAGCCATCAGGCCGGATGCAGAGATGCTGGACGTGGGAGAACTTCAATGAGGAGACACAGTAAAGAGAACCAACCGAATAATGTACCTAATAACTTGTTCAGTCATGTCCAACTCTTCATAACCCTGTATGGGGTCTTCTCGGCAAACATGCTAGAGTGGCTTGCCATTTCCTTCTTGAGTAGATCAAAAGTTAAGTGACTTCCCCAGGGTCACACAGCCAGTGAGTATCTGAGACTGAATTTGAACTCAGGTCTTTCCAACTCCAGGATTCTCCTCTTCTGTGTTACTCAGCTGCCTCTGAACAGCCACTCAGTGACTCTAAGAGTATGAATGGGAAGTGACTAAAAGAACTTTAACTGAACACTGTTATAACGACCAAGCTTTGTCTCAGAGAAGAAATGAGAAAATACATGTACTCTTCCACCTTCTTTCCAGAGGTGGGGGCCTACAAGTGTGCAGTGTTACATATACTTTCAGACTTCACTGACATGTTGGTTGCTGCTTTCTTCTTTTGTATTTTGTTTTACAAGTGATAAGTCTAAGAAATGAAAGTGACTAAAAAACAAAAGATATCAGTAAATAATGGAAGGACAGCTTTACAGCAATGAGAGAGATTATCGTATAATATGAATTTCTTGAGATAATATAAATTTGTGGTGGTTTTATAATTTACTCTGGCAGTACATGAGGGGGAGCAAAGGAGAAGGATCCCCAGTATGGTTGCATTTCAGAATCCCACAATCCTAAAATTGGGAAGGATTAAAGAGACCACGTCGAGTTCATATCTAAACAAGACCCCATGAGAAGTGGTCATCTGCACCCGCAAGGGGTGAGTGGCAGTGGGGAGAGAGGACGGCAGGAGCGAGCTAGCGACCAGCATCTGGTGGAAGAAGGAAGCTGTGAGACACATGCTAACTGGGGAGAAAAAGGAAGGGAGGAATATTGGATGGGGCAGGTGGAGGAGGCTCCTAGGGGAGCCCGTGTATGCTATGTATGTTTGCTTGTCTTCTCCCCCATGAGATTGCAGGCTCCTTGAGAGTCAAGGATGGCTTTTGCCTTTCTTTGTTTCCCCAGCGCTAAGCCAGGCATGTAGTAGGCACTTAATGCTTTTTGAAATGACAGCCTGACTATGGGCCAAGGGAGTATTTCTGGAGAAGATGGGACTGTTTCCTCCTTGAAAGAGGGGGAAGATTTGGGGAAGCTGTGAGGAAGGCCAAGGAAAGCAAATGTTAGCAAAGACCGGGAGGCGAAAACAGGCCAGGTGTGGGCAGGAGCGTCAGTGAGAGCTTGGGGCATTCTCAGGAACTGGGCAGAGGAGTTTGGCCATGGCTGGACAGAGCCATTGAGGGCTCTTGTGCAGGAGGGGAGGGATGAGAAAGCAGGGTTTGAGATGGAGACTCAGCAGAGCCACCTCTCCTCTCCTTTGTGCAGGTGGTCCAGATACTGGGAGAGAAGTTCCCCTGCGATTTGGTCCCACAGAAAATTGACCGTAAGTCCTCGTTTTATTTTTTAAAAGCCATGGTGTTTGCCAAGACCCCACCCCCAGCAAGTAACTCTGTGTGTGTGTGTCTGTGTGTTTGTGTCTCTGTTTTCCCATGAAGTGCCGGAATACCAAGGGGAACCAGATGAGATTTCCATCCAGAAATGCCGGGAAGCAGCCAGACAGGTGGGGTCCTGTCCTGCGGTGGAGCTGGGGGTGAGGGCTGGGGAGGTGATGATATCAGGGAAGTAGACCACGCCGCCCTCGAGCAAGTGCTAGGAACAAGAGCTCCACTTCACAGATGGAAAGACTGAGCCCAGTCACACGCCTGGCCGAGAACTCGGCATCTGGGGGCTGTGGCCAGAATTAGAGTCGTGAACTCAGTGTCCCCCTCAGATCTGCTCTTTCTGTCCTCTGCCCCACTGTGGCCCCAGGCCTGGATCTTGAGCGTGTCCTTCCACATACGAAAAGGGGCCTCTGAATTTGGCCTGGCAGGGCAGCAGTAGGAAGGGTGGGGACAGCGGTCTCAGCATGCAACAGGGAAGAGCAAGCCCAGGGGCTCAGGAGGCCCACAGCCAAAGCCTACCTCTGCCAGTTTGCCCACCTTTAAAATGGGCGTAATGTTTGCATTGCCTACCCCACAGGTTTGTTATGAGGAAGGAGCCCTGGCATCTATCAGAGCATGGTTAGATTGTCTCGGAAGAAGATGGTGTCTGCCAGAGAATGTTTGTCCTCCTTAGACCAGACCTGGTTGCATATAGATAGGTTCCACGAGTCACCCCTGCTGCTGTATTTGGAGGCAGAAGACCTGGGTTCTAGGCCTTGCTCCCTGACTAATAAGCTCTGCAACTGTGGACAGCATCTTAAGTGCCTCATCTCTGAAATGGGCATAGTAATAGTAAATGGCACTGACTTCTCATCAGGCTTCTGGGAGGGTCAGATGAGTTAATGCCGGGCCAGTGCTTGAAGTACTTGGAAGTGTCAGCCTGCTGGCCTGAGCCCTGGGGCCCAGGGCAAATTCCTTCCCCTCTCTGGGACTCACTTTCCTTGTCCAAGGAAGGAGGGAGTTAGGTTCTGTGGCCGCCCGAGTTCCCTCCCAGTTCTCACTGATTAGTTCTGTGAGGTTCTTTTCATTAAAGTGAGTTCCACTAGGCTCTCCTGGGGCTCTGCCCGTGGTGGAGCCCTGGCCTGATGTGGTGGGACACGCAGGTGTGTGACGTGTGGGGTGTGTGACAGGTCTGTCTTTGCCACAGGTTCAGGGGCCAGTCTTGGTGGAGGACACCTGTCTCTGCTTCAATGCCCTGGAGGGCCTCCCTGGCCCTTACATGTAAGTAGGCAGAAAACTGCGGCCCAACCTGGTCACCGCACCCATTAGAGCCAAGGCCCGGCCAGAATCTGCAGCCCCGTACAGCAGTGCCACTCCCAGGGCTTTGTCATTCCCCTCATACCTGTAGCAGGTCATAGTGTAGTGTTAGGGCCAGAAGGGACCGTAGTGATCACCGTGTCCAAGCCCTCCGAGTGCAGGGCAAAGTGCTTTGCCCAACGTCCTAGGTAGTAAGGGGCATCTCTGGGATTTGAACTGGTGTCTTTGCATGCCACCTCCTCCTGGACATTTGGCCCAGTCCCCAGGGCTGTCTTCCTGGCTTCCCCTTCTGGGGCACTGCTAATGCCCTTCAGAGCAATCCCATGTTTTATCCTTCTTGCCTTTTCTCCTTCCTCGGACCACGAGCCATTAACCTCAGAGGCTCTGGATCTGCAGCAGAACCAGTGGGAGGATTCCAGCCCCTGCTCTCTCTCCTCGGCCTTCTTTCTCCCCATGGCAGATACAACTGTATATAGTCTCCTTGACACCAACTTATTCCATTAGCTGCCCAGCCCACCTTATAGAGCTGCTAAAAAAAATCTACTGGTGAATTTAACCCACCCAGGCCGCTCTCCCTCACACCTTCACTAGAGCCCTGCCTGACAGTGGGCATCTCCCTCCTTGGCTAAGGGTTGGAGGGAGACAGTCATCCCGAGGGGACGGAAGGGCCTCCTGCCAGGCCTCTTAGAGCTCCCACTGGGCGGGTGGCGGCACAAAGGGACTGGGTGTTAGAGGGCTGGGGATTGAACCTGTAGGTCTGCCCTTCATTGAAGGCCTGTGAGACTTTTCAGGAGCCATGGGCCTGCTCATTCTGGGCCTTGGCTTTCCCATCTGTAAAATGACAAGTTAAGACCAAGTAGTGTTGCAACAATCTGGCTAACAGGTGCTGTGGGGGTGAAAAACCAACACAAGCCCAACAACAAGAGTGCTGCAAGCACAAGTTCCTTTGATCTGCTTTACTAAGAAAAGTAGCATTAAGGGGGTTAACAATCTTACTTTAATCCAGTATACAAATATCGTTCACTCAGCTCAGGGGAAAAAGCCAGCACCCTGAACTTCAGAGCAAATACAAACATCAACAGACAGACCTTGTCTGAGTCAAATCTCAATTCATAGTTACCGGGGTTTAACAAAGTCCAAACATCTGGGTTTACAAGCTGGGGGGCTCTTAGCTACAGCTGCCCAGTCTTCACATCAACACACCTCCAAAAGTGAGAGCCCCAAGGGAGAACACCACCTCTGGGTTTATATATCTTGTTCAGGGTCAAAGGTAAGGCACACATGCCACCTAAAAGCGTCACAAAAATGCGACTTAAACCCACGTGGTCTAAAAGCCTCTGATGTCACAAACATGTCACTCAAACCCATGTAAACTAGGCTTTCCCTTGAGGCAAGGAGGTCATCAAGGACTCCTAATTTAATCAAGGAAACAAAGGCCAAACTCTTCAAGGGCACTTGATTGAATAAGTGCTAAAAGCCCTCCTTAATTTCCAATATAGGTGGTCTTTAAGATCCATTTTAATTTCAAGACATACACCCCTGCAGTCTTCTACCCTGGGATCCCAGATACTCCTGCTTGGGAGGGAATCTCTGAGGCAGCCAGGTGGAGCAATGCACAGAGCTCTAGGTCTAGAGTCAAGAAACCTGAGTTCAAATCCAGCTTCAGTTACTCTGTCCAAGCTGTGTGACCCTGGGCAAGTCACTTAACTTCTGCTTGCCTCAGTTTCCTCACCTGTAAATTGAGGCTAATAATAGCACCTGTCTCCCAGGGTGTTGTGAAATCCACATGAGATAACATAAAGCACTTAGCACAGAGCCCGCCTGACACATAGTAGGCACTGTGTAGATGCTGGCTATCATTACTATTAGGAGCAGCTAGGATCCTTGCCACAAACAAACCCCGTTTGTGTCTAGTTGTCTGCCGCCCATCATGTGAATGGACAATTGAGAGGTGCCAGAGGGATACCTCTGAAGCTGTGCCTGCCATCTGTAAGATTTCTCCTGGGTGGAGACCCTTGGGGCTGGATGTCAAGACACCTGCCTTCTCATCTCAGCTCTTCCTCTGACTCACTGTGGGACCTCAGGCAAATCCCTTCTCATCCCTCCTCTGTCGGATGGCTGGGAAGCCTGGCCTGATGTGATGGTCACATGGAGCTCTCACTGGGAGGAAGGCTTGGGAGGATGGAGAGATGCTGCTGCCTACCTGGGCTCCAGGGAGACAGGCCCATCCTTAGGGACAGCCTGGCTGGACAAATGCTTCTGAAGTGACTGCCCTGTGAAGGGCATTGTGCTATGGGGGTGTCGAGGGAAGTAAGACAACCCTCTGGTCTTAAGGAGCTTCCAGGGAAAGTGTCCAAAGCATTTATTCCCTCACAGTGATGGGCCAGAGCCTTCTGCCAGTGTAGACCAGTCCCCATGCCCTTCTTCCTTTTAGCTGTGGGGGCAGGAATCTCCTGAGAGTCCCAGTCCTCCTTTCCGTTCTGATCCTCCTCTTTGTCTTGCAGAAAGTGGTTTCTGGAAAAGTTAAAGCCTGAAGGTAGGTGATGGTTGGTGAAGAGGGGCAAGTACCTATGAGAATTCTGGGGCCTTGAGAGCCGTGGAGGAGGAGGCTGGGGTTGGGAAAGAACCAGTCCTGGGAGACAGGGCTCTTGATCCCTGGCCCCATTTCTACACCCTGGCTTGCCGTGTGAGCCTTGGCCAGTCCCTACCCCTTTCTGGGCCTGTAGTGTGCTGGGCTCGGTTGATGGTGGGTCCCTTTGAGCTCTAGGACTCTGTCTGGCCCATTGTTCAGTACCTGGCTTGGCTAGATTTCCCTGTTCTTAGAGGAATGCAGGATTTGGCGTTCTTGTGTGCCCTGCCCCCCCCCCCCCCCCCCCCCCCCCCCCCCCCCCCCCCCCCCCCCCCCCCCCCCCGACTGTGGGCCTTCCCCTGTGAGTTTATGCTGAGCCGGGCCCCTCTGGCTTTCTGACCATTCGTGTCGTTCGACTCAGGTCTCTACCGACTACTTGCGGGCTTTGAAGACAAGTCCGCTTACGCTCTCTGTACGTTTGCACTCAGCACCGGCCGGCCGGAAGATCCTGTACAGCTTTTCAAAGGCCAGACCTTTGTATGTGGGCACGATGGGGCGTGGGGGGTAGGGAGCACACAAAGATACAGGAAGGCCTGTGAGCCTCCGACTGCAATTTCCAAACACACCACCAGGTGGGGCTGTTCTCTTCTGCATGCCCATGGCTAGAAATGGGAGTTTAGGCTGAACAGGAGAGGTGGTTTAAGAAAGGAGAGATGAGGTTGGTGGTGACAGAGAAAGGTGGGGATGGAGGGAGACAGACAAGGATGGACAGAGTACAAGGGAGACAGATGGGACAGAGACAGAGGCTGTGATGGTGACACCTTGATGGAAAGAGACAGTGAGGAAGTCAGAGACGCATGTGGAGACCGAGGTGGGTGGTGATGGGGAGATGAACAAGGGTGGAGATAATGGCAGAAAGACAGCAGGGGAGAGAAGAGAAACAGGGTGACAAGACAGGAGAAAGATGGGGCAGAAACAGGGGAGTAGAGAGAGTGGGAGAGAATGAGACAGTGGGACCGGGATGTGCTTCTGCACTCTCTATAGGGTGGTGGGAGACAGGACTGAGAACAACTCATGTGGAGGCGCTGAGTGCCTCGTCTGGGAGCAGCTTTTGGGGAACCGGGGGCCCAGAGCTACATGGGGGAAGGTGACAGCTCACTTTGCTCCTTCCTGTTTCCCTGCCCCAGGGTCAGATTGTGGAGCCTCGAGGTTGTCGGGATTTTGGTTGGGATCCTTGTTTCCAACCTGATGGCTATGAGCAGACGTGAGTGAGGGTGATGAGTGTCTTGGTTTTGGGTCAGGGCTGAGCATCACTGGCCAGGTGTCTTGTTGAGGGGGAAAGGGGAGGAGTAGGAGGAGGTTGTCTTGGGGTCTGAGAGGGACAGAAAGGAGAAATGTTTTGGGTGGGTGGAGTGAGGAGGTGTTTAGGTGCCCTATTTCGACACTCTCTGGCCGCCCCTAACATTTAATGATCATGATCCTTTGCTCTTACAGAGTGATTTCCCATATATGTGAGAGAATTTGGAGGCCTCTTAGATATGATTATTTAATCATTTTCAGATGAGGAAACAAGTTTATAGGAGGTAAAAAACAAAAGGCATCCAAAAGTTATTTTTAAAAATATATTTTTTTCTATGGGAAGAGAGGTCAGGGACAGAAGTAGGGCTAGAACTTGGCTGTGTTTTTCTAAGAGTTGTTAGTGATATGAGGGGGCTTGTCAATTGAGTTTGGTGATGAGGCTTCCTGAGGGACTGGTGTTGGTCGGGCTGTGGATCAGTCTAGGACAGGGCAAACAGTGAAGTGCAGTGCGCAGCTTTGTAGACACCTGAGATTTGGGAAAAGCCTGACATCCATTTCCTTCAGAGCTCATCTATGGCAGTTAACAAAGCTGTTGACTCTTCAGCTGAACTGACCCAACTGTTTTAAAGTCCAGTTTGGACAGAAGGCCCTCACACATCTCCGTCCTCCCTGACACAGCATACACGCCAGGCCCAAGGAGGTTGAGCGACTAAGCAGTGTTTACAGGGATGCAGGGAACAAACCCACGTTTCTATTCAGCCACAATGTGCCTTGGTGCCAGTGGGTTACATTTAACAAGGTTTGGCTGCAAGTGCACTTAATGAGATACTTATTAAAATGGGAAAATGGATTTGAACTGGTGTTGTAGAAAACAAAATTCATTTTTCCTGCATCTCCAGGATAAAAGTGTAGCGTGATGTGGTGTGATGAAATGAGCCTTGGATTGGAAGTCAGGTGGCTTGGGTTCAAATGCTACTTTCAGTACCAGCTTTATGACCCTGGCAAGTCACAGCTTCTCTGAGCCTGAACTTCCTCATCTGTAAAATGATCCTGGCCCTCCCAGTGTGACGGAGTTGTTACAAGGAAGGCACTTTGTCAGCCTGAAATTACTATAGACATAGGAGTTATTAGTAATGATACAAGAAGGCCTCCTGGAGGTGGCAGTATCTTTGCATTTAAACATCTGTAGGTAGGAGCCCCCATTCTGTCATCAGGCTGCTCCCCACTCAGGGCCCTTTGCATGTCTTTGTGGTCTCCTTTCCCCCCTGCACAGGTATGCTGAGCTGCCCAAAGCTGTAAAGAACACCATTTCTCACCGATTTCGAGCCCTCCGTGAGCTACAGAATTTCTTCCTGCAGCAGGGCCCCCCAAGGGCCCCAGAGGGAGTGCCACAGCAGGGGGAGGGGGAGGGGGCAGCATGAAGGACCCCAAGGGGACCAGCACTGAGGGACAAGATTAAAGTATTTAATTGGCATTGCTCTTGTTGGTTGGTGTATCAGTCAAACATCTGTCTTCTGAGAGTCAGATCACATCTATGAGCACTCTGTTCAGTCTTGGGATGGCACATTTGAGGACCAGCTGTCCCAAGTCAGGTGTCCCAAGGAAGCCAACCAGGGCCTGGAGGCCATGCCAAATGATGGAAGGAACTGGGAACATCTAGCTTGGAAAAGTCAGGAGGACCTGGACAGGATTATCTTCCCAAAGGCTGTCATGGAGAAAAGGGATTTTTAAGTAGTCCATTTCTGCCTGTTCCCCAAAGGCAGAGGTAGGAGTAATGACTGGCAATTCACAGATTTTGGCTCAAGGTAAAGAAAAAACGGAGAACGAGGCTGGAGGTTTTTAAGGCAGGTCAGGGACATTATGGAGATGATTTGGGTATGGGTCAGTAGGGTTGATGAGATGGGTCCTTTCCCTGATCTTGAGAGGGATCCTATGAAACGTCTGCCCATTACTGAGATATGGACGAGTGGGACAGATGCTCTCCTTCCCAAAGTGTTTTCCCAGTGGCAGCCCCAAGCCTAGGCAAATCAAACGTATCCAGGCTTAAAACACTGAGGGATATTTCGGGGAAAGAGGTGGCTTCTTCCTTGGTCAGAGGCTCCACTGGGGCTCTCACTAACAGATGTAAAGACCTTAATGTCCAGAAATCTCTAGCAAGGACTTTGAGTGAAGGAGTCTTTTTGGGAGTATTCTGCACGTCGCTTCCGTAGAGTGCTTACAGGTTAGCCAGCTCTCTGTTCATGCTTAGGGTAGGATAACGGCCTATTGGAAGACAGCCCTGTTGAGTTCCCGTTGGGAAATGCTGAGGTCCCCTTCCTAGGAACCGCATGAATGCCACTTGGCTTGGGCTAACTCTTCCCAGCGTAAAAGCCTCCTCCATGAAGCCCTTCTCGATCCCCTTCCCACCCCTAGACTCCTTAGCAGAGGTGGAGCTGGATGTGTCCTCCGCTTCCCCTCAGAGTAGGCGCCCCAGAAGCTAAACTTGGAAGGGGGAGGCTGCGGGTAGAAGTGTAGAAACAGAAGCTTTATTCTCTGCAACACGCATGGCGAGTTCCTTACACAATCAAGGAAATGATTTCTCTTGCAAGCAGTGACTCTTTTATCAAAAGAAAATCCACACTGCTCAGCTGAGTCCCCTACCCCAACCCTGGGCTCCTGACCCCTGGTCCAGCAATAGGAGGCCCTAGTTCTTGGGCCCTGTCCCCTGCTCCTTATCCTCCATCGTCCTGGTGCATTAGACCAGGGTGCGTGCGTGTGCATGTGTGTGCACGCACACATATGCACAGCCTACCAGCTTATGTGCTGCCATGAAATGCCACTGGCCAGAATCTCCCTCTCCTTGCCCAGGGGTGAGGGTACGATGGGGGAATCTCCTTGGCTCTGGGTCTGCAGGACTGAGGGACGGTCATCCAGGAACCCAAGGGAAAGTCAGATGTGCACATAATGGCTGAAGCCCAAGTGATGGGAGGTCACTGTGTAACTGATTGTCGGAGGCAAAACCACTCACATGCATGTGTTCATACAACACATGCCATATGACTCTTAGATGCCGATGCTAGGGCCATGGACGTGCCTGCTCTGACCACTGGGCCCATTGGTGTCACTGGTCTCTGCCGTGTTTGGCTTTTCTGTTCCATGATCTGCCCAGAGGCAGATGCCTGACTTCCTGAATGGGGGTGGGGTGGAGCAGAAGCAGAAGGCCATTCCCTCCCAACCAACCCCCAGAGCAGCCTGGCCTCGGGGAACCACCAGAGAGCAAAGTACTCTGGGAGGGACATACAAAGAGAACATCAAAGCTGTGGAAAAGGAACCAGACAGAGGAAGAGACTGGGGGCTCGCTCAATGTTGGGAGGGAGGGCAGAGAAGCAAAGCAGTGCAGCTCTGCCTGAGGAAGGGGCAGCAGGAAGCCTAAGGTCAGAGGCTGGAGACTCGGGGCAGGGCTTCCTCAGTGCTCCGCATCCATGGCGTCTAAATATTTGGCTTCAATGATTCGGGGCAGCAGCATGTACCTGATCGGGAGGGGGTGGGGACACGTATCAGCTCTGAGAGTTCAGGGCCTCTGGCGCCCCAAGCCCTGCCACCCTGACGAGGAATCCCTGAACTTCAGGGTTCCAGCGGCTCCATCTGGCCCAGCCTGAGCCAGCCCCTCCTCCCCCTTCCTTTTCATCCTAGGCCAGCCCGCGTGGGAATCCTGACCATGGCCGCGGTCAGCCTTTCTTTCCCAGTTTTCCTCATACCGGACGATGGTCCTGTTCCCTTTCCCGACGCCCACCCGCAGCAGACAGAGGATGCAGCCCTGGTTTGGTCGGGGCTCCCTGCAGACGCGGCCCGGCCTGCCCGGGGCTCACCGAATGGGGATCATGGCGATCATGATGAGAGGAAAGATCATCTTCATGTAGGGCAGGGACGACATGCCGAAGGCACAGAGCAGCAGCAGCTGGAGGACTTGCAGGCCTGTGAAGTAGTGGATCTTCCTCTGTGGCACCCGGCGAATGTAGTGGGTGGGGGGATATGCCGTCTGCAGAGGGAAGAAGGCCGAGGGGCTGAGATCTGCCTGGTGGCGCTGTCAAGGCTCGCTTGGGCACTGGGCTTGGAGACCCCAGAGAAGAGCTGGGGATCTGAGAGGGCCCAGAGGCCGTACCTGCTCCTTGAGGAGAAGGGCGATCCGCTCACAGAGCTGGCTGTTGTCAAGGGATGTGAGCGCAATGTAGAGGAACAGCCCGTAGAGGACAGCCTTGGGGATGGACTGCAGTGGGAAGGGCAGCAGCAGCAGTGACAGCCCCACCAGGATGCTGGCCCCCAGGGTGGTCAGGCGTGTCTCCTTCACGCTTACAATCCTAGTGAGGAAGGGCAGAGGTGGGCATACCGGTAACACAGGGTTCAACATGTGTCTCAGGATCCACATGTGGACTGGCTGGACGTTCCCTTTGCCATGACCCCTGTGCTGGCCCCTCCCCAGCCTGGCCCTGCCCCGCCCCACCCCAGGGTCCTTCATGGCCTGGGTCACTCACGTCTCGTGGATGTGCCCATACTCCACTCGCTCCTCCACGATGGCGAGTGCCCGCACGTGCAGCGGAGAGTGGGGGTAGGCCGCGTGGAGCCAGGGCAGGCCAAACAGAGAAAGTCCCATATTGATCATGGCGATCAGCAGCAGGTCCCAGTGGTAGGCTGTGCCCTTCACGAGCCTGGAGCACATGCATACATGGTTATGGCTATTAGCACATGGGCAGCAAAAACCACCCTTCCCCAAAAAAGGGAAAGTGGCTCCCTTGGGAAACAGAGGGTCCACAGGTGACAGAGGAAGCTGGACAGTCAAGTAGGGAGCTCCCCAGGGGAGGGCAGAGGGCCATTCCCAGCAACAGAAGGAAGCTGGGACAACAAGGCAGGTGGGGCTGGACTGGTCAGGGGCACTCAAGGAAGAGAAGACACCTGTTCTCTGGGGCGTTGGCCAAGGCAGCAACCAGGTTCTGTTCAATGAAGAAGAGCATGGAGAGGAGGAAGCCTAGTCCCATGGCACTGCCCACAGCTCCCATGGACAGAGACTGTATTTTTGCCAGCTCAAACAGGCTCTCACTGGGGTTATAGTTGAACTTAGACACTGGGGCAGGGGGAGAAAGGGAGAGAGTGAGCAATGAGGACTTAATCGCTGATCCAGTCAGCCTTGAACTCTTCTCCTGGACCCTGAGCTTGGGGTAAGAGGGGCCAACCCAGGGTTTAGTGAAGAGCCCAACTCTGATCCCCCTTCACCCCACCCACTCTTCAATATACTCACTCTTAATTCCTTGGAAGACAATGGAGCCCATGATGGAGAAGGTGAGCACAGAGATGGGCAGCGCACAGTCTGACAGTGCCTCCCGCACTCGGCCATGGAGGTACGGGCTGAGAAGGGGAGAGGTGGAGAGGGAACCCAGGGCTCACCACAGCTTGGAAGGCCAGAACCCCCCTCCCACCTGATCCCTATCATTCACCATCCTGGTGAATGATCCTGGGGAGGCTGAAGGTCCCAGGGATGCTCGAACCCTACACTCATATAGCTCCCAGGGTGGCCCTGTCTTCTCTCTCTCCCTCCCTGTCTGTTTTCATTTGTCTCTCTGGCTGTCTGGGGACCTCCCTGCTGGGTGGACGTGCTTGTGTTCCCCTCTGCTCACCTCTTCTTGAACTGGTAGAGAGTGTGACCCAGCCAAACGGTGCCCAACATGAGCATGAGGCTCAAGATAGCTGTTTCTCGCCCAGGGTGCTCATCCTCACTGTCTACGGGGTTGGATGAGTTTATCAGGAAGCTGGCATTGAGGCCCGAGTGTGTTGGGGAGTGGCGCGTATTCCCATGGGCATTCGTGTGCATGCCGAAATAGTACTTCTGGAAGACTGCAGAGGGACAGACACACAGATGGACATGGACCCGATGTGGGGGCTTCCAGCAGACCAGATGATCTCTCACCTACTGTATAAACTCCTGAAAGCACTCCCCCCAGAGCCAGGAGGGATCTTCTAGACAAGAAACAGCCCCAGAGAAAGAAGCAATAGATACCACAGTCAGTAGGTCACAAAAGCAGCTCATCTAGTCTGGTCCACACCCACACAGATCACCTGTCCAGCCTCTCTCTGAAGACCTCCATCCCTAGGGAGCTCATTCTCCCAAGCTGCCACATTCTAATTTTGTTAGGAAATTTCTTCTTACATCTGAGGTAAAACTTGTCTCCTCTGACCTAGTATAATCTCTCCAAGGTCTGAACTCTTAAAGCCAGGGAGAATAAATCTCCCCCCCTTCCACAACAGCCCTTCAAATACCTGCTGGCCCCACACTAGACCAAAGTCACAACCAGAATCCAGCTCTTTTGAAAGCTGGCCCAGGGATCTTGCCACTGCACTTCTGGGATGTTTTCCTGTGTTGATCAGGGAAGAGCACAGAGCTTTCCCCCAGTGTGTCTCTGAGAGTTTCTTCCCTTCTTCCCCTCTCTTCTAGCCTGGCCTTTTCATTTCTATTTAGTAATCTTGGCTACACCTTTTAGGGGGTGGAGGTAGAGGGTGTGTGTGTGTGTGTGTGTGTGTGTGTGCGTATGTTCACACATGAAGGAGAAGGGCTGGCTGGGTCAGTCAAGCTCAGCAGGCACACCAGATCACCAGATGCTTGGGGCTTCATTTCCTGCACAAGACAAAGGTCAGGACCCAAACAACAGAAAGCCCTAGTGGCACCGTCATCCATGTACACAGTGGGAGGAAGACCTGATGTGTAAGACCCTGGGGGATCTAGGACCCTGGCTTTACTTCCCTTCTGGACCCTTAGTGGAAAGGGAGTGGTCGGAGCGTTAGTCAGGAAAGACACCTCTTGGACTTTGGAGGTATCGGATTCCCCACAATCCCCACAAAGTCTTTTCTGTCAGGTCTTATCCCCACTCTCAGATGAACTCTAAAAATCTGTATCTCATCTTCCTCCCTCCCCACTTCCACTACGTTAGCCCGTGGGCAGCAAAAACACCCCTGTCCCAAAAAGAATGAGTGGCTTCCTTGGGACACAGAGGGTCAGAGGTGAGAGAAGAGGCCAGACAGCCAGAAAGGGAGCTCCCCAGGGGAAGGCCGAGGGCCATTCTGAGGCAACAGAAGGCCCTGGGACAACAGCAGGCAGGTTGGGGGGGCCACCAGAATCATCAGGGAGCCTAGAATCAGAGGATTACCCCCCTTGAGTAGGAATTGACCCAAGCTGCGAGTGAAGAGCTTGCCGTGATCATGGAGAACTTGACCTTTTCAAGGCAGGCCATTCTCCCTTTGGATACTTTTACCGTTAGGAAGTTTCTTTTCCATACACTGGAGCAAAGCCAGCCTCCTTTCAGCTCCCTACCAGATCCTAGGCCTGTCTTCTGGGGCCAGACAGAACAAGCTAATTTTTCTTCCACATCAAAGCCCTCTAAATACTTGAGTGTGTCTTTTTCCCCCCAGGCTAAGGATCCTCAATTCCTTCAACTGAGCCTCCTGAGGCATAGTCTTCACCGCCCTCCCTGATTCTGGTCACCTTCTTCTGGACCTGTTCAAGCCTTCCTAAAGCATGGAACGTCACTGTATTCTGAACAGGGCCAAGGACAGCGGGACTGCCAGCTTCTTTGTTGTGGATCCTATGACCCTCGTCATACAGCATACGATTTCATTAACTTTTCCAGCCCATTTTGTCACGCTGTTGACTCATACCAAGCTTATGGTCCACTAAAACTCCAAACCTTTCCTCCATAATCTGGTGTCAAGGTATATGTCCCCCACCCCATACTTTTTTTTAAAATCCGAGCATACAACTTTATATTCTTCCTTAATTTAATCCTTCAGTAACATCGAATTAAACTCATCATTCTAGCCTGTTGAGGTTATTTTAAGATCCTCATTCTGTCATCCAATGTATAAACCAGCTCTCTCAATTTCATATGATTTGCAACTTTGCTAAGTCTGATATCTCTGTAACCATCTGAGTCATTGATAAAAATATTGAAAAGCAGAGACAAGAACAGCTCCTGGGAGTCCCAACTTAAGAGACCTCGGTGGATCTCTGTCCATTAATCGCCCCAGCGGGTTCTATCATTCAAGAAGTCATACATCTCCCCAGCATGTTCCAGTCTCTCCATCTTGTCAACAAAGATAACATCAGACATTCTGGGGTGGTTTGTTGGTTTTTTTCTGAAATCCAGAATATAGACTATTATCGCCTGCCCCACTTTGCTGATTTTACTCTAGTAATCCTATTCCTAATTAGTCTATTCCGAGTGGTTTGTAGTGACCATATGCTGGCTCTTTTTTGACCTTTACTTTCCCATATGCTCACATGCCATCCTTTTAATAATCCATTATACAACTCTATCAACGTGCCCTTCAGGCTATCTGTCTTCTATCTACATGCCTTACTACAGGAATGGTCATCAAGTTCACTGGCCTGTAGTTTGAAGAATTGATTGCCTCCTTTTTCAAAATAAGGACATTTACCTGTCTCTCAGGTTTTCTCTCAGAGATCACCAGAAAAGGATCAGCAGTCTATCAATCATTGCTTCCAGTATCTCAGATGTGGTTTGCATAGGGGCCTAATGACTTGAATTCGCTGAGGGCAGGAAGGGGCTCTTTTACCATCCCTTCACTTATATTGGGTTTCAATTCCCTGTTATTCATTTTGGTCCTATTCTTTCCTATCTATGTAGAAGGAAACAGAAGTAAGACAGATGTTCAATAGTTCTGGCTTCTTTCTCGTCCACCTCATTTTTTCGTAGTTCTTCTGGTCCCCGACATAGCTTAAAAAACCAGCCCTTTGGTAGGGAGGGCCTTAGTCGTCTTCCCTCACTTGGAATTTTCCCAAGTTTTAGCAGTACCATTGTTATTCTCATAGGTCCCCAGCCCTCTTTGTATTGCTCCTGGGCTACTTGTTTCTGCTCCCATTGGATATGCTTTTCTTTTTAAACTCTGAACTCATCAGAGAGCTACCTGAGGCAGCTGTATCAACCTCTTTAGATCCCTCGGTTTAGTTGCCCTTAGCTGTATCATTTGTGTTTGCATCTTTAGAATTTTGATCTTGAGAATCTCATCTCCCTCTTCGGTCATCTTCCTTTTTCAATGCTCAAACAAATGGGTTCTAGTCAGGGCCTGGTAAACATTTAACAACTGGCTCCCTGAAGAAGAAAACAAATTGTACTCGCCATATACTTTTAAGTTTAATTTGCATATTAACATTTTCTCTACCACTTTCTTAAGTCTAGAGACAACCAACAAAACAATAAACTAAGCCTTGAACTATGCCATTTGCTGTTTTCCAAGGTATAAATGCTCACACTGAAAATTTAACAATCAGCTGTCATGAGCCGGTTTGAGGTGACTTCAGTACACTCATGATTCTACCTATCTTTTCCCTTAAATCTCTTAAAATCTGTTCTTCTGAAGTTCTTCTTAAGCCATAGTACGGCATGTGAAGGGCACATGCCATACTACGCTTGGCATTTCCCTTCTTATCTGTTATAATCATAGCTCAAATTTCTACAGTTGCTTAGGGGTTTTAAATGCCTTTTCTTCATGATAGTCCCACAAAATAGATGGTGAAGGTGTTATTAGTCCCATTTCTACTGGGAAGAACACTGCAGAAGGGACTTTGCCAGGATGGTAGAAGAAGGGTCAGGGTGGGGAGTCAAAGCCGGGTGTCTTAATCCAAGCCGGTGGGTCTCCTCACTGAAGCACACTGCCTCTTGCTTCTCAGCATCTCTGACCCAGGCGGGTCCCTGCCTCCCAAAGCTTGTCACTTTCACTTCTCTTTCTAGCTCCTCCTCATTGGTCAGCATCAGGCAGATCTCTCTCACTGTGTTTTAAGAAATGAAACTGTCGGCAGGGAAAGAGAGCCTATCCACTGCTCTATTTTTAGCAGACAAAAAATGATACAGCAAAAAGAAGCCAAGCCAAGTGGCCTAAACAGATTGATACGGCTGCAACAGGTAGCTCTCGAATGAGCTCAGACTTTAAAAAGAACCATCTATCCAATGGAAGCAGGAACAAGTCACCCAGGATGGGGACAAAGAGGGATGGGGACCTGAGAACAGCATTAGCACTGCCAAATGTTTTTAGTGTGCATATATACACAAATGTAGACACATATACATACATATATCCTCTTGACAGTATCCTCTTAATTTCTTTACGAGATCTTTTCCTTCAGAATAAGGAGTACCATTCCATCACCACATTCTGTCTGTTGCATTTTAATGATACCTATTAGCTTGTGTTGACCTCTGCCTTCCGATTTCTAGTTCCCTGCCTTTCTTGCCTATAGTCTGTACATCAGCACAGAATCCTTTGCTGTTATTGCTTCCTACCCATTCTTGCCCCTCCATGTGTCTCCATTCACTCGAGCACCACCATGATTGAGGTCCCCATTCTCTCTTCCCCAGCTCCCTCCAGGCCTTCCCTGCACACTGCCAGATCTCCCTATTGCACAGCCATGACTGTGTAAATCTCCTGTTCAGAGACCTGCCATGGCTTCTCATTGTCTATCATGTGTAGCAGGAGGGATAAAACACGTACCCAAATACTAGCTTACAATTATCCCTTCCACACTGCGACTTTCCCCATTAAGGTTTTGATATATTGTGGATCGGCATAAGAAATTAAATAGGAATTTGGGGAGGGTGGAGAATTTTGTGGAAGCCACAAATGACTTGTGAAGGCCAGAAGATGACACAACCTATGACCAAATAACCCAGATTTTACAATAAGGTACCGTAAATACGCCATGAAAGAAAAAGAAAAAATCCAGACTTCTTCTCTGGTATGAAGAAAGGGCCAAACAATTTTATGCGGATTTTCCAGCTCACAGGGGTGCCGCACCCCTACCCCCTGCAATGTGAAAGGGCAAACTGTACAAACTGGTCGAGGCCAGAGACTGTTTCAGCTTTTGCTACCTTGCACATTTTCAGATACTTAAGGATCTATGTTCTGATCAGTTTAGGTCTACCCTTGCCTGGTGCAAACAGAAACTCCTGCATATGCCCTCTTCCCTTGGGATGAATCTAATTCTTCCATAGAAGATCTCCCGCTCTCTCAGTGCTGAACCCCCTCAGGCTGTCCATCGCTTGGCCCTGATTCTTACCTCATGACTGGACGACCTTTTCTGGCCATATCAAACTTCACGCCACTTACGCCCCTTCTTTAATATAAGTTACCGCCGCTGGTTCGTTTGTGGTAAGAATGGCAGCCAGGGTGCGATATTGTTCAGTGCCGCTACAGGCATGTTGGCTTGTGGGTCACTGAACAAGGATTACTTGTCCAGAGAAACAGCAGTTACGTTCCTATTTATGGGAGTCCAAGAATGGAGTGATTGCCTGCATCCTCTGCCTCCTTTGCCGTGCTTCAGAGACAGCACAGGACTAAGAGACATATTCTACGTCTGTCCACTTCATGGCTAAACAAATTCATTGACAGTTCCTGGTGATAAGCGCCTTTGAACTGAAGATACAGTCACTGGGTCCAAAATCCAAATTTTCAAGGATGGGTCTGTCACCCCCTAGATGGCTCAGGGGATAAAATGCTGGGCCTGGAGCAGAAAGATCTGAATTCAAATGTGCCTCAGACTTATGAACAGACTCGTGTGATCCTGGGTGAGTCACTTAACCCCCTTGGTTTCTTCAACTTTAAAATGGGGATAACAGCAGCACCTACCTCCTAGGGTTGTCCCAAGGATCAAATGAGACAAAATGTATAAAGCAGCTAGCACAGTATCTACCATACAGTAGGTGCTTAATAAATGCTTGTTTCCTTCCTTCTTTCCTTCCCAGTAACATCTACTATCTTCCCATAGTCTCTAGGATAAAACAGAGAGTCCTCTGTCTGGCACTGACAACTTAGCCCCAAGCCACCTTTCCTTCCTTCTTATAGATCACTCCCCTTCCTTCCTGCATTCGACAGTCTAGCCGCACTGGCCTCCTTGAACTTCCGCCCCCATCATCTGCCAGTTCCCATCTTTCCCCTGCCTGTGCCCCATGCTCCTCGTCTCTGCCTCCCAGAATCCTTTGTTTCCTTCCCTACTTCACCTCCAGTCCCAGCTTGTTCATGAAGTGGTGCCCTCCTCTCTTCCCAGATCACCTTGTCTTTATTTTTTATGTGCTCCTTATATGACAATTCAAGCACGTAAATACTAGAAGGACAGAATGAAAGCACCAGCTCCTTGAAAGCAGGGATGGTTTCATTTTGGTTTTGTGTTTTTCATTTTTGCCCAGCATCTGGCATATGGTAGGTACATAATAAATACTTGCTGACTGATACCAGCTGGGCAGCACCTGCCAGAGCTTGCTCTCTCCTGGTATAAACTTCAAAAGTCCACTTTGCGCTAAGACATTCAAGGAGATCTTTCGTGGAGTGGGCAACTTTTACAAAACACAGTAGGCATTTAATAACTATTTGTCCAATTGAATGGAAGAGACTCTAAATTCCTCTATGCAGTATCTGAAGCCCTCCTAAATCTAGTTTTGGACTCTCTTTCCAGGTTCGTCTCTCATCGTTCCATGCAAGCAGGAACGTTTTGTTGTCTTGCATCCAGGCTGGGCACATTCCTGTTTGCCTGCCTGCTTGCCTTCACTCAGCCTGGTCTCATTGCCCAAAATGCCTTCCCTGGTGCTACACCTGACTGAATCTTGCTCCCCCTTCCAGACCCAGTTCAATTCCCAGTTTTCTCTGTGAAACCTTCCCTGAGCACTCCAGTCTATACTTATCTCTTGTTCCTGTGAATGAATGGAAAGCATTAGAGGTGAATGCTCTGCTGATCTCTGACTGTTCTCTCTCTGAGGGTCTCGTCCTCTTTGGACTCTGTGTTTTCCTGGGGGAGGGCCTGGGGCTTCTGCTTTTCCATCTCCATAATGGGATTTCAAGAGTGGTTGGGATTGGGGCAAAGAGAAGTGAGAATGGGAAGAGAAAGGAGAAGAGCCACATTAGGACTTACTTTTGACCATGCCCTTGACAGCATCCAGCACAAACGTGATGGAGATGAAGAGTGCAATGATTTCCTCTGTTGATCTAGGAGTGAGAACATCCAGCCTGAGCACCAGACCACTTTTCCCACCATCTCCAAGCCACAAACATACCTATCTCTGCCAGGAGTCCTAGGACTGACCCAAACTGTAAAAGCTGCCACTGATACAGTGCTTTATGGTTGGCAAAATGCCTCACACACCTTGTCTTGGATGTTCACGGCATCCCTTGGACACAGGTGCTCTAGGCATTATGATCCACATTTGCAGATGAGGAAACTGAGGCTTGGCGACGTTAAGTGATGTGACCATGTATACATAGCTAGAACTGCCCGAGAAAGGATCTGAGCCCAGGCTCTCTTGCTTTCTCTCTACTGCACTGAGGAGCAACACTCTGCCCTGGCCCTGCCCCATCCCTGTCTTTACTGCAGCATGTCTAGGGGAGAGTCAGCTTATTTGGAACAGGAGGCAGACCCTGCCTGCCCACATGGCTAGCTGAGTTTAGATGAGAACATGGACACAGACCATCACTGCCCTGCATGGTCAGCCTATGGCTTAGCCTGGGCTCCCTCACACTGTACCCCACTGAGACTCCTTAGAAGTACTTGAGCTGGAGAAGATATTAATCCCAGGGTTCTCTTTCTTCCCCTGCGATCCTGACCACCCTCTCTGTCCCCCACAGTCAGGAGGCCTGGAAAGCAGGCCTGATTCTAACACTGCCAGCAATGTGGAAGCTCACAGTGGCTTGGGAAGGGACAGCAGAAGATGGGAAAGCAGCCAAGGCACAGGGAACACACTACCTCTTGAAAACCTTCATGAGAAGACTCAAGTTGAAGATGGCATAGAGAGCCAGGAAGAAACTGTTCCACAACCCAGTCCAGGCATAGAAGGCATTAAAGTCCAGGTGGTAGTCGTCACAAATGCCACGGATCACTGAGAAGGGAATGAGCAAAAGGGCCAATGGCAAAAAGAGATAGGATGCTAAGGGATGATGGAGGAGGGGGCTGCCCACTAAGTGTGAACTCCTGGTCTAGAGAAGGGCTTTCCCCCAACTCCCTGCCCAACCTAGGTATAAGGTCTTCTAGAGAGGAGGAAGAGGCTGGTTCTGTGGGAAAGGATAGAAGGAACAACATTCAGGGTCTCCTGTATGTGATCTAGGGACAAAGGGCCACCTTTCCAATCCACTGGACCCTGGAAGAGACCATGATCTAGCCTGAATGGGGCTTGGGGTGATCACTGACCATGTATGTAGAGGGCCAATGGTGCAGTGGTGAGCAACACCACCAAGGGCTGTCCTGCAAACAGTGCATACAGGAGGCCGCCAATGCTCTGGCCAGCGATTGTTTTCTTCACATCTGGAAGGACAGAAACCAAGCACGCATCAGGCTGACAGGGTGCCTCTGAGAAGGTAGGGAAGGTGGGTGAGCTGGGACCTTAAGGCTCTCTCATAGCCATTCCTTCAGGCTTTGGCTAGGGATTATTTCCAAGACCTTAAGCCTGGATACTCTATAGGCAAAAACTGGATATTTTCTGGCAAAGACCCTGAGCCCAGATACTCCACAGAAAGAGGTTTGTGGAGTCCCTCCGCTTGAAACCCAACTCACCAATGACTCCCCTTGTGTTCTCATCATTAAGGGAACCAAAGGCGATGGTTGGCAGGAGGCAGGCAAAGTAGAGAAAGATGGTGGTGGTGAGGTATTTCCCCAAAGACTTGTTGTTTCCAATGATGCCTGGTGGGGGGAAGGTGTGTGAAGAAGAGGTCAAAGGTCACATCAACTGTGCCCTGGGAAGAATGGTGCTAAACGGAGGTGGTGTGACCTCAACACATAAAGAAATAAAGAAAATGAGGACAATGATAACATCTGACCTTTATACCGAGATTTAAGGGTTACAAAGTGATTATATATATTATTTCATCTGCTCCTTACATCTGCCCTATGAGGGAGTTGGTACCTAGTTTACAGGTGAACAAAATGAGGCTCAAAGAGCTTCAATAATTTTACCCACAGTCACCTCATTAGGATCAGAGGCAGGATTTGAACCCAAGTCTCTTTAGAGACTGCAGTAACCCCTATAGGCAGGGGTGAGGGGCAGCCACAGCCTGAGTCTTCCATGCCAAATTGTATCTCCTGATCAAGGCCTCCTTGTGACAGGGGGTAAGTTCAGCTCCTCCCTTAGAACAATCCACACATACTTACCATCTGTGAAGTCCAGAGCATACACAGGAAAACGCCTGGCGATGTCATCCATGATTCCCTTCCCCAATTGTAGGAAGTTTTGACACTGGCAGGAAATTACAGGCAGGGCACATTGGTCCAGAGTGAGCCCAAGGGCCAAGTGCCCCTTTCAGACCAAGGCCCTCCCCCTCCTCACCTGCAACATTTTGGTTCCCTGCTGCCGAGGCCGTGCTGGGGTGTAGATTTCATCTTCCTTGACCACTGAGGATCGTGGCTTGATAACAGTGAGCAGGTGTCTCTGTTGCACCAGGGCCTCCTTGAATTCCTCAGTGGTGCGTGTCTCCAATAGCCGAAGGCGAAAGGTGATGTCCGAGAACATGGTCGCAAACGTGCGGGCCACTTCAGTGGCCGTCTTCGTGCTTTTCTGGGGTGCCAGGACAGGTCAGAGGGGGGACTGGCACCCAGCCCTTCCCCATTGGCAGAGAGAGCCCTGCTAAGGTCACTCACCGACTTGGGGGGTGCCATCACCAGGATCACAAACCGCACCTCACAGGAATTTTCACCCCAGTTCTGGGGCCGCTCCAAGCGGCTGATGCACACGTGACGCCGCTGCAGCGACTTGATGTTACAGCTAGGGGTGGGGGAAAGATACAGGACCTATTATACACCGGGCAAAGCCAGCCAGGCCGCTTCCCTATGGTTTGCAATCTCTGGGCATGCAAGGCCTGGAGAGGAGGTTTTGTGACCTAGGGAACACCCATGGTACTCACATGATGCAAAGCCAGGACTGCTGGTACTGAATCCCAGTAACAGTGGCTGTGACTCCTTGGATTATATCAGAGAGGAGGTGAACTGAGGAGAGCAGGGTGGGGGAGGGGATAAGAAGGAGGCAGAAACAGTCCTCTAACCCTAACCCTCTAACCTCATCCCATTCCAGGGTCACAGTTATGTTCCCCCACCCCCCATCCCTCTATATCTCTCCTAGGCTGGAAAAGAGAAGGGTGGATGTGGGCAGGAAGTTGGGGGCCCTGAAACCTCAGGGGGCCAGGAGTTGGGGCCGGGGGCGGTCTCTGGCAGTCACCAGTTCCCTCTCGAGGAGTCCCTGCATCAGTGAAGAGGGTTGCCATGATCCGCTCGAAGTTGAAGCCCGGTTCAGCATTGTTTGGGTCCTGGCAAAAATGCCGAAGCATCTCACACAGCACATCGTCCAGCGATGTTGCTGTTTCATTCAGGATGATGCTGGCCCGGGCCAGGAAGCTGTCCAGGTCACGGTGGGCTCTGATCTCCTCCTCAAAGTTCTTTAACTTCAGGTACTGGGGATCCATTAAGTCCACCAAGCAAGGGGACACACGGGGAGAGAGAGAAATGGGGACATGCAGACAGCCACACAGGGCTGAGGAGGTAGGTCGTCTCCCCCCCCCCCCCCCCCGCCCCGCCCCAGGCACTGGTGCAAATTTACCTGTGGACACACAAAGGTGGCAAGAAAAACACCAGCTTTTCCTCCCTTTGCCTAAATGCAGCGGCAAACGCTCCTCCTCTTATCTGATAGTTTTGCCCAACCGTCCCATAATGCTCTGCTCCAAACCCCCAAATTCAAGAGCTCCGTCTCTCCTGGTTTTCCCTCAGTGTCCTAACACCCGTTTACCTAAAACAAACCAAGGGCTGGGGGTAGGGACCCCTGGGCCCTGCTCAGAGGAGGGGAAGCAGCTGAGGACTGTGACACCCTAACGCTTCCCATTCCTGTCGCCCCCCACCCCCACCCTGGGGCCCGCCCTAGAACAACTCACCTTTCTGGAGGTGTGCAGGAGCACGCAGCCTGATCTATCGTCTTCTGTTAGAGAGAAGAAGGAAAGGTGGCTGGAGCTCCCAGCACGAGGGCTCACCGAGGCCACAGGACGATGCTCGCCCTTCGCACCCGGACCTTCTCAAGGCTGGGATCACGTTCCCTCCTCCCTGCCCAGAGCTCCCTCTGCCCTTACCGCTCAAGTTAGCCAGCATGTCCAGGTTGAAGTTGACAAAAAACTGGATGCTGTCTCCGGAAACGATGGAAGAATTGACCGTGTCAAAGAGTTCTTCCTCCGTTCCCTCGACGCCATCCTCCGTGTCACACTTTAAGTAGCCTGGATGGATGGAAGCGGCCACAGACACACACCGAAATGTGTCGGTGGGCGCCGAGGTACAGACGTGGAGAGTGCGTGGGCACAGCGACAGGTAACGCAGACTCAGAGAGACCGACTGTCGTAGACAGACGCAGACACACAACCGCGTGGACACAGCTTTGGTGGGACTTACCAATGGGAAGCAGCGGAGGACTGAGTCTAGAGGGCTGGAGGATGACTACTCCTAGAGCATTTACAATTCTTCTCTGTGTGTGTGTGTTTGCGCGCGCGCACGTGCATGCACGTGTGTGTGTGTGGGGGGGGGTATATTAGGGGAAAAGAATTCATTCTCAACACCGCCCCCCAAAGAGCAAATATTCCAATTACTAAGGGCGACAGGGAGTCAGAGGTGCGGAGACAATCCTAGAGACAGAGGGATTCCGAGATGGAGAGATGAACACGATGGGTCTGGGGTTGGTGGGCTGAGGAGGGGTGGAGTGCTAGGGAGGCAAAGGCAATGTAGTACAATACATCAGGAAGGACACTGAATTTAAAGCGAGGAGATGTGAGTTCTAGTGTCAGCGAGGCCAGTGAAACAATAGCATATCCTGGCTCCAATCCCTTCCTCGGCAAAGACGGGCGTGGGAGGGGGAAGGGAGAGGAAGGTGGTAGCCCCTCTACTGTGAAGTGAGGGGCTTCCACCAGATGGTATCTAAGGGTGCTTTCAATTGTCAGATTAGGCAGAGAAAACCTGTCCTGCCCTATGACATGGTTGGAGGGATCAACGGATCGAGAGGGGGACAGGAGGGCCACAAAGATGAGATAATCCATCCAAGAGGATTGAACAAGGACCTCCCCTCCAGCTCCCATCCTGTCCTTGCTGTTATGGACCCCTTCTACCCAAGGTAAGAAAGAGCCTGGAGTTGGGGAAAGGGTCCTGGGGTGGCCTCCACCACCTCGGCCTCCCTCCATCTGGCATGTCTGGAGGTAGAGGGCACCTCACCTCCTAAATGATGCCTCTTCCTCCTCCTCTGGTCCTCTCTTTTTTCCTCTGTGATGGAGGAGGAGGACATAGACGCAGTCGACTGAAAGTGAACCCGGGGCCATGCCTCCGGGGGAGATGCTGGTGGACTCTGGTTGTTGCCTGAGGGACATGGATTAATCTTCCTGCTGCACAGGATCAAGGCAGCCCCCCTCTACAGACTCAGCAATCTCCGGTTCATTCTCCCTGACCAGGGATCTGGGGTCCTCCAACTGGTCCAAAGCTCAGCCTCCAGCCTATCTCCCATAACTGCCCTACCTGCACCCTCCACTCCAACCTTGTGGCTGGACTCTGCATTGAACATGCCAGGCTCATTCCAGTTTCCAAGCCTTTGCTCCTATTGTCCTACCCTGGCACCATATTCTCCTCTCTTTTCTCTGCCTATTGTACCCATTCTTCAGGGCTGGCTCAAGGTCCCCTCCCTCTAGGAAAAATTTCCGGATCTTTCCAGAACTTAGTGATGTCCTCCGTCTTTGACTCGGTATCTCTGAAACCCCGGGGACTCCCTGAACTGAATTCCACTTCGGTCTGTATTTCTAGTGGTGGATACTGGCATCATGCATTCTAGCACTAGACTACACCATAACTGTCCTGTTCGACTCTCTTCCTCCTATTTCTGAGTCCTGCTCCTGTCTCAAAGGTGGGCCCATCTCCTGTCTCCTTCCAGACACTCTCTCTCTCTCTCTCTCTCTCTCTCTCTCTCTCTCTCTCTCTCTCTCTCTCTCTCTCTCTCTCTCTCTCTCTCTCTGCAACAGGAACCTCAAGAGGGCTTGGTGTGAACTGGAATTAGCCAGAACTGATGAAGAAACTATAATAAAACTATTTCTCCCTCCTGCATTGGTCCTGTCCCATTCACTCATTGATGGGGGGGGAAGGGATTCACTCACACTGACTCATTTCCCACTCACCCAACTAGATTTCCTCTCCACATCCTGCTACCAGTGCCGCCCCCTCCCAAGGCTCAGGTCCAACAAGGACCTCTGGGGCCTATCTTGGGGATCTAGGGCACTTGCCTCAGTGACCTCTGGGGGCTCTGTCTAGTCATCCATTGTCCCCAATCACATAAACCCAAACTCCAAACTAGAAAGTTCCCTGCATCTAAGCCTCAAGGAGAGGGATCTCTTGATGAAGGAGTCCAAGTCCCTCCCTGACTTCCTCAACTCCTCTTCCTCCCCTTCACCTCTTTACCTTTCCAACGGCACCTTCTCTCTTCTCCTCCCCTCTCTTCCCTCACTTCTCTCCATCATCTCCTTATTTCTTTGTCCCTCTCACCTCACTCCTTCCCCAGTGGCCTCTCCTCTTGCCCTCAGTCATCTCTTAGGAAGTCCTTAACTCTCCCTGTCCCTTGACCCCAGGACCCAGAGAAGAGGTAGGCTGGGTCCTCATTCTCAGCATTGTTCTCAGACTACCATGCTTTTTTTTTAGTCTAAGACTGACCTCTCCCCATCCCTCCATCCACAGCTACTGGCCTCCAGGATATTCCTGCAATCCCAGAATTAGAAGAGATCTCAGAAGTAATTTCATTTAATCATAAGCTCTTCTGCCTTCTCCCATGAGTCTACCCCTGACTCAGTTTCGTAGACACCCCAACCCCTAGCCTCATCCCCGTCATCAATAACACTGAGGATCCCAACACACCATCAGCATGAATTCTCTCAGAGCCCTTGTTGGCTCTACGCCTTCATCTCTACCCCATGCCAGCCATACGTTGGCATGATCATACTCTGGATGATACCAGGACAGGGTCCTGCTTGGTGACTAGTCAATGGAAAGCCTCCCGGGCTGACAGAATGACTCACTGCCTGACTGAATGTCCGTCGAACTGCCTGGTAAATTGCCTGGCTGAGCGGTGGACCTCCTGACTGATGGACTGGCTGGTGAGCTCTCAGACTGATCGGCCAAGTCATTGGTAGAGGACCTCATTGATGAACTGCATGACAAATGAACTGGTTCACTGACACATCTTCTGATTGACAGATTAGCAGACTGATGGGGCAATTCACAGGCAGACTGCCTCGTGGGGGAATTGACTGATGAAGGGAATGGTTGGCTTATAGATGGTTGGCTTGACCAATGGATTGACAGGTAGACCACCTGACTGATGAACTACCTGAAAGACTGTCTGTTTTCCCCTCCAAGGGCATGATGTCCCCTTGAAAATTATTGTGAATTATTGGATTCTGCTCCATGTCCCATGATAGGAGAGAACTAGAGACATTGGAGGAGGGGGAGTGAGTCTGTGTAACCGTGACTACCCTGAGATTTCAGGCAAGTCATAGGGGTCCAAGTCTGTAAGAAGGACAAGCTCTAGGGGATAAGTGGGTGAGGGCAGACTACATTTCCCTGAAGACAATAGGCCCAGCTCTAGATGAGCTGCTAGGTGGCATAGTATATAGAATGCTAGCCCTGGAGTCAGGAAGACTTGAGTTCAAACCCAGCCTCAGATACTTCCTAGTTGTATGACCCTGGCAAGTCACTTAACCTCTGTTTGTCTGTTTCTTCCACTGCAAAAGGGAGACAATATAGCACCTTTCCTACAGGGTTGTCTGAGGATCAAATGACTTGATATTTGTAAAGCATTTAGCACGGTGTGTGGCGCATAGTAGGTGCTACTTTCTACAAGTACCTAAGGAGAGGGAAAAGACCCACATATCTGAGGCAGAGGGAGAGTTCCAGCCCTGCACTGGGGGGAAGGAGCTAGAGGAGGGTGGAATCAGAGGACTAAGAATCTGGCCAAAGGCTGGTCTCATCAGGGCCAGTGAGCCTCAGTTCTGGTGACAGCCAGGCAGAACCCCCTTGACGCTCAGCCAGTACACCCTCTCCCACTGGGCCTGGTGTCTGTGGAAGGAGCAGAAACTAGAGATTGCATCTCACCACCTGTTATTTCTAGAGGACAGCATGCCCAGGATGGCACAGCAAAGACAGCAACAAGATCCTAGAACAGCACAACCCATCTCCTCCAGCCCAACCCACAGGCTAGGGCAAGGACCGGCAAAACCCAGGGTCTCACGAAAGGAAAAGGGTTGACCCTCTTCCCTGGGGATACTTAGCAACAGCTCCCAATGACAGAGAGACAGCAAGGCAGGCAGAGAGAGATCCGGTGAAATAGAGAGATGGAGAGACAGAAAGGGACAGAGGGAAAAAGAAAGAGAAGGAAACAGACAGGCATAAGCAGATACAAAAAGGCCAAAGTGGAGAAGGGAGATAGACAGGCAGGCAAGGTCAGAGACAGGGAGCTGGGCAGAAAGACACAGCCAGAGATAGGGAAAAAGGCATCTGGAAAGACAGAGAAGGAGAGACAGATAAGCAGAGAGGCTGGGACAGACAGACAAGCCGAGGATCGGCCTGTCAGATACACAATAAGGGCCCAGATGACATGGCCGAGGTGCTCAGACAGACAGACAGAGCGGGCAGGCAGGCAGGCAGGCAGGCAGACAAAATGTTCCTTGGCTTTATGGTCTTACCAGTCTCTTCAAAGAAGTATCCATTCCGAGCCATAGCTGCAGGTGGGGTCTCTATGAAGAAAAGAGAAAGAGGATCTACAGGAAACCTGAGCTGCCATCTTATCCTAGCTGATCCCAGGTGGGGATGCCATACAAGGTTTCCAGGTGGCTCTTTTCTTAACCCTGTTTCCTGCCCTTTTGGACCTTAGAGACACCTCAGCTAGGTAGAGTACATACCCCATCTTTGTATGAGATCAGGATTAATGGACATTTCCTGCTTCTCCCAAAGAGAATGGGGCTCCCTCCTCTAGTTAAAAGGCACCCCCAGCCCTATTCTCTCAGGGTTCAAACCACAGACCTTTCTCCAGCCCCAGCACAGTATAACTGGGACAAGACCAGGTGCTAACTACAAGTCGTGGAGGATTAATAGAGCTATAGATTTCAAGGCCATACAGACCAGGATAGGTATGACCAAAGGCTGTCCCCAGGATACAATGGCAAAGGCAAAGGTCTTTCTTGGTTAGTATCTTCCTCCTGATCGGGGCGTGTCTCTTCCTTAGCTTTTGGATAAGTGTTCTCCCTCTCCCCGCCTCCCCAACTCCACCCCTTTACTGGGCTCTCTCTCTCTGAGGGGCAGAGATGGAGAAGGAAAATTTCTCCTTCTTCCCTTTGTCCCAGGGTTGGGGTGGAAGTGGGGGTGGGCAAACATATTAAATTCTTTGGGTTTCTGCTCTCTCTGGGAGTGGAATATGGGAGGTCACATTCTCTGGATGTCTCTCTCCCAGGGTTAATAACAATTCTCAGAACAGGAAAGGAGGTGAGCTCCTGAATAAGTGAAGGCCATGGTGGGGGAGGGTGCTGCAGCCCCCATCCCTTTCTTTTCTACTAGCAGAATTCAATGCACCTTGTAGGGGGAGGGGAGCGTTGCAACATCAGATAGCAATAATCAGTGGCTTGCACCTCTGCTCAAACTGAGGGTACGTACACACACAGACACACACATACAGAGACGCAGCATCACTCCAAAAATCAGTCTTTTCCGTACTCACAGAGCTGTCCATTTACAGAGCCAGGCATACACTCTGCCTCAAGAAAAGGCTTGTGACTTTGTATATTCTTCAAGAGTTTCAACGTGTTTTTGAGGTCTGGAAGGATTGGACCTATTTATATTTCTGGGCTTTTCATTTTCCCTTTCGTTCCCATCATTTAGGGGAAGGGGGAATTACTTGGCAAATAGTGATTAGTAAAACTTTGACTTTGAAGGCTCCTTTCCCACCTGCAAGGATCCAAGACCCATTACAGTAAGTGGGGCAACTAGGAAACCCAGAGAAAATCCATCGTTTCCTATTAGGAAGGGTGTAAGGAAAAGGGAGCTAGACTGTCCTTTGGGAAAGGGAGAGGGGAACAAGGGCTATGTACACTCTGCTGATTGTGAAAACAAGGTTTGGCATAGGAAAAGGGGAAGGGGCAGGGGGAGGGAGATGTCAGGATAGACTACACAACAAATAAAGTGGGGAGCGAGAGGAAAAAAAGGGGGTGAGTGACCTCTGGCAGACAAGATGTAGTATACTTGAGTTTTCTCAGTATCATTGGGCATGGGAGATTGAGAAATGGGCACTGAACATGTGACAAGGCAGGATGGTCAGACCCTGAGCAACCTGGGCAGACAGGGAGGGAAGGAATGGCAGGAGGCAAAACGTATGTCCTTTCCCTAATCAATCACCCATTATGGGGCAAAAAACTTAAGCAAGCAAAACAGAGGAAAACTAAGGCAAGTTCCAGCTCAGAATTAGTTCCCGGTATTAATCCCTGGCACAAATTTATAGACATTCTTATCCTCCATATCTCTATGCCCCAAAGCTGATGTTAGTTCACATGTATCTGCCAAACACACACTCATAGAACTGTTCCCCTCAGTCCCCCAAACTTTGCCTCAGCCCCAACCTCAGTCATGTTCTAATCCTAGACCCTAACATTACCTTCAGTACCATATGGTCATAGAGGATGTAGAGCAGGAAAAGACCTTAGAGATGATCTGTTTCCACCCATTTTATAGATAAAGAAACTGAGACCCAGAGAGGCCACACAATTTGTTCAGATAGTAAGTCATAGAGAATGGATTGCAATCCAGCTCCTCTCTTCTTTCCTCTAGGCCACACTGTATTCCCAATTCCCCAGATCTCTGGCCCCTAGTCTGCCACCTGTTTACACACCACACCTACTCCCTTCAGCCATTCTCCAGACCTCTTCTACATGCTTGTACATCTGCTCCTTTTGCCATTCGTCTCCAAACCTCTGTGCCTAAGGTAGCTGCCCCACCACAACCTGGCTTCTAGCTTCCACCTCGGTCCCATCACTGTCTCTAGATCCTCTCCCAGCTCACCATGCCCAGGATCAATGGGATTCTCTGACGATTGCTCACTGGAGTGAGCGCCTCTTCCTCTCTGCACTGCCTGCCTCCAGGACTTTTGTATTTATGGTTGGAAGCTAGTGGTGTGGAGGATTTCTGTGCTACCTTCCCCCATCCTGCCACCCAGCCCTAGAGGCGGGTCTATGTGTGTGCATCGCTCTCTATGCGTGGGCGGCATGGGCTGGGTGAGCCTGCAGTAAGCTGCACTGTGATCTCTCTCTCTCTCTCAGGTCCAGTCTCTCTGTGAGTGGGCATGTCTCTGGTGTGTATGGTAGATGCAGACTGTATGTCTGGGTATTGGTGATGAGGGCAGGCTATGATTAATATGGGGTGCGTGTGTGTGTGTGTGAGAGAGAGAGAGAGAGCGAGCGAGAGAGAGGAGAGCGAGAGAGAGAGAGAGAGAGAGAGAGAGAGAGAGAGAGAGAGAGAGAGAGAGAGAGAGAGAGACCCATGCGCTCTTTCGGGCTGGGCTGTTTGTGCTGAAGAAGCTTCAGGGAAGGGAAGAAAGCACTGTGTATTAAAATGAAAGTGACCAGGACTGAGATGTTTGGGGATCCTGGGGTGCCCTCCAGCTGAGTCTCTGGAAACAGTGACTTTTGTCAGGGGGTGAGGATGGGGCGGGAAGGCAAACGTACTAACATCATGCCAGAGAGTGGACAGATTGAGGCCAGCTGGCCTATCACTGCCCAGCTCCCTGTGGCCACCTGCTGCCCATGCCTCCAGGTGAGGCAGTGTAATAGACCGGGAATGGGAAGGCTATGGAGTTAGAGTCAAAGGAACTGATTGAGAATTCTGGCTATGCTACTTCCTAGCTACGAGACCAAAAAACAAGTGACTTAACTTCTTTAAACCCCATTTACCTTATCTGTAAAAAGGAAAGATGGGATTAGATGATCTCTCGCCTCTCAGTCTGGGGTTCCCAATCCCTGCATCCCCCATTCCCTGGGGGCAGTGACACAAATACACACAGTCCACAGGGAATCCAGCGTCCAGAGGCACTAGGAGCCCGCTGGGAGCTTGGGCTCTTAGCTGACGAACTAGAAAGGTGCCTTGGGGGAGGGGATCGAACCACACGATTCGGTGCTGGGGGGTTGGGGGGAGAACCCGAGAGCCTCCGGGAATGGGGAGTGTGCGTAAATCTGTAAGGGAGGGTGAACTGGGGTGTGCTTGAATAGGTTTCGAAGTAGGAGTTTATTGTTCTGTCCGCCTTACCTCCAGATTCTCAAGCCCCCTCCGAAAAGCCCTCGCAGACTGACAGCCTCCAGGCAGCGTCCTCCCTCTCTCCAGCACCCTCCCCTTAGCATTAGTACGCCTTCCGACGACCCCCTAAAGGATCTCTATTTCTGTGTCTGCCATATATCTGGGTTCAGCGTGTGTTGTGGCCCGGGGTGCCCGGATTCCCCGAAAGCGGCAGAGCCAAGACAACAGAATGCGGGTGAGAAGCAGCTGGTTCTCGCTTCCTCCACCGTCCGCCAAGATCAGAGCAAGTGGGGCCACTAGCGGCCCCGCCTCTGAAGTGGGTGAAGTCGGCCACTCCTCGCTCGGTGTTTGGGCGCTGAAAAGAGCCGCAAGACGACCCCAGGCCCTAGGGGGCAAGAGGACCCACCAGAGCCAGCCCCTCGCCGCGCGCGTCCACCCCTGCCCCCGACCGACGGCAAACGGGCACTCCCGGCTCCCGGGTTCGTCCGCTGGCGCCTGCCTGGGATGCTTCTCCCCGAGACTCCGAGCTCCCAGCTCCCCCCAGTCCCTCTCCCCGCCCCAGACAACCCCTTGGTGCTCACCGCACGGCCGAAGGTGAAACACCCCCCTGGCTGTCATGGGCCCCTGCTTGCCGGGTCAGCCCATCGCTGGGGCAGCCTGGGGCCGGGGCAGCGGCGCGCGATTCGGCGGCTCTCCTCCGGCACCCTCGGGTCTGACCCGAGCTCCGGAGCTCCGGGCCGGCAGAGAGCGGGGAGGCGGAGGCGGGAGAGCGACCAGCCCGGCGACACACCCCCGGCCCGCCCGGCCTGGGGAAGGGGGGTAGGGAGCGGTGCGCACGAATGTGTGAACGGTGTGTGTGTGCGTGTGTGTGCGTGTCTGTGTGCGCGCGTGTGTGTGTGTGTGTGTGCGCGCGCGCGAGTGTAAGTATATCTGGATTTGTGGGGGTGGGGGGTTGGGGGTGACGGTCATTGCCACACTCCCTAGTGTGTCTCTGTGTGGCCACAATCGGCAATGGGCAGGGGGCCCACTGTGTGAGTGAAGTGCGGCCACACTGTTGTGTGTGTGTTGAGGGGAGGGTGTTGTAACCACATTGCAGTGTGTGCATATGTTAGGGATATGTGACTACACTGCCGTGTGTGTGTGTGTGTGTGCGTGTGACTTTGTTCTGAACATACTGGGGAGCCGGGAGGGCATGGTATCAACCTCACTCACACTCTGTTGATTTTGTGCAGAAGACAATAACAACCCCTTGCCTTCGTGCTTGAAGCTGTTGATGGCAGACCCACTTGGATGTGGGGGGTTGGGGGAATGCAGATACACTTTACTCTGTGTGTAAAGTGGAGAAGTATTGGGATTCCAACAGGCATCTATCTCCCTTTAATCTCAGTAGCTAACAAAGATGTTGGGAAGGATCTGGCCTCCTGGGGAGATGGGGTGGAGCCCAGGGGAGGCCTAGATTGTAATTTTTCACTCCTCCTCCTATAGAGGAAACCTCCACCCTTGCTTTCCCCAGGGATCTCAGGTTTCCTGAAGGCCCTTCCCTTCTCCCCATTAGGTGTCCTCCCCTATTGAACTTGGTTTAGAACTGCTCTCCTTCCAAGAGTTCTCAGGGTTGCTTTGCACGTGCTAAGTAACTGTGTCTAAGGATACATCAGGAGAGTTCAGGACACACTGTACCCCAGCTTTTCAGGTGGAAACTCCAAAGCCTAGGCCCAGACGAGTTCACAGGTTGGGTCCCTGAGAGATCCCCTGTAGCCAGCTCAGTGCCCAGGCATGTATGTACCCAGGCACTCCCAATCTTTGGAAGGATCAATCTCTGTCCAGCCCTCCCCCCACTCCAGTGTTCAGTCTCCTCCTTCCTCCACTCCGGCCCCTCCTGGGCCACACCCGACCACTGCCAAATCCTCTCCCTTCCTTCATTCCAGTTCTTCATGAAATCCCACCTCCTCCAGGAAGTTTTCCTAGACTAACTGGAAAAGCAGGCACAAGTTCCCAAGAACCCCTCCCTAGCTCAGTAAGTGACTCCCTCCCCCCCCAATACACCCTCAGACACAATAGACCTGTGTGTTTTTGTGTGTGTGGACAAGGATCACATCTTATTTATCTTTCTGTCTCCTTGAGTATTTGCAAAGGGCATTGAACACAGGATATGTTAAATAAATGTGTATCTCTGTGTTTCGGTCTGTGCTTCAGTATATGTCTACAGAATCAGAAAGGAAGGGCATAGCTGTGTCTCCCTGTGGACTCTATCTAATGATGGTTCTGCTTCTGTCTCTTGGGTAGTGGAAAAGGTACTGATTTCAGAAGCCAGAAGGCCTAGGCTGGTGCCCTAACTGACTCAGCCTAGCTGTGTGACCAAGTCTAGGTGACACTTAACCTCTCCCACAGAACTGGTGACAAGAAAACACTTCGTAGGTAGGAATGTATGCAAACAGACCTTCTGGATCTATGTCTAAGTCTACCGGGATATTTCTGTTTCTTGTAGTATATCTCTGATGAGTCTGTCTCTCCTGTGTATATGTCCAACAGTAAGAATCCCTCAGCCTGGTCCCAGATCCTTCTTTCCTCAGTCTCCCTCCACCCCCACCTCTTTCCCCTGCCTGTGCCTGAACCAAACAAGCTGTCTTCAAGGTCAGGATGTGGTTTGGGGTAGTGTTTTCTCCCTCCCCATCCCTAACCACCCCCCTCCCAGTTCCGTCCTCTCTGATCTACTTCCCCTAGTTTCTGTCACCCAGGGACAGAGGTAGGGCTGGTTCTTGAGACCGAATGAGGTTGAGATTGCTCTCTAGGAGGATAGGGGTATGTAAGCTTCCTAGGTGGCCCCAGGGGAAAAGCTGCTCTGGGTCTCCCCAATCCTGAGGAAAGGGATATGGATGTTTGACCTGTACTAATAGGCTCATCAGGATCATATGGGGGAACACCAGAGTCCTACTATCCCTCAGTCTCTTCTGTCTATCCATTTCATGTGGCCACCAAACACCACTGGACTCTTACTAGACCACTGATTTCTATTCATCTTCTACCCCACATGTGTCATCTATCTCCCTTCCCTCCATTACCATCTCGTCATCTCACCATCTGTTGTGTCCAGTCATGCTTCCTCTTTTTCTCCATCACGATCCATCACTACAGATCCATTTCTCGATCTATTCTGTCCACATTTTCCATACAGAAATCCCTCCCTCCCTCTCTGCATCACCACCCATTCATTCCTATCTAGCACCCTCTCAATCTGCTTCATCACCTCTCCTTCCATTGCCAGGGATTTATCCATCTATCCATTAATCTAGCCATATATTGCTAGTGAATCCATGGCTCCTCAACTTGTGGCATATTGCCATATTTCTGTCCATTCTAATCCATTTGTCTGACTCCATTTATCCATTCATCTGCAAATGTATCTCCTCTCACCACTGATTACTGAACAATGTTTACACTTAGAAACAGGAAACGGAGCTAATGAAGGGGACAGAGAGGTAGGAGGAAGACTACAACAGCTTTATTATTCTCTAAGACAAATGCTTAACTTCAGCCAGACCAGTCTTTGAACTGTTTCCACAACACAGCTCCCTCCTCTAGCTACCATTTACCTCCTATCTATCTGCCTGGACATCTGTCCCCTTCTTTCCCTAACTATATGACTCCACCTATCTTTCCATCCACATACTGACCAGGGCTGATTTCTCCTTGTACATGTACCCTCCTTTAAAAAAAATATTTATTTTTAGTTTTCAACATTCACTTTCATAAGATTTTGAGCTCTAAATTCCCGCCCCCCCCAAGATGGCATACAGTCTGATATAGGCTCTACATGTACAATCATATTACACATGTTTCCATGTTAGTCATGTTGTAAAGAAGAATCAGAACCAAAGGGAAAAACCATGAGAAGGAAAAAACAAAAAGAGAGAGGAAATAGTATGCTTCGATCTGCATTCAGACTCCAAAGTTCTTTCTTGGGAGGTGGATAGAATTTTCCATCACAAATCTTTTGGAATTGTCTTAGATCCTTGTATTGCTGAGAAGAGTTAAGTCTATCACATTTGGTCACTGAATAATGTTGCTGTTACTGTACTCTGTACCCTTCTTAATCCTATCCCTTACCACCTCCTCCAAGACCCTGCTCCCTTAATGTTCCTTCTATCCAGCGGCTTCAATTCCTCCATCTCTACTAATTCCTCTCTTTGCTTGCTATCATACTCAGGCATTTCCTATTTGATCAACCCTTACCTGGACCCAGCTCCCTCTGGGAGAAGTTAACGTCTCATTTCTCCCCTTTTTACCACTAAGCTCATGAAGCTTCTACTTGACAGTCCTTTAAATACAGGAAAAAAAGGACCATGCTCTCCCTTTAGGTCTTTTCTTCTTCAGACCAAACACCCCCAGTTCCTTTAATGGATTCTCATGTGGCATGTCTCCTGCCTCGTATATTTGCCATTATCCTCTGGACACATTCCTTCCTCGAAGGTAGTCTACACTAGCTGCCTTCATTTCAAACTTAGGTGATTGCTATGGCAATGCCATTTGTAGAAACAGGAACAAAGATCAGGACTACCTGAATAGAGGTGTCAGTTGAAGATGTCAATAGAAATGGCTGTGATCACTAAGAGTGTTTAAAGATGGTCAGGGGAACATTCTTTAAGGTATGCTCATATTTGGTAGCTATGTGCAAGAATAAGAACCAGTTAAGGAAACAGAGAAAAAATAGTCAGGAGAGTAGGAGGAGAACCAGAAAGCTGTGTTTTTTCCTGAAAACAAACTTCTTCAACAAAACTGGTCATGGTATTGGCCCTTGGGTATGCCACACTGAATGCCTCCTTTCAAACCCTTGCCCTCACCATTCCTTCCACTAAGGGGTCCCTCTCCCCTCTTACTTCCACTGTTCTAAGTCCTACTCACTGGTCAAGGTCAAATTTAAGCCCTCCAAGAAGCTTGCTAGGACTACTCCAGGCTCTAGGTCAACCTCCCCAGAGTTCCTACAGTACTTAGTTGGAATCACTAATCCAGCCCTTGATGATTTAGACTGTCATTTATCCTCCCATGTATTAGAGAGTATTGGAGAAAATGAGAGGCATGCCAGTGGGGGAGCAGAATAAGCCCTGGGCTCCACCACTTGATAATTAGATGACTGTGGGTTAATCACAGAACTCAAGAATCTCGGGTAGAAGGTATTCAGGGGTCATCCTGTCCTGCTCGCTTCTGTAGAAGAATCACTTCAGAAGCTTCTCCAAAAACTCCTGTCCATTTGCTAAGGCTCTCTAGTGTTTGATAGGATCAAGCCTAATCCCGCTTCCATGGGAACACCTTTTAAATATTTTAAAAGAATGACCAAGTCTTCTCTTCTCCAAGATAAACATTACCAAATCCTTCTAATCCTACTAATCCACTTTCTACGGCATGGTCTCTAGTCTTCTGTCCTAAGCCTTCTTCTGAATACATTCCAAATTATCAATGTAAAATTATAAAATTTGGCATATAGAACTGTACCCAACACTCTACCACTCTCCCTCTCTTGGCCTGTTTTCTCATCTGTAAAATGGAGACAAAAATCCTGGCCTTGTCTATTCTGAGGGGATTATATAAGATAATAGTCAAGACAGAGCTTTGAAAATCATTAAGTGCCTTGTAAATCAAGGACTACTGTGATATATCCTATCAGTCATATTGTAAGCCCCTTGAGGTGAGAGACCATGGGACTTTTTGTGTTTCCAATGGGAAGGGCCAAAGAAGGCTTTGCCCTCAGGAAGCATCTTTTCTGAAGGTGGAAGGCTTAGGGGAGACAAAGGGGTAGTGGAGGCTAGAGCCTCCCAGGGAACTGAGAAGAGGATTTCTTCTTAACTGTAACAGGTCAAGGAACTGTGACACTGGGATTATCATGAGCATGGTGGCTGGGAAACCAGCTGGCTCTTCACTCTAGTGAGTGGAGTGGTCATTCCATGATAACCCTATCTCCTATCATGGCTGAAACTAGATTATTATAGTCTTTAGGTTGAAAATATGTCTCCAATAGAATAACGGAGCTAGATGGGACTTGAAAACTTGTCTAGCAGAATACCTGAGAGAGGGGAAGGGAGCCCCCCCAAGGTGACACATTCAATCGCAGACAGAATTGGGACTGTCTTCCACATCTTTTACTCTGCTTTGGGGTGGAAAGAGCCTAGTGCTGACATAATGAAGGATGCACCGTGTGCTGACTTGCACATTCTCCCTGTCTTCCTCCTTTCTTCCTTCTCTTCTCTTTTTAGAGAGATCTAAGTGAGGCTTGGAAGGTCTGGCCACTCCAAGGAAGTAGTTTGAAAAAGGAGAAGCATTTTTAGCAAGGAGGAAAGGCTTTTTACAGTGCCTGGCCTTGGGGCGACAACTAGAATACCAATATTTATAGCTAACAGTTACATAGCAGGCTAAAGTTTGAAAGCACTTTATAGACACCATCTTGTTTGGTCCCCATTATCCTTACTTAATAGAAAACTGAGGCTCCAAGAGTTTAAGTGACTTGGCTATGGTCACATAGCTAGTGTGCGTCAGAGGCTAGATCTAAACTCAGGTTCTCCTGACTCCTGGGCCAATGCTTCTTCCAGTACGTGAAATTGCCATTCTACTTCAGAGAGGGAACCCTGTCCAGACCATCAATCACTACTGCATCTGGGTCTCATGCGGCCTCTGTGTTTGACTTGTTATTAGCTTGACTTGTAATTAGTCCTTAGCAATTCAGGACAATCTGATAGTACTCCAATGTATGAGATGGAAGGTCCTGACCTTACTCCATGCCCCTGGCAGAGTCCATGCTTTGGCTACCAGGAGAGAGCCAGGAGATGAAGGGAAACACACACACACACACACACACACACACACACACACACACACACACACAGAGTGACAGAGGCAGAGAAAGAGAGAGAGAGAGAGAGCAGCTGAGGACCACTGGCACAGAAGGGGATGGATAATAGCTGAGCTTGGTTACATACCGGTTATCTTTTGCCACAAAGAGTCCTGTTGATGGCATGGTTGGTCCAGGCTGTACCAGAATGAGAAGGGAGATCCTTGGTGAGAGAAAGACTGTCTCAGAGTAGGGGTGGCACCTCTTCCCTTCAAACTCCCCTGGTTGCAGGACAGATACATATATATCACTTGTATTAAAATTGTTTCTCTCCATGTCTTACTACTGCTACTAGACTACAAGATGTTCGAGGGCAGGGACTGTGTCTTTTATCTTCATACACCTAGCACAAGGTCCTACATAAGAATGTTCACCCTCTACTTGCAGGTATCCACCAGCCCCCAAGTCATTCTCCACTATTGCTCAAGGAATTCCTTTCTTAGTTAACAGCCTTTCTCTCTACATCAGTCCCTTTGTTTGGTGACTTCAACATACATGTTGATGTCCTCCCAGATGCCCTGGTTTCCCAGTTCACTAAGCTCAGTTCTCACAAGCTGCTCCTCTATCTCAGCCACACACAAAAATAGCCATATCTAGGACCACCCACAAGGGTTCTGTTTCTACAGTCCAGAACTCAGAAATTCCTTGGTCACACCATAACCTCCTAATCTTGTATCTCTTCCCTACCTAAATCTATTCTTCCTCATGGAGCTCTCCAATAACTCCACCCCTCCCTATTTTCCCAGGTCATCACCTGGCCTGACTTTTCTCTCTTTGAATTCCTAATGCAATATTTGATCAGTTCAGCTGGACATTGTCTTCTAACCTCCAATCCCTTTGCCCTCAAGCTATTCCTGCTTATGCCTCTTCAAACTCCCAACCTGGTTCCTGCCCCCCCCCATCTAGCATCATCACTCCTACTCCCACGCTGCTGAATACCAATGAAGACAGTCACAGAACTGTACTGAGGGCCCCCTCTCAGCCTCTACAAATACACATAACCTATTCTCTGCATCCTTAATGTTGCGTGGCAATCCTTTTACCTTTCTCTGACTACCTATGATGTTCCTCAGGGCTTTGTTCCAAACCTTCTCTCCTGTCCTCAAGTCACTTATACTATCTCCTCTCAAAAGACGACCTGTCTTAATACTTTACTGACGAAACTGAGGCTTTCTCTTGTGAGCTGTCTTCTTTCCAATCCTACACCTCAAACATCCTCAACTTCACCACTTATTCTATTTTCCTTTGTTTCTGCCTCTGATGAAGAGGTGCTCCTTCTCTTTGTCACAACTAACCCCTCTCATTTTTGTCTCTAATCGCATACTTTCTTATCTGATGGGGCAGGGAAGTGGTACAGAGCGCAGGACTTAGAGTCAGTAAGACTTGAGTTCAAATTTTGCCTCAGATGCATATTCACATGTGACCCTAGGTTAAGAAACTTAACCTCTGTCAGACTCAGTTTCCTGCTTTGTAAAATGAGGACAATAATAGCACTCAACCTCACAAAGGATCAAATGGGAATAAATGAGCTAATATATGTAAAGCATTTTTGCAAGCTTTAAGGTACTATATAAATCCTAGCCATTACTATTATGACCACTACCACCACCATCATCACCATCACTACTACAGGAATCTGGCCCTTGGATACCCCTTTTTCTCTTTCTAAACTTCAACCCACTGGCTTCTTCCATGCTTCCCATTAACATGCCCAGATCTCTTCCATCTTTAAAAAACAAAACAAAACCACCTCAAGCTATGGTCCTATATCTTTCTACACTTTCACAACCAAATTCCTAGCTGGAAAAATCTCTCTCTACTTAGGGCTTCCACTTCTTTATCTCCTACTCACTTCTGAATCCCTTTTAATCTGGCTTCTGATGCCACCACTTAACTCTCTCTAAGGTCTCTTAATCCAAAGACCTCTCTTCTAAGTTTTCCTTCTTCTCTGCAGTGTTTGACACTGTAGATCACCCCTCCCACCTGGATAAACTTGCTTTTTGTGACACTGCACTCTCTTGGTTCTCCTACTTGGCTGGCTGCTATTTCTCAGTCTCCTTCAACAGATCATCATTCATGTCCAACCTCCTATGCATAGAGACGCCCCAATGCCCTGTCCCAGGCTGTCTTCTCTCTCTCTTTCTCTCTCTCCCTTGGTGATTTCATCAGTAACTAGATGACTCCCAGCTCTACACAAGCAGCCCTCATCTCCCTCCTAAAACTCCATTTCTTACATTACCAACTATCTGCTGAAGAGATCCATCTGAACTTCCCATAGGTGTCTCAAATTCAACATATTCAAAATGGAACTCATTACCTTTTCGCTAAAACCTACTCCTTTTCCTAACTTCCTTATTTCTTTAAAAGGAACCACTGTCCAGGTTTTCAACCTATAAGTCATCCTCTTACCTTCTTTATTCTCCCTCGCCTCCTTTATCCAACCAGTTGCCAAGTTTTATTGAGACTTTCTTCTTTATGGAGACTATCTTCATATCTTTTGTATATGTCTTCCTTTCTCCATTCACAAGGTAACCTTACACTTTCAAGCCTTTATCGTCTTTTACCTGTTCTCCCTGCTTCCAATTCACCCTCTCCCCCAATCTATCCTTTACCTAGCTGCCATGTTAATGTTATTAAAGAGCAGGTCTGACCACATCGTTCCCCCTGTTTTTTTCAATTCACCCTTCCCCCTAATCCATCCTTCCATCCTTTACATAGCTACCATGTTAATACTATTAGAGAGGAAGTCTGACCACATCATTCCCCCTACTTAAGAACCTTCAGTGGCTCATTGGTGTGTCTAGGATAAAACAGAGACTCTTGTAGCATGAAAAGGCTCCAATCTATTTTCCAAAACTGATAACACATTATTCTCCTTCCATACTCTATGTTCCAGACAAACTGACCTAGTTTCTGCTCTCTACACAACATCTCATCTTCTTCTGGATCATTTTTTTTTTTTTTTGCACAGCCATCTTTGAAATGCTCTCCTTCTGCCTCTTGGAATCTCTAGCTCCCTTCAAGAATATGCCCAAGGACTACCTCCTACCCCAACTGCTAGTGCTTAATTGTTATCTTGATGCAGATGATTCATGAATCTACATATTCCATCCTGGTCTCTCTCCTGCTCTTTTCTTGTAAACTTCCGATGGATCCTATTGGATATTTCAGACTAGATATCCAGTAAGCATCTCAAACTCAACCTGTCCAAAACTGAACTCCTTACCTTTCCCCTCAAATCTATCCCTTCTTTCCAAATTCCTCTGTTTCTGTTAAGGGTCCTGCTGTCTTCCCAGTTCCCAATCTTGGTGTTATCCTTGATGATCCTCTTTAATCTGACATATCTAATCAGTTTCCAAGCTTGTCATTTCTACCTCCAAAGAATATTACCCATCCATCCTTTTCTCTCTACTCACATGGCTGTCATACTAGCTCAGGTCCTTATCACCTCTCAACTGGACTGATGCAAAAATTTCCTGTTTGGCTTTCCTGTTTCATCTTTCCTGTGCAAATCTCACCTTCACATAGCCACCAAATGATTTTTTCCTACAACACAGGTCTGAGCATGTTTGTCCCCTATTCAAGAACTCAATAACTTGGCATCTTTGTAGCACTTGTCCCCATGCTTAGAAGGCATTCCCATTTTCTCTGTTTTATAGAATCTTGGTTTCCATCAAGCAACCCCCTCTACAGAAGGGAAAGCCTTTCTCTTTTTTAAATTTTTTTATTTAATATATTTAGTTTTCAGCATTCATTTTCACAAGAGTTTGAATTACAACTTTTCTCCCCATTTCTACCCTCCCCCCCACTCCAAGATGGCATATATTCTGGTTGCCCTGTTCCCCAGTCAGCTCTCCCTTCTGTCACCCCACTCACCTCCCATCCCCTTTACCCTTCCTTTCTTGTAGGGCAAGATAAATTTCTATGCCCCATTGACTGTGTATCTTATTTTCTAGTTTCACGCAAAAACTTTTTTTTTTGTTTTTGAACATCTGTTTTTAAAACTTTTGAGTTCCAAATTCTCTC
>CM053623.1:413427460-413474822 GCA_028646595.1 Phalanger gymnotis
AAACCCTTGAGCCAAGTAAGCTCTGTGGCCAGAAGGCCTATGAGCTCGCAGACGCCAGTCACCTCATAGAAGTCTGTTCCTGACATTGTTACATTGCTGGTGGAGTTGTGAACTGATCCAGCCATTCTGGAGAGCAATTTGGAACTATGCCCAAATGGCTATAAAAATGTTCATACCCTTTGACCCAGCATTGTATCTAGGGTTGTATCCCAAAGAGATCACACAAGTGGGAAAAGGACCCATATATACAAAAATATTAAAGCGGCTCTTTTTGTAGTAGCAAAGAATTGGAAATCAAGGGGATGCCCATCAATTGGGGAATGGCTGAACAAGTTGTGGTACGTGAAGGTAACGGAATACTATTGTGCTGTAAGAAATGAGGATGATGCGGACTTCATAACAACCTGGAAAAACCTACACGATATAATGCTGAGTGAACGGAGCAGAACCAGGAGAACATTATACACAACCACAGATATATGGATTCTGTGATGACTAACCCTGATAGACTTTGCTCTTCTCAGCAACACAAGGTGCAAAGACAATTTCAAAGGACTCACGATGGAGAGTGCTGTCTACATCCAGAGAAAGAACTATGGAGTCTGAATGCAGATCGAGGCACATTTTATGCTTGCCTTTTTTTTCCTCTTTTGTTTTTGGGTTTTTGTTTTTGTTTTTGGTTCTGTTTCTTCTTTCTCATGATTCATTCCATTGGTCATAATTCTTCTTCACAACTTGACTAGTGTGTAAATAAGTTCAATGCGAAGTTATACATAGAAGATATATCGGATTCCATGCCATCTTGGGGAGGGAGAGGAGAAGGGGAGAAAGAAAATCCGGAGCTCAAAATTATGTAGAACTGAGTGTTGTAAACTAAAACTTAAAAATCTCAAAAAAAAGTCTGTTTCTGTCCTAAGAATGGGCAGCACCAAGTACTAGACCAGTTTTGTTTTGGGGGGCAGGGGCCTCTGCTGCTTAACTTCCCCCTCCCTTCCACCTTTCTGTGATGTTCTCACTGCTCTGTTAGAACTGTCTTACACCAGAGACTACCTGACATGTGGCTCTCTGTTGGAAAACCCTTATCATCTTGTGACTGGGATAGAATCACCTGGTCTCACCCCCGACGCTGGTGTTGATGTGTGGAGCCACGTACTTGTGATGTAGCCCCGATGAGCCCACAGGCCAGATCCTTAGTGGCTTCTATGTGCAGAATAAAAGTATTCAGTAACCCCCACCACCACCACCCATAAAAAAGATATGGAAGGGGGGAAAAAGCAAGAAGAAAATTTTGAGAGGAAAAAAAGTGTGGGGTTATTTTCCCTCCTATTGTTGGAGGGCTGAAAAAAATTATTGGAATATTTTTCAAAATTATTTTTTAATCTCAGAAGTGACTGTTTAAGATAATCTTTTAGTCAATGAGCACCTCAAACCCTCAGCATTTGTGTGTGTGTTGGGTCTTCAACAGCCACCAGCAACAGGCTCTGTTTTCATAGGACTGAGTTGGAAAGACACTTGCACATCACCTAATCCAACCTCTCATTTTATAGACTGAGGAAACTGAGGTTTAAAAGTGTCCAGTAGATAATTACCCAAAGTCGGGCAGCCACTAAGCAGCAGTGCTGGCCCTAATATGGAGGTCATAGTATTAAACAGCCGGAAGGGCCCTTAGAGACCTGTAGAGTCCACCCTCCTCGTTTTACAGATGAGGAAAGTGAGGCACGGGGAGGTTAAGTGACTTGCCTAGGACCCCACAGCTTGTCAGTAGCAGAGGTGGGACTTGGTCAATAAACATTTATTAAACGCCTACTATGTGCCAGGCTACTTCCCCCTAGGCACTGAGCGTACACCCACCAGGCTGGGATGTGCAGGTCACTGGCCTGCTGGAGGGCAAGAAGAGGAGAGAAATGAGCCACAGTCCCTGGCCTCAAGGAGCTTCCAGTCTAATGCGGGAAGACGATAGACAGCGGTGTATAATATGAGTACACAGAATGCACCTGGACAAGTCTTGGTGATATCACACCCACGGGGCCATACAGCCCCACTAGGTTTTTGGAGTCTCCTTGGGGGCCCTTGACAAAGTCACCTCTGACCTCTTTCATTCTCTCCCACCGCAGACGGAGAAAATGGCGCGGGGATACCCCACCTACACGCCATCTCCAGGGACCCTCCGCCTGCCTCTACAGAGCGTGCCCGGGGCTCCTCTTCACGGTCCCTCCATCTCACCTGGGAGGGGGCCGGGCCAGGCCTTAGGGCGTGTCCAAAGGCAGCTCTGGGAGAGGGAATTAGGAAGGGAAAAGAGGGAGCTTCCCCTCCCCCCCACGCCCATGGGGGAAGGAGCAGAGCTTGAGAGAGCTCCCTCCATATGGGGAACCTGAGGGACGGAGCCTGAGGAAGCTTCCCGCCCCCTGGTGAATTCGAAGGGCGGGGCCTGTGGAAGCTCCCCCTACCAGAGAAGGGGCGTGGCCTGAGGAAGCCCCGCCCCTACCAGAGACCAGGCGGGGCCGGAGGGAGCTCCTCCACTAGAGGCGAAGGGGCGGGTCTCCTCTCTGGAGGTTCAGATCTTCACTTGCCACCCTTGAACACAGGCTTATTTCCAGCCCTGATCTCTTTTCTGACCTCCAGACCTGCCAGGTCTCCGTCTGTACAGCCATGTGCCAGGCCCTGTGCTAAGTGCGCCTTTTTTTCCAAGCCGAGCCTACCCGTCCCCTCCCCCTCCCCCCCAATCCATTCTTCTGCTTCCATCAATTTTTTCCGGGAGACCACCCGGCCGTGAGAGCCTGGCTTCCCGCGCAGTCTTCCTTAGTTTCATGTGCCGGCGTTAACAGGTCCCATACCTTGGATCTTCACAATCACTGTCTCCTCCACCTAGTTCCACGGTCACCACCCTAGTACATGCCCTTATTACCAGCTAACTTTGTCCCAGAGGCACAAATGTAAACTTACACCGTCTGTTTGGGTAGATGCATATTTTACCTATTTTTCTGCCTCACCTTTGGCCTGAGGCTTGTCTTCCTCCAAATTGGACTGTTATCTGCTGCTTTTCATCTTTCCCACCAAAAGCCACCCTCTTTTCAGTTTCCTGTCTTTGCCTTTGTTCACACTGACCTCTATGCCTGGACTGCCCTCTCCCCTGCCCCCCCAATCACTTTTTATTCTTTGCCTACTGAATTTCTAACCCTTCTTCCTTGAAGGCCCAACTCACATGTTTTCTCCATTTAGTCTTCCCTGATTTTCCTCTAGTATTTGGTAATAACCCTCAGCCTGCATGTACCTTTTCAACCTAATGGATTTTTACTGTAATATTATGTTTTTTATTTATCAGTTTTTGTCCCACTAGATTCTGAGTTCCTTCGAGGGAGTCATTCTTGCCTAAGCAGTAGTGTGGTCTAATCAATAGATCACTGGATTCGGAGTTAAGAGGACCCAGGCTGGGGCAGCTAGGTGGTGTGGTAAGCAGAGCATCGGCCTTGGAGTCAGGAGGACCTGGGTTCAAATCTGGCCTCAGACACTTGACACAGGTACTAGCCATGTGACCTTGGGCAAGTCACTTAACCCCAATTGCCCTGCTCCCTCCAAAAGAGAGGACCCAGGCTAAAAGTCGAAGTTCATCTTCTTAATACCAGTGTGCCCTTGGGAAAATCCCTTACCTCTCTGGGCTTGCTTTCTCATCTGTAACATGAAGGGCTGGATAATCTTTAAGGTTGTGTGTAAGGTTGTGTGTAGCTCTGATTGTGAGGAGATGTGGACTCTGGTGACCATGGTTTCCTATTATGGTATTAGGATACCACTTCCCCCTCACCTCACCTTACAATCTGAGCCCTTGGCCTCATCTTTGCATCCGTTTCCTTACTAAGTCTCCTCCTTTGTCTCTTTTGGGGTGTGTGTGTATGTATGTGTGTGTTTGTGTGTGTGTGGTGTGTGCATGCACTTGATCATCACCACCTTTTTGTGTGTTCAGCAAGCAGGTGATGTCTCTTTGATCTCACCAAGGCTCTCTGAGGAGTGTCTTTAAATACCCAGGGCCGGAACAAGGGAGAAGGTGAGGCTCCTATTGGCCCACTTGGAACAGCTACAGCTGCACAGACAAGCCTGGGGATACAGAGTGAGCTGCAGAGAGACGCAGTAGCTGCCGGAGGCTGACTCTGCCCTGCCCTTCTCCCCAGCTTCTTCTTGTCTTCTCCACATGCCAGGGCTCTCGGGTCCTGCTCAAACCCACAATAACAGTCAAAAAGGCATTTTACTTAGCGGTGACAGTTTATTGGTTCTTAGTGTCAAGTCTGAATTACAAATGTAAAAGTCACAGACACAAACCGCAGGTACAAATATGTCAAATAATATAAAAATAAGTGGAAGCTAATTTTATAGACCCACTGAATTGAGTGTAATAAATACAATAATAAGCCAGAAAGCTTCAACCACACCATTCAGTCTCACTGAAGTTACAGTAGTGTTTGTAAAAACAAATTTTTAACTTAAGTTGCAAATATTAAAGCATCAAAAGCTAGTATAAAAGTGGCTTTTGGCACATTGTCCATGAGCTCGAGGGTCACATTTGACAATTTTGGACAATTATGAAGAGTACGTGTCCAACCCAGGTTGGCAGACACATTTTTACAAATCTGTCGACAATTAACCTCACGAGGCAGCTGGACACTCACAGTTTACAAGCTTCTATCCTAGTTACAACTTTGCCCATTATAGAAGCCCAAAGGGCACCCCAGAGGTTACCACTGTGCAAATTCTCCAAAATCCCAAAAGAATTTGGAGAGAAATTTTCCTTGGCCATCCCCTAGGGTCAGGGTCTTGCCTGTGGGGCTTCACAGTTACAGACCAGATCCTGGGTCAGGGCACTAACAAAAAGCCCCTTGATAAGGTGATTGCATTCCCCCCCTCCACCCCCCCCCCCAAACCAAACCAACTATAACTTCAGAAATTCTAAATCCCATTCACTCCAGGTGATACAAAACCTAAGCTGCTAACAAGGTCAGCAAAAAGCAGATAAACCCCTTGAGGACTCGTGCCTGCGCTCTGGGAACCAGAGCTCCAAATGCATGGATTCAGTTCCTAGTCCCTCCATTTTTTCCCCTACAGTAAAAAGATAAGACACAGTGTAATGGCACTTCTTTTTGGGCCACTGGCTGCTCTGAGGGACGGCACTTTCCTAGGTTGTATAGTAGTTGAGAGTCCTCCTGCCTGGGCTGACTCATGCTGCCATTTGTCTCAGAGCAGACCGGTGGGAGGACCACTAATCCAAGCCAAAAAAGGTGGCAGATTTTTAGGAATCTGATGAGGAGTTCATCTAGCAGAGGCCAGACCAGGTCCAGTTAGGCCTGGCATAAGCTCCGAGCTCCAGATCACCATTTACAAACGTTAGTCCTCAAAGGGTTTCTACGGTTCAGCTAGGTGCGCTAAGACTCTTCGACTGGGTTAACGTGGCGTGCGTTATGCTTCAAAGTCCTTTCACCAACACCGCTTCTCCCTTTCAGACTCAAATGTGAGAGGAAAGGGAGCGAACAGTACAGGGTGGGGGGGTAGAGAGCTCTGCCCTCTGGCCGCCCAGCTCCAAGCGGTCACCCCTCATCACAGCTTTGCCGTTTGGGCTTCATAACATTTAAAAATGAACATTTTCAAAATCACAGTTTTATATTCAGAGCTGAGGTAATCACATAGTCTTTGATCCCAACGGAGAGGAAATTAGAACAGTACCACAGGTTGGTGAAAAGACTTTTTCCATGGGTATTATACAGTCAGTCACCAAGAACACTGCGCAGTGAGCAATACAGCAGCGTGAGGGTCTATGCTATGTATGGCAAGGCCGGGAAGCCGACGCTCTCTTTAAAAATGGATTCTTTGTGCAGCGGGATTCCCCCACCCTCCTAGGTTTCATGTAAAACTTTATAGCAATAGTTGAATGAATTGGCCCACTGGCGTCCCCACCCCCACCCCCAATGCTGCACAATTTTGAGTTTTTAAAAAGAGTTCAGCAGAACAGCAAGAAGCTACAGCATCTTCATCTATTATTTAATCAATTGCACTTAAAAGTCTACACATTATTGATCCCCAAGCAGAGACAACGAGCCAGTCCGGGGCCCATTGTCGCTGCTTTTCTGCACCAGGCAACAAAGGATCCTTATGGCTTTGGCATCACCTCGGTCCCTTCTCACGGCAGGCATGGGAAGGGGCCAGCCACGTGGTGTCTTGGAGATGAAATGCTCACTCAGGCATTCCCTTTTTCAATGTGAGGTTTCTTGCTGAATAGAATCTGAGTTTTTGTCATCTCAGTTTAAAACACAGATCATTATTTTCTCCAACACAACACTTGACTGGCTTCCAAACCTGGGCAAGCCCCTGAAAACAGTTTTGCTACACTAACCTTAGCAGGCACTAAGTACAGTGAAGACCCACATGCAGCCATGCATGGAGAATTCATGGGATCCATCATGGAACTTTCTACCTGGGGCAAGACTTTCCTCTGTCTTAAAAATCTCCCTCGATAGTTAAAGCTCACTAATGGTGTCACCTGTGTGCTTTGTAAAGAAATCACCTATTTTACCAAGTCCTAAGGCATGCACAAGACTAAATTCTAAACTTGGGAGGCTTAAGGGCTAAGCTGCAACATGACAACACCAAAGTCTGTAACAAAAAGGTTGCCTAGAATTCTGAGCCCACGCTCACCTCCATCTACACTTCCCTAAGGGGCTACCCTGGTGGACACACAATTCCAACTAGCCAAGTGTGCTCTCAATCAGTCACACTTGCTTTGATGTCCTACTGAAACCAAAGCCATTAGAAGGAGTTGTAGGACACCAAACACTTTGTTTGTTTGCTTGGGCAAAAGAGACAAAAAGGATTCTGAATATATTGCTGGAAGACAGTGACATTTCCTCTCCCTTGGGGACCAAAGCCAGGAACAGCAAGAGGGCTTAGGGACTTAGTAAATCTCCCACAATTAAGTCTTACTGCATCATATGTGTGTGGCCAGGACTGGGAGGAAGTCACACGACAGCAAAAACCTGACCCTCCTCTGCCCTATCAGAGCTGATCTAAGGCTCCATGGAAGTAGAGAAAGCAAGGAGGCAGAGTGAGAATCTATGTGGGAGGAAGTCTAGCAGGCACCTGGGAGAGTGACAAGACTCTTCCCGCCCCAATCTCCTTGTTTGGAAGGCTAAAACTAAGCAACAACTCAGCTCCAAAGCAAATAGTACTGACTAGCCCAGGACGTCGACGTCCTCTCTAAACTGAGAAGAAGGAGCAGTGCTGGAGCGGTCTACAGAACAAAGGACACCTAAGGAAGCCGGCTCCAGGAGACATGATCCAGGAGACATGATTTACGTCATTAAAGCTTCTTCCAGTCTGGAAGGGAAAGGAAACCAGCTGCGTCTTTTCATATCACAGGTGGCTGGCCAGGAATCTCCCAGATAGGGCCTTCAGTCTCTGTGAAGACAATTCTCCCCTCATGCACTATCTCTTGCACGGATCTAAGGGGCCTTGGCATCGACCATGGCTGGGGGCGGGGGGCAGGGGACACTGGACCCTTGGTTGGGCCCTACACAGGAGGCAAGAAGTCCTACTGTCTCTCCTTTTCACTCTTACCAGTGGCTTCATAAAGACTCCACAAGATGAGGGAGAGAGGTCTGGAGTTCCATGCTTCCTCCAGACTTTAACTCAAGACTTGGGTAATGCCAAAGAAGTGAAAGGTGTGTAGGTAACTCGGGAGAACCCTTCCATGCAATCCTGATACTCTTTTACCCTGGAAGAGCATTTCCCCCACTCCCATAAGACAAGAAACAGCACAAGCCTCTTCCACGGGCTCATTTTTTTTAGGCCAAGACAGGACGACTGGACTGCAGACAGCACTTGGGGGACAACAATCCTGAGATTGCTTCATGGGGTGTCTCCAGTCCCTCATTCTCCTCTGCCCTTGAAATAGGGAATAAGGGTCCAGGTGACAATTTTGAGAAAGCACTGTATCTTGAATCAGGACCACATGCAAATGAGACAGCACAAACAAGCAGACCAGAGTAAAGAAGCAGCTTCCTGACAGGAAAAATGACCTTGGACATGTCCAAGAACACCGAGTGCCAGAGAACCCATGGGTGTCTCTGACAGTGTGAGAACAGGGACGACATGTTGAGGTGGCAGCCATGCTGCTGGGACTTGTGCCCGAGACTCTTGCCTGGGCACAGAGAACCTTTCAGGGCTAGCTTAGGGGCTTTTGCTCAAATAGATCGGGATATTCCTGTTGTTCCAACTCTCGGTTGTACCTCTCAATCTCTCGGTTTGCTTCTTCCACGTAATCATTCATAAACTGGTCCATTACTAATTTCAAATTAAGGAATATAATGCAGTCTATTGGAATCTAACAGCTAAAAACTGCCCCCAGTTCTTAATGATTGGTGGCCTGAAGGAATGAGCTCTGCTCCTTGTTACTTCTCGCGCCCCTACTGACAGGCAGAAAGGAAGGATGAGCTGGGTGACCGCAGCTCAGATTATCCGTCCCTTGAGAACAGAGCTGGCCTTGGACAGAGGCCTTTCACATGTGGAATGTGACAGGTTGTGTGCTGGGGTGAGGGCAAAGAAATGCCCAATGAGTCTAAGGAGACTGAGATGACCCCCCTCCTTCTCATCCATCCCCAACCCCAGAATGAGAGAGAGGCAGGGGAAGCAGATTGTAGCTAAGAAGCCCAATAGCAGGGGAAAGGATTGACCTTTCCTTGGCCAAAATTCCATAGACAAGAGGAGCCAACCCTGCAATCCAGAGTAATTTGCTGCAACATAACACAACTTGATTTGGGCCTGCATCATGAATCAGGGTATTAGTGAGCTTGTCCCCCCAGCCCCCCATGAGGGAACGTGCCACTAACTGGATCCACATGTGGAGATGACGAGCAGCAGCTTCCTCCTGCTTCCTCCCACTCGCCGCCCCACCCCAGCCTCAGCCTCACCCATGCTGTAGGCAGAGGCTGGACCCTCTGTCCTCACTCTGTGGAGTGACTGATGTCAATGGGACAGGTGGCTGGCCTGACACCAAACTGCCCCCTCCCCCGGGTGCAGACACATTAAAACCTTCTGCTCTGAGCTCAAAGTAGAATGAGGAGGGAAAAGAGGAGACAATTTCCTTCCTAGCCTAATTACTGTAGTGCTTTTCAAAGGCTGAAATACAGAGTTTGCCTCCACAGTTTCCACCAGAGTCTGACACCTAAGAGATGCTCTTTGCATATTCAGTGTGTCTGGAATGCCTCTGGAGAGGTAGAGACCAGGCTGCACAATGACTGGGACTCAAACCTCCCACAGGAAAACCTATCCAAGCCTACACCTGGCTTTCTCCACAGTCCTGCCATGCAAGGATACATGGGTGATAATCTGTCTTGTCACCAAAGAAGTTGACAAATTGGGTTCCATTATAAAAATAACCTGCAGGAAGGGGGTCCAGGTGGCGTTTCACCTGCAAGAGACAACAGAGGTCATTAAAAATGTCCTGCACCCATGCAGGGTCCCCCTTGGCTAACTTCGGCTTCAGCCAGCCTTTCCTTTGCTCCCAGCCAGGAGCCCACCTCTCTCATCTACTTTTCTCTCCCCTCACCCCAACCTCACACACACAGGTGAAGAGAGAACTGCCACAGGTCTCCATCATCTCAAAACGACTCCCAAGAGAGGAGCCCAACGAAGCCAAGATCCCCCTCCCCTCCTCTACTTCACCCCAGGGCAGAGAATACATTTCTGACTTGGAGCTGCAGTAGGAGCAGCAAGGGGCTGGACTGCCTACCCCTCAGGCTTCTTTCCCTTGGGGCACAAGTGGGCTCTCCTTTATATCCCCCCCAACACAGAAGCTGTTCTCATGACTTCTCCCAGGATCAGAGTGCAATCAGCTCCCTGTAGGGGCTGTAATCTTATCCAGTTTCTCTTTGGAAGTCCCAGTAATGGCTCCATCCATTGGTGGGCCATGACCTGAAGTGCCCATACATCTTTAAGAGTTTCTAGGACCCTCACCCCACTTCTGCATGTCAGGCCCAGCCCAGCTTCTGGGCAGGGGACTTACGTGAATGTTCTTGATCTCTTGCAGTGTCAGCATCCCCCTGGTTTTCAGGGCTTTCCTCTGGGGTTTCTGTGTAGAAATTGAGGGATAGAGGTGGGGGCAGAGGTCAGATGGAGTAGGCAGCTGAGAGCAGAGGCACAGTCAGCAAAGGGGCAGAGGCAGCCATGTGAGTGCTGCAAGCGTGGAGGTGGCGGCAGACTCGGTGAGCCTGGCGCAAGTGGAGGGCTCTGGCTGGCGTGGCGAAAGGATCTTCTGCATGCTGCCTGAGACTATACCCCCTTGCAGACGGAGAGAGGGCATTCTCACTCAAGCACAAGGATTTTGCTACTTTGGTTCTAGAAAAGCTGATGTCCTGACTTGTACAGCCTGACTTTTCTACTCTGACTGCAGTTGTTGCTGGGGCCCACCCTTCATCCATCCTAATGGCACTGGCAGAATCCAGGGGAGGCTGATTCGTGGCATATGAGACCCGAGTCTCACCCTGAAAAGCACTCGGCTCTTAGAGAGTGAATCAAAGGCTGCCCCAGAGCGCTGAGGGGGACTGGCCGGGGGCCTGAAGTAACCTGTACCTCAACCAGCCTGTCTCAAACAGAGCTTTGGCCTCTGCCTTCACCAGTGTCACAGGAAAGGCATTTGGACATTTTCCCTTTTTCTTATCCACCTACCTCTTATAAAACACTGGCATAGTTTAAATAGCTGACTGCCTAAGCTGTCCTGGAATGGCCATTGGAGAGAAGGAACACGAGAAGGGAAAAGCAGGGGGCACCAGAATCCCATGAGCTTGCTCTTCCAAGGAGAGATGATCCACTGATGCCCTAGGTGGGGCCAGTGGAAAGTTACCCTGAGGGTGTCCAGACTGCTGGCTAGGGGCTGCCCGGAGCTGTGCCCACATCTGGACCAGTGCCCAGCAGGAATGTCCCCACCCCATGAGAGCCACACCTGCTTCGCAGTCTGCCGTAGCCAGTCTTTGACGCTCTCCTCTTTCAGAGAGCAGCCTATGAAGACGAGGTAACTCTCCTGCTGACCACTGACATCTCGGGGAGCTCCACGGGAATCTGGAGGTGGGCTAGGACCCTCCAGAACCGGCACAATGCTTAGGGAATTAGTCAATGTGTTGTGACAAACTTCCATCATTTTTTCTGAGTCTGCAAGGAGAGAAGAAAATTAGCGCTTTGAGGGATGGGCCAAGTAAGGACCAACGATACAGTCTCTCCCAGGCTAGAGGAAAGTTGCTTTGACAGGGGTGTTACATTTCCACACAAGATCTTCTCCATGGCTATCACTGGCTTACTGCTAAACCTAAAGATTTCAAATTCAGGTACCTTCTCTCCCCTAGGGCCCTCTAAACCTGCAGTGGCAGACTGCAGCACAGAGAAGCATGCCCATGGGTGGAGAAGTCTTTGTTATGACTCAGCCTGTAGCCTGCTGTGCATGTAGCTCTGGGGCCTTCTCTTCCTCCCTGGCTTCTACACACAAGTGAGCTGAGTTGCTTTGACTCGGCTAGAGCATCTTTTTGTCTCCAGCAACCAAGAGATGTGACCGTGCTCCAAGAGGGTCCTTTTTCCTCGTTTATTCCTCCTACCCTTTATGCTACTTTTCTTCGAATAAGGAAATCTGGGGCAAAAATAAAGTAGATTCAAAAAGGATTGGCAGAAACAAGTCAAGTCCTGCCAACAGGCTCAGTCTGATCTCCAGTGATCAAAAGAATAGGTCATCTCATTCATTCAGCTCACAATTGAAATGGGTGGAGCAATAATTACCAGGGAAAGAAAATACAGGCAAGTAAATGCACCAAACACCCTGAGTTCTAGTTTTAAAAGTATGTGATCAACAGTAGAGTTAGGGAGAAGGCACCCAGTGAACAGGTTCCTCAGGGAAGTCCTAAGGCACTCACAGCAGAAGGTTCCCAAGCTTAAGCCTCCAGTTACCTGAGAACTTCACTTTGCCCAAGATGTGGTAGATGTTTCCAGAGAAGGGGCTCTGCTTGATCAAGGACTTAATTGCTGTTGGGAAGAAGAAGAAAGGGCTGTTACTGCCCTACCTATTGGCTCCCTTGTGGATGGTGCCAGAATTCAGCACAATCACTGCTGGAAACGGCCGCTGACTGAGCGGGTGCCTACTTGGGATGAAATTCATTCTCTTACTATCGGTGACACGTTCTGACGACTGTTTGTAAAATGTGTGATGTATTGTCAGAGATTTTTGTAGGAGGCTCTGGTACTTTTCTGGTTAAAAAAATATCCACATGTGCAGAGGGTAGGGGGCAAAGCTGGCAGCTGGGCTGGCACAAGCGCGGAAGGTTCACTGTGTTGCCCAGGTACCAGCATTCCCAGCATTGTAAATGGCTGACAACTAATGAGCAGACAGATTGGAACCTGATGGGGTGAGAACCGGAGGAGCAGTTTGGGAACCGAAGAGAAGTTGGGTTTGATGGCTGGCAGCATGCTAGATGGTGCAGTGGATAGAGTGCCAGGCCTGGAGGCAAGAAGACTCATCTTTCTGAGTTCAAATGTAGCCTCGGATGCTTACTAACTGTGTGACCTTGGCCAAGTCACTTAACCCTGTTGGTCTCAGTTTCCCCATCTGTAAAATGAGCTGGAGAAGGAAACAGCAAATCACTCAAGGAGCTTTGCCAAGAAAACCCCTAATGAGGTCACATAAAGTCAGCAGTGACTGAACAGTGACTAAATAACAACAAAGGGTCAGTTATTTGCCGCTCTAATCGACATCAGGGCAGAGGTGCAAAGGCCACGCCCAGATTTTTTTTTAGAGGGAAAGGGGAGATTAGTTACTCATACATATCAAGTTATCCTAATCTTGTTTGTACATAGCTGTTTGCATATTGTCTCCCCCATTAGACTGGGAGCTCCTGGAAGGCAAGGATTATTTTTGTCTTTCTTGGTGTTTCTGGTACTTAGTACAGAACCTGGTTCATAGGAAGCATTTAATAAAGGCTTGCTGACTTGATGAGTCAGCCCTGAAAGCTGTGCTAAGGGATCTTAGGATTTCCCTTGACTCAGTGCTAAGTTGTAATTTTTCTCAGCTCCTTGTTTTAATAAAATTGCATCTGATTTTCATCTGGGTCACACTCACTAACCAGGGGTGTCCCCCAAGGCTCCATCCTGGACCTCTTTTCTCCCTCTAAACTATTTCAATTGGTGATGTCATCAGCTTCCATACATCAATTATCTCAAAGCAGATTATTCTCAGACAGGTTGGTTAGCCCCAGCCTCTCTGCTGACCTCAGGTCTCCTCTCTAGCAGCCTCTTGGACATCTTGAACTGAATACCCCGTAGACATCTTAAACTCAATATAGCCAACACTGAAGTCATTATCTTTGCCCCCAATCCCTCCCCTCCTCTTCCTAACTTCCCTATAACTGTTGAGGGCTCGAAGCCTCGGCATCATCTTTATCTCCTCCAACTCTTTCTCTCTTTCTCACCACCCCTCCCTCCACTACCATATAAAATCATCTGTCCAGTCCCTGCTGTTTCTACCTCTCCTATGTGGCCCTTTCTCCCCTCTGACTTTCACACCACTTCAGTGCCGGCCCTCAGCATCTCACGCCTGGGGCCACTGCGCCAGCCTGCAGGTGGGTCTCCCTGCCGCTTCTCTCCCCACTGTAGGCTATCCTCCACTCAGCTGCCAAACTGCTCTTTCTCAGGCACTGGTCTGACTAGGCCGCCTGCCCCTCCTCTTCTTCCCTCCCCTCCAGAATCAGCTATGAAGCCCGTCACAGCCTGGTTTCTCTATACCTTCCCAGTCTTCTCCCATCATACTCTCTTTCACACACTGTGACTAGGGGGCACTGGCCTCCTTATGTTCTTCACTCGAGAACTTTACCTCCTTATTCTGCACGCTGCCTATTCCCCAGGCCTGAGTTCTCTCCATCTTCATTTCTACCTCCTGTCTTCCTTCAAGTCACAGATAAATCCTCACCTTTTACAAGAAGTTCTTCCTGGTATTCCTTAACCTCAGTGGCTTCCCTTTGACACAATCTTCAATTTATCTTTCTCTTGTTTGTACAAGTCGTTTACATGTTGTTTCTCTTATTAGATAGTGAGCTTCTTGAGGGCAGGGACTGGTGTTTTGGGGGGAATTTCTTTGTATCCCTAGCACTTTGCACAATGCCTAGCACACAGCAGATGTCTAACAAATGCTTGATGACTGACTGATTGAAAGAATTAACTAAGGGGAAGATGGAGATTGTCCCATGAGCTGGCCAGGAGATCTGAGAGGATCAAGTGTCCAAGAGCCAAGACAAAGAAGGAGGTGGGTCCATTGGCCCAGCAATAATCATCCTACCTTTATTAAAGAGAGACTGAAAAAAATCTGCAGGCTTGGCTGCCCCATCACCTCTCTTCCAGCACTGATGCTGCTTATCTAGGCTTCTCCCAGTCCCCCAAGTCAACATAGGGTCTGGTTCTCAAAGCTGTAAGGTCTTGGGACACATCTCTCAGCAGCTCTGCACCAGTTTCCATGGGGCAATGAAACTCTCCTGAGAGGAGTTCAGGCCAGTCTGTGTGACAAGTCTAAGATCTTAGGTAATACCGACCTCAACCAGAGAAAGGTCGGTTGGTCTTCGGCTGGCCTCAGAAACCAGCCTCTCAGACTGCAAAAGGAAATATTAATTCCCCTTCCTCTCATTCCCAGGCATACGTCAGGGAACCTTACCTTTGCATTTAGCCACAAAGCGAGCCTTCTCCAAGGGGCGGCCAAACCAGACACAGATCTGAACCATTGGTGGGAAGACTGACCCTGCACGAAATTTTCCTTCATACCTTCAGACAAATGCAAATTTGAAAACGTGATTAGTTTTTTTGAATATTAATATTGTGCTAGATTTTCATTTCTGTGTATGTTTTCTTATAAACATTCGTATGCTTCAGACCAGGAGGCTGGAGGACAGGTGTTACCCATTTCAGATCTGGGCCCCTGATCCTGAGGCTGAGTATTTCTTTTCCCTGGCTCTGCCTAGCAGCTGATTCAGAATTCTGCCTTGGCTAAACTGAAGTTGAAGCAACTATGAAGCGTGTGCTCGTAATGGACCACGATGGGTTTCCCAAAGTCCAAAGGACGTGATTTACCTTCCCCTTCACTTTAGGGAACAGACCAGATCCTGGGAATTGTGAGATCTTGGCACTGCCCCCACCATCTCCTCTCCTGGAAGGTACTATTTAGGATTCTGCCTAGAGGAAGGGGGAGGGGTCTTACTGCCAACTCCCAATTTCCTATGAAGCTTGAAAGTTTACAAAGCACTTTCCCCTGTGTAAACTGTAAGGCAGGTAGATCGGTATTAGTATTTTCATTTTACAGATGAGGAAACTCAGGTGACCTTTCTATCCTGAATCTATGGAAGGGCCCTGCTATTCTAAGGAGAATGAGTCGTTTTCTGGGCAGAGGAGAAAGAAGCAGATATGGACCTAGGGTTACAGTAAGGGAAAAAAAGAGCTCCAAACTTTCCAGCTGGTTTCCCAATAGCTGGTGGTCATTGTAGACTTCCTGCTTTATAACTGCTATAAGTTAACCCCTCAAGCAAAAAAGGAAGTCAAAGAGTTTGTCCTAGGAAGGAAGTGGGTGGGGGAGGGGAAGGTTACCTGCTTTAATTAGTGTGGATCTGCTTTATACTTGAGCAGCCCAAACAAGATACAACAAAGAAAGAGTCCCTTCAGTCTGTTCCTGGAGTCAGGCTGATCTCTGTACAGGAAGTAGGCACAAGCCAATACTGACAATCATGAGAAGTACAGTCCCCCTCAAAGGCCTTTGTGGACCTGTGGCACCGGGTTCCTCAACCACCACCACGGTCGGAGAATCCAACAGTCAGCCCCTTTCCTTCCTTCCAAGTGCTGGCTTTCCAAGGGAAATCCATGAACTGCCGCTAGCCAAGAAGGCCAATGATCCAGGTCTTCCAGAAGCCCAACAGGGAGGATCCTCTCTACCTTGTGCTGACTTCAAAGGACCTCCCAACAAGCAGGCAACACATTCCATTAGTTGTGAGACTGGGACCAGATCTCTAAAAGGGCAACTTCCTGTCAAAGGAGGGAAAGAAAGAGACCTCCAACTGACAGAGGAAAAGGGGAATCCTTTAGTTTGCTCCCTCTCCAATAAAACCTTTTTATGGTCTATGACCAGGCCATTTTTAGATGGGGTGTGGGACATGACTTTTGGCAGGTCAATACCTGTGCCAACCACTGCAGGACTGCCCCAAAGGGATGGCAAGGCAGGATGGAAGACAGTATTGTCCTGGAGGTGAGGAAATCAAGAGACTCCTCAGAAAGTGGAAGGATGTGAAGCACTCTGCCCCCAGATTTGTTATATCAGAGGTAGTAGTGGGGACCATCTGAGGCTAGGGCTCTCTGCTTAACACAGAACATCTGCTAAATCCCCACCTTTTTCACTGAAGGTAGAGGAGAAATGTTTTTTTTCTACACCCAGTTCTGACCCAAAAGGAAGAACTGACTTGGGCTGCAAAGATGACAGGAACCTTGGGAGAAATCATCTCAGATTCTTTGACCACCAATGAAAAGAATGCTGGTAAGGCTAGTCACAATCCAACTTTAGGAAAGCATATTTCAAAAAAGTTGGATAAACTATAGGCAGAAACCACATTATTCACTTTGAACCGTCTAATATCCACCACGTAATTCCTCAGCTCTAACACCTACCCAACTCACCAATGATCTCTCTCAAACTTGAGTGGCCACCATCCTAAACTTTGACATGTCCCCGTATAGCCACAACCTCCTATCCTCCCTTCTCTCCTCTTTCTTCATTAATACTAGCCCTGTTCACCTTCCTCATCAGGACTTCCTGTCCCATGATCCCTTCGCTACTCCCCTACTCCGCCTTCACTTGCCTCCATGCTCAGATATGACTTGAATGATTCACTTCTCTAGAATCCATCCTTTTTCCTTTCCTCTCTTCACCCACAATCATTCCCAACCTCCTAATCCTTAGCCTTGGACATCCTTCTGGTTTCTTTTCTCCTGTTTCCCGGCTGCTCAGTATCACTGGAGAAGGAAATGGAGAGGTGCTGTTCTCGAGGGCCTGTGTGTAGCCCTGGTAGTGCCCTCACTGCTGCTCTTACTCTGAGAGCTCAGATGACAGGATTTAACTTTTTCTCCATCCTTAGCATAGCACCTGGCCCACAGGAGGCCCTGAACTGCTTGTTGACTTGCTCTCCCAGTGATGGTTTGACTTCCTATTTCACCAAGAAGATGAAGGTCACCTGACAAGAGCCTCCTCAACTCCTTGCAGCAAAGCTTTTCAGCAGTGTAACATCCTTTTCCTCTTTCTCATCTGTGTCAGAAGAAAACATTTCTACTCTTAGCTGATGCTGATCCTTCTTTGATTCCATCTCCTCTCCCCTCTGGAAGGCCTAGTTCTGGCAATCATCCCCTCTTTGTCAGGCCCCGTCGGTCTCGCTCCTCCTTACTCCCCAGATCTAATCAGCGGTTAAGTCTTATCAATGATCTCTCTACAGTATCTTTCAATCAGTTCTTTTCTCTCTACTCTCACAGCTGGCCTGGTCCAAGCCTTCCTTACCTGGAATACTGCAGTAGTCTCCTAGCTATTTGGTCTCTTCTCCTTCCAAGCCAACGCTAAGACACAAGAGTGGGAGGGTGTGGAGATGGAGACATGCTAGTTGTTTTCAAATACTTTTATGGAAGAGAGGGGGTAAAAATTTTTTTATATAGCCCCAAAAGGCAGAATTCTAGCTCTGAGTAGAACTTATAGAGAGGTAAGATTTTAGCTCAAGAAATGGAACTAAAAATTGCAGCTGTTTAACAATCAAGTTAACAGCCTCAGAAAATACCTATTTGTTAGTCTTAAATCAGAACATACTTTTTGGGGAGAATCCTGTTCTGGGCGGAAGGCTGAACTAGGTGACCTATAGGGTTCCTTCCAACTATGATTCAGATTCTAGGCCAAATTCAGTTAACCAAAATTCTTCAAGTGCCAACTGTGTAGAGAACTTTGTTAGGTGCTACAAGGAGATACAAAATTTAAGTAGGATGTGGTTCCTGCCCGCATTCAACTTAATAGTTTAGGAGCGAGATAAGAGATATGCCAATGCTTGTTCACTACTTCAAGGATGTGTGATTTGACATCTGGTCCCTTTCTACCAATGTAATGCTTTGCACACAGTAGGTAATTAATAAATGTTTGTTGAATTGGACTGGGTGCCTTAGCAAACAGGCTGCTGCAGCTGAAAAAAGTCCTTGGTGGCCTCTTGGGAGTAAGGCTGGCCCTTAGACATTAAGCACACAATCCATTACTTGGTGATCCTATCTCACATATTCTGTTTGCTTCCTGAAATTCTGAGAAGGGAAGGGACTAGGAGTATCTGGAGGTATGATGCACAGTTCTTTTGCTGCTTTAGGAGCACAGGGGTATTAGAGGGAAGTTCTTTGACCTCGTGTCTCAGTCTCACTCTTTTAAGTTGCAGCCTAGGTAAAACTTCAATTGAGAAGAAAGTTTAGGCACACTAAAATCTCCTTCCTCAGGGTGCAGAGAAGAGTTAACAGAAACTTCAACATGAATGGGATGGAGCACCAAGCCCAGAAATCCATCTGTCAGTATCAAAGAGAAAAAAAGCCTGTGACTAGGAAATAATGGCACCCAGACAATTCCACCTCAGATCAATTCTCCCAAACCAGATTTCCAAAGCCCCAAAAAGCTAGCTTTCCTCCAGAAGAACCAATCTGCCCTGATGTGACAGTGTCTGGTGTCTGGGGGCCTCTGACCACCACCTCAACTCTCACCTCAGCATCTAAGAACTGCGACAGAGCTGGTAAGCAAGGAAGACTGTCCCCTGGCCACTCCTTTCTTACACAAACACACAGAAATTACAGTGCAGAGGAAGTGCCAACGGGAAAATTCTAACATCAAACGGGTCTCCAGGGAAGTCTAAAGAGACAGAGAGGAAATGCCAACCCAACGGTCTGTGGATGACCCAGCCTGACCCACAAGATCAAGAGACGAAGCAGAAGTCTGCGGGCACAGAATCTCCAAGCCCAAGGGCCTGGCTTGGCATGAGGGACATGGGTCGTGGTGTTAAAAGGCCCCTTACTTTCAAGATGGATAAGGTTTTCCTTTGTGGAATGAAAACAAGACGAAATGTACACTGAGCCCAGTTCCATCTATAAAGCAGAAGGTATTCTTTCTCTTGCTCCACTACCATGAACATCTCCTATCACAGCAAGAGATCAGACTGCTTCTGACATAGCCTTAGGTTGTTGGCTCCAGGAGACTGATGCCTCAAACATTCAGAATCGACACACAGATCTGTCTACAACATTTGTATCCAAGAATAAGTCAAGGTTAGGCAACAAGGAACTTTTCTTCCAACAAATCCCTTTTCTTAACTAACTGGACTTTCATGTCGTTTCCCCTTTGATCCCAATTTCTTCCCTCAATAAGAAGTGAAATCAGGTTCCTGGGCAGCCTTGAAGGGCAACATAAAATCAGAACTGAGTGGAGGGGGCAGGCCCCCTGCTTAGCCCCAGTCACTAGGGTGCACTGAGAACTTCTCTATGTACATAAACTTTGGGACATTTAAAAAAATAGCATTTTGGGAACTGGAAAGGCAGTTTACTCTACTCTAGGCATGTAAGAGGACTGAGGTAAGTTTGTTCATTTGGGCAACAAATATTTATTGAGCCCCTACTAGGTTCAAGGGCTACAGGCTGAAGGGCTGTTGTTAGAAAGACTCCAAATTACATTGAAAAGAACTTATTTCAAACTATTTCAGCTGGTTATAGTAATTCGTGTTGTCTCTGCACCTTACTGCACATGCAACAAGGCCTTGGAATTATTCTGTCCTGGCTCTGACTATCCTGACCACTACACTTAAGCTATCTCCACAATCAACACCGAGATTAAACCTAGAGAATCGCACTTCAAGTTCTGTTTCGGTGCCCGTTTCCCTAATCCAAAGAGTCCCTCCCAGTCATCCAAAGAAACAATTCGATATAATATCAACCATTCAAGAGAGAGGACAGAGGAGAGATCCTGGGTTTGGACAGAGGTCTTAGAAAGGCAGGGAGTAAAAGTCTTGGGTCAGAAATAGGCCAACTACAAATTCTGACAGGCCCAGGGATCCCTCAGTGAAACTAATAGCTCGGGCCTTCTTTTGAAGTATTATCTCCTCAAAAGAAAGCTTGCTTTGCTTTTTTTTTTCCCTCTCCCTGATAAAAGGGTCACCAAGCAGAAGAGGAAAACAAAAAGTCCACATATAAATTGGCAACTGTTGTGAGAGTCAGAAAAACTGCCTGAGAAACACAGAAGGGACACTAGAAAATGGAGTGGTTTGCCATGATTTTTCACCTGGGCTGGTTACAGTTTTGAGATGGTGATGCCCTGGCTCTGCTGCCATCTACCCAAGCTGGCCAAGAGTCAGAGGAAACAACTGTAGTGCTATGATAATGACCTACTGATGGGCAGTTTCCTCCAACAAGACACATAGTCCATAAGGTCTCTTCAATTGTGACACAAAACTCTGACCCCAAATGGTCAATGAAAAGGACTGTCCACAAAGCCTGGCCATCTTGGGTACTTCTTGTGCTTTCCTCCCTTGCCCTCCCTTCCCCATTTCTTTTGTCAATAAAGATTGTCTGTATTTGTCTCATTTCCTCGATTATAATACTTGCCAGCCAGGGAACATTAAATATCGAGCTCTCAGCATCTGAGGAGTGGAAAAACTGTCTTCTGAAAGAATCAGCTCAATGTCTTCATTCCTGTAGAAGACCAGAAAAGGCCCAAATTAGCCACAAGCATGAGTCCCAATACAATTTTTTTAAACAATTTAGGATTATAGGCTATAATTTTAGAGCTGAAAGGAACCTTCAAGACCCTTTAGGGTAACTCCCCCATTTTTTTTTTTACCATAAAGGGAAACTGGGGCTGAGAGGAGAGAAGGGACACGCCTAATCTCATTCAGCTACGTGTGAAAAAAATCAGTTCATCAAAAGCATATAAACAAAATCAGAGTAAAGTTTAGCCCCTTGAACCTGGATCAGCAGCACGTTCTACTTCATTACAATGTCTCCATATTAAAGAAAATCCTTCAAGTCACTGACTTGGAATCAAATCTACCAAATTCTGACTTTACTTGGGCTGACGGCCCCTCCGACTGAACCAATGCTATTGCCCTATCTTCCTAAAGCTCTTATGGAGGGACTCTTGCCTCACAGAACTTGCCCTCAAAAATGAGGGTGCCTCAGAACAGAAAACTATTTGGGCACGCGTTATATCAGTCTTCCTGCCCTGCCCCACCCCCCAAACATGCTCTTCCCCTCCCTTTTTCCCCTTAGCTACCGTCAATCCTCAGGGGATTATAGCCAGTTGACATTCCTTAAATGTGAAAATCTGAGATACGGCTGAAAGGGGCTTTTGATTAAAAAGACCATACCAGAGGGGTGACCATGTATTTTAAGCATCAGGACACTCGTTCGGGCAGCCATAAGTCACAGGGGGAGCCAGAGGCCCTTGGGGGTTGGGGAGTAATGAGTAATCACCTGGTCACTATCCCATTTTCGGCAAGAATGAAAGCTGCAGCTGGATTTGCTGCCCGGATGAGACTCTGCAGCTGCACAAGGAGGGGATGTCTCTGCTCCACAGTGTGACTAGTGAACACAACATTGCTTACCAAGCCTGGGGAACAAAATCAGGAACATTCAGGCTACAAACAGAAAGCTCCAATAGCACATTTTTCTCTGCAAGAGAGAAATCCTAGAGCCACAGTTACAGCCGAAGAAATGAATCGGTTGAAGTCTGCACAGAATTTAGGACTTTGCTTTCTCTCCCTTGTTTCCTTCCTCCTACATCGTTAGCATCTCCCTTTCTACTGGTCCCTTCCCCTCTCTTTCCAAGCACGAACAAGTTTTCCCTGTGCAGAAAAAAAATGTACTTCATTTGCTGCTGACATCTCAGGCTACCATCTCATTATTTCTCCTTCCTTACCAGACAAACTTTTGGAATACATGGTTTGCAGCGGCTGTTTCTTTCTTGCAACCTGACTTTCATCTTCCTCATTCTACTGAGACTGTTCTCTCAAAGATCCCTCACGACCGTTTCATCACCAAACCCAATGGGGCTTCTCTTTGTCCTTGGTGTCACGGACCTCTCAGAAGGATCTGACACCACGAAGCACCTCTCTCCCTCTTGAAACCCCCTTTTTCCTTAGCTATCCGGACACAAAGCTGTTTTGATTTACATACTTTTCAAGCTATTTTTTTTTTCTCTCCTTCAATGGCTCCTATTTATTCCAGCTATATACATCGTTTCTGTCCTTGAGGAGTTTATGATACAGTATAGAAGATAACATATTTATACAAAATCATAATGCAAAATAAAATGCAACAAGAACACAAGAGAGAGAAATTAAATGCTATGAGAGTTACGAGGAAGAAAAGATCAGTTTTTACTCAATGGATAATCCAAGAAGACTTCATAGATGAAATGGGATACAGTCTGGGTTTTGAAAAATGGGCAAGGATTTCAGTGGGGAGGGAGAAGATGGAAAGGTGTGAGTAAAAACATAATACTGGAAAAGCACATTTGATATGGCCTTGGGATAGTGAGCAGTCTATCATTTGGTTGGAGTGATGGGGAAAAAAGGGTAGGAGTGAAAGATAAGGGCTAGAAAGATAAAGTGAGGAGAGCCCCGAATGCTGGATAAGGACTTCGAACTTTTCTTAAGCAAAAGAGAGTCACGGAAGATTTCTGAGCTGAGGAGAAATATGAATGCAAAGGAAAGATCAATCTGGCAGGAGTATGTGAAGGACGGATTAGAAGGATAGGAGGCTTAGGAGGATTCACCGTAGATGAATCCAAGGGATACTGCAAAGTTGAACTCAACAGGAACCTGGTACCTCTTCCCCTCCAAATCATGGTGAAAGTGAAGAAGTTATGTTCTATGCCCTACCCCCATCTGACCTGCAAGAAAGAAGCCAAGCCAGAAGCTCTAAAAGCCAAAAAGTCATGCTGAAGCCACTAAAGGAGAGGATCTGAATCTACCCACTATTCAGGTCACCCAAGGCACTGTGGCTCTGAAGACAGCCCAAATACTTCCAGCAAAGCACCCCAAGGAAGAACAACCTTGATCTTGCTGCAGTCAACAAACTCTCCCTTGCCACTAAGTCAGCTATGAAGAAGGCTGAAAATGGCTCCTTCGTGGTATTCACTGTGGACATCAAGGCCAGCAAGTATCAGATTAAGCAGGCTGTAAAGAAGCTATATGACAACGATGTGGTCAGCACACTGATCTGGTGTGATAAAGAGAAGGCCTATGTCCAACTGACCCCGAATAGGATTCTTTGGATGTGACCAACATCAGAATGTGGGACAGGTTTAGGGGAATGAGTTTGGTTTCACAAATATTGAGTCTGATCTGATGGTGGGACAACTAGGGGAAAAGTCCTGTAAGCAGTTGGAGACAGCATCTGGAGCTCAGAAGAGGGATTTTGTGATGTGAACAACTGACAGACTCAGGATGCCCAAGAGGTCAATGATCTTGCTAGTCTTTCAGAATGGATGCCCTCCACTTCTGCTCTTTCAGTGACCCTTAGGCTCTCCTAACATTCTCTTTCTGAAGCACATAAGGACAGGAGAGGGAGCCTTGGGCTCTCAGCTGGAGCTGAGGCTAGATCAGCAGGCCCCTGGAAGCACCTTCTACCCAATGATTTCCATCACATGTTAGCTGGCAAAGCACTTGAAAGCAAAGGGAGCTGGCATTATCTCTTTCACCAACATACTCCCCCCCACACACACATAGCCTGCCCACATCTGCAGAATGCTTCAAAGTTTTTTACTTCTCACAACAGCCCTCAGAGCTAGGTGCTAGTGTTATTCTCCTTTTACAAAGGAGGAGACTGAGGCAGACCGAGGTGAAGTGACTTGGTCAGGGTCACACAACTAGTGTCTGAGGCTGCATTTGAATCAGGTCTTCTAACTCCAGATTCATCGCTCTACGCACTGTGCCACTTAGCGGCCTCACTTCACCTGGGATTGACTCACAAAGCACCTGGCTGACCCAGATTTTCTCAACCTCATCCCCTTGAGCCCCTGACATCCCTGCCTCTCTTCCTTCTCTCTTCCTCCAGAACTCAGCCTGGCTCTGTATGTAGATTTCTGGATAGCCATGGACACAGTCCACTTGATTCAAAGCTGTTCACAACAAGGAGGTGTGGCACAGCAAAGGCCTTCTGCAACCCGACAAAAGCCTCACTGGGTAGAGACCAAGGTGAAATTGATGTACAAACTTAGAGGCAATAGTTTGGCTGTGGGCTGGAGCCCCACGGCCTGGAGTGGCTGCACTGCAGGGAGCAGAGAGGCAGCTCCTGGAAAAGAAAGGAGCCCAGAGTGGGTGGGGTCACCAAGGCCAGAATGGTAATGACTCACAATGAAGAAGCCAGCAGTAACCTGACAGGCTCAACACATTCCTGAGGAGGTGTGAAGATGACCCTAACACTGAGAGACAGGAAATCCCACAAGGTGAGAAGAACAGAACTAGAGAATCTCTGAGCCTAAAGGACTCTCAGTGGTAATACAGCCTGCAGATGGTCATCCAGGCTCTGTCTGGACACATCTTGGGACATCACGTCTGAGGCATCCTAGTCTACTTTTGGCCAGCTGTAATGTCAAGGCAGGTTTTCCTTATCTGGGGTTTTGCCTCTTTGCAGCTTCCACACAGTAGGCATTGCTCTGTCCTCTGGGGCCAAACAGATCAAGGCTAGTTCTTCCACATCATTGAAGATGGCTATAACGTCTTGTCCGGGTCTTCTCTTTTCCAAGCTCGACCTCTCCAGCAGGCCTCATACACTGTGATTTCCAGTCTTGTTCCTATCTAGGTCACCTTGCTCAGTCTGACAGCGCTCTTCCTAAAAAGTGGTCCCTGGAACAGAACATGCTGCTCCGATATGGCCTGACCTGAGCAGACTACAGCAGAATGATAAGCTCTCTGGCTTTGGATATGAGGCCTCCAATAATGCAATCTAAGGTGATGACAAAGGCACCCGGTGGATGCAGGCTGAGCCTGCGGACCATTGGAACCAACAGGCCTTCTGCTCATCAAGTGCTGTCTAGCCATGCTTTCCTTCTCTTACATTTAAGGAGTTGATTTTGGAACTCATTTGTAAGAATTTATAGTTATCCCTATGACATTTTATCTGATTCCATTCAGCCTATTGTTCTAGTCTGCTGAAACCTTTCTGGATTCTAATTCTATTATTCAGTTTATTAACGATTCCTTTCAGCCTCACATCATCTGGAAATCCAATAAGCTTTATGGTTATCTATGCTTCCACCTAAATCCCTAACCATATTGAAGAGAAAAGGGAGTGTCTGGGAGCTGAGTCTTCTCTCTTGTGTTCTTGAACAAGAGAAACTGGAGAGAGTAAGAGCTGACTAAAGGTGCAGGCCTCACGTATCACTATACTTGAAGTGAGAGTAGTGATTATTTTAGCCCCAACAAGGGAGAGGCAGGCAATCTCTCTTGCGGTGGCAGGCAGTGTGTAAATGGGAGGATCTGGGGTGGGGCTGGGAAAGGAGGAAGAGGTGAGGCAGACCAGATCCACAGATTATTAGGAGTTAGCTTTTTCAGTAGCTCAGTAGGTCTTTTCAAGACTGATCTAAACACTTTGCTTAAAGATCCTCTGATAGAAGAGGAATCTTGAGCCTAGCTGGAAATGCAATCCTAATCTGGTTCCTGGTTTGTATATAGTGTCCGAGGTCAAAGCCCCAGAACTTGGCTCCCTAGATGTTCATCACTGAACCTGCAGGCCCAGGCGGATTACCCTGCAGCATTCCGCAGGTCAGCTATGCAAACAACGACTTGCCAAAGGGAAATAACTATGTTTGCTAAGCAGGTCAGGCTTCATAACTCAGGTGTTTTGAGTACAGAGCTATCAAGGTCAGGGTGGTCGGTTCCATCCCTATCCTGGCCAGCTATTCTGTCTGTTCCATGGTACAAATGACTAAACCCTGACCAGCTGTCTCACCCGACAAGAGCACAGGGTGACTCGGCATACAGGCCAGGCTCGTGTATCCCACTGATGGTGGGTCATGGAGCCAACTTGATAAAGTCTATTGAGCAAAAAGAAAAGAGTGTTGACTCTTTACGTCTAATTTTTTATTCCCTAAAAAGAGGGAATGCTGAGAAAAGATTGGTGCTGCCTTGGTGTCCCTTTTAACCACATTTGGCTTCCTTTTTGATTCTTGCTTGGAGTCTGTAATTCACAGTCTTGGAGGAAAGGCTACCTACAGTACATTCCATTTTTAATTTTAAAAGAATCATTATATAAAAAATTAAGATATTGGTTCGATCACTGGGAAAGCACTAAGGGGATGAAATGTATGTTTTTCTTTGGGGGGGTGGTGGTATGTACCAGGAACATGTTACTTCTCTCAGGCTGGCTCCTAAGCTTCCTAAAAAATACTGGTGCTTGGGGCAGCTAGGTGGTGAAGTGAGTAGAGCACTAGCCCTGAAGTCAGGAGGACCTGAGTTCAAATCCGGCCTCAGACACTTGACACACTTACTAGCTGTGTGACCTCGGGCAAGTCAATTAACCCAAATTGCCCTGCCCTCCCCCTGCAAAAAAAAAAAATATTGGTGCTCACTTCCCTTTGAAGGAGGAATCATTTTTCACCCCTTTCACTCCAACACCACATAGATCCATAGATGGATAGCAGCTATCAATGGTGGCTTTTTGCTATCCACATGGTGGCTCACAGAGTGTCAGACAAATAATGTCACTGGGTTGTTTTTTTTTCTTCATTTGCAAGGCTAAGAAGTAAGAGGCATCTATTTCCTAAGGCTTTTGTACTTTCTTGGGAAACACTGCCTCCACCCTGTGCTCTCTCAGATTCTCTCATTTTGGAGAATAGCACACACAGCCAGCCTCCAGTGCTTTGCCTATGACAGGCCACGTAATTGTGGTTTGACAGCTGCCATGCTAGCAGTAAAAGGCAGAGTTCCTAGGGCAGATCTCCCACTCACCAGATGCCTTGGGGATGGCCTCAGATAGCCCATCTCAGCATCAAAGGTCAATGTGAATTAGTTTGAAAAGGACTAGTCATGCCAGAGCCAGGCACAGTGCCTGCTGTGCACTGGACAAGGACCGGACACTCGACACTTTCCCCAGGCTGTGTCAGAGGCAGGCAGCTTGAATCACTTGCTCTTGTCACTTACATAAAAACAGGAAAAGAGGTGGGGGGTAGGGTGGGGAAAGGACATAAGGCAGAAAGGGCCAAGAGGACAAGGGCCACCAAGGTCACCCAGGGCTGTTTACATTGTTTGTGAGTGACTCTGGAGATGAAATGTAGCCAGAGTCATTAAAGGCAATAATAAAAAATGGTAGCCTGGAGCTGGGCTCATGCAACACAATTCAAAGCATAACCTATTCCAAAGAATTTAAGCCTTCACCAAACTGAAGATTAAACATTGGAATAAAGTCTTGGGTGAAATCCTGCTGATGTCCCCTCCCCTTTCATTGTCCTATCTCTCTTTCCCTCAATGGAGAAGAGCTCTTCTGGGGCTGATGCAGCATCACACGATTCTGAGGTGAGGGCACCACGGAAAATGAGTCTTCTCCCACCACAGACCCGGCTGCTGACCTCGGCCTTCTTCCCTTGGGCAGCAGCCGGCCCCTGTCGTTCCCCAAGACAACAGGCTTGGTGGGGGAGGGGGGCTCTCCGTGGGCCAGCCGGCAGCAGGCTCAGCAGGGTGAGGCACAGCACTGGGGACACAGGGGGAGGTCGTTTCCGTTTGATTTCTGCTCGCTGGGCCGACTCAGGAAGCCCAGGCACCATGCACGCCTCTCAACAACAATGGGTAGTTCATCCCAGCATGGAGATTTAAAAAAAGACTCCTGATCTCCCTCCACCACAGGCAGTCCTGTCTGTATCAAAAAAAAATAAATACCATTTCCTGGGGTGCCTAGCTTTGTAGGACAGACTTGGAGATCATAAGCAGATCTTTCGGGTGCTGTCAGACCCAAAGCCATGTGGACCCAGGTTCAGGGACCTACACTTCCTGTGGTCACTCTAAATGGAGAGCCAGGTTTGTGCTAAGGCTGACTCCATTTAGGGAAGCAGGAAGGATAACTCAGTGTTCTCCAAAGGCAAGATCTGAGTCGACATATGCCCATTAAAGGAGATGAAAATATTCGATGTCACTGCTCTCCATTGATGAACTCTGATCATTCTTTAGCTTTCTGAACTACAGGTGGAAGGGCAGAAAACCCATCTTCAGCAATTCTAGAGCACAGTTATCACATTTATATCATGTTTGAAAGACAAACTTTATTCTGCAGGCAGAAAGTCAAGCCTATTGCTTACCTTGTGAACACTGATCAAGAAATTTAGGAAAGAGAAATCTAGAAAGAAAAAAAAAAGAGAAGCATTAATGCTTAGACTTCCAGTGGAAGTTTAAACATTTTTTTAAAAAACAGTTCATGATTCTATGATTCAGTGTTATGAATTAGAACTCTCCCCACAGACCTGAACAACACTAATAGACAAGAATATTACTTAACCACTGGCATTCAACCAATGAACCACACCCAAAAAGAGAGGCTATAGGTAGTTTGGAAGAAAGCTAGAGCTTCTCAGAAAACTTCTTCAGCTAAAGGCCCAAGACCCAGAGAGTGACAGAGTAAAGGGAATGAAAATCAGGTGCTGTCCATCCTAAGCAAGGAAGAATACTGTGGATCCCAGAGGAGCAAGTCCAGCACTTGTGTGTACTCTCCGTCCTCCTAGGAACCTCATGACTCAGGCCTTCCAAAAGACTAACTTCTAAGAGCTAATGGTGGTGGGAACATTTGGGAGCTAGTCCACTGTCCACACTGCTGAGAGAGTTCATTCCAATGGGAACTGCAAAAGGAAATGAAAGTAGTTATTCTGCCTCTCTCTGCTAATGACAAGCTATTCCAGTTTCCAGTTCCATTCTTGATGATAGGTGTGCTTTTTGCAAGAACCTGGGCTTTCTTTTAACACTACTCTGAAAAACTACAACAGCCAAACAGGGAAGACACCTTAGACCTGGCCTTCCTCTCAAACTTCTCACTGCACTTTGCCCAAATCTCTCCTTTGTACTGCACAGAATTGGAATCTCACAGTCAGAAGGGACTTCAGGAAAGAAATCACTTCCATGATGCCCACACTGATCTCATTTACACCATATGTAGTAATTGGTATGCATTGCTTTCTCTCATGTTAGATTATAGCTCCTCTGAGAGGAGGGGGTCTGTTTTTAACCCCCAGGGGCTTAAAAATGTTTGTTGAATGACTAGTATAAGAGGTAAAGAGGGGGAGCCTTTCCTAGGCAAAGTTGCTTACATAGCATTTGTTGAGGAAGATATGAAGTAACACCCTCTACAGAGGTAGTATTGGGCTGGGTGCAACTGAGTGTTCCCTGGGTAGGGGACCAGCCTCCAAAGATTGTAGGAGCTCAAGGTCTCCAGGCCCTGTACTCAGCAGACCTAGCAGAAGAAGCTCCTTCATTGTGAAATAAGCAAATAGATCTCCCAGACCTAAGGGAAGAAAGTTCTGAGCCAGATATTTGTAGAATGTACCAAAACTGGTATTTTCCACGTGAGTTGGGGACAAACCTTAGGGCAAAATGTTCCTTCCAGTTGTTACAGTTGGAGCCAATGCGCCAAGTTTATCTGCCAAAGCTCCTCATCTACCAATATCAGCGCAAACAGGAGATGAAAGATGCCTATTAGGTCACCTAATCCCCTCCCCTGGGGCACTGCTAGTATTTCCTCATTCTCCCAGCTTTCCCATGTTTTCTCCCATTTATCTCAGATGACCAGGTTTCCAAGCTTCTCACAAGAGGCGTCACTGTTAGGAAAATGTGCTCGGCTTCATCATGTTACCTCCTAACTTTCTGTGCCAGATCTGGCATAGGCAACAGCATTCTCCCTCCTCCCCTCTCAATGCTTCTTCAGAACAGTATGCCACCATCCCCATCACTACGGAGCTGATGTCTGCCATACTTTTTCCTAAATCAATCCTTCATCCACGTGGAGTCTGGGGGCCATGATGCTCTCTGATGAGGACTTGTCTCAATACCTCAGTAAGATCATTAGTCTTACAAGACCACACCCTGCAGATTCTACTGAAAAGATTCATCTGTCTCAAACATTCCATATTCCCTAGCTTTCCCTGATCCTCAGGCTGAAAATGAATACTTATTCTTCTGAATTCCAGAGCACTATGGCCATGCCTCTTTTATGGCACTATATAGGTCCCCATACTTGACTGTAATGAGGTCATTAATAGACTGTAAGCTCCCTGAGGGCAAAGAGAGAGGGGTTACCTTTGTATTTTTCTCCCTTGATTCCTCGTACAGTGCCCTGCACATAGCAGATGCTCAGTAGATATTTGCTGAGTATTTGTATTAGGGCTTTCCAAAGGTGAACACAGACCTCTGACTTACTGTACATTTGTTATTTAGTGGATTACATTTTTTCATATTGAATTTCACTACATTTCCAGCACATACATAGAACTTGACTGTGGTTTCTGAATTATTTCTCCATCAAACTATTTTCATTCTCTCTCTCCTCACCAATTTATGATCATGACCTGCCTCTATCCAAATTGCTAACAGAAGCATGATGCCTAAAGATGAGGCACTTTGGGAATCCCGAATTATATGGCCCCTTTCTACTGCCCTTTAGCATTTAGAGAAGTTTTTCTGTTCTCTAGGTTGTCCTCAAATGTCAGATTAGTAGATCTGTTTTCTTTTCATAATCTGGTTCTTTATCAGATGAGTCACTAGAGAAATAAACCAGTTTCTATCTTAGGGCCTATGCCATGATTAGTGTAGACCATGGAGAAGACCATCTTATAAGCAAGACCCAGGATGGGTTATATACTTTATAAGTGTATAAAGTAATGTCACACATATACCAGAACTTAAATGTGTGAAAGAGTTCTGGATTCTCAAAGTGGGTAAACAAATTCCAATGATGCTGCCATTGCTCAAAACATTTTTGAAATTCTCATCAGGAGATGGCGCAGGAGAGCAAGAACTATTTCACACTCTCATCCCAAAGTGCTCCCAGAATCCATGATCTTGTTGGTATGGGTCCTCCTTCCTCCAATGCAAATCAAAACTTGATAGCCAGAAGATATGGCTGAAGCTACTGGGGTTTTCCCCTATGAATTTATCTTTGTCAGTTGTTGGATAAGAGATAAATAGTCTATTTCTGAGTTTATTCTTAGAATACTTATTCTTCTCCCAAGTCTTTCTAGCTTAGAAGAGCCTGTAAGAAACTTACACTCCCCTAGCACAGCTTATGTGAACTGAAGACCACCTTTATGCCACAATGAGGCATCACAGGAGGAGATTCACGCAGAAAGCTCTGTTATGTTTGTTAAGATGGCCCTGCCTCATCCTGAGTTTAGCTCTGACCCAGTAAGATGAGAGCAATGTGAAGCACATGTCCCGAAGTCCCATGAATAGTTCCCAGGATCTGGTCTTGTGACAATCAATTTCAATTTGTTCCATTTGAAGAATCCTTTGTTTGGTAGGTAAACCTCTTCCTAAGCCATTCTGCCCAAACAGAGAATGCTCAGGTTTTAAGTCTCTGGTGGGGGAACATTTAATCCAAATGCAAAAGGTAGTCAGCTGTGGTGCCTGGACTTAGAGACATGCATACTGGCCTGCACTGCAAGATTTAGTTCAATATTATGTAGCCACTGTTCCTGACCCGAAGTACGGAAGGGTTGTGGATGGTATTTCCTCTGGACAACTCTCCTTCAGGAGATTCAGGATTTCATAGGGGTCGGTGCTCATGACCCAGAGTACAATCTCTCTAGGCCTTAGCAGACTGTTCTCATAGAGCTGCTGTGGCCAGAAAATTCCTCCCCTTGTAGCTGATAATAAGCCTCTTCAAATTTAACTAGATTGATTGATCCTCAGATGACAGCCTCATCCTCATCATGACAATAACAATATTTATTTAGCACTTTACAAATATTATCCCATTTGATTCTCACAACAACCCTGGGAGGTAGGTGCTATTATCCCCAATTTATAGATGATGAAAAGGAAGCAGAGAGAAGTAAAGGGACTTGCCCAGGGTCACATAGCTAATAAATGACTGAGGCTGCATTTGAATTCTGCTCTTCTGGACTCTAGGCTGGGTGTTCTATCTTCTGTGCCACCTAGTTGTCTCAGGAGCTCAGTCCATACTTGAAGCCCTTCAAACTTGGTAAAATCTGCCAGAGTTTAGGCTCTGTTGGCACAGCCTTGGAGAATCTAGAACTATCATCACATATATTTACATGGCACTTAATAACCATTAAAAATGTTTTAGTGATGTTTTTCCCATTGACTCCTTTCCGCCAAGAAACCTTCCCTCACAACAAATAAGTATAGTCAACCCTGCCCCTCCCACAATCAATTGGCCTTGTCTGACACCATCTGCCCCATTCCACTCCTACAGCCCACTTCCTCTCTGCTGAGAGGCAAAAGGTGAACCTCCTCTAGGTCTTCTGAAGTCATGACTGACCACTGCATTGTTTCGTGTTCTGAAATCTTTCAGTTAAGTCTTCATTTATGTTACAGTGGTCTTCATGGAGACTGTTGTCCTGGCTCTGCTTACTTTGTTCTAAATCTGTTTCTATGAGTCTTCCCAAATCTATCTGAATTCTTTGTATTTATCATTTCTTATGGCATAATAGAGGCGGCTAGGTGGTACAATGGATAGAGTGCCAGGCCTGGAATCAGGAAGACTCATCTTCCTGAGTTCAAATCTGGCCACAGACACTTGCTAGCTGTGTGACCCCGGGCAAGTCACTTAACCCTCTTTGCACCAGTTTCCTCATTTGTAAAACGAGCTGGAGAAGGAAATGGCAAATCACTCTAGTATCTTCGCCAAGAAAACCACACATGGGATCATGAAGAGTCAGACACAATTGAAAATGACTGAAGAACAAAAATGGCACAATAATATTCCAGTATGTTCATATGCCATCTTTTATTCAGTCATTTACCAGTGGACAGGTATTCATTTTGTTTTTAGTTCTCTGCTACTACAAAAAGAGCTGCTATCAATATTTTTTGTAGGTATAGGATCTTTCCCATTGTTTTTGACCTCCTTGGGCGATCTATCATTGGGTCAAACATTATATTTTAAAGGTTAGTGACTTTTAAGAAACTATATTTCAAAATCATTTTCCAGAATGGTTAGACCAGTTCACAGCACCACCAACAGTGTATCAGTGGGTCTATTTTTTCACAGTCCCTTTATTATTTATTTTTAAGAACATTTTCCAGCAATTGTTTGTTATTATCTTTACAATCCCTATTTTACAGATGGGAAAAACCTAATACCAAGTATGTCCTTTTACCCTAAACATTATCGGATAACACTAATGAATACTCTTTTGGGCAAGAGGCCACCTATTTGAAGTGAACTCTGTGATAAAGAATGATAAATATTAGCTTTTCTACATATATCATGGCAAACCTGGTTATAAATTTACTTGGAGAGCTAACAGTTAGAGTCTTTCATTCTGAAACCTGAGGACAACTAGAAACTTCCATGACATGGGGCAAGTCCCTTTCCCTCTCTGTTCTTGCTCTGTTTCCCCTTCTGTATAACAAGAGAGCTCCAAATGTTCCACTATTTGGTCACCTTTACCTGAACCAACTAATGCTAAAACAGACCAATACCTCTCTCCTCAGAGTATCCTCCACTCCATCCTCAACATTATCAGCAAGCATTTATTAAAGAACCAATTTAATGTGTTACCTGTTGGGGTTACAAAGACAGAACATACAGCATGTAAAGACAGAATCAGCTAAGTGCCAGACCAACAGTAGAAATCAGACACGTTACGGATGTTCAAGTGGTTCAAAAAGTCTTGACTGGGGAGATGGGCTCTGAGCTGGGCCTTGATGTTCCAGTTTCTTCTAAAATACAGCTGACTCCTGAGCTTCCTACCTTACTGGGTTACTGTGGGGATCCAATGACATAATATATAAAAAGTGCTTTGTGAACACCAAAGCCTTATTTAGATGCCAGCTTTTATTTTTATTATTGAGAGAAAGAGGGAATTTGAATAGATGGGGAGGAGGGATAAAAGTTAACAGTAAAGAGAAAGGCAGAGAATCAGGTTCCACATGGCTTGGACCACCTTGGCTAGGGCACTCAGAGGTCAGATGGTGGCAGATCTGAAAGGTCATGCTGGGGAACATAGACTTTATCCTGAAGGCAGAAGGGAAACACTGAAGGCATCTGGACAGAGGAGTGACAAGACCCAATCCGCATTTTAGAAAGTTTAATCTGGTCAGGGTTTGAAAAGTAGAATAGAGGCAGAAAGACTCAAGACAGGAAGAGTAGTAGTCAGGCATGAGGTGCTGAGGGTCCCAGCTAGGGTAACCATAGGAGTGCAAAGGGGAAAGATAAAGAAAGGCACTTTATGAGGGAAGATCTGACAGGATTAGATGGCTGACAAGATATGGGAGAGCAGACAAAGAAGTTAAGGTGGTTACGATTTTGAGTCTGAGAGAAATAGGAAAAGGGGTGGGGGAGGAAAGCTGGTTTTAGGTCAGAGATGTTGAGTTTGAACAGATGGCTGAACATGAAGCTAGTGGTTGTCATCCACCACACAGTGAGAGATGGGAAAAATTCAGGAGAGAGGTCACTGCTGGAAATGCAGAGCCAGTTATCTGCGTAGAGGTGATGGTAGATGAGATCCCTAAGAGATCAGCAAAGCAAATAGCAAAAAGAAGCAGGGTGAGGTCTTGGGCTGCATGCAGGGTTGGGGAATGAGAAGTAGAAGAAGATCTACTGAGGAAGGGGAGAACTAGGGAAGGGCACTGTTCCAGAAGACAAGGGGAGAGAGGGCTTCAAGAAACGGGGAGAGGAAAACAGGAGCACCCTATGACAGCAGGAGGCTGGGCTTTTAATAGGAACAGACACAGTGCTACTAAATGAAGCTGTTCACTGTATTATTTCCACTACATTTCCCTCGAAATAGCCCTCTTCCCCACTCTGAGAACCGAGAACTTCTGTGATTAGTGGCAAGTATTTCTCAATAGCTGAAGAGACAATACGTTTCCAAAGAGGCAGCACACAGACCTCTTCCCTCGGCTCGGGGCCTCTTGGCACTTCCTCCAGCCTCACCAGGCTCTGTCGGCCCACCGGCCAGGGGCTTTCCCCAGCTTCCTGGCATCCCAGTTCCAGAGCAGGAAGAAGTCACCAAGCCAGCACTGTTTCCGTAGGGACGTCCTGATCTCACCCATCGGGTAAACTGGTTCTCCTTCTCCTCCTCCTTTCTCACTAACTCAGAAGCACAGGCATGTTTCTTGGTAGTCACCATGGGTACAGAGGGCTAGAAGCAGCCAGGCAGCTCAGAGGCAGAGAAATCAGAGTTCAAATCCAGCCTAGGGCACTGACCAGCTGTGTGGTCCTGGGCAAGTCACCTAGCATCCCTCAGCTACTATTATCCCCTAAAATGGGGACAGTAGCAGCACCTTCCTTCTAGGCTTGTTTTCAGAATAAAATGAGGTAATATTTGTAAAATGCTTCGCAAACTCCAAAGTGTTACTAGATATTATCTGGGACTTTCAAACCCTGCATTGAGAAAGTCCATGGCAGCTTGGGGACAGGGCTTTTCTTCACAGTACAGTCTCATGGCACATGCAATTCCTGGTGTCTGCTGGGCTTGTTGTCCATGGCCCACCCCATGGTGCTTAGCACAGGAGGAACATCTGCTCCCCCAGGGAAAGGTTGGGAACTGTTCTATTCATTGCTCATCAAACCACCTCTAGCACAAAACCAATTAGCAAGCACAGATCTGACAAACATGCTCAGGACCTACTGGGAGGCTTGGCACAAATGCCTCATACATCTCCCTGCTGAAATCCTCTCTTCCCTGAAGACTGGAGCTCAGGTGCCACTAATTCCAAGGATCCTTTCAGCTAGAAATGGTCCCTCCCCTCTCAAATCTTTCCATTTCCCTGTTTGACCTCTTCTATTTCGATATTACATCTTAATTTGTACTACATATGGCTTATGCTGTTACTAAATTCTAAGCTCCTTGAAGGAAAGCACTTTATCATTTTCAGATGAGTGAGCTAAGAGAGAGAACGGCATGGGCAACAACAGCCTCCCCACCTCTGGTCTATCTCCCCTCCAATCCATCCAGCTACCACAGTGATTTTCCTAAAGTATACATAGGACCATTTCACACCCTACACACCCCTTTCAATAAATCCTCTTGGGTCAAACAGAAACTCCTCTGTTGGACATTTAAAGCTTTCACCTGGCCCCAGCCTATCTTGCCAGTCCTCTTTATTGCTTTCCAAGAACTTCCTCAGTCTGGTCATCCTGGCTTCCCTGCTGGTCCTCAAGCATGATGCTCCATCTCCTGTTTCTGTACCATTGTCTTGGCTGTTCTCCAGGCTGGGAAGGCCTCCGCTCCTCCACATCAGCCTCTTCATTTCTCTGGCCTCTTCAAAGATACACTTCAAGAAGAAGGTGAGCTCTCTGGGGACTGGGAATGTTTGTTTGCCTTTGTATCCCTAACATTTAACATAACACTTGACAAATAGTGAACAGTAAATAAATGTCTGTTGACTGTCTGAGGACACAGAAAGACCTCAACAAGCTAGAATGAGTTCCTAGCCCAGTGAGCCATTTAGCAGCCAATATGTGTGTACATGTGTATGTGTGTGTGTGTGTGTGTGTGTATGCATATATATTTGAAAAAATAATGGAATACATAATATAATAACATATATCCTAATATAGTTATTAGGTTATAATCTAATACTAAGGAAGAATTTTATAGGAGAAGCATCAAATGATACATGACCAGAAAAGAAGGCAGATCAGTCACGTAGGGAGACAAATCAAATGAGGTGCATCTGTTCCTCCCCTTCACCCATCAGAACGTAAGTTCATGGTGAGCGAGGATCGTTTCGGTCTGAGTATTTCTATCACTAGTGCCTGGCACACTACAGATTTGTTGATGGCTTGAAGATCCAAAAAGATTTTGACAGGCTGAAATGGTGGGACAAATCTAATAGGATATATTTAGCAATCAATTAATCTAATCAACAAGCATTTATTAAGCATTTGCTGCTATGTGAAAGGCATTATACTAATCACTGAGGACACAGGGACAAAAATCTCTCAAGGAGTTAACATTCAAACAGGGCAAACGACATGTACGTATATGTATCTGTTTATAATATATATGTAGATATGTGTGTAAATGTGTATATAATAAAGATCATATGTAATACATGTAATACACATCATATATATATACGTATGTATGTATACGTGTGTATATATATATATATAAATGAACCATGAACTCAACATGCAATGACAGAAAGACATGGAAGCCACGAGCCCCGTCCCTGTTTTCAGTTGGTACTATTGAGGCCCCCTGCCTGATGCCAGGAAGATGACTATCCTGCTGTGTCTGCCCTACTCAGAACACATCTGAAGCAAGGAGGGTGTTCTGTTTTAGATGTACCGTTTTAGAAAGGCCTCTTGACAAGCTGGAAACTTTCCTGACAAGAAGGGTCAGGCTAGATCCAAATTTGGAGCACCAGATAGATGTTATGGAAAGGCGGACTTCGGCTCCCTATAAAGAATGCCTTTCTAACAAGTAGACTGAGTTGCCTTGCAAGTAGTAAAATCTCAATCCCTGCAGGTCTCCAAGCAGAGGCCACGTGAGCATCTGTTGGGGATACTGTATAGGGATCACTTGGTAGGAAGGGATTGGACTCAATAAGCTCTGAAGTGCTTCCCAACTCTAACATTTCTCGACTCTGAAACAGTATCCTTAGCTCCGGACACTACACACAGATGTCAAAGTGAACTGATGCAAGAACAAGAGCCCAAGGGACCAGAAAACTCCCCAAGACCAAAAGCTGGCAATCTCACTACAACGTACTGTCTGCGCAGCCCACAATGCAACTCCATTTTTTTTTTCCCTTTGGTGGACAAAAATCACGGGAAGTACTCTTTTAGTCAGACACAATGCTTAAATGGACTTTTGGGTAGAGATAAATGAGGGCTGGGCAGTCAGGAAAGGCTTGGTAGAAGGCTGAGCCTAGGCCTTGACAGATACATAGAATTTGGATTGGCAAAGGAGAGGGAAGGGCATTTCCTGCAGAGGGAATAACATGAGCAAAAGTGTGGAGGCAGGAATGTTCAAATTAGAGAACGCTTTGTCAAGATAAGAGGATTTGGTTGGATTTTGTAAGGCTTGGAAAATGTGACAATGAAGGTTCCTAAGCAGTGGGCAGCACAATTAAAGGAGTATTTTAGGAATCTTAACTTTAGGACCAAAGTGGGACAAAATTCCTTATCTAGTTCTAGAATGCTTTGGGAAAAATTGATATAGTAGAGCAATACAGAAAAAAGGTGAGAAGAACAACAAAATATCCAGGACATTTGAGGAAGAAAGTAGAGTTTACATCCCAGGCTGAAGAACAGAAAAAATTGAGACACAGAGACATGATATTTAGGACTTCTAGCCCAGGTGGTAAGAGAGTCTTAATACTTTTCTTCAAGTAATGTTGTCATTTTCCCCAATTACATGTATTCCTAGGATTAGAGAGTTAGTGTTGAAAGGGATTTCCAGGCCCTTCCAACTCCAAATCCAGGGCTCTTCCCACTAGACCAAAGGCAAAGATTTCTAAAAGCAGAAGGGTCCATCTCCACATGTTCAAGTATGTCTAGGCTCTCCAAAGAGGAAAGCATAGAGCCCCCAGGCAAGCCTGATGCTCAGAAAACCTCACTTATTTGCCCTGTCCTCTCTCAACTTGACCAAACGTCCAAGGTAATCTGCATACCAGACCCTTTTCTAGGTAAGATCTGGGTACAAAAGACAAAGAGGATGCTAATGGGACCATCCTTTCTAAGAAAATACATTTCATGCCCCACTTGCTGTATGAAATTGCTTTACTGTGGCCACAGAAACATGACCAGAATACTTGCAGGATTTTTATCTGCAAGACAGATTAGACTTACTCTGTATATAGCTCTAAAAAAAAAAAACTAAAAAAAAACCCCAAAAACTTAAGACCAGAGAGCAAAAGCCACAGAGATGTAGATTCAGTATTCTCCAGAACTTCCTCACAATGAGAGGTATGAGAGTTATCCAGCACTGAAACGAAACTGTCTGTCCCTAGAAACATTCAAACTCATCAGGGATATTTCAGGGGGTATTCCTGGACAAAGTAGAGGATTGGACTAAATGACTTTAGAGATCTCTTCGGGTTCTAAAGTTCAGGGATCCTCTTGTTGCCTAGAGAAAGACTTTGAGGTCCTGGCAATAATCAATACATTAATGAGAATTTACTGAGCACCTGCCATATAGTAAGGAAAAATAATGAATTCTCTCCAAGAAGCAAAATTAAACAAGTCTGATCTAAAAAGATGATGCCTTCTGAAAAGAACAACTCCCTCCCACCCAACTCCTTAAGTTCTGGTGGCTGAGGACTACCTGTGCTCCATGTAGCAGCTCAGGGGCTCCACACATGTGGTGATTGTGCCAATTTCAAAAGTAGATTTCACATCTGAATCAGGGTGAGTCTGGAGTGCCTGGACAACATCAATAACATCCGTGTAGCTGTAAGAGACAAGAGAAATGGGTGACTAATGGTAAAATTTCTAAACCTCAATGTACAGAGAATGAGTAATAAACAATATTAACTAGAGATCTTTATTGCTTAAATTTTTAAAATTCTGAACTTAATAAGTGACAAAGATTAACATTCCATAAACAAAGTAGAATAGAAAAACAGGATTATATAAAAAACCATGAATTTCTTATCACATACAATTTGCTTTTCCTTTTAAATATATAATAAATTCAATGTACAGCTTTCAAAACTGTCCTATTCATCTGCATTTCCTTTTGGCCCTTCTGTTCTTTTCAGTGCATTTAAAAATGATGTTCAAATGGTTCTCTTTCCTTTCTTTTCCTTTGACAGCTATAGCTCACTTCCGCCCTCCAACTCATCACACACCTTGGAAAGAAAACCTTTGTAATAAAATACGTACAGTCAAATGCAACAAATTCTTACACTGTCCATGACCAAATAGACCTCCTTAACATAAAGAGGGAAATTATACAGGTGTCATTGGGATGCAGTACATTACTAAAATACTGGAAAAATACTCTTAGTTAAAATAAGAGATTAGGAAACACACACACACTTTCACATATAATAAACAGGAAGCTCTGAAAGAAGTGATTATGATATCTTAGATTAACAATAAGGAGAGAAATTCTAGACATAGATCTACAGCTAACCTAGACTTTAGGAAAACAGACTTCAAAGAATTCAGAGAAAATATAAGTAGGATGCCATGGCCTAAGACTCCAAAAACAAAATCAAGTTAAGTGGATTGGGAGGCTCTCCAGAATGATATCTTGCCCCCCAAAACAAATGATTCTAATGAGGAAGAAAAAGAGGAAACTAAGACCCTTTTGGATATACCGGAAGCCCATTAGTCAAATACACATATGAAAAGGATTAGTACAAGAGATTTAAATGACGGCAGTAACCAAAGAGGAAAACAAAAGCCTGGTCCAGTCAGGCAGTCCAGTGCAAGGAAGCCTTGGCTGAGGAGAAGGAAGCCATCTGTGCTTCTGACAGATTCCTGTTTAGAGCACCCAACCACTGACTGTTCAGCTTTTGTTTGAAGACTTACATTAGAGGAGAACCTCCTCCTCCTCCCAAAGGCAGCCTATTCTACTTTGGGCCACTTCTCACTGTTAGGAAGTTTTTCCTGACTTCAAAGCCTATACTCACCTCTTTACAGCTTCCATCCATTGCTCCTTTTGGGCTAAGAACAAGTCTAATCTTTCTAATACTTGAAGGCACCTTCCGTGTTTCCCTTAAGTCTTCTATTTTCTAGGCTACAAGAAACCTTTGCCAATTCACCTTAATGCCAAAGTCTTTCCTCTGTTTATTATTTCCAGTTTATCCTGTATAGACCTTGTCTGTACATAGCTGTACATAGCTGTCATCTTCCCCCATTAGACTAAGAGCTCCTTGAGAGAAAAGGCTATCTTTTTACCTTTATTTGTAGCCCTAGCACTTAACACAGTAACTGGCACATAGTAGGCATTTAATAAAAGTTTGCTGATGGATCTTAAGGTACTTGTAAGTACTTCTCTGTTCCAGGCCCCTGAATAAAGGCAAATGAATTCCACTATTAGAATCACAGAAGGCTACATCAATGAGTCACTAAAGAATTGAATCCAACTTGCCACACTGCCAGACCTCACCCCTTACTTAGTCCAGAAAATAGAGGCCATCCACAATGACATGCTTCTTTACTAATCCAGACTTCAAAACTTCTTGCCATTGTCCTATGTTCTTTTCTCCTCTGTTTCACTGCCAGATGAGGACACGGTCTTTTCTTTATCAAGGCCGACCTTTCCATTTGTCCTCTTGGGCCAGTCCTCACTGGAAGATTGCATCTCCAATCATCCTCACGTCCCCCTTAATTGCTATATCCTATGGCCTTTGTTCAGCTCTTCTCCTTCTTTATCTCTACCGCATTTGACCTCGATGATCGGCCCTTCATCTTGTGGGCTCTCTCCTTCTCCCCTGATTTTTGTCATGCTCTTATCTCCTCTGCTGAATCACCATCCATGTCCTATACCTTCACAGTGAGTATCACCCTACTTGTCCATCCTAAGCCTTCTCCTCTTTTCTCTCTGCACCTTTTCTCTGGTGAACTCACCAACTATAGGTTCGATGATCATTTCTACGCAGACAACTTCCAGATCTATACATCTAGCCCTCATCCCTCTCTTGGGTTCCAATACTTTATCACTTATTGCTTGTTGCACAGGGAATTAGATGTCCTCTTCAAGCACCTCAAATTTACTATGCCCAAGACCTAAATCTTCATCTTCCCTCCACATTTCTCTTTTTCTATTGATAGCACTACCCTCTTCCCAGCTGTTCAGGATTATGACCTTGAAGACACCTCTAACTCTTCCATGTTCCAAACTCCCCCATAGATAATCAGTTACCAAGCCTGGTCAATTATACCTCCATTCCATATCTCACATTCTTCTCTACATACACACAGCCATCACATCAGTGCAGGCCCACCTGGATGACTATAATAACTTCCAACTGGTCCCCTGCTTTCAATCTCTCCCCTCTCTAATCTGTCTTTCTCACAGCTACCAAAATAATATTTCTAAAGCACAAGCCTGATCATTTCATTTAAAAATGTAAATTCAGCTTGGCAATTAAAGCCTTTGCACTTCCTCTGCCACCACCTCTCCAGTCTAACTTCACAGTACTTTCCTTCCCATACTGTACATCCTAGACAAACTGGTCCCCTTGCTACTCCCAAACTTGGCGTCACAGCTCCCCATCTTTGTACAGGATATTCTCCTATCCCCTACCTCGAGAGTGCACGTCCTCCTCCCTACTTTCTTAGCATCCTTAGCTTACTTCAAAGCTCGGCCTGCGTGCCACTTCTTACAGGAAGCCTTTCCTGATCCTTTTATCTACTCCTTTTCAACGATGATGCATGTAACTTAACTGTGTAAGTATTGTATTCCACACCACTCATGCACAGAATTTGAGCTTCTTGAGGACAAGGACTATTTCTCATTTTGTTTTTATGTTCTCAGCACCAAGCACATTGCTTTGTACACAACAGGTACTTGATAAATATGAGTTGAATTACAGTGGCTTGCAAAAGATCGTAACGATTGTGCTTTTCTTACAACCACCATCTATGGCAAATAGTGCAAGTGAAGAGTAAATTGGAAATTCCATCTAAGACGGCTGCCTGAATGGGAGGAAGGCACGCTACCCACTTACTACATACTGACTTTAGTAAAACCCTGAAGTTGACACCAGACCAAATAATGATCAAGAAATCCAATAATAAGCTATGGTGAGTTCTCCTATGTAATAACTACATAAAAAGTAAAACAGAAACTTGAGGGTAACAGGAAAAGAGCCAGCAACAAAGCCAGTGTCAGCATACCCTGTGTCACCAAAGACAGGCCAGATATACGTATACTATGAGGCTCAGTGCCCAGAGGCAGCAAGATTAGAGAGGTCCCTAGAGGAAGTCCTCAGGTCAGAAAACCCTCAAACAGGGGCCTTAGAAGCCACAAAGAGTGTCAAGAGGCAGTGACCAGCACAGTGCCAGAGCACTCCAACAAGAACAGTCCACACCCAATGGTCTGGAGATCCCTAATATTCTGCCATCAATATCCAGAAAGAGCCCTGAAGATTCAGCCCTCTGAATCTCAAAGATCCAAGGAGGCCTAACCCCAGGAGGCAGAGGTCAGCACAGAAACCAAGGTGACCCAGAGTGAAACCAAGTAGGGTTGACTACCCTACCCAATAGGACAACAGGAAACAGAGCCTAGAACTGGCATAAAGCCTAATCTCTAATTCCAAGAAATGGAATACCTGAAAACCAGAATAGACCAAACAAAAATCAATGATTCCAAAAGATTGGAAAAAATTGGAATTATCTGTACCTTACATAAAACTGACTTGGAAAACAGACCAAGGAGACATAGTTTAACAATCATTGAAAATTTTTCATGGTAAAAAGCTAAGCCATTATATTTCAATATATCCTAAATTAAAACTACCCAGCTCTTTTGGAACTAGAGGGTAAAATGAAGATAGAAAGAATCCACAGATTACATACTGAAAGTAACCATTAAAAGAAAAGTCCTAAGAATGTCATAACCAAAATCCAAAGTTCTCATATCAAACTCTACAGACATCCAAAAAGAAGTAATTCAAGTACCAAATAACTTCAGTTGGGATCACGCAAGACCTGGTGACTACTCCTAACAATGAGAGGAGATCTTGGAATGCAATATTTCAAAAGTCAAAAGAGAGAGGCTTTCAACCAAGAATAACTTGCAAAGCTGAATATAATTTTATAAGGAAAAAATGGACCTTTAATGGAAGAGGATTTTCAAGTAATTCTGATGAAAAGAAGGGAGCTAAGTAAGAACTTTCAAATGTAAACACAAGAGTCCAAAGAAGCTTAGAATGGTGAATTTGTTTGAGCAACTGGAAAGAAATGTGGTATGATTAGTGCTAACATTCTAATAGGGGAGAAGAAACAAATGTCCCTTCAGAGTCTTAATGTCTTTAAAGGGCATTGAGGGAGTTAAATAAGAAAAACAGAGATCTTGGGAGTGGATTAGATCTGTTCTGAGGGTTTTAAGAGGGGAAAGAGAAGGGAGAGCAAAAGAATAAATACACTGATGTAGAAAAGAGGAAAAAGGGGGTGGAACTTACTATTTCTCCTAATTGGGGTATGTAAACATATATGGGGTATGTAATATGGAGTATGCAAACATGGAGGGAGGGATGGAGGGGGCAGGCATCAAATTAATCTCATAAATATAATGCAACGTAGAGTATGACTAAAAAGTAACAATAAAGTTCTTGGAGAACTCTGGATGGGGAAATCAGGGAGAAACTTCACAGGAGAGGTGTTATTTAAGTAGGTCTTGAAGGTTGGCTAGGATTTACTAATTTCTCTACGCCTATATTTCTTCGTATGTAAAATGTAGAGGCTGGAAAAAAAGATTTCTAGAGCCTCTTTCACCTCTAATATTATTATATGAGTCTGTAATTCAATGTTATCTGTCTTAGATGATTTGTGTCATTGGTCAAACTATGTTCCATGGAACTCTGGAACTTCTCATAAAGAAATGTTGTAATGAAAAAAGCACACACAGCAAAGCTACCCGGTTGGCCACTTGAGTAAACTGAAGAATGTATACTTTTACCAGAAAAAAAACACATCTGAAATTGATCTAAATTGAACATGTGTCAGAAAAATTGGCTTCTTATTGATTTAGAGTCAGTAACCCAGTAGTGTTGGCTGGTTTGTCTTGTCAGAAGCATGTAAAATAGACCATTTATATTTTTAGAATTTTTTTTTCCACTATAGATATTTTTATAAGAATTTCTATTACTGACAATTGGATAACAGTGGGAAATCTTTAGAGACAAGAAAGTAAAAGCTCTGTTGAAAAAAAAATCAAGAGCCTAACTGAACACCAAGTCACAAATACAGAAGAAACGTAAGTATGAAAATGGCTACACCTCCAGTTCATGTTCACTCCAAGTAAGCCTCATGAACAATGTGTTATGCTACCAAATTTTAAGGAATAGTTCCATAGTTTTGCCAAAATACCAAAGGAATTTACAAATAAAGCATTTCTTCAGTTCTTCAGAGGAGACATGGTTTTCTCAGTGTCAGTATTTCCTTCAACAACATAGACAGCAACCTAGTAGATGCTTTCATGACTATCTGTAGCCAGTTAGCGTCTCTACAATTAGTGAAGCTGGTCTTTGGTTTAAGTTCATTGCCAGGCCCACAATCAAAAAAGACTTGTATTTTGGGGCTTGGTGTGGGACCTGTCAGAGCTGATGCTCCCCTAGCTCACATTGCATTAAACAATCCAGGTCGCCTCCATCCATCTCTTTAAGCAAATGGATGTTGCTAAAGAGACACTTAAAGACTTTAATAGAAGACAAGCAAAATACAGTGAACTGGAAATAAGACACTCCCATTTTGGTTTATGTAAGAGGAAAATAAAAATTGTTATAAAGGACTTTTGATGTGAATATTATTTCAAATAAAAAAAAAACACTAAAAGCAAATAACCATGTCCTCACTCATTAAAAAAACGTGTAAGATTGTTGAATTCAGAATCACACTGACTTGAAAATATGATTTTAAAAAATCAATCTTATGGCTTTTGGTAACAGCTAACATCTAAGACTTCTTATTTGTAAGCACCTTAGTTTTGCTCATAACGTAAATTTATTACTTGAACTACCTATTTGATGGGACTATTGTTAGAAAAGTGCTTTACAAACTATAAAGTGCCATAGAAATGTGGTCATCATCACCATCATCATCATTGTCAAGAGGTAATGTGATAAAAATGTGCTAGACTTGTAATCCAAAGATCTAAGTTTGAGTGGAGGAACTCTGCCTCTTACAATGTGGCCTTAAGTAAGAAACTTCCTTTCTCTGGGGTTTGGTCTCCTTTCTTGTATAACGAATTATAATATTTACACTCCCTCTATGGTTTTATTGTGAAGAAATCACTCTGTAATTTTTAAAGCAATATAGAAATTAGGAGGCAGAATTAAAATTTTGAGTTCCTCCACCTTATGCTTCTATTATCTAAGCTCCAGAGCCTCAATCCCTTTAGCATTTCTTTCTAGAGCCTCTTTGTGGCTATTCTCTGGATCCATTCCAGTTTCTCTACATTCATTCTGACACGCAAGACATACAGACTGGACACATATTCTAATAATATTCTAACCAATGACAAACAAGTGGAAAAGTTACTTTCTGACTATCACATCATTCTTATATTGTCTTTCGTGCAAAGCCACTGTGAGGAAAGAACTTTGTAAACCCTTGAAGCACCACAGAATAAGGATCAAGAGATCTGATCATAGGACTATTTGTCCCTATACACACAGCCCATAGAACTCTATGCCTCATGTTCTAGCCAGTGTCCCCTTCTAGTACCTCATAGGGTTTCTTTTGGGTTTCAAGTGCACTACCTTATTCTCCTGCATTTTTTCCAGTTTATAAGAGTTACTCAAGGTCTTCCTTGTCTTTCTGTTGGATGATTAACCGTCCTACTCCAAGACCAGACATTACAAATTATAAAGAGACTGCACCTAACCACAGACATCTCTCAGTCTGCCCTACAGTAGGAAGAGTAGGGGAGCCCAAAACGTATTGGGGGAAGGACGCTTGCAACCAACTGTTATCCTTATATTTAAAGCTAGAATACCTTGTCACTAAAATTTCTCTAAGGCCCAAACTCAAGTTTTAAGTCATAACGAGTACCACAAGTGATTAGATTTAGAAGGGACATTAAACAGCCACTCAGTCTAACCTCCTTTTACAGATGGAGAAACTTAAGCCATGGAGAAGTTAGGTGACCTGCCGGGGATTGTATACCTGGGCTTTCCTGTATCCATGTCTCAGTCCATTATTCTACCTGTCTCTGGATGAGTGGGATTCCCCAACACCCTGGTGAGGCAAACCTACTCCTGGTTTGGGATTCTCCCTTACAACCTTGTCCAAAGGACTTACTTAGCCTGTCACTTATCAACTTCAGCTCCCCTAAAGGGAGAAAAACAATTTAAAACCTTTACTCCCCACCCTCCAGAAAATGTAGAGGGGTTTAAAGAGTAGTGTGGTTTCTTCACTTCTGCAAAATGATAATGGACCGACTGAGTGGAGAGCAATGCATATACATGCTGATACACAATAC
>CM053623.1:413475322-413492911 GCA_028646595.1 Phalanger gymnotis
GTCTGTAGGGAGTGAAACTCTAAACCTCAGTTTGTACCAAAGGGGATAGACCAAAGACACAGCAAAGGAAACTGTCAGGGTTCAAGATTTGAGCCTCAAGGGCACAGGCCTGGCCAGAAATAACACTGCCCTAGAGATACAATATTAAGCACAAGCTGTGGATTCCCATAGAGACACTATGGGTCAATTCAGGTGCTACAGTAACTCAATCTGAGGGTTCTGACTTGCTAAGACAGGAGCAAGGTCTTTTGTATGAAAGAAAGACCAGTCTTCATTCCAGTCACATGGCAGATGACACTCTTGCCAAAATTTCCCGTTGTGAAACTGCTACTCTTGCTGTGAACTGGAGAATCAACAATTCAATTCAGCAAACATTTATTACACTCTGACTATGGACAAGGCCATAGTCACAAAGTGAGAAAGAGTCCTTGCCTCCAATGAGCTTATAGTACCAAGAAAATCTGGCAGGAAAGCACTAATAACAGGGGCATCCAGGAAGGTAGAATGGCTAAAGATTCATCAGCTTGGCTGTTCCTGAAGTAAAGCACTGTGAAATAAGGCTGGAAAAGTGGATGCTAGACTAAGGAGATTGACTTTAATGTTATAGGTAAGGGGGAGTGATGCAGTCGCACCTGGGCCTTAAGAAGGCTATTATTTTGGCAGTTGTGTGGAAGTTGCTGTGGGAAGATAGTGGAGGCAGGAACATTAGAAGTCTGAATCCAAAAACAAACAATTCCCCTTCTACTAAGGAAGGTGGAAACTCCATCAGATGCATATTGTAAAGTTCTTTCTCCTGCTCCTAACCCCACACCCCAGCACCACTCCTTATTTACTGGGCTGGAATTCATTCCACTACGACTAAAAACAAATGGACAGGGATAAAGTAAGCCACTTAAAGGTTCAGACTATTCATTTGCCCCAACAGTGGCATACATTAGATAAAAAGTCTAGGCAAAGAAAACTTGTGGCAGCTCAGCAGAATTGTATCTTGGGCAGGAGAAGATGGTGGGCCTCATCTCCTTCCTCTTATCTCTTAAACATTAGTCCCCCCTCAAGAAGCCTTATCATCAGAGTTGGGGCACCAAAGGCAGCCTTTCCTCTTAGCCTATTCTTTAGTGGAAACTATGAGCTAATTTGAGGTGTGACTGATTGTGAACACAATCCCTGACCCCAACTTCAATGAGGGACATTGAGTCTAACTAGTATCTGATAAAAATCTCCCCTAAACATTCCTGACCAGAGGTTATCCAGATTCTCCTGGCAGACCTCCAAAGAGGAGGAATTTCCTACCTATAGCAACTATTCAACTCCACTTTTGGAAAGATGTCTGTAATTGTTAAGAAAATTTTAGTCTTGCCTCAACTTTTAAAAATTATAAAATTAATAACAAAAGCTGGCATTTATATAGCACTTTAAGGTTTGCAAAGCACTTTGCAGGTACCTCATTTGATACTTAAAACAATCTCATTAAGTAGGGTCCATTATTATCCTCATTTAACAGATGAGGAAACTGAGGTTGAGAGTGTTTAAATGACTTGCCTGGGTCAGACACTTAGTAAATTCTGGGGCAAATGGAATTCAGATCTTCCTGACTCCAAGTCTAGTGTTCTACACCACCTAGCTGATTCAACCATTGTGTAGACATAAAATAGGGGTCAACATTTTATGTCAAATCCCCAGCCTTCCAAAAGACATAACTATATGAATTAACAAACCAGAAACAATAAAAGAAAATGCTTTTGTTTGAGGTCTTCTAGGTTAGATTTAAGTTCTATTCACTTTCGATGCCATTTTCATTCCTTCTTTCACTCTCTCAAAGAAAAAAAAAGGATGTCATCAGTGTGTGTATCCTGAATATATGGGTCTCTTTTTGCTGGTTTCATGCTGCATCACCTTGTATAGAGCTTTCCATGTTTCTTTGCTTTCTTCTTTATATCACTTTTTAAAACAGTACCATAATGTTTCATTATACTAATACATAATTGGCCACTCTTAATTGTTGTACATAAAGGTGCTTTCTAATTTTTTGCAATTACAAATAGAGGATACATGAATATTTTTGTACAAATCATTCCTTTCCCTTTTTTATGATTTTTTGATCAAGAGTTCTAACATTAGAATGAATAAGCTGAAGATATGATCATGACTATGACCCCAGTTCCTCTAAGCAATCCTCATACGTGGCATCGACTCCAGCCTCTTTATCTTCCTGAACTCCTTCCTTGGGACATGCTACTGCTCAGTGAGATCCTTCCAAAAGTGAGGTAGCCAGAATGAAACATGATGACCTAGCTTCTGTCTAAGCAGGGCAGAGAAAGGCAAGACTATCACCTTGCTCCTTCTAGATTCTCTCTTTATGCAGCCTAACGCTGGCATAGCTTTGGGGGCTGACCAGTCAGCCCCACTACTGACACGCTCCCAGATCTTTTTCACAGAAGTTTCTGTCTAGCCACATCTTCTCAGGAGCTTACCCTTGTAACACCACCAGCAATCTGGTCTTTTTCCGGGTATATGCTGATTGTCTGGCACTGCGGTTCTGCTGAGCTTCCAGGGCACTGGTCAAGTATCTCTGGAAGTGGGCTGCACTGAAACATTCAGAGGTGTCCATGGTTTGCCTATATATCATCCACCTAGAAATAACACAAACTCACTCAGACATAGGGTGATTTTTTCCCCCAATTGCTATTTAGATGACTTCTATCAATTGTTCTGGTTATAATGAGAACTGCTTGAAGAAAAGCAACTATTCTTTGTGACCAGTATGGAGCAGAGCTGAAAAGTCAGAAGAAGGGACTGTACAAGGCCGTGTTCTGCCAGCTCTGGGAAGGAAGGAGGCAGGGAAGGATGGTCTAAAATCCCAGAGTCCACCTGCAGCCTGCTCTTTCCTGTAGTTCCTCTATAACCTCAGTCATGCTCAGACCCCAAAGCCCTCCCCTTCCCATGTTCTCATTTTTGCGAACAAAACCTTCTGTTTAGTCTATGTGGACATTCCTTCTTCACGACTAATCCCAAACCACAAGTACCTTTTCAAAAGAATTTACTAGCAACTTAGGCAAAGAAGTAAAAACATGAAAATGAGCTTATATAGAGAGAAATACTGATTTGTAGAGGCCAGAGAATTTTATCCTAAAATTTTCCGCTATCTGATTTTACAAAAGGCTTGCACAAGTTTAGATTATTTAAAACCCAGTTTCGCTCAAATTAACATGTCCTAGGGTAAAAAGCAGGTAGACTGAAAAAAATCAGGATAGACTGTGAGCTCTATGAGGGCAAGGATTGTCTTTCGCCTTTCTTTGTATTCTTAGTGCTTAGCACAATGCCTAGAACGAGCAGGACCTTAAAAAGATAATTTACGTTTACTGACTGACTAACCTGAGAGGAATAGAATCCCAAGGCTAGTTAGGCTACTATTTAGTTAATCTGTCAGCACTTAACAAGAAGAGGGTTCCCTAGCACTTCCCAAGGACCTCCCCTTACAGGGTTTCCAGACAGATCTACTCCTCCTCTAGCTCTTCATGGCTTCCTTCCTTTCTTCCTTCCTCTGAGACAATGCCTGGACAGAGCAGACAGCAAAGCCCAGCTAAGCATCGCAGTCAGCAGGACTTAATTTTTTTTTCCAATTAACTAGCATTTATTTTCTCTCTCTCCCACTCTCCCACTGAAAACCAAACCAAGCCAAGCACTTGTCACAGATACGCATCATCAAGCAAAACAAATTTCCACCCTGACCAAGTCCCAAAATGTCTGTCTCATTCTTCATCCTGAGTTCATCCCCTCCATGAGGAGATAGGAAGCATTCAGTAAGGCTTTCTAAAGAGCAATTCTTGCCAAACAGACAGATGGTCTGTGTGAGATGTGGGAAAACCTCCAATAGGTGCCCAGCACACTGGGCTCTAGGAATCCCTTTGGTACACAGCCCTTGCGTTGGTGTAGAATCATACATCTGAGGATCGGGCTACAAAGATCCCTTGGCCCACTATTTCTCCAAGTTTCCATAATGGTCACTACCCCTTATTTACCTCTTCGGCAAGGCAATAGTCGACAAAAAACTATCCAAATGCTCATGTCTGCATGGGGACATGGCCAAGGTACCCTCTCATCAGACTGAGATCTACTAAATCCTTTGTACCCAAAGCAAAGACAAGATCAGCCATACCAACCTTCCATACTCTTTGTGCAGAGCGACCAGGAAAGCACTTAGATCACTGGCATGACAGCCCGGCAGGCCGGTGACAATGTTGATAATCACCTGGGGGAAGGAAAAGACATTCAACAACTAAGCAAAAACATAGTGCCAGGGTAGAGACCAAGTTTAAACTGAACGGGTGTGGGAAGCTCTCAGTCAGCCCTAGAAGGCAACTCAGTGGCCCCGAGGGCAGAGCTCAGTCAAATCCCAGAGCTGAAGTCCTGCCTCGGGCTGTTACTTGTGGTTTGCAGTCTCAGTCTCCTCCTCTGTCAGATGGGCTTAACAGTACTGACTTTAAAGATTTGTTAGGAAGGCCAAGTACACGTATAATGCAGAGAGTATGCATAAAGCACTCCGTAAACTTTAAAGGCCTATATAATGGTTAGCCACTGCTGTTATTGTTCCTAATAAAGTGAACCTTTGTTATTATTACCTAAGACACAGCCATCAGCCTTATGGAAATTATACTTTCTTAGAGGCGCAAATTGCAAATATAATTATACTAATTTCTTGTGGCAAGTACATTACAAAGCTGCCCCCAAAAATAGCTACATAAGGTCCGAGGTGGTACATCATTACAGATTCAGAGCATAAAGGAAGGAGGAGGCAGCATTTGAATTGAGATTTAAAAGACAGGTGAAGAGGGAGGAAGGAATTTCAGGAATATGGAACATTGGGAGGGAAGACATGGAGGCAATAGAACCTCATAGAGTGGGGGGGTGATAACCTGCTTTGGGAAATCAACCTTGGTCCCCTATAGGGTTCATGACCAAAAGCCGAGGCCAGGATCTGCATTAACTGCCTTGGCCCTGGCCCTGGCCGGTCCCTTCAGATTTCTGGCTTATGGGTTAGCTCGGCTACCTTTTCATTTTCCACTTTCTGAGCAGGCCTGATTTCATCTTGTTGCAGGAGGACAGGAAAATGGGACCTCATTACTGGCTCCTGGCTGACACTGCAGATGGCAAAATGCTGGAGAAACCTGGAAAAACAAAAGCTGGTGTCACTTTCCAATCTCTAACACAACTTGAATGTGCCCATTCAAGTAGGAAACTCTAGACTTGACTGCTGTAAAATAAACTTTGGGGTAATTTCCTCTTGAGAATCAAATTGTCCCCAGTGATACAACTGCCTTGAGCAGAGCTTGACCCCTAATGCCAACTATATAATTCACTGTTACTCCCAATAATAATATGCTGAAAGTTCTATAAATCATCCACAAACAGGAAACCCAGGGGCTTACCTGTCCAGATCTGGGAGACGGGCATTCAGGAGTTTGAGCTGACTCCCTCTTTCCCCAAAAGGATAGGACTGGGCATTAAAGAGTTTTTGCACATTGGAGTATCTGAAATGAGAAATATTGGTTCAATTGGGAGCTCTATAACTCGGAGTTAACTTTGCTTATAATTAATTCTTTGAAAACTCTTTCTAGACAGTCACATGATGTTTTCATTTGTTCAAAACCCTCGTGTTTCTAATACCAGTAAGATGCTGAATGAATCTGTCATTATTCAGGGCTGATATATGGAATACTACTGAGCATTCACATGTCTACTTTTCTGGTATGTGACACATGGTCTTCTCAGGGCTGGTAGCTCACAAGGGAGGGAAAAGTAGGTATAACTGAGAGCTCAGTTGGTTTGCCTACCTAGGAACTACGTGTATAAGTAAAATTTGGGCAAGATGGTAGCAACTCCAGCACGATTTTCTGATTCTTTGTCATTTTACCTCTTAAGTTCCTTTTTCCCTCGAAGATTCTGGATAATAGAATGTATGACATATAAACAATCCAGGCTGATAAACAGATGTCAGCATTGGTCCTTTCAAAGCCCCAGCAAGCCACAAACATGAGGTGGACAGAGTCAAAGACCCTCAATTACAAGGCATATATCACTTAGCAACTATACCCAGGGAAGAAGGCCCAAAGACTAAGAGCAGCAACTTACAATCTTTTTTGTTCTTCAGATAATCCATCTTCCTGGATCACTTTTAAAGCCAGCTCTGAGTTAGCTGGGTGTTGCCAGGGAGAGAAGACCTAAAAAAACAGAATCCATGCAAAGAGCATTTAAAACCCAACAATAGGATGTAGAAACCACACGGGGATTTGGCTGTTGTTGAAAACCTAAACTGTCAGCTCAAAGCAAAACCACAAAAACAAACACTCTTTCCTCTAAATGGGGTCTAGATGCACATTTTCCCAAATAAGCATCATCATTCTCTGGGTCCCTGATTTTGAGGTGTTTACTACTGACAGAGGCAACACAGATACAGAGAGAGCAGGGGGAGGAGGGGAAGAGGGAGGGGGAGAGAGAGAGAGGAGAGAGGGAGAATGCACATGTTTTTTCATCATGACAATTCTCTGTGTCTGAAGTGATTCAGGTGCAGCCTGCAGGGAGGTTGGAGAATGGAGAACTATGGACACACTGTTGGACTCACTGCTGGGCCTCTTGCCTGGGACTATAACCTAAATAAATAGGCAAGGGTAGAAAGGCAAAGCAGAAAAAAAGTTAGAAGGAAAAGCCAGTGTAGAGTCATCCTTGGAGTCTTCCTACATAGGCTCTTGGCAGTGGGGCTCTGGGTGCTCCCACCGATTTGATTAGGGAGCATACAGCCTTTTTCAAAATCATAAGTCAAGAGAGAAGCAGCCACCCTCTAAACTTCCGCAGCCTTTCCCATGGAAATAAACAACATCCTCACAAGGAGTGATACGGTTGTTGTGAGAGAAGCCCATGTAACCCTAAAAGTGCTCACTAGATAAATATTAGCTATTATTAGTCCAAAATTCTTCATGTGTTTCCATGTCCTTCTACATATTAATTTAATTAATTAATTCAATAGCTGTTTTTTGAACTCTGATGCAGCAAGTGCAAGGTGAGACCTATGGCATGGCAGCTCTTGGAAGCAGATACTCTTGCCTTGGCGTGATCAGTGCCCAGAAGTGTCCCGAGTACCTCTGCACCCTAACCATTGACATTTAGTAAAGAAGAAAAGATAAAGTCAGAAGTTTCCTCAGAAAAGATGGCTCTTTCCCAGTGGGCAGGGCTCAATGATGTAGGGAAAACAAGGAATTAAGAATAAAATGGTATCCAGGAAAACCAGGCTGGAACAACGGTCTTGCTATTAACTCACTGCACACTCTACTGTGAGTCGCTTCCTATTCTGGGCCTGTGTCCTTGTCTGTTTAATATGAGGGATGGATTAAATGATGTTTAACAGTCTGTTCCATCTCTGAAATTCTTTAATTCTAAAGACTTTTAATTCGAGTCAGCCAGGCTTAGGTCAATCAGAGTTACTTAGGTGACGTTCTCTAAGCACCAAGAATAATGGGACATAGCAAATGTGGGAGCAGAAATAATGGCCATTGGCCACAGGCTGTGTGGTCAAGGGGAAGGCTGTGTCCTGGCCCTGGCACGTAGAAGAGAGCCTTAAGAATGAGCAGTGTGTTAACATGTCAAAAAGTAATGGAGAAAAATGAAAAGAGTCGAAGGGGAAGGGATTAAGTTAGGGTCAACGTGTAAGAGTAAGGGGGTCATACAAATATCTCAGAACCAGCCTGGAAATGAAATGTAAAACAGGGAAGGAATGAGGCAAGCAGAGAGGCAAAGCTCTCCAAAGCAGGAAGAATGATAACACCTGACAATCCATACATAGCACTTTACAAAATCCTTTATAGACATCTTACAGAATAATCTTAGAAGGAACCTGGGAGGTGACCAGGCAAGTGTTAGCTCCATTTTACAGATGAGGATACCACATTGGAGAAAATAGCAGAGTAACTTGGTAAAGGCCATGTCCCTCCCGATCCCAAATACTGCTCTTTCCACTATCCTAAAGTGGGAGATGGCAGGAACAAACCAATTGGAACGTACTGGCACTCAAGGCAAGAAGGAAGGCAGACTGCATTGGGAAATAAATGACAAGACTGAATGGACGGGCAGATTGCAGTCTCCTCTCCTTAATGAGAAAGGGCAAAGGCCCTCACTCAGTCTGTGCTCACACAGTGTTTCATCATCAATTAATTGGTCAAACGTTTATTAAGCGCCTGCTCCGTGTTTACAGGAGGCACCAGGAATACAAAGACGAAAGGAAATGATCCCAGCCCTCGAGGAGTTTCCATTCTATAAAGCAGATAAGATGTCCATACAGAAGTATATACATGAAACATATATAAAGTAAGTAATAATGACAACAAAATGATGGCTACGTTTGCGTGGAGCATTTGTAAATATCTTATTTGATTTTCACAACGACTAGAGGACACCGATGTCATTATTACTCCCATATTACAGAAGAGGAAACTGAAGCAGACAGAGGCCATCTCACAACTCCTAAACGTCTGAGGCCAAGTTGGAACTCAGGTCTTCCTGACTCAAGGGGCAGCACTCTATGGCTAAGGGGATTGTGGGAGGCTTCTTACACAAGGAAATACTGGAGCTGAGTCTTGAAGAAGACCTAGAATTCCAAGGTGAAGGTGAAGAGGGAGAGCATCCCAGGCATGCGATGAAGGGCTAATGCAAAAGCAGGGTGACTGGAAATGGAGTGTCCTGTGTGAGGACCAGCAAGTAAGCCAGTATTGCTGGAACACTGTGTGTGGTGGGGGAGTAACAAGTAAGAAGCCTGAACAGGCATGGCTGGGCCAGGTTGTGAAACACGTTACATGCCAATCACAGGTGTTTATAGTTAATCTTAGGGGCAGTAGGGAGCCAGGGGAGTTTACTGAGTAGGAGGGTGACAGGGTCAGACCAGGGCTTAGGAAAATCACTTTGGCAGCAGTATGAAAGACTAAGGAGAGGGGCTTGAGGCAGGGATGACAGCCAGCACTGAAATGACACAGAGATCTGCGAAGCGCTTTACTAATGACATGTTTTAAAATTGTTATTCCAATTGATTACAAAAAGCCAAACTTCTAAGATACCTGTGCCAATCGGTGGCTCTGAGCTGGGTGGGCAGAGGGGCTCAATCCTACATAAACAGGGCAGATGCTTAAAAAAAGAAGCTAATTATCTGCTGGATTTCCCTAGAGTCAAAGTGCACTTCTATGAGCTCTTTAAAACTGAGGGAAAAAATATTATAGAGCTGGCTTTGTTAGATCAGTTTAATCTACCTTAAGCTAAAATCTTTTTTTTTAGACTTTTTCATAACAGCTCAGCTCTCTCTCTCCTTTCTGAAAATCTCCCAGCTGGTTTTGTATATGCATGGCATCCTCTTCCTCCTGTCACTTTCTGGTGTGACCGAGGAGACACCTTCCTCAGAGCTCTGTTCCTAGCACCAAAACTTGGAGGAAGAGCTGGTTCGGTGCCACCCTTCAGTGAGGCAGACCCCAGGCCCAGGAGGATAAGAATTCTCTGACAGAAAATTCCTCCTGAAATTATCGTGTCTGTACTTATTTGTTTATAGGTTGTAACCTTGAGCATTGGAGGTGAGGGGCTGAGCAGTGGGGTTGGGGGGAGGGAGGTAAGCGCCTTGAGGGCAGAATTTTTTGTTTTGTCTTTTTGCCTCCAGTATCCAGTACAGGTGGGGCAGGTGCTAATACCTACTTGTTGAATTAGCTTGGAAGTTTCTCAGAAAGGTGCTGAGCTCCACCAGTCACATACCTCATACTTTATGCCTGAGGAGGAAGCAAATTGACCTCCTTTTTCTAGACCTTTTGAGTCTTCTCTCTTTTTTCCCTTTCCAAAAGAATCTCTCACAAGGGAAATTTACTCCCTCTGTGGTCACCTGTGGCTGTCCAATGGACCGTTTCCCAGGTCCAGTATATCCTTATAATGTTCTTGGAGGTGGGATTCCTTGAAATGATATCTCTCTGCCTTGACTGTTGGTAAGATCTCTGGACAAAGGAAACTGGCATACAAGGACACCGTTACCCACACTGAATTTTTTCCCCTCCTTCCTTAATTGACACTTGACAAAAATTCTTGGCCAATGCATTTCACCATTAAGAAACATGGCAGATGAAGCCAAGTTTAGCCTTCCACCTGCCAAATCTGGTCTATTTTCCCAAGGGCTCCCATCTGAAGAAAGACCAACCCTAGGTCACCCTCCCAGGAGTTGCCAGAAAAGTTCTATCAAGAGTTAACTGGACAGAGGGCAGGAGTAGCAAGACAAGCCTGGATTAACAGACAATGAGCCACACTGAGAAAACCAGGAAACAGACAGCTGGGAGAAAAGACTGTGAAACCTTATCCCTGAGTGCCTTTCAAAGCCCTTCTTTCTAGCAGCCCTGGTGCAGCTTTGGGGTCCTCACTGTCTGGGAAGACGAGACAACGAGCCATGAAACTAGTCAAACAGACAGGAAGTACCGTACTCAAACATCAACGACGATAACATCTGTTTTCTAAAACTGGAATGAACTAACTAGACTAGACCACAAATAAGAATTCCAATAGTGACTACAGACTATTAATAAGGGAGTTAATAAGTAATCACTAGGAGCTAGGGATAGCTACGAAAATGAAGAAGATTTTTCTCACACAAGAGATTAGGAGAGTCAGGTGCAGAATCGTGCCCCTCATACTGCAGGGAAAAAAGGAACTGGTGATTAGAGGCTGCAAATGTTTGCATGGTCAAGGATTCCACTAGCTGAGGCCAAAGGCACTTAAAGTCTACATTAAGGAGCCAAACATCATGGCAGGCCCACAAAGAATGATTTTCTCTAGCTCATGAGAGAGCTATTAATGCAACCATACACCTAAGCATGGGTCCAACCCAGGGCCTAAAAAATCCAGGGGTGGCCCTTAAGAAGAAAAGGAAATAAAATCAAGTACTGGGTGAGAATCTTCATAGAAACTGAAAATCCCTTAATTATTTAATCCTTTAGACGCCTAAGCCTTTCATCCTCAAAATCTAACTCAAGGGGGAAGCCTTGCATGTTGGCTTAATCCCAGTAACCTTCTTCCACATAATGGTGGCCATTTTCTTATCAAATGGGCTCAACCTGTCTTATCCCTTGTGCTTTTCTCAGCCAGCAGCTTAGAGGCCCTAGGTAATATCAGTCCAAGCTTGGCCTCTAGGTTTTGAGGACTGGAGCTATACCCCATTTTGGCAGCTGCCTCAGGGAGGTCTCACCAAAGGTCAGTGATAGTCAATAGAGGGCCTTTTGCCATTCTCAGTGCTACTATTTCACTGAAGCATCCACAATAGCACTTCCAATTTCATCGCAGTCTTCCCTAATAATCATCATTCCTGTTTTCCCACTTGCTCTTAAATTGCTTGAAATAAACCAACCATAGTTTTAGAATACAAAAAAAAAACATTTAATTAAGCACCTACAGTGTGCAGAACACTGTGCTTATGTTTTTGCCTGAAACTGGCTCAATTTCTTTAAAAAAAATCTCAAAATAAAGTGGTGTTACCTCTGCATAGAATGCTTGATACATCTTGGATTTGGGAAAAAAGGCGATCATCAGAAAATTGCTCGGTGTATGGAATTCAACCGGAAGATAAGGAAGCAAGGAACTTTTGAAGTCTATCAGCAAGGCAGCGACAACACTGGTGGTGTCCTAAATAGAAAAGAAGATTTTTACTAAAAGTACTTTTGATAAAGGAAGAGAATGTTTCCATTGATACTTGGCCTGCCCATCATCCATACGGCCAATGTAGAAACCAATAACCACAATCATTTGTCCATTCTTATTTCTTCCATTTAATAGAGATTTATTAAAATCTACACTCTATGGCTAAGGGGATTGTGGGAGGCATTCAATAGAGATTTATTAAAATCTACTATGTGCAAGGCGCTGTACTGAGCACAAACATACAAAGGTAAAAAATTACACAATGCCTGCCCTCTAAGAGTATACAGTCCACTAGATGGTTGAGACATTATAAGAATGAGTATAATACAAAGTAAAGTATAATGGGTACAAAGGACAGATTTATAGACAAAGTGATATAAAAAAATTCAGGAGAGAAAAATCACTTTCATTTAGGGGTAACCGCATTATTGTCTTCATGGAAGAAGCAACATGTGGGTTAGTCCTTGAGGAGAGTGACATCAATACGGAGATGGCTGTGGGGAGATGAATCCATTCCAGGAATGGGAGATAGGTTGAGTTAGGGCATAGAAATTTAAGAAGGCAGAATGTCATGAGACAGAGAGACGATAGTGTAGCTTGGATGGAATAAAGAGAATGTGAAGGGTAGTAGTATGAGATAAGTTTAGAGAGGTAGGTTACAATCCGACTATGGAAATCTTGAATACCAGGATGAGGAATTTACATTTATTTAATAGCTTGGGGAGCCACTGAAGGTGTCTGAATAGAGAGGAGTGAAGTGAGCAGAGCAAAGAGATGATTACTTGGGCAGCATTGCACAGCACAGGCAGGCAAAAGGATAGGCTAAAAGCATGAAGACCAGCTAATACACTATCACAACAGTCAAAGCAAAAATGGTAAGGGTCTAAACTAGGGCAGTTATAGAGGATGTGGTGAAGAGGGTACAGATGTGAGAAATAGTGCCAGAGGTAGGAAAAAATAAGACCAGACAATTGATTGGCTGTTAGGGGGTGGGGCAGAGGGGAAGAGTAATGATCCCTCCAGATTTATGAAGGTTCAGGAATGGAACACAGTTGTAGTTAGCATTTATATAGTACTTAAAGATTTGCAAAGAACTTTAGGTATGCTATCTCATTGGACCTTCACAATAACCCAGGGAGGCAGGTTTTATTATTAACCCCGTTTAACAGATGAAGAACCTGAAGCAGAAGGAGGTTAAGTGATTTGCCCAGGGTCACCCAGCTAGCAGTTTTTGAATATCACTCTTCCTGCCCCCAGGTCTAGTGTGCTATTCACTACACCACCTGGCTGCCTTATCAGCCCTGCCAGAATGCCGTGGATTCTCAAATAAGTCAATGACTCCCACAAGGAAAGGAAGAAGAGCGCGAAGTTAGCCACTTCCCCAGTCTTGGCAGTTCATGTTTTGCTTCTCCAGATGTGACAGTATTCCTGTTCTAAAGCTGTCCTCCTTTCTGCTTCCTCTATCTCCCCCATGGCACTGACAGAAAATTAGCAAAGTGTCTCGGGTTTCCATATGGGATGCCCGAAACTCTACTTTCCAGAGAAAGCCACTCTCATCTCTGTCCCACTGATTACGAGTCAGGGTTCCTCCAGACATTTCTCTCAAGTAGCTGAAGCCTGTCTTCCTCTCCCCTCTCATTACCAATTTCTCTCACTTCCTCCCCCATCCCGCCTGGACCACATTCTGCAGGGCCCTGTTCTCAGATGGTTGGCATAGCTGCAAAGCAGTCTGATCAAACTGATTAATCAATGCCAATGTATTAGCTGATACTAAGGTATGACACCTTTTGGACACAGCCAGACCCTGATGGGAGAATGAATCTCTGACAAGCCTTCTAGACCCAAGGAATGCATCCTCCAAATGATCAAATGTTAGGAAGCCTGACAGATTTAGAGGATAGGTTTTGTTCCTGGTACGCCTTATATCATACCTCCTATGGGTCTACCTGTTCTAGCTCTTCACAGGAGGAGCCCTGCACCAACAGGAGGATGGACTAGTCTCCCAACTTAGGTGCCAGGCCCACAAAGGGCTCCAAGTTAACTCCCAGATATACCTCTGGACAGGTGTGAGGAATCAGCTTCACCCAGGGACTTCCTCTATAGCAAAAGAAGCCATAACCTGACTCTTTGAGGTCAGTATTACCCCAATAGCTAATATGGGAAGTTGAAGAGTGTATACACATACACATTCATAGTTACTTCAGAAGTCAGGTATTTTACATGGTCCCCTTTCTAACAGGTATAGCCTCAACCCAACTACACACAGAATTATGACAATTCTCATTAATACAGACTTAACAATTCTTCCCCAAGGAAGATAGGCTATAGCTCTATGGACCTGCTAGGACATTTTTTTCTTTTTCTGTAAATCTTGGTTAAAATTCAGCATTAGTAACATGTTATTAAAATTGGACTAATACAAATAATTCTCTTTTAACAAATTATACACCTTTGGGATTTAAGAAAGACTCACTAAGGAAAAAAGTCACATCCATCTGATCCCCAGAAAAATATATCATTTGCAAGTCCAAGACATAACCCAGCAAGGGCCCTAGATTTTTACACGATGGAACAGCTTTACCAAAAGAGAGATTTGCCAAATCATCAGCAAGAAATTAGCCTAAGTTCATACAAAGTGAAAATAGTCTTATTCACCAAATTGCAGAGCACTAAAAGAGGACCCTCTGCTCCAGGCTGATTAGAATTAATCAGTGGAAGTCCTATTTTGCACATCAGGGAGCAAACTGATAGAAATTACATTCCAGAGAAGTGAAGATATTGAAGATAGCTCTAGGTTTAGGAAGGACTTTAAGAAAAGAGAGATGACAGGTCCATCACTAACTTTTAAAGACAGGTAGCCAACACTATAGCACATACATAACCTTTTGAAATTGATATCCCGCATACCAAAAATGCCTTCCCAGCAACTATAGCCACATGCCCTTTTCAGAGTGTCCAGGATGGTAAATCTGTTTTGTTTTCATTAAAAATTCACTCACAAGCATGCCGCTGACTGGTTCTTCACTTCCTTTCAGAAAGCTGGCCTGCGAAAGGACCAGAGTCACTCTTTTCTGTGCTGTGAGGTTACCATCACATGGCAAGGCTGCCCACGGCCTTGTCCAAATCACCCTCCTTCACCTCCTGCCCTTTTCCTTCACTTTTGCTTGCCCCCACACTATTAAGAAACAATAAAACACAACTTTAGGCTTTTAACAAATATCTGGCACTAGTTCAAGGCTGATGGCTGGGTATTGAAAAAAGCCACAGTTGCATGAAACAAGTCTCTTGAATGAAACAATTAAAGGAAGGTCAGTATTAAAATAGCTACTGAATTACAAAGGTTCAGTGAATGTAGCATTAATGAGAAAGGGAGCAAGGATAAGGAGGGTCTCTTGTTTTTTCTGTATTATAGTTGAAATGCTTGTACCATCCTAACCATTTGCTCACTAAATTAAGTGGTCAAGACCGCAGTGACAGAAGTTCATTGAATATGAGCTCCTCCAGGAGTAAGTGGATAGGTATCTTCTCTGCCTCCTATGGGACAGCTCCCCTGATCTTTTTGCCAATGGGAAGCTCGCTTATCTGGCCCTAATCAGATACAGTGTCCTGCATTGCGCTGATAGGCTCCCCAAGAACACCATGAACTCATGTTTCATGTTTCAGTAGACCAAATATCACGAATATATGGAGATTGCTCAGAGAGCCCAAAGTGCTCCACTTCCCTCTCTGACATCAACAGGGAAGCGAAGTGACCATGGTTGGACTCCTTGGAGTCTGAGTACTAGCCAATAGAGTAACCTTAAGTGAGTCAGCAGAGTGAGGGGAAAAGCAGATGCTTGAGTACATAAGATACTCTACCTAGTAACCTGTGTTCCTAGTGGGATCAGTCCAGGCTGAGAAAAGTTCCAAGATGACCTTTACACTGGATCAGAGGCAAAGACAAAGTGTGTCCTTTGGGGTTGTCCTACACAACAGCATGGGACCCCTTGGAATTCTACCTTGTAGAGTGGGGGCGGTGATAACCTGCTTTGGGAAATCAACCTTGGTCCCCTGTAGGGTTCATGACCAAAGGCTTTAAACATTTTCTGGAGTTCTCAGAATGGGAATGCTTTTGCATATGCCTTTGCTCTAGCCTAGACCTCATAGCCAGCAAAACAATCTACTTTCTACTATATTCACTGAGAAGAAATAATTACATAAATAGTATCTGCCACCCACGGGCAAGCAAGGCATCTTGAGGTAGAAAGAGGAGGTGGCATGTGCTAGGTGAGTTAAACCACCACTACCATCCCTACCACCATCTTGACTATCACCACCTCTCATATCCAATGGAAACATCCTAGGACACCAAATCCATCAGCCCTGGGTAAAGCAGCACCTGTCAGACCACAGCCCTGCTTCCATCCTGTACCCCACACTGTCATTGAAGAAGGCAATACCTGAGGAGAAAGGGTCTACCTTCTTTAACACTACGGCCATCAAATGCCACCAAGGTACAGGTAAGCCCAAGAGCCATGGGAATAGCAGTGGCTCCCAGAACACAGATCTTAGTTCTAGACCTGCACCTACAGCTAACAATTAGGGAGGCAACCTTTATGGAGATGCAACCTTGCATAAGTCCAAGCTTCCTCAACAACCACAGCTACTGAAGATCCAAAACAGGAAGTTCTTGACACCAAAACCATTAGAACTATCAAATGGTTCAAAATAAGAAAGAGATATGACTTTATCACTGGAAACAACATAAAAGAAGATGTACTCCCATTTGCTTTGCAGCTCTCCCCCAAGAACAATGGATCCTGTAGTTAAAACCTTCTCTGTGTGTTGTATCCCAGTTAGCATGTGAGCTCCTCGAGGGCAGAGACTGATCCCCCTTTTCTACTTATGTTCATAGCATTTAGTGCCATGCTTTGCATGTATTAAGTGTTTAATAACTGTTTTTTTCTATGATTTCTAAATTCCCTCCCACTTGTTCATAAAACTCCATTTTTAGAATTCTTTTCCAAAATGAAATGTTTTTATACTGTTCCCTATAAAAATCCTCTTCCAAAACATGTCATTCATCCATCTCCATCCCCTTTGCAGAGAATCATTTTTTTTCAATTCTGAATTTAACCAAGTCCAAATCAGATGAGCATTTCTACACATAAAGTAGAAGAGAAAAAAGCAATCATACATGAAGCTGCGAAACCACATCACGACCATCTTTTCTTTTTCAGCATAATAAATTCAATCTATTATTTTTGAAGCTGTTCTAGTTTTTGTTCTCTTCCATGAATTTTAAAAATGCCTCAATGAGCTTATCTTCTTTTTCTCCCCTCACCTTTTTGATAGATCCCTTGCTAACCATTCTTTCACCCCACAACATCCCCTGGAGAAACTGGAAGAAAGAAAAGCAAACCCCTTGTAACAGATCTGCAGAACAAATGTTCATACAGTCTATGCCCTAAAACCTACATCTCACTACGCACCTTGAGTTCATCATTTCTGTCAGAAAATCAAGAGTATTTTTCAATGATCTTTCAGAATGATCAATCACTGTATTGATCAGAGTTCTTTCAAAGTTATGTCTTTACATTGTTGTTACTGTATAAATTGTTTCCTGGTTCTGCTCACTTCACCCTGTATCAGTTCATATAAATTTTTCCAGGTTTCTCCAAAACTGTCCCTTTCCTTATTTCTTATGGTACCATATTTAAATATAATCATATACAGGGCATCTAGGTGATGCAGTAGATAGTGTTGGACTTGGAGTCATGTCACAAAGACCTGAGTTAGAATCTGGCCTCAGACACTAATTATTAGGTGTGTGACTCCAGGCAAATCACTTGACCTCTATTTATCTCAATTTCCTCATACGTAAAAAGGGAATAATAATAGCACGTACTTTCC
>CM053623.1:413493411-413509301 GCA_028646595.1 Phalanger gymnotis
GTGCTATACTGTACCAGATAAAATGGGTGAACTTCCATGGTTCCTGTCTTCTCAGACCTTACAGCTAGAGACATAGCAACATAAACCAAAGAGACAATGTAACAGAAGTGAATAACGTCGATCATGAAACAGTAAATGGGGAAGGTATTTTCATACCGTAGTACAAGGGTCAGAGACATTGTTCTTTCTTATAGGGGTTTCCTTTGGTCAGAATTTTGGTCTAGACTTTGTGGTTATCTCTCTGTGAACTTCTGGTCAATAAGAGAATTCGTGGATATGGATAATGGGTGTGTCACCTTGGGACCCTAGCTCCACAAGGGATAAAGTGAGCCCGAGCCCAGGTGACTGGGCAAAGTGAGAGAACAGCCATTAAAGGAGGGGAGGGAAAATAAATGAGCATAGTTCTGTAGATAGAGATCCAAGAGAATGAGGCTTGGGGCTTGCTTGTCTGAACCGGGCCAGAACTAGAGAACTGATAGATCCAAAGTTTCCTCAGTGCTCAGGGTATCTAGAGTTAGTTTTTTAGCATGGAACACTGGTGATAATTAGGGGAATGATGTGTTTGGAATTTACTGATTATCTTCTAATTAGGCTAACTTCAAAAAGGCGGCATTTTAGGGGTTACTGGAATGTCGGAAGAAAAGGCTCAGCAAATAGCAGTAGTAGCATTTTCAGGAACAGGGAGAAGGGTTAGAAGCAGAGATCCAGTGGGAAAACTCAAGATCCTCAACATTCATAGGGTCATAGCGTCAGGCCAGCAAGGCTTTCAAGGCCCAAATGACATGTGGCAATGGGGAAAATCAAGACTTTGAAGAAATACTATGAAGATGTCGGATGGTTTAATAACAAGATGTAAGTAATGGAGATCCACAGTTTCATATATACACAGGCCTCTTCTATGTTTAGGGAAATGTCCACATTTGTAAATGTTTGTAAATTTCATGCTAATAAAAATAATTTTGAAAACTACCAAGTGATTGATGAAAACTTCAGTGTCTTGGGCCCAGGTATGGAAAGGAGTATTCCCGAAAATATGGATATGGATATACCACTTACTCCTTACACTCAAGAGCTACCTGCTTATACCTTAATTTCAAAGTAGACAGATGAATCTTTCTAATTTCCTCAAACCCCTTCAAACACTAAGCTGGTACCAGCTCCTGGATCATTTGGAGGGCCACACAAAGGAATAAGAGATTTAGCATTTGCAGATTTGGCTGAACCTGAAGATGTTGTCAAGGAGACAATGAACCCCCTTTACCAGATATCCTTTTAAAGGTATCCCCATGGTCTCTCTCATTCTAGTGGTTAACCCAATATTCCATTGCCAGACTGATGGGAAAATTGTAAATTCTCAGATCTTCAAATCTGAAAACCTCAGAACCACACGATAATGTTCAGGTAATAGAACCATGATGGAGAGCAGAAAGGGAATTTAGAGGTAAAATCTAATACAATCACTGCATTTTATAGGTGAGGAGACTGAGGCCAGGGAGGTTACGTTACGGATCCAAAGCCACCCAAGTTGTGTCAAAGGTGGGATTTGAACTCAGGTTCTTTGACTCAAGCTTTTTTCACTCTAGTACAATCCAGAGCTGCATGGAAATCCTCCAGATTTCTCAGGAGAGAAGGCCGTAAGCAGCTGCCTGTTCCCTACCTTCAACACCTCTTCAGAAGTCACAACTTCAGAGGGAAGTTTCAGCTCCAATGGCAAATTTAGCCCCATACCTTTCTTTTAATCACAGAACCAGGGAAGATGAAGGTAAAGAGGGCCAACCTTCCCATGGAACTGAGCAGAGCAATAACCTCAGCCAGGCTCGGGTGGCAAATGCCATTATCTCTATTGTACACATGGAAAAAATGCTTAGCTAGGAGGACTCAGTTTATCAGTGAGAGCTCCCAGTCTCCCTAACATCTAAATCTGCTAGCAGCAATAGACATTTTGATCCTTGTTTTTTGCTAGCCACATGAAGCAGCAAGGTGGCATGGTGCATAGAGCACCGGGCCTGCAATCAGAAGACCTCAATTCAAATTCAGTCTCAGATACTTACCTTCTGTGTGACCCTAGACAAGTCACTTAACCTCTGTCTGCCTCAGTTTCCTTACCTGTAAAAGGGGGATAATAACAGCACTGACCTCCTGGGGTTGTTGTGAGGATTGAATGAAATAATAATTGTAAAGGGCAGGGGACGCAGTAAGTGCTATGTAAATGCTAGCTAAAATAAATCTTCAAACTGAAGTCTTTGAGGGGTTTGGTTTTGGTCTTTTGGGGTTTTTTTGTGACGCAATCAGGATCAAGTGACTCACACAATTGTAAGTGTTAAGTATCCGAAGTCAATTTGAACTCAGGTCCTCCTGACCCCAGGGCCAATATTCTATCCACTGTGCCACCTAGCTGCCCTCAGATTGGAGTCCTAAGAGGAACAGTTTGTATCAGCGTTTGAAAGCACAGTCTAGAAGAGCTCGACCCAGACCTGAAGCAGACATCTCCTCTACAAAATTCGATAAAACCACCTCTGGAAATGGGGAACTTACTACCAATTAAAGTAGTCCACTCTTGCACCGCTGTGATTAATGGATTCCCCCTCATTTGGAACTGAGTGTCAGAGGCAGTGTGGTCAAAAAAGGAGAGTGCTAGACTTGGCGTCACAAAGACCAGAGTTTAACTTCTCCTTCTAACCCATAGTAGTTACGTGACCGTGGACAAACTGCATGACTTCTCTCTGCATTTCAGGCAATTCTCTAAGAATTTAACATAATCTTTGTCGATGGAAGGAGTTATTGTAGACGAATTGTAGTTCCTTCACCTTCTGACATAGCAGAGTGAAATATCTCTCCCCATATCTTGTGTGAGGCAATCCTAAATCTGCCTTTTGGGCTCTATCACTACAAATCGAGTTTTCTTTCCTCATACCACCTTTCAGCTATGAGAAAACAGTTATCATTCATTTATTCAACAAGCTCTCATTATATATGTACGCTTTAAGTTTGGGTTCTCCAGGATAAACATCCCAAGTTCTTTCTACTCACCTCCATATGGCTTGGTTGGTTTCAAGTCTCCCCATCACAGTGGCTGCCTTCCTCTGAGTGTGCTCCAGCCTGTCAATAGTCTCCCTAAAATGTAGCACCTAGAACTGAATCCAACTCTTCAATGTGCTCTGATAAGGCAGGAACAACTCAACTCGTACCTTCCCCATCCTAGGGACTATCCTTCAGTCACCATGTGGCTTGAGCTAGAGTTCTGGGGCTGCTGCCGCAGGGGATAATAGAAAACACCGTTCTCTTCAAATCATAAGACCTGAATTCGAACCCTTGCCTTCCTCCTAATAGCTAAGTGATCTTATGGAAATCACATAACCTCTCTGAGTATCAGTTTCCCAATCTGTAAAGTGAGGCTCATGATTTGTTGTTATTGTTGTTCAGTTATTTCAGTTATGTCCAACTCTCAATGACCCCATCTGGCGTTTTCTTGCCAAAGATACTGGAGGGGTTTGCCACATCCTTCTCCAGCTCATTTCACAGATGAGCAAACTGAGGCAGAGTTAAGTGACTTGCCCAGGGTCCCATAGCTGGTAAATGTATGAGGCCAGACTTAAACTCAGGAAAATGAATCTTCTTGACTCCAGGACTGACACTATCCAAGCACCTAAATCACTCACAGGTCTGTAATGAGGATCAAATGACCTCTAAAATCTCTTTTAGCTCAAAATCTATGATCTAAAATGAAATAATGGATGTGAAGTGAAATACATAATTTATTATTAACATATATTTGAGCTTGAAGTCAAACAAAATCTGCAGAAGATTTTTTTCTCCTACATAAATTGTTGTCCAGCCACATTTCCCCTACCCTACTTCGGAGTAACTAAATTCTCTATTCTAATTGTTGGACTCCATATTTAGTCAATCCATTCCTACTAAACACCATCTAGTTATTTAGATTCGGCCATAATACCAAGGCTGAATATCTTTTTGGATTCCAACTGGGTCATTCAACTTATTATCTCTCCCTCTGCCATGTTTTTGTGTCACCTGCAATTTGATAAGCGTGACACCTATGCTTCCATCTAATGAACACTTTAGGGGATTTTTGGTGATCCCTGGGGTTCTGTCTTTAAACAAAGCAAAAGCGATTCCAAGCACACAAAAGAAAACAACACATTTATCACAAGAGGAATCCTAAATGATGGGTACGTGCTGTCCAGCAATCATATTCACAGGAATGGATTGATGAGGAACAGGAGTTGAAGCTTCAGGACAAGACATGGGATCTCTGCTCCATATCTGACTCACTGACCTTGTGTGTACTTAATGAAAATGTGAGCCCTCACATGGTCAGTATTTCCTTTTCGCAGACTCTAGTCAATGTCTGCCTTGGCCCGTAAGCTCCCCAAGAGTAGGGACCAGGGCCATGTGGCTCTCACTATACTGCATCCAGCACAATGAAGCCCATGTTTACTAAAGGCCTAGTTGGGATGAGAAATGATGAGATATCCAGGAACAGCCCACACATCGTAGGTAAGCATTAAGAAGGAGATAAACAGATATCCATCTGAAGCAGATAGACATCAGAAAATGCACATGTATGAGCATACATCTAAGAACCAGTGAAAATGGACAGGGATCTCTGCAAGGCAGAGACTGCCCGGGAGGTGTTCAGGGAACGTTTGGGAGTTCATTTCCAGAGCTAGGCTGCTGACAAGTAATAATGCTATTTTGGGGTAGAGCTTGTCCAGGAAGCTCTTCTGTCATTCCTGGTCTTGAGAATCTCCAATCTTACGGTTCAGGACCCTTGTCTTCCTTCTCGGTGCCACCTCCCCCCTGAAGCGTCCTCAATTTACCTCGAATTATGCTTCTATGTGTACTGTTCTTCAGTAGAACATAGCTCACTGAGGGCATTTATTTCGTTTTCATTCCCACCCCTATGCTCATAGTAGGCATAGGAGAAATAAATGCCTGCTGAACTGAACTGGGGAGGGAGATCCCTTCCTTCCTGTTAGACACCCCAGGGGTCACACTGGGAAGAAGTTGGCCTCTCTCTCCTGCCAAGGGAGGGAGAGGAACTCCAGAAGAGTTGTGGCTTCAAGCTCCAACAAAGAATTTGGTCTTTCCTCTCTCATACAATTACTCAGTAGATTCAAATGATAACAACAGATGCTATTTGTATACAGCTGTAAGGTTTACAAAGTGCTTTATTGACACAACCTCATTTAATAGAAAGCCTTCATCAGTTCAACTTATGGGAAGAGACCACAGGAAAGCTTGCTGTGCACCCAAGGGAGCTTACACTACAGGGAATAGAACATTTGGGAAATTTTGGTAATGGAGCTGGAGAAGTTCCTCTCAAAGTTTCTTCTTAGTCACCTTCTGGCTAGAGAGAATTAAGTTTGGGTTCAGAGAGCTGGTGAGCACACCCTGTGTTCTGCATCTGGAGGGAAGTCCCCTTGTCTCCCCTGGAGGAGTGAAAGACAGGGAGGGAGCACCCCGGCTTCTGATAGTAACAAAGGCCGTCATACTGAGAAGATGGCCATTCTGCCACTTGTTACCTGGCAGGTCATTCCACCACTATGTGCCTCAGTTTCTCCAGCTATAAAAAGAGGGGATTGGTCTAGAAGTACTGAATTCCCAATGACCCAAATTAGCCAAAACGGCAGGTTTTCCTGTTGATTAGGGTTCTGCCAAAAGATGAGAGCAAACTTATTTCCTGAATGCCTCTGCAGAAGGACCTATGTCAGAGGCAGTGAGGGAGAGGTCTATAAAACATAGCCCCCAATGGCTACAATATATTGCATATATCTCTAACTACAGAGGCTGCATTTGGTTTTGATGAGCTATTTTCCTTTGTTACGAGGGAAGGCTTCCTGGTTGGGGTTAGGGATAGGGATTTATTAGGAAATGACTATGATGTAAAAAGAAAAGGCATCAATAAAACCTTAATTAAAAAATCGATCAAATCAAACAGTTGCACAGTCCCTTCCCTAAGGTGCTTAGAACCTAGCAAAGGAGATGATGTGTACATAAGTTAAAATAATACAAACTATCACACGATAAATTAGAGAGGCACAAACTAAGTGCTTTGAGAATTCAGATGAACAATAAGATCATTGCTGGCTGGGAGCCATAAAGGCAAGTTTCATAGAGGAGGTAACATTTAAGCGGAGCTCTGAGACGGGGAGAGGATTTCAAAAGGTAGAGATAAGGAAGTTTGAGCAAAGGCACAGAGGTAATGAGAAAGACAACTAACGTTTACATAGCCCCCACGCTGCACCATGCGCTTTATAATTATTATTTGGTTCAATTCTCATGATCCTGGAAGGGCAGTGCTACTGTTCTCCTCATTCTACAGATGACAAAACTGAGGTGGATGAGGTCCAGTGAATGGCCCAGGATCGCCTAGCTAGGAAGTGTCTGAGGCTACCCTGGGACTGGAGTCCTCCCGCCTCCAGGCTAGTGCTCCATCACTGCACTCCCAGTGTATCTGAAGAACAGTTCCATATCGGTGAAGTAGAAAATTGACAGGTGTGAGGTGATAGGGCAAGAGAAGTCAAGCACCACCAGACTGTGATGGGAACCGTAGTGTTTGGCATCTTCCGATGGTTCATGGGCACCAGTAGGGCCTGGGGGTTTGGGGCAGGGGAAGCAGTCTGTCCCAGGTGTGGCAACACAAGAATCTGAAGGGGAGCCAAACATGGTAAGGAGACATTAATGGTCAGGCTCCTTTGACCCTCTAAAGCTCAGCCATCTGCTGTCAGGGAGGGAATGTTCTCTTCTGACGACAGCAGGCTTGCTTACCTGCCATAACCCTTATACGGTGTGGGAAGCCTCGGCTGTGGGCCTCTCTTCTGAACCAGCGCATCCACTTGTCTCATGGGATGAGGGCAGTACCTCAGAGAGGGCTAGTTAGTACCACGACTCATGGTCTAGGTATGCACACCACACAGTGCTCTCCCAGAGCCCTGGCTGCCCTCTGTGCTGAGGGCGGTAGCCTCCAAATCTTCCCTGTGAAGGCAGGTGGCCCCAACCCACATATGGGTAACCAGGGAGGCCTGGAGAAGCTGAACAAGACTGAAAACCAACTTCTCAGAAGTGCAAAAAAGAAGGTCCTAGATGGCACTGATCATCTACCCTCAGGCCTACGCAGGGACTATAGAGGGATCAAGTCTTGCTGGAGAATGCAATATGACACAATAGCAACTATTTTTCTAACAAGGCTCTTTGCTAACGAGGCACACACTTCCCTTGGCAGATCTCCTTCCTAAATATTATAATTGGCTCTGCCATGCAATTACACAACAGCATCTGTGTTCTGCCTATTACCTACTATTTATAGGCTGTCATTACATTCTAAGGCTGTAGGCTTTTACCCCAGGATCCTGGCTTGGATCCTGCCTTCTAAGGTTCTAAGGTTCTAAGGCAAGGTCTTCCATGGACAAGTGAGTGAACTCCATTATTGTCAGAGACTTTTAACAGGCATCTTTAATGAGCAGATCTTTTCTAACTTTCCTTTAACAAGGAAATGAAAAGATGAACCAGGTCAGCTAAGAGAGGTCAAAGAGCTTTAATGAAGAAGGACATTTGTTGCCAGACTGAATACTTTCAAAAGGAAGAAGAAGAAATTGCTGAAATTGCCCAGAATGGTCCTACTTTTTTAGGAAAAACTGAGAGATTTGGTACAGGGACTAGATTTTCTCCAAAGAAGGCCATCTCATTTTGGGCCTTGAAAGAAAGGGCAATTTATATAGAATTAAAAAGTCATGTTGCAAAGGTCACTGGTTCATGTTAGGGCTCCCATTCTGAAGAGGAAGTCAGTGCTGGTCTCTAAGCAGAGTCCACTGAAGTGAGCAAATTTCTTTCCCCTACTTCATCTGCTTTGAGAGTGAGCTTTCGGATGACAGGCCCTGGCCCCAGAAGGCACTGGTTCTATCCAGATCTATCATTTATTATAGTTTGAACCTAGAAAAGTCATTTACTTTTGAAAGCTACAGTTTCCTTGTTTTGACCACAGGGATGATAATCCCTGCCTGCCTCAGAGGGTTACTGAGATGATCAAATCTTACAATGTTTCTAAAAATGCTTTTGGAATGTTAAAACCCTACCTACATGTAAGTTACTAGTAATCATTCTCATACCTACAAATACCACCTGCAAGACATGGAGCTCCGACGGTCACAAAGAAGATTCTCCACTAGGAGAGTCACTGCTTACCTTCCTCTGGCCAGGCCTGTTCATTGCTGGAATAAATATACGCTTTCTCTCCTCCTGTCAGGAGGGTACCCAAGAAAGACTCATCCTCCTAAAATTAAAAAAGAAAAGAAATACTATTTAGAATTATAGCTGCAAACTCCACTGGCGAAGGCATGCTTCCTCAGAAGACTCCCACCACTGGCAGAAGATAAAGTGGCCTGAAGGTCGCTTTCCTCCTTCCTGGGCCAAGCAGCACAACATCCCCAAGCTACCCTTACTTATACTCAGAAGCCACTAGGATACTACAGGGTGGAAGGACAGAGCAAGCCAGGCCTGCTCAAACTAAGGAGCCGCCATCTTCTAGGAAGGCTTATCCTCCTGCAGGAACCAACTGGCAAGTAGCACTTTGCTCTAGATGTCTGGAGAGAGATCCTTTGCTTGGGAGGAAGATGGGTGGGCCTCCATATTCTGCCAACATGGTAAGCCACACTTTAGCTTGAGGAATTGTGTAGTATGGGCTTTGAGGGCCTTCCTGAGAAGATTAGGAGGGGTCAGACGATAATGGACAAGGGGAGAAAGAAGGAAGGCATGGGGAGGGCATGTGACAGCCATCCACCAGGGATGTCCTTAGAGGACCTGACTTGAATGGCTCTAAATTTCCTATGGAATAACTACTAAAATATGCCCAAATGGTAGAGCAAAGGAGAATTATTTAGATGGGAGCAGGAGGTGCTCTGGAGCCTCGAATGAAAAATATGAACCCTGCAAAATGTTCATGCCATACACCAGGGCCAGGGACAGAGGATTAAAGGAAAAAGGAAATCCAACCCTCCCCCCCACCCCAGTGCCTAAGTCTGTCTCCACCCCCTGCCACGACAGGATACAATTCCAGGGGTCACTCACTCAGCACACTCAGCATCAAATGCACTTGGTGCCAGGCCCTGAGCTTCAAACAAGGTCAGCCTGCCCAGGGCAGCTGACAGACATCGAAAGGATAATACATGTGCTGTCATTACTAAAGGGTATCAAACACAATTTATACCAAATAGTGAATACACTTTCACCCCAGACCCAAAAGCCTGGAGATGAATATATTCCCTTTTCTCATCTTATATATGAAAAAGGAGTGGAGAGAGTTGCTTGGTTTCCTGGTTGTAAAAACCACATATTTTTTGTTGACTTGTAGAACCCCAATACTGCTTAGCTCTCACATCCATGAACTGCTTGCCTGGGCCAGTTTTCACTGTGCCCTGTGAGAACAAAAATTTAAGAAACAGAAAGGATTTCCATTGTTTTTCTACCATTAAAGATTATTTGTGGACTTCCCTGGAAGGGGAAAAGGGCATCTGGGCAGGAACTGAAGACCAGAAATCACTTCCAGGAGCTCTCATTCCAGCTGCATGAGGGAATAATTTAGAAATCCTGCAGATTTAATCATTTATACATTTGGCCTGATTATTGGAATGTTCCTTTGACTAGCAGCTCATCTGCAGCTCTAAGTGTGTTACTATTTACAATATAAACATTACTCACCTTCACCATGAGCTGTGCATTCTCAGACAATCTCACTTCATTATCTTCTACCTGTAGCCAAAATAATGCCAACTTTGATATTTAGTATTTCGCAATTATAATTGTGAGTATATTCACCTACCTTGAAAACAGCTTCTTAACCTGACTTTCATGAACTTGTTTTGTAAATATTTTGACAGCTATATGCCAGTATAACCAGGTTCCTTTGCAATCCTGTATATTTTATTTTATGCATTTTAAGAACATTTTCTGAGAAAGGGTCCATAGTTTTCACCAGATTTTCCAAAGGGTCTATCACATGAAAAAAAAAAAGAATCCAAAGAACTCCTGCATCAGAACAATGTTTCCTGGAACGTTCTGAAGCCAGGGCTTGGGAGCCCCTCTTTTGTTGGGTTCCCTGGCACCCACAATTGGACATTTGGGGCGATGTAGTTCTTCAAACTGTAACTTTTAAATCAAATGAGGAACTCAAAAGGGAAATTTTGTAACAGGTCTTATCAAGAAGCGAAAATCCCAAAAAAACCAAAACATCTTTTGAGGGTCGAGACCCTTATACTCATTTCAGAGATTTTTCTTCTCATTCAAACCTATAATTCTTTAAACATGTTAATTGTCATGAACAGTTCTACTTGTTGGTCCTACCAGGTCAAGACCATGAAAACAGCTAAAGAAACTGGCTCTGGAATGACCTGTTTGACTGCACAAGGGTCAGGGCAGCCGCATTTTCGTGAACTTAAGCCACTAGAATTTTGGCCCTCACACGGAGAATTTTCTTAATGTGTATCTTTGCAGACACATGGTAGACTCCAAATAAATTCATTCTAGGCCTTAGAATCGGGGCGGGGGGAGCAGCTAGGTGGTGCAGTAAGTAGAGCACTGGCCCTGGAGTCAGGAGGACCTGACTTCAAATCTGGCCTCAGACACTTGATACTAGCTGTGTGACCTTGGGCAAGTCACTTAACCCCAACTGCCTTGCCTTCTGCCCTCCAAAAAAAAAAAAAAGAATCAATAAATTTGGAATCTTAACCTTTCTGCTTCATGGTTCTCTTTGTCAAGTTTGGCGAAACCTAAGGACCCCTTGTCAGAAAATGTTCTTAAATGATTAAAATGAAATACATAAGATTACAAAGGAAACCAATTCTATTGAAATAAGAGTTATGAAAATATGTTTAAAAAACAAGTTCACATGTCCCAGAGTAAAAATCTCCGGACTTTAAGGATACACAAACAATTTCAAATGAGAGCTGAATACAGTTCTAGTTACCCTCAAGTTAACAGGGACCTGGAGAACATGGAGGGGTTCAAGAAGAAAACATTTCAGTAAGCACAAGTAACTAGGGCCATGGGAAAATATTAAAAATTGGGATTAGTTAGCACCAGAAAGAGGAAGAGAAGGCCAAGGCTGAGAAAGGGATTTAATTTAAAGGTTTAAATTCAACTCTGCTATGCTGATAATTAATAAAACTGCATTTCTTGAAAAATATTACCTAGTTCAAGCTTTCTTTAAATTTCAGCCCAATCTTCCTACATTTGGTTCACATTAGTGAGGTCAAAGGATCATGGATTTAGAGCTCTCTGGGACCTGAGTGATCAAATGGAACTCCCTAATTTTACAGAAAAGGAACCCTAGGACCACAGACGTGAAGTATCTCCACCAGGTTCAGAACTGGAATGACTTCCTGCCCCTGGACTGTCCCTCTACCCCTCCCTAACTGTCCTTACTGCTCTCTAGCTGTCTCTCATTGCCTCCCCTTTTAAGTCTGTGGCCCTTGGAGATTTGGGCAGTGGCTCTGATTGTTTGTGCAGACTAGAGAGGAGGGCCTGAGGCCTCCCCAAAATGAAGCATTCCAGCCTAGGCTCAAACCAAGGTCTTTCCTGATGTAAGCTTTATGTTCTGTCTCTGTCTACACATTTCCTTCACTTGCCTTGAGCCTTTCTATAACTCTGGGGCCTTGGGTCAGCTTTGTATCAAAAGTCCCAGGAAGCAACCTTCCTTCCAGAGACATCTATTTGCATGTTCACCACAGGAAGATAGAGGATTCCCTGCTCTGACATTTCACAGCAGCCACTCTGTTTTGTCACAAAAATGTGTGTTGTCAGAACTTTGTGTATATGGTCTATCAGTTTCTTTGTATATATGGCCCTCAGATTTTAAATTCATTCCTGATTCCATAGACCAGAGACAAGCAAAAATCAGAAGTCAAGCAGAACTCATCAGGTGCTAAATGATGCATGTCTGTCATCATTTGTATGTGCGCCCACCAAGGAAGTCAGGCTATGAACTTGTCTTGGTCAGAGAAGTCTGCCCTGTTCATAGCTGGTGCAGCATTTGCAACCAGGCACAGGGGAAACTGAATCAAAAGGGAAACCCAACAATAGATGTTTGTCCTACAAGTTTACACATCTGGGACTGGTTCTGGGATGGCCCCTCCACTAAATCCCATCCCCACACTTCGCTAAAATCACAGGATGAAATGAGGAGACAAAACTGTGAAGTCCTGAGGCCACTTAAATTCCCTCCCCCAACTCATACCCACCCCTTGCCCCATGTGTTTCTATGTCAACACAGTAAACATATCACTGGAGAAAAAGGGAGTGGTGATAGAGAAGAAGGAGATAGAGAAGGGAACAAAATAGAGCTTGTGGGAACTTTGTGCAGATATTTTCTATGTTGGGAGTTGGAGGTAAAAAGTGAAGGCATAGTAGAGGTCATGTGTACAGAAATGGGAATGTGTGAATGTCTGTGGAGAAGCTGAGCAGCTCCCACTCTGCCCCTCTCTCCTGTCCAGGAGAACTGGAGAACTGGTAGTGGCTAGTGATCTCAATAGAGAGGTTGTTCAATTTAGGAACTGAGTTCCAAAGGAGATTAGGGACTCTCCCTAAAGATCTTTAAAGGAAATATGCATGTGGTTGGAGGCTGGAGATACAACACTGCCTGAAGGCAAGAGAATGGCTTCTCAAAATCCTCATTATTTTGAAAACCTCCATAACTCTTTTCCTTATCAGAAATCATAAAACATGAATACGTTCACTGCAAGAATAGGACCAAAATGCGTTCACAGTTAGGAATTCAGATTATAAGGGCCTGGCTTTACAATAGCTATAGTGGTGATACAGAGTATGTCAAGCTCTAATTACTTAAAACGTCACTAAGATTTCTGAAATGCCCTGTACAATAATACAAAACACAGAATTTAAGTGTGGTCCCATGCTTGAATCAATTTCAAAAGCACATATCGTTCTGAAAAGTCACACTTTCAAATAAACTAACATCATTTAGAGCTCAGAGGGGCTTTGGGAATCACTTAGTTCAGTGCTCTCGTTTGAGGAAACCAAGGCTGTGAAAGGTTAGGGCTGCACCGAAGGCCCCATCCACAACAGGCAATGGGTCACTTGACTCCAATTCCAGGTTCTTGTTGTCATCATACCACAGCTGCTGATGAAGTCTGGAGAAGGGATGAGGCTCTATGCAATGCTCTGGTAAATCCATGTAAATGAATAGGCATTCTGGGCATTAGTTTAGAACACTCAGCAAGCCAAGAGAGCTCTCCTCCTCAACTATACCTTTCTTTTGTTGGCCTCTGTGGCAGTAGCTGCTAGATGGCCCCATAGCTGGAGTGCCAGGCACAGAGTCACAAAGACCCGAGTTCAAATCCTGTCTCACTTAGTCACAAGCTGTGTGACTGTGGACAAGTCTGGGCCTCACTTTACTCACTGGTCAAACAGATCGTACTAGATGGACTCTGGGGACTCTCAGTGATCCCAAGGACCCCAGAGCAGATAACTCTGGAGCAGGCTGTGAAACAGCAACTGGGAGTCTCCCAAGGAGGCTGAGCCAGCAGACGCTGCTGTTCACTGAGCTGCTTCTAGCTGTCAATAAGCATTTAGATGCATCACAAATATTCTGATAAGCCTAGTTTGGGAAAATAGGCAATGAACGCTTTGCCGGTCCCCTCCCATTGAAAGGATATCAGTTTCCACAAAACCTCTGCTGAGAAAATGCACGACCAAGTCTAACCATTTACCAAGGAGAAGGTTACCTAAAGCATGACCACTAGGAGCAACTAATTGAGGATTCGACAGTCTGTCCTGGACAGAAAGAGGACGTCTCCTTCTGATGCTCTACAGAGTGTAAACCACATTTCCAATTCGGATAATTCTTAATTGAAGTAATACTGACCAGCCAAGAGCAGAATCTTCTGATGGGTGCAGTCAGAATCACGTAGCTGGTTTCTTCGTTAACACTGCCATCTGGAGGGAGGCCGAAGAAGTCCAAGTTACTCAATAGGACATACCTCAGCCTCACCCCACCCCATCCTCCCTGGGCTACCCAGGATCACAAACATCACCACGTAACTCCTCCCGGCACTCAGAAGCACATGGGCTTTGGTGTCCTTTAAAAATAAAGTTCCTGGGGGGGGGGCAGTGTTCCTGCCATATGAACAGACTGCTTTTGTTTTGTTTTTACCACAAATGGAAACATGTGGATTAATGAACGAGATTGGGAGTTAATCCTTATTTTTCAAAGAAGGCTTTATTAATCCCTTGTTAATATTGACATAGTAATAACAATGATATCCCCGTCCTCATTACAGAGCAAAGTTAGATAAAACAAGCCAATGTGATGGTCTTGTCTGGAAATGTCCACCCCACACTCTGCACTTGCAGTTCTAGCAATACTTTTCAACAGACTTTATGAAACACTTACCCTTTTCTTTAACAAGGATCTGAGATGTCAAAAATGATTCTGAGAAGACTATAGACCCCAAGCATTCTTTTCCTCCCATCAACTCTGGGATATCATATACACTCATGGACGCCTGCAATGAATGAAAAACCCAACACTGCTGAAGAAACAATCAAAGGTCTTTCAGAAGAAACTAACCTTGTGAGATAAGGAGTGCAAATATTAATCCCACTTTACAGAGAAGGAAACTGAAGCCAGAGGGATTAAGCGAATTGCCTATGATCACACAGTTATAAAACTGTAGAAAACTGGACTCAAATTCAGGGCCCCTGACTTTTAAGAACAGTGTTTTTCACATCTTTATTTGAATGAAAATAAATATCAAAGGTAGGAAAGAAAAAAATCTCATAAATATTTTTTTACATGGCAGTTAATATGGTAATTTCCTGACTGTCTATCCACATACTATCCCTATGCTCACCTATACACTCTATACTGAGATCTTCTTCTGAGATGCGTGGCAAATATTCAGATCATTATATTATCCCCACTGCCCCCAACCTGCTCCCCACTCCTCATCTCACTATGTCTGTCTATGGTAGCACCACTCTCATAGTGTACCATGACAGCGATGTTCGGGTTGTCCTTGACTCTTCCTTTTCCCTCCTTTCTCATATCTAATCAGCTGTGGGATCCTCCTGATTCTGCCCCTGCAATGTCTTCTGCATCTGCCCCCTTTCTTTTTAAACTCTCCTAGTCCAGACATTCATTACCACACACTTGGACTACTGCAATAGCTTCCCAGCAGGTCTGCCTATATTTCTAGTCTTTATCACCTCTAGTTCATCTTTCATGGAGCTGCTGGATTTATCTTCTTCATGTGCAGACCCAGGTATGTCCCTATTCTGCTCAAGACTCTTCAATGGCTCCCTGCCAACTAAACAAAGACCAAATTGGCATTCAGAGACCTTCAAAGCTTGGTGCCACAGAACTTTTTCAGCCTTAGCTCCCATCCACGTGTACCATGTTCCTGACAAACTAGCCTAGCTGCTGCCCTCTGTTCTTACCTCTGTGCCTTTGTTCATACTGATTCCTATACCTGGAATATCTTCTTTTTTAATCTCCATTTTTTAAATTTATTTTTATTTTTTTATTATTTAATATATTTAGTTTTCAGCATTGATTTTCACAGGAGTTCGAATTACCAATTTTCCTCCCATTTCTACCCTCCCCCCCACTCCAAGATGGCATATATTCTGGTTGTCCTGTTCCCCGGTCAGTTCCCCGGTCAGCCCGCCCTTCTGTCACCCCACTCCCCTCCCATCCCCTTTTCCCTTCCTTTCTTGTAGGGCAAGATAAATTTCTATGCCCCATTGCCTGTGTATCTTATTTTCTTGTTGCCTGCAAAAACTTTTTTGTTTTTGTTTTTGAACAACTATTTTTTAAAACCTTGAATTCCAAATTCTCTCCCCTCTTCCCTTCCCAC
>CM053623.1:413509801-413532315 GCA_028646595.1 Phalanger gymnotis
CCAAGAACCCCCAACCTGGATTGGACTTAGATCTTCAGCAGGCTCTTCACTCCTGCTCTGATCCACCACTTAATTCCTCCCACCAGGTGGGCCTGGGGCCAGAAGCAACTGCAGCTGTAGTTCTAAAGCTGCCCCACCTCTGCTGCCCCCAGGGCAGTGGCCAAGCCGCAAACTCTCTCCCAGTCCCCAGCAGCTTCTCTCACTAACCTACTCTGTTGTCCTTGGTGTTTGTGGGTTGAGAAGTCTGGTAACTGCCTCAGCTCACTGATTCAGGGCGCTAGCTTATTCCGCCCGGCTCCTGGTCTGATTGGTCCTCATTGCCCACGCTGGGCTCTGCTCCGCTCCCCTCTACTCCCAGTTCTGTGCGGGATAAACCTTACCCAGAGACCATCCTGGCTGTCCTGGGCTAGAGCCCTGCTTCCTTATGCTATTTTGTGGGTCCTGCAGTTCTAGAGTTGGTTAAGAGCCATTTTTTATAGGTTTTTGGAGGGACTTGGTGGGGAGCTCACACTAGTCCCTGCTTTCCAGCTGCCATCTTGGCTCCACCCCCGCCTTAATCTCCATTTTTTAGAATCCTACCCATCCTTTAAAGCCTAGTTCACAAATCACTTCGGTGAAATCTCTTCCCTGATCTTCTCAGGCAATAACGATCCCTCCTGCCTCCTCAAAAGTATGTACGAGTGTATGTAAGTGTATGGCCTGTAAGCCTATGGTGTTGTGTATGACAATAATTTGTTTATGTGCTTTGGTTAGACTGTGACAGAAAAACAAGGCAGAGAAGCTAAGTAGTTTACCCAGATTTTGCATTTTTTTTCTCATCTAGCAATAGTGCTCGCCACATAATATGCTCAGAAAATGTTTGCTCAGGTTAAGCTCAGAAGCCTTGGGAGGCTTACAATAAAATCAGGGCGACCCAAAGGCAGTCAGTTCCCCAATGTCTAAAAAGAAAGAACTAATTTATTAGCTGAAAACCAAAGATGAATAGAACAACGTGGTAGAGAAATCTGGCAGGAGAAGAAAGGCAAAATAACGTGACTGAGCCCTGTGTAGACATGGAAATCTGATAACGAGGAATGACATAATTGGCCAGCTCCTCTCCCTAAACTACCACACCCTTCCTCTCAAAAGAAAACCAACCCAGAAATGGGTTAAAAAAAACCAAAACACCTCACAAGCAATGGCAATTTCCAGTCTGATTAGCCATGAAGCTAACAGAGGTTAGAGTTAAGTTTGGATTCTAAAATCCCTGACTGTCCTCCATGGGGCCTTCCAGTCTGAAGAAGGAAGGGGAGTGATGTGCAAAGGAACCACTCATTTCTCTTAGGCTGTACTTCTCTCTTCAAAGGAGTGTATAGATTGGCTGAAAGCAAGAAACACAATGGGCAATTTTTTCTTTAGCCTCTTACTGGAATGTACAACAACTTGATAAGTAGATGTGTATATTACAATTAAATCTTGGTTAAGGATTGAAAGCTACAAGGCAACAAGGTTTATCTGCAATTCATTTTAAAGAACCAAAAGTTATTTGACAAAGCCTATATAACCAGGGGGTTGTATGTTCCATAAGGACGCTGTTGATAGCAATAAAAACTGCCACCCTCCTGTATTCCACATCAGCAAGCCCAACCCACAGAACCTCAGAGTTCAAAGGGACTGCAAAGGCTATATAACCCAAGTCATACAAGACCATCGATCTTCTCCTCAACATTCCCAACCTATGGTCATTCAATCTTCAAGACCTCTGGTGGAAGTGAGGGGGAACCACAACTTCCCCAAGCAATCCATTCCCCCTTGAAGAACTCTGACTGTTAGAAGTTCTTCCTCACTTCCAGTTTAAATCTGTCTCTCTGCAACTTCTCTCCCCTCCCTCCATGCCTTCAGTTCTTCAGGCTCATGTGCCAGGAACTTGGAGCCATTCACTACCCTGGTCCTTCTCCTCGTCAATATCCTTCTTAAATTGTGACAACTAGAACCAAACACAATATTCCAGATGAGGTCTGAGCAAGGTAGGGGATAATGTGACTACCACCTCCTTCCCTGCTTGTGAGTCCAATCATTTCTGTTGAATTTGTACTCCTCTATAGGCCCCAGATCTTTTTCAGATGAACTGTTATTAAGCTATTTAGGAAGCTCAACCAAAAGAGATCAGTGAGGGCCAAAGTAATCAGGCAAGGCTTCTTGGAGGAGGTGGTACTCCTTGACCTGGGCCAGGAAGAATGGTTTGAAATGAGGAAAGGAGAGGGTGGCAAACAGAATAATACTCTCTTCCATCTTTTTTATTTGCTACTACTAAGTAGGCAAATTGACTGAGGAGTCTGGGGATTGGGTTATTTAAACTTCTAAGAGCGCTCCAACATCTAGGATTACCCAGTCTTTCAATTATGAAACCTAAGGAAATAAGACTGAAGTGGTTTCAAAGGATCAGAAAACATCAACAACATAGGGACTCAAGAACAATATAGGCTATATTACTGACATCAAACATGTAAGCATTTGCTGTACCGTCTTAGACCCTTTAGCTTACATAAGCATGTGGCCTTTTAAAAACATACACACCACAGACACATCATTTGCCAATCAACTGAAGGGACCAGCACATTCAGCCCAGAGAAGACAAAGTTTGGATAGACATGCTAGCTCTCTTCAGAAAGCTGCAGAACCAGGATTAGACGTCTGAGGACAGAACTAGAAAGCATGGGAAGAAGGTGCAGAAAGGAAGATTTTGGCTCAACTTAAGAAAACACTTCTTAATAATTATACCTGTTCCAAAGTGAAATGAACTGTGTTCATAATGGGCTCCCCATCACTTTTGAGCAGAGGCCAGATGGCCACATGTTGCAGGAGGTCATTCCTATTTACACTGAATGAGATGACCTCCAAGACTCCTTCTGACTCAGATTCCGTGCAAGGCTTTGACTTGTTTTTTTTTCCACTGGTGGGGATGGTTTTGCACTGAATCATCTATACTTGCTCACTTGTTTCTTTTTGCATACAAGGGCACAGATTTGGACAATAATCAACTACAGTTGGAGTTCATTCTTTGGTCATGAAACAGTCGATTTAACTTAGCCCACAAGCCCTTTACTTTGGCCCAGTAAGCATTATGTTTTAAAACACTGAGTTAACTATCCCTAGACAAAGGTATAATAGTTGTAAGAACATGCCACAGGCTCGCAAACTACATAGGGAGAAACCCTGAAGACTGATTATCTGGAAGGGGGGGCTTAATCCCAATGATTTTTCCAGGAGAGGAGGGCCAGCCTCGATTTTCCCTATTTCAGGAATTTGCCTCACTTCCTACTACCATCTTAATGTGTCTGAGCATCTCACTACTGATGATTCATCATAACTCTCAACGGAAGAAAAACTAGCAAAGACATCACATTTTGAAGAAGACCTTGAGACTAAAATTCCTGGATATATCAATCACCATAAGGTTTTCAGCCCCAAATCTCTAATTAACCTAGCTGCCTGAACAGAGTAACTAAAATGTAATGCATTTAGAGCCAACTGAGGCACCTTCCCTCTCTGACCCCACTATCTGTCATGGGTTTTTTTTTGACCCCATTTAGGAATTGCAGATGCCTGCCTGGAGACCCCTCTAGGATGGTTATCCTTCAGCAGTTCTGCTTACCGTTTTAACAGAGTATAAGCTGTCGTCATTGTCCAGAGGTACAATTCTGGAGAAGGGGAAAAAAAAGAAAGAAAATACAAATGTGGTTAATTTTATGCTGAAATTCAAAACATACCCACTATTCTCTCAAATCAGCCACTTCAACATCGAAGTATGTTTTCTCCCAGGGAGTCTCTTAAACAACTCGACTGCTGGCAACAAGTAGGCGAATTTTAATCTAAACCATGTAGAGAAAATTAACATGTTCCCAATTTTAGAGGGAAGCAAACCCTCAGTAGAAAGGACATATTAATTAAGCATTGCCCTCTTTGAAACCAAACACCAGTTGAGGCAACTCCTAGGGAAACTGATGCAAGAGACCAAGGCCCCTCAAAAAGCTGTTCTCTAGCTATGGAAAGGCTGCAGACCAGGACTGGCCAGTTGGCCATGTTTCCTTCTACTTTAAAGTAACTTCTTGTCTCTTTCTCCCTCCCCAAGGCAAAAAGAGATACTCACCTTCCTTGATTATTCACAGCATGCATATGAAAAAATACCTTGTAGCTGTGGACAAAAGTCAAAGGATCAGATCAGTCAGAACGTCATGGGCTAATATTTCTTCCCAGACGGCTCTGACCAAAGCCACCCTATCCTGATGAAATGTTGTCCAACCACCTGCCCCACAACTTGCTTACTCACAAAGCCACTAAGCACAGAACTAATCTCAGCTAGAAGGGAAAGGCCTTCTCCAGTGTCTCCAAAGCCTCCCCACTGGTTTTTGTTCAGAGGCCGTCAAGAGTCCTACGAGTTTTCTGCTTTTCCCTATTTTAGATAAAGGCCAGGAGTGCCCCTTACATTGTGCTTTCTTGTGCACGTTTACTTCCCCAGCAGAATGTAAACTCCTTATGGGCAGGGACAGTGTCCCTTTGATTGTTGTGTCCCTAGTGTTTAGCAAAGTGCCTTGCACGTAGGAGGCCCATTTGTTCAAGGCCTGATATAAGGACAAACATCCTACCAAGGAGAGCTATCTAAAGTAGCTAGGCTGCCTCAGGAGGTGGTAAACAAAGGTTGCCAGCATCCTGGCTGGCCACGGGAATGCTACAGAGGGAGGAGGTGGCCTCTGGAGCTCCCTTCTAATACAGACTGTGATTCTGAGACAACAGCCTGAGAGACTGCCATAGCGGACAGAGATCCGCCAAGGGGCTAGAAGGACAAAAATGGAGGGTACCATATCTCAGTCATTGTCAGATCTCAGGAGGTGAACGATCTCGCTATTTTATGGGACAGCTCCTTGTCACAGAACTCCCTATTGCTAGAGTGGACTTTTCAGGCTGTCCTCACTAGTGGGCTCAGCCCAACAACGAGAATAGAAAAGATTACAATAAATAGCTCTAGGATTGCATCAGACTTCAGGCAGGCCCTCGGAGCCAAGGTACCAAGGTCCTCCCCTTCCTACGTCCCACTCCCTTGACTCTTCTCTGCATACCCTCTCATCCCTTACAGGCCAAAGGTGAAGAGCTGTATAACATAAATGTTCCCTAATATAGAGTAACATGCTTTGTTAAGTAAATGGCAAGGCCAGGGAATAGAGTACTCTAGGGAATGGAATGTTTTGGGTAACTGAGAACCAACTCCCAAATCTCTTGGTTTCAATGTTTACAGGTGAAAACTCTTTCTAATGGATAAAAGTTTATTTTCATACTTTGTTAGCATGTTGTGAACAGTTTAATTTTCAATGATGGGGAGCACTCTACGCATCCATTCTCATGGCACCAGAATTCAGGTGCACCCCTCAGCAGGCTGTGGAGATCTGGCCAGAACGTGGTCTCTTCTCAAGACTATGGTCTAGGGCTTGTTGTTTTTTAAAGAAGCATGGCTTCCTGATAGTATCTTCTTTACTTGTCATTTGCTTCTTTTTCATCCACATAGAAGAATTCATGAGACATTCTAGCTATTTTAAATCTATTCAAATCTGGAATGGGTCTCTGGAGAATCCTACTTTGAATGTATTTAGCATTTTGAGCTCCCTGACACACCCAATGTATAATGAAACTATTCAGGAAGTCAAGGTTCACAGACCTTGTGGAAACTGAGGAAGAAGGGGGGCTCACCCAAATTGAGGGTATGTTGGCTGCCTTGCCTCCCAGAAATGGGACTATAATGACAAGAAGCATTTCAAAAACCCTTTAAGGTTTACAAAGTGCTTTTTTTTAAAACCATAATTCTGTGGGCTCTGAAAAGTTAAGTGACTTGACCATAGTCACAAAGTCACTAAATGTTCACGCAGAGGATTTCAATTCATTTTTCTTGAGATTGAATATTCTTGCCCACTGTTCCAAAAAATCCTACTCCTCATAGGTGTGTTCCCACCACCTTCTAAGGAGACAGTGCCCATCAACTCCAAACCCTCACACAGAGGCTGAGCAGCTCTTCTCAGAAGGTTTGTTTTATCTACATGAAATGCTATTCCTGAAACTTGTAAACAGAAAGAAATTATATAAAGTGAAAAGGGTAGAACCAGGAGAATCTTGACTGCCCACAGCTAAATACAATTAAAAGTATGTGTCTGGATAAAAATACAGCTCAGAATGGCCTATACAGTGACTTACTGATAAGGTAACATGTCTACCTTGTTTATTTTTCATTTTTAAACCCATTTTTGTTTATTAAACACAATTTAAGAAAACAAAAAGTCTGTGCCTGATATTTCTTAAATAACTCCTCCATGCTATATAGTCTTTCTCTGATTTGAAGACTAGACTTCAATTTTCCTTCACACAAACATGTAGACCTCAACTCTGATAAACACCATAGTATTACCTTAGGGCTTCCTAAAGAGGACCCTGAATATGGTGCTTGTGGACAGGGGAAAAAATAGGACTCTTCTTAAAAAGGGACCATATTCTCAAGTAATCTCTATGAAAATCAGTGACTGCATACCGTAGAACAGATTTAAGCTTCTTCATCTGAAATGAATCTAGCAGATTCCAAAGTGTCAGCTCTGCTGCTTCCCTTGACTGTAAAAAAAATACACATCCAAGGCATTAAATACCATGGCATATCTAGGATGCACCAGATAAGTGGAGGCTACTCCTCCTCTAGCTAAGTGAGGTTTAAATTTGGCCCAAAAAAAGATACACCTATGACCCCACCTAAACACCTCTGCCACATGTCTTTACCCTGACCCATGAACACCTGGCTAAGGAAAATGCAGGTCTACTTTTTTCAGGATAAAAATTCCTGTTTGGATACAGTGACAATTCAAAGGGGGTATTTGGGCACCATCTTACAGGAACTACCTTGGTCAGCAAGCGGCAGCTTGGTTAGTAATGACTGGCCCTACGGAAACCCAACAGCAGTGGTTATAAACCAGCTTCAAGGCAAATTACTGAGGTTATTAATAGAAAGTTTAAGCTAGTTGATGCCCTGTAGAACTTTTGTTGTTGTTCAGTCGTTTTTAGTTGTGTCTGACTCTTCGTGACCCTATTTGGGATTTTCGCGGCAAAGATATTGGAGTAGTTTGCTATTTCTTTCTCCAGCTCACTTTACAAATGAGGAAACCGAGGCAGACAGGGTTAAGTGACTTGCCCAGGGTCACACAGCTATTAAGTGTCTGAGGCCAGATTTGAACTCTGGAAGATGAGTCTTTCTGACTCCAGGCCCGGCACTCTATGTACTAAAATACCCTAGAGCGCTAGCCATGGGCAAAATATGGCGAGAAGTAAGTGTCTCTATTTCATGCCTCTATTTCATATTAAGAACATCCAAAGAATTGTAGCTTTAAAAGATCTGTAGGCGGAACAAGTCTGATTTTAGATTTTAAAAAGATATGTCTAGCACTTTGTATATCTCTCCTGGCGCTTAACAATTCCTTATAACTAATTTTTCCCTGAGTTAACTGAAGAATCCCTTTGAGGAGAAGCATCTAGAGAGGTCTGGGGTGACTACCCACTCTAGCTCATCATTAGAAAATTAACAACGCGGAAGATAATCCTAAAAGCCAGAGACTCAAAAAGCCTCGGGTATTCTCAGAGTGGAGATGGGAAATACCAGAGAGTCAGTGACTACAGATAAAGTCAGCCCTCTCCCTGACAGGCAGACACGATACAGCCTTTCCACTGCTGAACAGCTTCCTTCAGAAAGGGCCTTTTCAGCTTTGGTAAGCCGCCAGCCTCACGGGGTTGTCCTCTAGCAAATAGTCTCTTTCTCTCCATACTAAACTGGATCCAGGAATTCAATGGAATGGATCTTTAAATAGCAGAATATCACTGCAAATACGGTCAGAGGACTCAAGCAACACCACTCATGGTGGAAGGGAAATTAAGGTACTCTAACCTCTAAGTCTTTTTATAGAAACTCAGATCATATAGAGCACGGAAAAAATGACATTGTTCTAAAAGAATATCTTTCGTTTTGTCTAGTTTGAAAAAACAGCTTTTAAAAAAATCTATTAAATACTTAAATCTGCTAAAGCAGATTTTTAAAAAATCTATCAGGATACCAAATAGTTTCAACATGACCATATGCCTTTAAGACAACTGTTAATTAGTTGGAACTAAAAAGACATAGCAGAGACAGTCTTGCAAAAGCAGACACAAGGAAAGGGGACCAGACTTGGTCACATGGGCAGGTATAGCTCAAACCTAGAAATGGAGCCATGTCAGGGCCAGAATGGCTATGATTTCCATGATGCCCGCTCTCCTAAAGCCAAGCTCACACCACATCAGAGGGACGGTAGAGTCCAGACAGCAAACAGGTCTTTATGAAGTTCTTGAAAGGAAATAGGAAAGGAACTGCTAAGGGAAGACAAACACAGTATTCAAATTACCTTGGTTATACTGGAAGTTTTAGCATAGCATGCAATGCCAGCCAGAACAGCCTCAACAACAGCAGCATATATCTGGGACAATTGCCTACTTAATAAACAAAGGAGATACGTTAACTATAGCATCACACAGTTCCATTAAGAACAGCATGCACACAAATTATAGGGTCCCAAGGAAGTGATCTGAAACATAATGGAGAAATTATAAAGGCCCAATCCAGGTGGCTTTGTACCTTTCTTACACTGTGGGCTCCAACTGATTTATGTTTTGCTGTGGCTAAGCCATCTCAAAGGCAGATGGCTCTCTGGGTTCTGTTCAGACGCCTAACACTTTCAGTGTCTGACCAAACTAAAAAAGACCCTCTGACCTCTTTTTGGGAAATTCCCAAATTGGCCACAGAGAACGATTTATCCGAAGTGCTATGGACTTTACAACAAGGACTTACTGAACTTCTTAGAAGGCCAGAACAGCCTTTGCCAAAGGTTTCATGAGTCCTGTGACAAATAAAGAAAGACTGTCTTGCATGGCCAATGTAGAAATTTGTTTTGCTTGGCTCTGTATGTTTGTAACAAGGGTTTTCTTTTTCTTTCACTCTCAACTGGGAAGGCACTGAAATTCACAGAACCCAAGTGTCCGGGGGTCTTTCCACTGCATCATATTCTAATTGATATATGCTAGTAATGCCAGGCAGGAATATTCAAACACATTTTGCTCCTTCTTAGAAAGGTTATGGTAGACCTTTACAAGATAATCTATATCTGAGGCAGTGTCTTATGGAGAGTGGTTCCTTAGCACAATGTATCAAGGTACTTCTCTCTTATGTGTCATATATGGAGAAAGTTTCAGTGTCAGGAACTAGATATAATGAGGCAATTTCCAAATCCCAGGTTCCAGGCCCAACAGGAAGCCTGCAGAGGAGTTGTCTGCACCCAGGTATAGAATGGAAAGTGGTCCAAGATGATCTCTCTCAAACTACTGCCAAGAGAAAGCTTATGGAGTCAGTCTTGCCAGGGTTGGAAAGGACAAATTCTATTGACATTTATGGCTCCCCAAACCTTAAGAGTTTTGTTTCTCAGTGGGGGTACCACCAATCTGTTGTGAAGGCACAGATGATCAATTTTAGAGACATAAGACTAAGGGGAAAACTGAACTCATGTTTCTCGTGAAGAATATGAGCTCTTGGTGACTACAGGGCAAAAATAGCTTTAGATGAAGAAAGCAATGCCTATTAAGTTCACAGGAAAAATGTTTTTGGGAAAATAAACATATCATAGACCAATGCATATTAGTATTGTCAAACAGGAAATACTTTTAAAAAAACCCAAAGTATAAAGAGTAACCTTCAAAAAAGTCACCTCATGCCCTAAGGATGTCTGGATTGCCTGACACTAGACACGGTCTATGGCTATGCCCAATATTTGGTTCCTGATGCACATACACAAGCATTAAGCTTAATTTCATGGATGCTGGCCCCAAATGCAATCAGAGATCACCTCTGTAGGGTTAATCTTGCTATAATTTCCTCCTCAATGCAAAAAGTTCTAGAACTACATCATTCTTTATTCATATTTCTTCACCCTGGTGAGAATTCCCAATCCATGCTCCCTCACACAGCTAGCAAATAATCATGTCAACAGACAGAATTCTCTACCATGGGGGCCATAGAACTTGGTGACTAAGAGAGAGGGACATGTTCTCTTGTTTAGGATACCTCTGCTGCCGTTTTTGCCAGGACTACATGATCCCAAGTGGGACTAACACTGTTGGGTTTAGGTCACACAGGTCTAGCTAACAAGGGAATCAATTGCAGATACAGTATAAAGTAAAAAATGAACTCAAATATATTTGGGGAAAATACCACAAAGTAATAATTTAAAATATCTGAAACTGCATTTATAAATCAGCCCAAAAGAAGTGGTTGAAACTGAACAAAGAGGTCCTCATCTGCCTGAAACAAGAATTACAGGTGACTTTGCATTTTTTGCTCCTAAAAAAGGGAAAAAAGTTCTCCCACAGAAGGAGAGAGTAGACAATTCTGCAGCAGAGAATGTATACTCAATAGTTCTGCTTATAGGACAGCCTTATTCTGGGCTGAATGAATTAGGAGATGCTGAACACCGACTTCCAAACTCCATTTATTCAGTTCAAAAGGTACTACCCAAACCAAGAGCCAGTAAGTCTGACTTGCATGCCAAGCTTAGATTAAAGAATCGAAGCTTCTTGTAGATCCACTCAGACCAAATTGTTTTCCTGCTCCCTACTTCTCTGAGAATCTATACAGGAGTAATGGGAAGAACTTTTCACTGAACTCAAATGAACATTGGCAACCCTAAGTTCTCATAAAGAATGAGAAACAGCCAGGGTAGCAAAGCAACTCAGCCCAGCAATTATCCATGACAAAGCAGCATGAGCACACCCAGGCGTCAGTGGTACATGGATACCGAAGTGGAGCAGCCCATCTAGCAACCCCACAGTAAGTGTCGGGCTCTGCTCGCTCAGTCCTAGGAATCAGAGGCCCCAGCTAATGTCGGTCTCAGTAAAGGCTCTGACACAATGATCACATCTCAGGAATCACCAAATGGGAAGGAAGGAAAAACCAAGGGAAAAAACTTACACTTGCATGTTTTTCTTGGGCAATTCACTGTTGCTTCCTATAAAACAATATTAAGAAATGGGTTAAAACTCAAGGTTTTCAAATATTCCTGGAGGAGTCTAGAATCTCTGGGCTTCAGAAAAAGTCAAGCATGCCAGGCTCAGTAAGAAGTCATACTATTCTTCTCTAAGGTTTTTTGTCTGTTTGTTTTAAATAAATGATATTCACACTAGAGTGTGCCGATCTTCTGCGCCCCCTCCATACTAGTGTGCTCTGGGGCATTCCACATTCTCAGCACATGAGCCTGACCATCAGCATCAACCACCAAAGCAAAGGCCTAAAAGCGACCAAATGAATGGCTCAGTTTTGTGGTTGGCCTTTGTGAACTCTTTAAAGTTATAAAGCTTATATGAACCATGCGCAAGAATTCATTCTACCTCTTCCTCTTATCACCAGATTCCCCCCAGAAGTCCCCAGGTTGTTGTTATATAGTAGCCCCTGAGAAGTAATCAGTTTTGTTTTTAATTTTTATTGCTACCTTTTGGGTTTTATATCACCAGAATTTCTCACAGTACTTCTGCCCTTTCCCTCTCAGAGAACCTTATCATGTAAGAAATATTTATTTTTAAAGAAACAAAAAAACCATCAATATATCAAAAAGTCGATGGCATGATACCCATGGCCTCCCCAGCTCTGCTGAGCAGTGGGCTGGAGGTGTTTCCTCGCCTCTCTCCATGGGACTGTGCTTGTTTGTAACTTCACAGCATTCACTTTTGATCGTCTGTTGCTTGTTCTTTCCATTTACATAGCTATAATCATTTTGTTTTACTTCACTCTGCATCGGATCATGTAAATCTTTCCATGCTTCTGCGTATCCAATATATTTGCAGTTTCTTACAGCACAGTAATATTCCATTATATTCACATGCCACAGTTTGTTTAGTCATTTCCTAATGAATAGGGCTACTGCAAAAAGTTGTTATAAATATTTTGGTGTATATGGAGGCTTTCTTCTTACCGGTGATTCATGCCCTAAGAGTGTAAGCCTAGTAGTGGAATCTCTGCGTCACTTTAACTGCCTAATTTCAAACTGATTTCCACAACGGTTGTCCTAATTTACAGCTTTACCAATAACAGATTAGTGAGCCTATCTCCTCATAATTCCTCCAACATTCACTATTTCCATCCTTTTTCATCTTTCCCAGTTTGTTGGGTATGTGGTAAAACCTTAGGGTTGTTTTGATTTGCATGTGTCTTATTGTAAGTGATTCGGAGCACTCTTTTATATAGTTGTTCATAGTTTTCAATTATCCTTTCGAAACCTATTTGTATTTATGTGTGTATATGTGCATGCGTGTATACATACATATAACCATTTTCTAATAGATAACTGGTCAAAGGGTATGAATAAATAGGTCTCAAAAGAAAAACCAAAGGTTATTAACAATAAATAGCATACATTTCGGTGAGCTTATATCTATAAGCACATATGTAGGTATGCATGTTAGTTGTCTATATATTTTGGATACCAAATCTCTATATGAGAAATATTACAAAATATTTTTTTCTCATTTGACAACTTCCCTTCTTAACCTAGATGTGTCATTTTTGTTTGTGCAGAAGATTTTCAGTTTTGCGTAAACAAAATTATCTATTTTATCTTTTGAAACTGCCTCGGTCTTTGGTTGGTTAAGAATACATCTCTTAGCTATAGCTCGAAAGGTATGTGATCTGCATTTCTTCTAATTTTTTTGTAGGTATTATCTTCAATATTGAGGTCAAATATCCATTTTGAACTTATTTGCCAGACTGCTTTCCATTCTTCCTAGCAGTTCATATCAAATAGGGGACTATTTCTTAAGTAATTATATCATTGAGTTGTTGAGTTCCATGGTTTCTGATTTTTTTTCTTGTCTCTTATTTTTAACCAGTACCAAATGGTTTTGATGACAGCTGCTCTATAACATAGTTTGAAGTCTGGACATGCTATTTACCCTTCATACCCTTTTCATGATTTCCCTTGATTTTCTACATCTTTTGTTTCTCCAAATGAATTTTGTTATCATTTTATTGAGCATCCCTTTTATAAAGCATCCCTTTGATAGCTTGATTGGTATAGCATCAAAACTATAAATTAACTTTGGCAATATGGTCATTTTTATTATATTGGCATGGCCAGCAACATGAATGTAACTGGGCCCAATCCCAATTTTGAACATCTTTGAAACAGAAAGTTGCTAGTGCTGTGTAGTCTTGACAAGCTCTCACTGAGGTCATTTCTTTGATCATCTGCAATATCTCCTCTTTTCTAGGCCTCTATTAGATACATGATAAAGTCATTAAAATCAAATTGAGACCAGCTTGCTCAGAGGTCCAGCCTGCTCCACCATATTAGAGAGAAATAAAGTTCTTGCCTGAACTATAGTCTTACTGGGCAAACCCGGGATTCTGCTGGCTCCTTTCCAAGGAAAGAGTAGGACTGAGGAGGCACACAGAACTAACACAAAATCTTTCCTTAGCACAAGGAGCTTTAGTAAACCTAGAAGTCATAGCCACCTATGAAGAAGGTATTAGTTATATAAACTGCTGATATGATGAATTTGAGACCCTTACCTAAATCAGGAACATGAGAAGCTCCAAAAAAATAGGTTCTTGAACAAGCAAGGGGTCCTTTTGGAGAAACACACTGCACAACCTGGGCATCAAGAAGAAACAGAAATGGGGTTAGGGCTGATACTGAAGTGGAAAAGGGGTAGCTAATGGACACTAATGAAGATTTTCCAACAGGCAACTTGTTATTAAAAAAAAGTTTATCCCCATAAAAAGCCACTCTCCCAATCCCCTCTGCTTTAATTATTGTTTTTGCTTATGTTGCCAAAAAGTATGCTTATATCACTCTTTTTACTGTTTTGTTTGACTTTTTTCAGGGATTATATGCAATGTGAAGACTCTGTGAATTGAATGGGGTTTTGTATGATTCAAAATTAAATCTACTCCCTCCCTCCAAAAAAAAAAAGGCTCAGAAAGGCAAATTGACACTATGTGCTGTCTTCTAGAGGTTTAAAAGAATCCCTTTTGCTCACACAGAGGTGTCAACATGTTGTTAACCACATCTGTTTTCTCAGAGCCTAGGCCACAGATAGCATTTGCTTTCACAAAACTCAGCAGCTATAGCAGAGCTTCTGGGAAAAGGAGCACCAGTGTAGAAGACTGGGTGTCTCAGACCTAGGACCTATTCTACCCCTTTGTCCCTAAGATTCCTGACCCCATCCCTCTTCCCCTAAGTCACAGACCCTCTCTAGTTCTGTCTGTAAGATGTACATAAGAGCATCTCAACCCCTTTCCCTTTTCTCATCATCTGACAGAGACGTTGTGGGAACACCAAAGAGTACGTATGAAAACGCTCAATTCTTAATGACCCAAATGCCACAACTCTCCCTTCCACTATTTTTAAAAGTTCACTTGGAAATGCTATGAAATTAACGTACCTAACTGCCAACTAACCCCCTCCTCAGCGCCACAGCCCCTTGGAGGTAATGGTTAAACTGTCATGAACCCAAGGAAGTTTCTGTCTCATCGGCACACCTCCACTGCCTGATGGCAAATCCCCAGTGCCCAGAGTGGCGAAGGTGGCTCACCATGTGCTTGGCAGTACTGCCTCCCAGGCCGGTGTTCCGCACCAAGTGTCCCTCAGAGGGAAAGTTGAAGTTGCTGGCATTGAGGTTTTCTCGAGTTGAGTGACAACCGAAAAGAACGAATGGCTGCCTGCTTGGGCTGAACAAGCAATTAACAATATTTAATTAGGACATTTTGCTTGGAAAAAACACCTTTTAAGGAAAAAAAGGGCAGCTCCCTATTCCTCTATATAAGCAATTTCCTTAAGGTAATAAAGTCATCTGCCTCATCACAAGACCATGAAAAATGTCTGATGAAAGGTGGCTTTGTCTTCTGTGACACCATCTCAATGACTGGGAAGTAATGTGGAATAAGTTTAAAAAGAGTGGCTGGGGTCAGTTTGTGAAAGATTTAAATGATAAATGGAGAAATTTGCATTTGATCCCGATTAGGAGCCACTGAGGGAGTGACATGGTCAGACCTGACCTGAGCTTTGGGAAAATCACTCTGGCAACTGTGGGAGAGACTAGAGGCAGGGAGGCCAATTAGAAGGTTGTTATAATAGTTCAGGTGAGAAGTGACAAGGGTCACATGGCATTGGATTAGATATGTGGGTGACAGGAAGGTGGGTGCTACCCTAAACAGAAAAAGACAGGCTTGGAAGAAAGGCAGGGGCAGGGAGGAGATAAGTTTTGTTGTTGTTTTATTTTTCAGCCATGTTGAGGTTGAGATGCCTGGAGGACAGACAGTTCAAAATATCCAACAAGCTGTTGGTGATATGGGATTCTTGAGAGAGTCTGAGACTGGAAATACAGATCTCAGGAGGCACCTACATAGAAGTGTCAGGAAGCCATGGGTGTCGATTAGGTCCCCAAGTGAGAGACTAAAAAGGGGGCTCGGAACAGAGGAACACCCACGGTTAGGGGGCATCTCCAAATGATGATTCAGCAAAGGGGACAGGAGAACCAGGAAAGAACAGTACCACAAAGTTTCCAAAAGGAAAGAATACCTAGGAGGAGACGGTAGCCAACAGCCCCAAATGCTACAGAGAGGTCAAGAAAGATAATAAAAGACCATCAGATTTGGCAGTTTAGAGGTGACTCAGATAATTTTCGGTTGAATGATGAAGTCAGATGTTAAGTTTCAAGCAGTAGCATAAATCTGGAGAACCAAGTAAGAACCTGGGAGAGGTTTACTCGGGAAGGAGGGAAAAGGGGAAGTGGGGTGCCATAAGGAGGGAGGGGAGAGGGACACCGAACTGCTGCCTGACTCTCTAGCAATACAACTGTTACTCCCTTTGGGGGAATGGGGTGATCCGAAGGAGAGCTGTCTTAGCTGTTTCTGGGTGAACATATTGTCTTTTGTTTTTTTTGTCGAGTTAAATAAAGCCTGTTCTACATTGGACACTTTGGTAGCCTGAGTGCTTGCAATGGGAGCCGAGGGCCCTTTTGACTTTCTGTGGGGGACACCTAGACATAAGCCAAATTCTGATGCTTCCACAGAAAGCCCAGATTGGGACATGAGCCAAAAAAAGAAGTTTCCAAGATTGGACTAGGCCCACATAAACTGACAGCAATAGTTCTGGGCCACAGGTTATCTTTCAGTTGTTTTTTAGTTATGTCAGACTCTTTGTGACCCATTTGCAGTCTTCTTGGCAAAGATACTGGACTGGTTTGCTCATTTCTCCAGCTTATTTTATAGATGAGGAAACTGAGGCAGACAGGGTTAAGGGACTTGCCCAGGGTCATATAGCTAGGAAGTGTCTGAGGCTGGATCTGAACTCAGGAAGATAAGTCTTTCTGACTCTAGGTCCAGCACTCTACCCACTGCACCACCTACCTCCGTAGGGCATACAAAGCTTCAATTCAGAAAGCTAGGTGGTACAGGGCATAGTGTGTCAGGCTCAGAGTCTGGAAGACCTGAGTTCAAATTCAACCTCAGACACTAGCTGTGTGATCCTAGGCAAGGGTCTTATCTATAAAATGGGCATGATAACAGCCCCTCCCTCTCAGGGTTGTTAGAACCAAATGAAGTAATGTTTGTGAAGCACTTTGCAAACCTTAAAGTGCTGGTGGTTATTACAGTTATACCTACTCACTGGTCAGCAACAGCATCAATGCTCAGTGGCTTTTCACCAGTAAAAGGTGCTTCAGACACAGGAGTTCTGCGTACTAGCTGAGTTTCCTGTTTACCAAGCTCACTGATTGCTACCCTCCTGTCCTGCCCAGACTCTGCTCTCTAACAGTCTCCCGTTTACATCTGCTGCTGCTTCCCCTATCCAGTCATGTCTGAGGCTTATTTTTTCCCTGATGAGAAATCAGAATTCCTTCCATAATTCATCTTACAAAAGATTCTTCCTGGGTCTTACAATATAAGGTAAATTTCCATTTTTGTGAAAATTAGTTTTTATGGAATGACCTTGGCTTATGCTGTAAAACACCTAGTTTTGTTGTACTTCCTTTTTCTTAGGTTAAAATGGTTTCCTATCTTTAAGCACGTATTGAGTGGGGGAGAGGGGGCAGTTTTTAAAAGTAAAAGTGATTTTCCTTTTCCTTCTGAATCTCCAGCCTTAGCTACGTCCTTCACAGAACGGAGAGCCAGTGCTCCTGGTGGTGTTACAATGGTATAGAGCCAAGAGAAGACCTAGGGCCATAGTCCATTGTTCCCAGGAGCAGGTTTCCCTCCTCCTGAAGAAGGAGCCCTAAGGATGAATATACCAGATTCTGAGGCTAATGACATACCCTGTTCATAGTTGAGCAATCATTCCAAACAAAAGACAGAAACAAAACAATCAAACTTATCACGATTATTGCCCTGAAGGTTTAGACCAGCTTCATATAGAAGTCAAGCTTGTAGAAAATCTTTGCTAAAATAGAACAGTTTTGAAAATAACAGACCATAACAGATCTGACACCAGAAAGGAGGAGAGACATTTGCTATGGCACAATCAATGTCCTTACCTATTGTCAGTGATGTGGCTGGAGAGCATTCCATGACTGAAGTAACTTCGGAATGGCTACAAAAAAACCCAAAACATATTTTTTAAAGCTTTTATTCATAGAAAGGAAACTCCTAGATAAGATGTACAACTGACTTTGACTTAGTACTTCCCATCAAGCACCTGGTAGGTCTCAACCAATCACTAAGCATTTATTAAGCACTTTCTTTATCAGGCACTGTGCTAGATGCAGGTGATCCACAGACCAAGAACAGTCCCTGCCACCAGACATCTTACATTCTAACTGGGGAAACGCCATGTACACATACAAGTGCATATAAAAAAGGTACAAAGTAGCTCGGGGGCATCGGGAAGGGTGTCATGTAGAAGGCAGCATATGAGCTGAGCTTTGAAGGAAACAAGGGCTTCTATGGGGCAGAGGAGAGGAAGAATATTCTAGGCACTGGGGACAGCCAGGCAGCAGAAAAGTATGAAGACAGGATGCAGAGGGGGATGTAGGAGGAACAGCAAAAAGGGAGCGGAGGGGGAGAAAAAAGGATGGAGGAGAGGGGATATGCATTTATTAAGTGCCTCCATGTACCATGCCCTGTGTGAAGCACCAGGCAAACATCATCTCATTAATCCTTATAACAACCCTGGAGGGCAGGGGCTGTTATTATCCCCTTCTTACAGTTGAGGAAACTGAGGCAATCAGAGGTTAAGTGACTTGGCCAGGGCCACACGGCTAGTGAGAGTCTCAGGCCAGATTTGACTTCAAGTCTTCATGGCTCCAGCTCCAGCCTTCTTTCTATCTATTGCAACACCTAGCTGCTTCTAACAGCAAGAACGCCATTCTGGGTGGATCAGAGGCATGGAGGGGAATAATCTCTAATGAGGCTGGATAACAAACTGGAAGCAGGTTGTCAAGGATGCCAAGCAAACACAATAATTTGTACTTGATCCTAGAAGCCAGAGGGAGTCAATAGAGTTTATTGAGAAGGGGAAGGACCTAGACCTGTGCTATTAGCTAAAATAATTAAGCAGAAAGTAGCCCCAAATTAGAGTTAGCTTTGAAATCTTACCTTCTAAATTTACAAGCCTAGGGAATTACTAGAGAGTAGCTGAAAATGCTTCAAGTTTTAACATGACATTGGAAATGGAAATAAAGTTATCAGCATAACAAATTCCTCTCATCGTATTTCAGGTTTCTCTGGTAAGATGCTGGGTTGAACACTACCCAAATTTCACAAGAAAGACTAAGGCTGATTTGCATTTATCTTCTCAACAAACTAATGCTTTTTTAAAAAATGGAACCAAAAATTTAGACTGTAAATGGGCTTGTTAGTTACCAGACTGTCAGAAGGGACCCCACATCTCATTTTTATTTAATCACGGAAAATTTCATCAACTCTTGTGGGAAGGAGAGTCTGGAGGCAATGGACTGGGAAAAAGTTCTAAGCTTTGAGACGCTGAATTAAATAATTTATGACAAATTCAGCTAAAACATGAATATGTGCTCTCCCTGTCTACCAGCTAGCTCATTTCCTACCACCAACAAACACATCCATGACTCCCCTCTCTCCTGAAACACCCTCAGTGACCCTTCCTCCCCAACTCTCACCCTCTATATCTCTTTTGCCCTTTGTAGCTACAATAGCTGCCTCCACTTTCTCTCCTCCCCCTCTTTTCATGACCCCTTACGGTTTGGTTCTACCACAATTTCTCCCTCCTAAGGCACTCCTCATTTCTTGGCTGCTAATCCTCATCTTTGACCTGTCGATCACTCTCCCCTCCTTGATACTCTCTTCTCTGGAGGTTTTCAGGACATCATTGTCGCCTGGTTCTCTTCCCACCTATCTGACCACTCCTTCCCTGTCTCCTCTGTTGGATTCTCCTCCAGATCACACCCTCTAACCTTAGGTGTCCCTCAGGTCCAGTCCTGAGTCCTCTTCTCTTCTCCCTCTACACTACTTCACTCGGTAATCTCATTAGCTCCCATGGATTTAATTACCATCTCTATACTAGTGATTCGCCCCAATCTTTCTGCTGACCTCTGATCTCACATCTCCAAATGCCTTGCAGATATCTTGAAATGATATCCATCTTAAACTCAACGTGTCCGAAACCAAACTCAGTATCTTTCCCCCAAATCCTCTCACTATCTTACCTTCCCTATTTCCGCAGAGGGCAAAACCATCCTCCCAGTCCCTCGGACTCCCAATCTAGGTGTCATCCTTGCTTTGTCATACCCCCATATTCAATCTCTGTTGCAAAGGTCCATTGATTTCACCTTCACAACATCTCTCAAATAAGCTCCCTCCCTTTTCTTCCCACCCCTTCTCTCCTCGGTCACTGCTACCACCCTGGGGCAAGCCCTCATCACCTCAAACCTGGACTACTGCAATAGCCTTTGGGTAGGCGTCCTGTCTCGAGTCTCTCCCTACTCCAGTCCTGAAATGCAGATTAAGTCACTCACTACTCAAAACACTCCGGTGCTCGCCGTCACCTTTAGGATCGAATACAAAGTGCCCTTCGTAACCTAGCCTCCTCTTACTTTTCCAGCCTTCTTACACCTTACTCAATGCTACCTAGTCTTCAATCCGATGACGCTGGCCTCCTGGCTGTCCCACAAACAAAACACTCCATCTCTCAGGTCTAGGCATTTTCTCTGGCTACCCACCACGCTTGGAAGGCTCTCTCTCCTCAGCGCCACCCGCTACTTGCCCTGGCGAAAGTCTCATGTACAGGAAGCCTCTCCCAAATCCTCTCGATTCTAGTACCTTCGTCTCTCCTGTACGTAGCTCCTTTGCACATGCTTGCTGACTCAGGGCCTGGCCAGGTGCCAGAGGACAGGGGCCGCCTTTGTCCTTCGTACCCTTGGTGATTGGCTGGCTGATTGACTACCAAACTAGAAACGTGAACATTAGGCAAAGCGAGCCGGCATGAGGTAATCCTTACCGGCTCGCTTACCTACAGTTTAAATTAAAACGGCATCAAGGTAATCTGGCCCTCTTCTCAGGTGCCTGCATTCACCTCTTGTCATGGCCATAGAGGAGAGACAGAGAGGGTCTATCTTTTGACTCCTGCCCCGACCCAAATGTGGACCTTGCTCAGCTTACAATGGCTGTGCCCTACCCAGGAGAGCTAAAGCTCTTCATGCCATAAAAGGCGGGGATTTTGTTAGAACCACACACGACATCAAACTATCTTGAATCCTCACTGTATGGCCCTAAAGCCTGGTCTGTGTCTTGATCGCTACAACTCTGACATGCCTCCTCTGGTTCCTAGTACCCTCCCATCCCCCTACCCTTCACTGAGACCTGTGGCTATTTGACACAATTTGAAAACTGGAAGGGATCTCAGCGTCCGTCTAGACCGACTCATACACTGAAGAAGTCCTTATTATTAAATACCCCACAAGTGGTCATCCAGCCTCTCCTGAAAGACCTCTAAAGAAAGGGACCCCACCACCTCCTGGGGCAGCCCATTCTACTTTTGAACGCTCTCATTGTTAGCAAGCTTTTCCTGACATCCAGTCAAAATTTGCTTCTTGGCATCTTCCACCCAGTGTTTCTAGTTCTGCCCTCTAGGGCCAAATAGAATATAAACCCTCTTCCCCGTGACAAATCTTCAAATACTTGAAGATAGCTATCATGTCCCTCAATTCAGTCTTCTCTTCTCCAAGCTAAACATGTCCATTTCTTCAACTGACCTTCATAATGTAGAGGGAGAAATGAACCCAGGGCTGTAGAAATCCCAAACCAAAATTCCCATGGCAAGGCTGCCTGGAATGAATTCGCAGACCCAAGCATTCTTTAAGTCAAGGAGACAAAGATTTATTACTCTTTAAGTAAATAAAGCTGGCAAGAGTTCTTACGGAACCTGCAACCATACAGGGCTACAGGGAAAGTTTAAGTACAAGATTTAGGGGTGAAATCTGTCAATCAGGTGTGTTGGGGTGGGATGAGGGAGTGGTCAGGGCGTGATTAGGGGTTGGTCAGTTCTTAAAGGTACATGCACTTTTTGTATCTCCTGCACAGGTATCTTACCCAGAGTTCAATGGGAAATAGCCCAAAGGAGGGCTAGGAAGAGGTGTGATTTTGCCTGTGAAATGTCAGTAAGTCACCAGGAGTTCAGGGCTAGCTGGAGACACTGGCTAGGTTCCATCAAGTGCCTTGTTAGTCGAGATTAACGTAAGGGAGTATACATTTGAACTATGTCTAGGGTATATGTTAGACTCAGTATATGGTCAGTTATCAACATCTAGGAATCAAACTATAATTGGGCATAGCTGCTTACTAAGGAAGAAGCAGAGATAATTTTGGGGCACACTGCCCTTTGGCTAGAGAGACTGCCTGGGAAAGAATATGTTTGAGAACTGGATGTGTTCTGAAATTGGAATTCTGCCACAGGCACAGGCACCCAGGCAGAGGCTAAGGGGAAATGTGATGTTAGAATTAGGGTCTAAGCACAAGCACCCCATCAAGAACACATGGGCTCTAGGCCCTTCAGTATCTTAGCTATTCTCCTCTGCATACCTTCTAGTTTATCAGTGTCCTCGATCTGGGGTGCCCCAAACTAAACACAATATTCCAGATGAGGGGAGAGTACAATGGGCCTATCGCCCCCTTACTCAAAGAAGTGATGTCCATCACAGTGCCTACTAATACTGATCTTGCATGCACTAAAACCCCCAGATCTTTTTTAGAACTGCTGTCTATCAATGCCTTTACTATCTTACACTTGTTAATGTGATTTTTTTGGTACAGAAGTGCAAGACTATATTTATGCCTGCTGAATTTCATCTTATTAGATTTAGCTCAATATTCTAGGCTATTAAGTTACTTTTGGATCCTGTCATCTGATGCGTTAACTATCTCTCCCAACTTTATGTAATCTCTAAGTTAATGAGCACATAAAATACGTGTATGT
>CM053623.1:413542527-413585584 GCA_028646595.1 Phalanger gymnotis
CCTCCTCTTTTGTTACTGTTTTTGTTTTTTTGGTTTTGTTTCTTCTTTCTCATGATTCATTCCATTGGTCATAATTTTTCTTTACAACTTGACTATTGTGTAAATAAGTTTAATGCAAAGTTATATATAGAAGATATATCAGATTCCAAGCCATCTTGGGGAGGGAGAGAAGGGGTGGGGGAGAAAATCTGGAACTCAAAATCATGCGGAACTGAGTATTGTAAACTAAAAATAAAAAATCTTAATTTAAAAAAAAGAATCATTCCTTAGGAACTCTTCTGTACACTCAAATAAATGCTAGATCAACAAGAATGAAGGGTATTGAATCTGTAAATGATACACAGAGAAAGAATACCTACAATTAAAAACCTACGGTAAATTAAAAGTAAAAACAAAAATAAAACCACATCTACCCTACAAAGTTGCCCCAAAGCTCCATGAATAAACAGAACCTCGTTTCACAGAGTCATAAGGGAAATACCATGTAATCAATTTGCATACTGTAAAACATATATACAGGAGTTATTATTTATCAGGCAAAGGCAATTCAAGCCCTTTGGAAGAAACCAATTCTGTGGCTATGCACATCCATGGCCACTGAGGGGCACTGCTGAGCCACTTTCCCCAGACATCCTTTCCAGACCAATTACACTATCTTCTAGCTGGAACTTAAGCTTGTCAATTCACGGCTTGTGCTCTTTATTGTAAAATCAAACAAAGCTCTTCTTCCAAAAAGCTCTCATGCTTTCCAGACCCATAAGCCTCTGGGACCTTTCCTAGGTAAAGGAGATTCACACACATCCAAATCTCTGTCTTCCTTCTGGAAAGCAGGATCAGGAAAAAAATCCAAGGTATCTGAAAACCCAGTCTCTAGCACAGGAGCAACAGAGAGAAACATCAAAGGCCAGGTAGGAATAAGCTTTCAACTACAACAGGAAAGACTTCCTTTATACTATTAGAAGAAGAACCTTGCTTGCATTTTATACAAGCCTACATGAAGAGGCCTCAAATGAAGTTTTCTACAGAAAGGAGCCTACTGTTTCTTTTCTAGGGATATTCCCCTCATTTCCACCTCGACCCCCTGCCCAGACTTTTAAGGTCCTTCCTAGCACCAAGAGTCTAGAGTTCTAATAGATGTAAGAGAGATTGGCACATTAGTCAACTCTCCATTCATGTCCCCCAAATCTCATGTAGTTCTGGTCCCAGAGCATTACAGGTAGCTGTGCTCTGACTCTCAAGTCTCCTCTAATGCTGACAAGCATGATCACAAGCAAGTCACTGCCCTCTTTGGTACCTGAGGTCCTGGAGCTGCAGAATAGGATAAGATTCCACAGAACAGCCATCATGTTGGTTGTGTTTGGCACTTGCTCCATGTGCCCATAGGCTATGCAGGATTCAATCATCACCATGCCATCACTAAGGAGTAGCAGTGGGACTTAAGGGAAAGGGCCATCTGCTGGAATTCCAGATCTGTTCCCCATCTGTGTGACCATAAGCAAATCCCCTCCCCCTTGGGCCTCAGGTGCCTCATCTATAAAATAAAGGGGCTGGACCAGATTGTTTCTAAGGTCCCTTTCACCTCCAAATACTATGCTCTTATGATCATTACAAAGAAGTGGGAGAAATAACATTTAGTATTTTCCCCATTCTACAGAAAGTTAAAGTAGCTCAGACAGTGTCACACAACACTCAGACCAAAAGAATCCAGTTCTCTTGACATCCCTCTGTAACCATAATCATTAACTCATGCTGCCAAAAGGCGGGGGTAGGGCATGGGGTCATTGATTGTATCCATTTTCTCAGTTTGTGTTCCTGAGGTGCCAATGATCTGTGTTCTTTCTAGAATTAACAAAGCAATGAAACACTACATGAAGGAACCCAGAGTACATGGGTGACTCTTCCCTCCTCTCCTCAAAGCATTATTTATATGTGAATGGCTAAAGAAATTCCTCAGGTAAGAATTCAGGATGTGAAGCTGTGGATGAAGCAATGTCACTTGCCAATGAAATAACTGGCACCAAAAAACCATGTAGCTGAGATCTAGGGAAGGACAAAAATGTGCCTTATGCTTGGGCAGCAGCTGGTAAGTTATGCTATAGGAATATAATGGAACATAAGAAGCATTAATGAATTCAAAGAAACGGGCAAAGACTTTTATGAGGCGATGCTAAGTGGAGAAAGTAAAACCAAAAAGTTCTGAAAGCCACCAAAATCACTTGTCTGAACTTGAACATGTCACCAAAATGGTCTGCTCTTCAAAGACCAAATTCAGCATCCTGGAAATTATGATTAGCCATGGTCAGAGACAGACATCTAGGGAGCAGGTTATTCCGCTGCTAAAATAAATCCACTTATTTCTCCAAGTCTGGTCTCCTTTGTGAGTACATTAGCTGGCCCTGGTCTGGAAATCACGGAGAGTTCAACTGTATTACCTGGGATAGCAAATTCTCCAGTGACACGGGATCCATTCGGCTGTATGCTTTCCACAAATCCACACTTACATCCTGCAGCTGAAACACAGGGGCAAAAACAGGGAAAGTCAGTATGATAAGAACACTTCAAACTTTCTTCTATCCCATGAGAGGATCCTGGAGCCCAAGGGCCATGGTGCTCCCACCTGCTGCAGGCCTTATGCCACACAAGAAAGGCATAGAAAACAGAAGCAGTGACCAAAATAGAGAAGCCCATCTTTTAATAAACAGACTACAAATTACACATCTAAAGGAAGCTTGTCTGCTTCAGGAAAGTCACCTTGGGCGACTAGCTGCTCGTTCTAATGATCCTGAAGACTCAAAAATATTCTGGGAATTCTTGATCTACCCTTAAACCTGGCAGAGCATTCTACTGGCTATCTCCATCAGTCCCTTGGGCGTGGATTTGATTTTTGGGTATAGCCAGTATTTTCAAAAGGGAGTAAAGCCCAGACAATAAGGTAAGTGGTAGCATTTTTTTTTTTTGGAAAAAAAAGTCCACCTACGTTTTTGAGACTGTACAGAAAGTGATTTCCAAAAATGCTTTATGTAATGGTAGCTTTTTTTAAACTAAGTTTCCCCAGATGACTACTTAGTTATATGGGGGCTTGTCCATTTGTTTCCAAGAGAAACAAGAATGACAAGAATGCATTTATATGGAGCTTTGAGGTTTACAGATGAAATTCACCAAAATGGATTGGGAAAAAAGACCACTTAGTACAACAGGAGATGCTTGAATAAAGCAATGGCTAGATCCCAATTTTACCAACTGGATTTCCCTGGCAAGGGGTAGAGGGGCTCTCTCCATTCACACAAATGCAGGCCTTCTGTGCTTCAGTAGCAGAAGCCAGGCTCTGGTATTAGAGCCTTGGGCGTGGGGCTTCTCTCCACTCACACACATGCAACCCCTCACCACATCACATGTTCTTCATGAGCTGGGGCAGCCGAAAAAATTCAACACCCAGGTGGCCAACCTTCTGGAAACAAGCTTCTCTGAATGGAGCTAAACTGGCCCCCAGATGACAGGCACAGACAGACCTATTAGGAGCCTGGTTGGGAAGTTACATAGTGTTCAACTGTCACTGGGCCAGTATTCAAAGAATTTCTGACTCTACCTACTCATCATTGCCTGGCCTTCCAAATTCTAAAGCCTATACTCCAGTAGCATAGGTGGTGAGTCTGGGAGCAAGACATTAGAGTGGTGGTAGACAAAAATAGGCAAATAAGTAGAAAATGAGGCAAGGAGACCTATTTTTATTTTGTTATAATTTGTGAATTAATTAGTTTATTTTTCCCTAATTTCTTACTGGCAGTTGACGGCAACAAAGGCAAACTTCAGGTATACGTTTAGTCTGTTGTAGGTTTGGGGTCCAAGGGAAAACAGAACAAGCATCTTTTTGTGAATGGGAGAGTTCAGGACTTGATAAAATCCCAAAAGGGAATTTAGTATTTTATCCTCAAAAAAGCCAAAGGCTTTTTCTTTATTCTTCTATTTCTTTTACACTTAACAGAGAAACTCATGAGGTAATTCTAATAATAACAACACTAGTATCTTCAGAAAAGTATGTGATTAGAAAAAAAAACTGGATTAGACATATAGTGAGAGTAAAGGATAGACGATGGACAGCTCATATGCTCCACTGGTATTCACACAATCTCAACAGAACTACAGGAAAGGTCCCTAGTCTCACTGGGCTGATGCCATATCTCTAGCACCTAGCACAGGGCTGGTAGACTAACTGAATGATTTTAAGCTGGGCTAATAATACCTGTAGTCACTCCCCTGCAGCAGGGTTATTGTGAGGACCAAATGAGATAAGAGATGTAAAGCCCTTTGCCAGTTTTCAAGTGCTGCATATATGTCAGTTATTATTCATTCATGCTAAAAAGGAAAATGCTCAGTGTCTTTTCCAAATGTATAGAACCATAAGCTCTACTGTGCTGGCCCTGAAGGGCTCTTGCTTCTGCTTCTGCAGTCTCCATGGTGTGGGCTCTCCTAGAAAGGGCACTTGTGGGTGTCTTACTACTTTGTCTGCCTAAAATGTGAGCTCGGACAGCTCTGGCTGAACTCATGCTCAGTGGGGCACTCCTGGTTCCTCTGAGCTCAGCAAATAACTGCTGTCCTTGCTGGTACCGCTCAGGTGCTGTCTACACAAACACCATTATTGCTGGCTTGACAAAATAACTAACCTTGGGAAGAAGTTTAGAAATAACTCTCGTCATGTGATTCCTGTGTGTCTCATGCTACTGGGTACCATGATGAGGTGCTTGGTCAACAATGCTGGATAAGGAGCAGATGAAAAGACTGGAGATTTTCAGCCTAGAGAAGAGAGAACTTGGAGGGGGGAGGGAAGAGGGGATCCACTAGCTATCTTTAAACATCTGAAAGCTGCCATGTTGTAGCTTCGTCAAGTATATTTGTTCTGTTTGGCTCCAAAGAGCAGAACCAGGAGCCAATGGTAGATGTTTTGAAGAGGCAAGTTTAGACTTGGTGTTAAGAAGAAATACTTCTTAACGACAACAGCTGGCTCAGAGTAGAACAGGTTACTTCAGGAATTACTGGGTATCTCCCAAAGGGAGAGCTTCTGGCAGGGACTAGATGACTAATTGTTGGGAATGTTATGATGGGGTTTACTTTGGGGCATTCTGTTTGTTGTTTAGTTGTTCTTCAGTCAAGTCCAACTCTTCGCAACCCCATTTGGAGTTGTCTTGTCAAAGATACTGGAGTGGTTTACCATTTCCTTTTCCAGATAATTTTACAGATGAGGAAATGGAGGTAAACAGGGTTAAGTAACTTGCCCAGGGTCACACAGCTAGTAAGCATCTGAGGCCAGATTTGAACTCAGGTTGATGAATCTTCCTGACTCCAGGCCTGACGCTCTATAAACTGTGCTTCCTTGCTGCCTCAACCAAATGGCCACTGAAGTCCATTCTAACATTAAAAGTTATGTGATTCTGTTCACATCAGATCATAGAATCAGGATTTTTATTGGAAAGTAGTTGGCTTTTCCTCATTGGAGGTCTTCAAATAGAGGTTGGATGATCGATATCTTGTCAAAACTATTTTATTTATCTATATTGTTTTCTAGGGATTCCTTCTTAGGTACTGGTTGGACTAGATGGTAACTCTTCCAACTCAAGAATTCTGTGATTCTGACCGGGAAAATACTAGGTTAATGACTGACAGAAAGAGGAGGCGTGACATAGGTAGGTTGTGTCTTATAGAAAATTCTTGAGATACAGCCATTGAATCCCTTGATTCAGAGAATCTAGTGAGTATTTCCTGGCCAGTCAGTCCAATGGGTTTTGAAAACTTTGCTAACAATGTTAACTTCATAGATTTAGTCTCTATGTAACAGCCAGTCAGTTCTACCTTGTCTCATTATAATACTGTATTTCTGACCACAGTCAACTTAGTGTCTTTGCTTGATCATTAGAGCTCCAGACTGAAGAATTATGGAAGGTCAGTTCTCTACTACTGGAAAAAAAAATTTTTTTAAAGAGACCACACATTTATTGACAGTAATATCAATAACAATATCTATCAGGCTAAAAAAGAGGTGTGTAATTTTTTCCTTTTCTTTTTAAAATGAGAACTCATAAACGTATTTCTAATTATAACAAGTTGTAGTGGGTTTCTAGCTTAGGGTTCCTGATCTTGAAGGAGAAGATTACACCTACTAACTAGCATGGGTGCAGCCAGGACCAATGTCAGTCCCCTAAGGAACCCATTGTGGTTTAAATAAACAAAGTAGAGATCACAAGAAAGCTGAACAATCTTGGAACTCATAACCAAGCAGGCAAAAGAGAATGAAAGGACTCATATTACAAAAATATTTATAGCAATACTCTCTTGAAACAAAGAACTAAAAACAAAATGTTTGTCCTTGAACTGGGGTATGTCTGTACAAACCGTGGTGCCTGAATGTAATAGAACATTATTAGAAGATGAGAAATGATGGATATGAAAGATTCACAGAAACTAGGGAAGACTTGGATGAACTGATGCAGAATTAAAGAATAAGGCAGCAGAATAATTTACATGACCAAAAGAATGAAAGGGAAATAACTCTGAAAGACTTCAGAACCCTGATCAATTCAATCAGTGACTGATGTGAGTTTCTTGCCACTTGGCAGAGAGGAGATGGACTAAATGTAGAATGAGACACATTTTCAGACACAGCCAACAATGTGGATTTGTTTTACTTGACTATATCTGTTTATTACCAGGGAGGAAACTTCTGTTTGAGGGGTTAGGGTGGGAAGAGAGGGTAAGTGGGTAGTGATAAGCCATGCAAAAAGAAAGAAAAGAACATCACTAAAAAATAAAAAATACACAGAACTGAAAAGTTCAGAGGGGAATTAAATAGGGCAATTTTGTTACTACCTTATTAAAATTAATATACAGTTTTTCAAAACAAACATTTTGCTCTTTGTATATCACATATCATATATTGAAATGTTTGTTAATTATTCTTAAGTTCACAACAGAAAAGTCTATTTTATAATACAGATTCACTATTTCACATACGATTTTCTTTTTCTGTTCTTTGAGTATGTAAATATTCATGTTTGTCAAGTTTGTAACCAACAGAGGGGGAAAAAAATGAAAAGCACATTTTAAAAAAGCCAAGCAGGTCCAAGGCAGTGATACCCTTCAGGACAACTGCCCTTTGAATAGAGCCTGACCCTGCGACAAGTTAGAAGCAAAAGGGAACAGTTCTTGAACCCCGTCAAACAAATAGTACAGTGTTCAGGATAAACTAAGGCAGAGAAAGAACTGAAGAAAAAGCAGAAAGCAACAAAAATTGGTCTGTATGTAAGCTTTGAGAATCACTTACTCTTCAACTTCCAAAAAGGAGAGTTTCCATGGGAACTTTGCTATCAGTATCTCTTCCCTACAGAAGTGATCTTTCCCTTTTGAAATTTCATATTGCACTTTGCCTCGACCTTGCCTAGGTGCTTATCCCACTAGCAGGGGCAGGGAGGCTGTGAGGTGATAGCCCCAGAGTACACAGGGAGCTGGGCCTGGAGTCAGGAAGATCTGAACCAAATCCAGCCTCAGATATTTATTATCTGGGTGACCCTGGGCAAGTCACTTAACTTCGGCCTACTTCAGTGTCCTCATCTATAAGATGGTGATCATGACAGCACTTATCTCCCAGGGTTGTTGTGAGGACCAAATGAGATAATGATCGTGAAGTGCATGGCCCAGTGTCTGGCCCACGGTAAGCACTGCATAAATGTTAGCCATTATTATTTGTGCATATGAATCATTGCTCTTATTACCACAAAGGCTCCCTGAGGGAGGCCCACACAGGGCTTTGTACATAGGAAGCACTAAAGTGTTTGTTGGAATGGAATGAAATACGAAAGGAAAAAAAATCTTGTTTATTTTAGGCATTGGAGTATTGAAGATTATCATTCAAATAAATACATGCTTCTAGCCTCCTTACTAACCTCCTATACGATATATGACATCAACCTCTCTCAAATGTCATAAAGGTGGATGTAATTGTGGTCTGTGACCTTCAAAGAAAACGGCTGCATCAGTTCTAGGTCTGTCATTTCTGCATGTCAGACAAAGACAAGTTACAGTATTTTTAAATATACCTGATATTTCATGGTAAAAAATCCATCCCCACCAATGCCTTCAAGTGCAAAAGCCTGAACAATTGGCCACTTCTCCACCACAAACATATCAAATATCTGCAGGTGACCTGGAAGAAGCAAACACAGGAGAGCCTATTATAATATACCTCGTTATCAGACCTGATCTGACAGACATACCAGTCTGAACCTGACCTAACATGACTAGCCTCCAAGGAAGGCATCAGTCCTGCTCTGACCTCCAAGTTATAGGAAAGTTCTTTTACTGTATTTCACACGTTCTCATTCAGGAAAAACACGACCACCACCACGAACCAGAAGACCCAATGAAGTCATCATAGACTACAACGGGGCACATATAATTCAAAGAAAAAGCAACGTAAATATTCAAGATCCAAATAAATCATCTAGCAGGGGTGGGGAACCGGTGCCCCTCTAGGTCCTCAAGGGCAGCCCTATAATAAATATAATAAAAAAAGGATTTGTTCTGTAAAACCCGGATTCAGTCAAAAGGCCACGTCCAAGGCCCTAAAAGCCACATGTGGCCTCGAGGCCACGGGTTCCTCACCCTTGAAAGATATCCACACTTTGTAACAATACCTTGAGTACAATTTGGGGTTGGAGTTGGGAGAGAGTTATTAAAATTATCTCTAAGTCATACAAATCCATATCTCACTCTAATAAACTTTTATGTATTTTTTTCCTAGGAAGGAAAGTGCCAAATAACTGGTTTGTTGCAGACATCTTGCATCATTTAGCAGATGTAATTATAATAGACTCAAGCTTGGCTTCTATCCCACAGGAAACATGGCCAGCCAACTTCCTCAGTCCCCAAAAAAGAAACTTGCCAAGCCAAAAGGATTCCTGCTTCCTTACTTAGGAGGTCTGAGATGAAAACTTCTTGGAAAACACACAATACTGCTTGTACTTAGCCAACATCTTTAGTTTATCTTTTACATGAATTTTTAATGTTCCTACTAGGTCAGCCTTCTCTTTCAAGCAGTCATTCTAATGACTTGTTTGTAATAAGCAAGAATTCCCTCTCTATTATAACACTATTTAAAGCTATTTTTAAAAGGATGTCTACTCCATGAAGTCCTGACTAGGCAGTTCTACCTGCCTGTGAGTGGCCTTCTGATGCACTGCTAGTAATTATAACCAAGAGATAATATGAGGAAGGGTGACAAGTACTGTTCTGGCCAGCCTGTGCTTTCAGTACAAGTGGACCACAACTGCAAGGCCTATATTATTCACCAACACGAGAGCATCACTTGTAGCTAATTACTCACCTTGAGAGCTATAAGGAATGCCAATTCGACTACAGTCTCGAACCATGTCCACAAAACTTGCAATTTTAAATTCCTCAGCAGCTTCTTCATCTTCATACTAAAGAGAAAATGAAGCCAATGAATCAGAGGGCTAGTTAAGAACCTAAAGACCACAGGAGGGGAAATTACCTACCCAAAGTCATCTAGTTAGTAGCACACCTGGGACTAGAATTTGGTTCTCCTAGGACCCCCATTCCAGGGCTCCTTCCATTGTATCACACTGCTTCTTAATGTGGGACTTTAAAGATAACTTCTCAGAAACTAACTGGTTTTACAATCTACACCCCAGATTTTCTCTGTTGATAAAAATGATTTTTACATAACAAACTGCATCCCCACAATTCAGAAGAAGTAACAAATGAGTTTTGCCAAATGACCCTTGTAAGGTAGGAGCTTCTCAAAGAGAGTGTTTTTCAAAGCAAGACAACTAGAAAGGTAGAAGTGCAAAGCCTGTCCATCTACGTAACTTCCAAAGTACAAAGAGAAGGCAGGGTCACCTTCTAGGACACGATTGCTCCTCTACCAGCAGGCACACTTGCATAGAACCCAACCATAAGCCAGGAAGGCAGTACTCCTGGGTTTCTGTATAGGACCTTTCAGTAGCAATACCAGTTAGCAATGCATGCGTTATTCTAAACAAAGAAACGTTTTAAGGGTTGGCTGTCAAGAGAGTATAGCGTTCTGGGACATCAGGCCTCAGGTCTCAATTTTAGATGACTTAATAGAAAATGCAGCCCCAAATCTCCTACAATTATAACCAAATCATTCAATTTAGCAGAAGACGGAGCCTCCCACCTGCTGGGCTTCACATGAGAGTGCAGAGATCACTAAGTAAGAGCTCTGGTTCAAAAATTCCTCTCTCATCTGCTACTGTCTCATCATGGCAGGAAGGCTGACTGCCCCAAAAGGAAACCCAGGCCTGCTCTGGTTTGTCTGCTTTGCCCAGTACTAAGAGCCCTTGATCTTGATGCTTTTCCCTCACCTCTCCTCTAGAAGCTGGGCCCCTCCATCACCTTCGTTCAACCTATGACAGTCTCTCCTTAGGTACTTATTCCTTTCCATAAATATGCCCAGGTCTTTCCCATTGGAAAAAAACCCAAACACTCTGACTTGACCCCACCATCCTCTTAACCTGTTATCTTCCCTTTCTCTTTTGGCAGCCAAGTTGCTGAGGAAAAGCTCCCCACTCTTGTTGCCTCTGCGTTCCTATTCTCTTCCAGTTCCATTCAACTGAACCTGCTCTCTGAGGTCATTAACTGCTTAAGTCAATGGCCTTTGCTCAAGCTTCATTCTTCTTGACCTGTCAACAACGTTTGATACTTCTGGCCATTTCTACCTCCTGAATATTTTCCCTGTGTTTTTGTGATACTACTCTCTTCTCATTCTACACCAACTTGATTGACTGCTCCTTCTTAATCTCCTTTACACACTCATGATGCCGCTGTGGGTATATACCAGGGCTCTTCTTTCTCTACACTCTCATTTCATGATCTCATTGGCTCCCATGGTTTCAATTATCATCTCCATGCAGCTGGCCTCCAGATCTACATATCTAAGACTCATGGTCTCCTGAGCTCCAGGCCTGCTTCACGATTGCTCTAGCTCCTTTAAAGGCTCAGCTCAAGTGCTACCTCCTAGATGCTTTAACTGAGGGATCCACTCACCCTTAAATGCTTTGTATATATTCTATACTTACTTGATGTTCCCCCTTGTAAAATGTTACTTGAGGGTAGAGATTGTTTTGGTTTTATCTTTGTATTCTGCCAGAACCTAGCCCTGTGCCTGGCTCAGAGCGGATGTTTAAAACATACTTGTTCTTGAGTTTAGTGCTTCATTTTTCAAAAATCAGATAAAAATCATGAACAATATTAATCTGATAGTGTAGGCCATATGTCAGTATACACAGAACTACTTGACAAATTCTTCTTAACTAGATTTTTTAAAAAAGAAAAGTAAGATTTGAGAATCATAGGACAACAGGTTGGAAAGTAGAAAGGATGTTTAAGGTCATAGTCCAATCCTTTCATGAAGCCACAAATCCTAACCCTTCAATAGCCACCTCAAATTCAGAATGATCATTCCAGTGTATAGGTGAAGAAATCTATTTAAGAAAAAAAAAACATGATAAAGAAGTACCTAGAAAAAAAATTGAGCTCCATTCTTTCCAAGCTATCCAGGCTGTCTTTGATTTCCACAGCTGGAGGCAATCTGTCCCTCCCGTGAACTCTCATCCATTCTGTACCAATTATGACATTCAACTACAATGCAAGGCAGGCTGTGAGATCCATGTATATGCCTTATCTTCTTTACTATACTCCAAAGTCCTTGAGTGCCCATGACAATGTCTCTATAGCTTCCCTGGTACCCAGACATGGGGCCTTGAACATGGTAGATGATTAATAAATGTTCATCAAATGTTTGTACAAAAGCTCGAGGTTAAATAAATTTGCACCTGCCCTACTAGTTGTGGGGGTTCGGACTGGCTGTTGCCTGGAGGAGACCTAGAGCTCTGGGCAGCAGAGATCCCACTCTGAAAAAAAATACCGAGTATGCTCTAGGACAGGAGTCCATGAACTTAAAATTTTTTTTATAAACTTTTTTCAATGATTTGGTTTCCTTTGCAATCCTACATATTTTATGCATTTAAAGTCATTATTCTAAGATAAGGTTCATAGTGCCAAAAAGTTCATGACACAAAAATAGTTAAGAACCCCTGTTCTAGGAGCTAAGAGAATTGCTTCTTGAACAATATTAAGAGCCTTTAGGTCTCATCATAACACACATTCTCACCAGAGTGAAAAACTTTAAAGAGTTTATGGTGGCTATAGTTTTCCTCTAGAAAAGAGGCTATTTTTTTTGTTCTTTTCCTCCAAGGGCGGGAAAACTCTTCCTCCGTTACTTACTAAGCCTGAAAATGAGTCACATTTTGAAAGACCAAACCAAGATTTGGCTAGCTGCTGTAGCTGCTATGGGGAACATTTTTACTGGGCACAGATTTTAAATGTAAGACACTGAAGGGTGTTTCCTTGAGCAATTTTCACTCCAACATAAACACCATTGCTACCAAAACCATTTGTAAAGCATCTCTGGACTGCTCCTGAGGTTTCCCACCAAAAATCTGAAAAGATAAGCGTGTGATCAAGCTAGCCCCGCTGCTTTTAGGAGAATTTACACGGCCCCCAGGCCCATTCTCCACTTCAAGAAAATTCATGTTATGTAACCTCCTAAAGGCAAGAAGTAAGACCAAGTAAGGTCGGCTGTAGAGAAGAGAGCAGATGCCAACAATCACTTCCAGGTCCTACTTTTGCCAGGCCCTCCTTGTCCTCCAGTAATTAAAGGGGCCACCCCTTGACTCACTTCTTAAAGAGGCCTATTCACTGAATAGGCATTACCTTATTCAAAGTGAGAACCTGAAAAGACCTTGGCTTACAAGGGCCAGGATGTCCCATTGCATCCTGGGCCATCTCCAGTCATCCTGACAAGCATCAGGCCGCTGGACCCAGATGGCTCCTGGAGGAGAAAGTGAGGCTGGTGGCCTTGCACCACCCTCCCTCACTCAAATCAAAGTCAACTGCAAGTCATGTCATCATTTTGTGGATGACATGGTCCCCTTCGAAAAAGCACAAACACAATCTGCTGCCTAGGGTAGGGCACACAATTTGCTTCCTAAAACAGTCCTTACCATTCATAAGACGTGAGACTTCACACAAAAGAAAACGAGTCTTTATCAAAGAAGATAATGAATATAAACTGCTTTGTCAATCTTAACGCACTACATAAATGTCCACTACTCTTAGAATTATTCCTTCTAATTTAAATGCCCTCTGCAGCCTTGTTTCTCAGGTCAGTACCTCTTCACAGGAAGGATGCTCTTGGGGTACAGTTCCATCATTTCCTCACCTCATTTTCGGTCATGCAGTGGAAATGTAAATTTCTCCAATGTGCTACATAGGGCAAGATATAACGATAATTCACAGGATTGCAGTACAGGTGAACACTGTCAGATTTGATCAATACAATTACATCTGTAAAAAAACCAAAAAAAACAAAACCAGAAATGTGAACAGTTTTTCCCCCAGAGGCAGTATGAACAAAGCACAAACTTACATTTAGTAAACACTCTATAAAATTTGGCAACTGGAAAATGTACTGTCAATCAATGCAGCTAGGATAAAAAAGAAAAGCTGATAAATGGGGGAATTTTTTTTGCATGAAAATCTCTGATGAAAGTCTTGTATCTAAAGTACAGATGGAATTGGTGTGATAGATATAAGACCAGTCTCTATTCCTCAACAGGTAAGTGGCCAAAGGAGATAAAGAATATACAAATGAAGAAGTGCAAAAGATCAACAACATTTTGAATTAAAAAAAAACCCAAATTACCGATAGTAAGAGAAATGCTGGTTAAACCAACTCTGAGATTTCAACTCAAGTGCAGAAATTCAGGAAAGATGATTTTTTAAAAATGGAAAAAGCCAGGACTAAAGGAAGAGAGGCACACACAGTGGAGATATGAATTGGTCCAACTATTCTGGGAAACAATTTGGTATTATGTCAGTGAGTCAACTAGCATTTATCAAGAGCTTATTATGTGCAAGGCACTGCACTAAGCATTGAGGATACGAAGCCTGCCCTCAAGGAGCTTACATTCCACTGGAGGAGAAAACATGTAAATAGCTTATGTCCATGTAGATGGAAGGTAATCTTAGAGGAAAGGCACTAGTAGTAGGAGAGAGGGGCTGCTGGGGAGGTCAGGAAAGACCTCCTGCAAAGAGTGGGATTTGAGCCGAGTCTTGAAAGAAGTGAAGGAAGCCAAGAGCTGGAAGTGAGGGAGCAGACAATTCCGGGAATGGCACACAGCCAATGTGAAAGGCATGGAGTCGGGAAATGCAATGATCTGTACGAGTGGGCCAGTGTAGCTGGTCATAGAGTTTGTGGAAGGGAGTAAAGTGTAAGAAGCCTGGAAAGATAAGAAGGGACCAGGTGGGAAAGGGCGTTTATATCTGACCCTGGAGGTAATAGCCGAGCAGAGGGGTGGCAAGGTCAGACCTGTACGCTACAAAAATCACTTTGGCATGTGAGTAGATGATGGACTGGAGTGGGGAGAGACTAGAGGCAGAGAGAACACTAAAAAGGTCACTGCAATAATCCAGATGAGAGGTACTGAGAGAAGACAGCTCCATCTAAACAAATATAGCATCTTCCATCTATCTCTACCTAGCTCTCTATTACACTGACATACAGAACAGAATTTGTTCATGTACTTTTTAGCTTAGGGATCCCAAGAAAAGATACCACACACACTAAAATATTCATAGCAGCACTTTTTGTGGTAAAAAAACATCTATAAACAGAGTAGGTGCCCATTGACTATGGAATAGCTGAACAGATTGTGGTACATGAATGGAATGGAATACTACAGCCCCAGAAGAAATGATGAATGTGAGAAGCCCCTTGCCCAGCTCTCTCTTTTGTCCCTTCTACCCTCTTTCTAATCATAATTGTATACATGTCCTTTCTCTATCAAATGTTTCTTGAGGATAGTCTATGTTCTATTGAGCTCTGTATTCTGAGAATTGAGCACAAGGCCTCACACATAGGAAGTACATAATAAATGTTTGTTGAACTGAAAAATATAGCTTAGTTTTCTGCTGTCAACTGTCCCATCTAGTTCCAGGCCTGCAATCTGACTGATAAGGGGCCAAGCATCAGGTTTAACTGCAAGAGGAAAAACACAAAGCAGGTCATTATGAAGGAAAAATATATGACAATCCCAGGAAAACAGCCCCAAGTCAGAAAACGTCATTTGCTAATGTTTTCATGCCCACTGAGAAATTGTCCTACAGGGTAGGTGTTTGCTGGTCCTTCAATTTCACTTCATCTGGCTCAGAGCAGTTAGGCTCAAACTCTGACAGAACCTTGGGAAGGTTTACAGTTTGGCTTTGAACACAGGAAAGGCTGAGAGGAAGGAAGCAAGGGTCTTTATGGGTAAAAATCATTTTCTATAAAAGGAACTCTGGCATTTCTTTGGACTTCAGGGGAATAATCATGGTTGGTTAAGGTCAATTGATTAAAGCAATTATCATTGTTCCAAAATACACAAGGTTAAATAACAGAAAATTAAGAGAATAATTTCTAGTGCTAAAATTGGTTCTGGCATACAAAAGAGTCATCAGACCCACAATTCAGTTCCCTACAACATACACTCCCCCAGAGCAGGTAAGCAAAATAGCAAAAAAAGGTGACTGACCAATATCTAGTACATGCAACTTTACATTGTAGTAGTTTTCCATCTGTTAAAAGGACCAGTGGAAGTTATTTCTGTGCTGCCCAGTCCCTCATTCCTTGACAGGCAGTTCCTGACCAGCCCATCCAGGGCTCTAAGGGGCAGCTGAGCCCCCAGGAAAGGCCATGTCAGTCAGGCTAGCACATTTTGTTATAATATCACTAGAGTCAGTTTTTGTTATTCTTTCCTTCTCTCAGGGACAAGTTTTTCTTTATTTGTAGCTACTCCGTTTCTTGGACTGGTCTAAGCCATCTAAAGGCCCATTTTTATAAACTCTCTGGAAAATGATTATCAAAGGGAGGGACAAGGGACAAGATAAAATCAAGGGGAAAACTCAACGTATAATATATTCACCTGTCAATAAAGAGCAAATAAAGTCAAATCGAATAGCAAATAAAAGAGAAATTTAATAAATAAAAGAAAATATGTTTTATAAATGAGCACCAGCAGGGGCCAATGTTTTTAATCTGGGTATTACAGACATTTAAATTTGCCTTCGTTTATATAGTTGCAGTAACTGTGTACATGCTCTTATTTTGATATTGTTTTGTTCAATCTGCTTCACTTTATACAGGTCTTCCCAAATGTTTTTAAATTCTTCATATTTCTTCTTTATGGAACAATAATGTCTCATAATACTGGTACACTACCATTTGCTCAGTCATTCCACAATCCTTGGGGACAAGATTTATTTCCAGCTTTTATATTACAAAAAGTGTTGCTATCAATATTTTCACATAGGTTTTTTTTTCTGATTGTCAATAACTGACCTTGAGGTATCAACCCAATAATTAGGTCATTGGGGTAAAGGGAAGAAACCATTTTGTAACTTCTCTTCAATAATTTTAAATCATTTTACCAAATGGTTGGCCTATCAACTCTGCCAGCAGTAAAGCTGTTCAGCTATCTCTCCACATTTCCACTAGTATTAAATTTTTCTGTCTTTTCCTATCTTTTCCAATGTAATGTCTGTGAAGTGAAACCTTAGAGGTGTTTTAATTCATATTTCACTAATTATTAATAATTTTAAATATTTTTAGATGGCTATTAGATGATACCCCCTCTTTTGGGAACTATTTATTCATATCTTTTGGCCAGCATAAAAACAAATTTGTATCTTTTCCCTATAGACTTGAGATATCAGACTTTTAACAGAAATGTCTTATGCAAAGATTTTTTCCCTGTCTACATTTTATATTTTATTCTAGTGATGATGATTTTATTTACACAGAAGGGAAAGGAAGAATCTTTTTTCTTCTTTAGAACAATGGATAACTTCTAATTCACAAGAGTTTCCTTCCCCTTGAGAGTTTAACTCTCAGTCCCTTACAATCTAGCTTAAGCTCCCACCACTCTAATGAAATTTGTTCTCTGAAAGGTCACTAGGGTCCTGCCAATTAAAATGCCTTAGGTGAAAGGGGGCAGAGAAGAAGGGTTCTCATCTTCTTTAACCTCTCTGTGGCATTTGATAGTAGGTACCAACCTTCTTCCCCTTTTCTGGATACTCTTTCTTTGTGGCTTCAAAGGCAGTATACTCTCTTTGTTCAAACACGTGCAAGGAATGAATTTATGACAGCATATCATTTATTTAGAACTTTAAGGCTTACAAAATGTTTTGTAAATATTTTCTAACTTGGGGGCAAGTTACTTGACATCTCTAAGACTCAGTTTTCTCATCTGTGAAATGAAGAGGTTGGACCAGATAAGCTCCAAGGTTTTTCCAGCTCTAAATCTATGCTCCCATTATAAGGTAGGCAGTGCCAAGTATTATTATCTCTCTTTCTCAGAAGAGGAAGCTGTAGCTCAGGTGATTTGACCAAGTTCACAAGGCTAGTCAATATTAGAGTCAAGATCTGAACCCAAGTCCCCTGATTCCAAGTCCATTAAGTACCTCACTATACCACATGGCCTCCTGGAAGAATGTTCAAGTTCTGTATAGTAAATTGAAAGATCAGTTGAAAGCAGAATGGAGACAAAATGCTCTGTACATTTACAGCTTCAAATAACAAAATAAGATTATCTGTTTATGGAAGGGAGGCTTGAGAAAACATCTATAAAAGGAAGGCCTACAAATAGTAGCCAAATATGCCTCTCAGGACAATTCCTTCAACTGCTAATGGCTTCCATTTAAGTCATACTTTAAAGTCTACTTCTCTTTCTCTTTTGCTGGCTTATCTTTCTTCCAAAGCCTTAAGGTAGGGATTGCCCAAGGGTCTATCCTTAGCCTCTTCTGTCTCTCTCCCTTGACAATCTCCTTCAACTGTCTTCAACTGACCTCTCTGCAGATGATTCCCAGATGTTCATCTCCAGCTCAGACCTTCCTTAAGCATTCCAGACACGACTGCACACCTATAATCTATATCAAACTGCTTGCCTTCTCAAGAAGGGGGCGGGGGCAGGTGGCAGGGAGGAAGAGAATTTGGAACTCAAAATTTTAAAAAATGAATGTTAAAATTTTTTGTATGTAATTAGAAAAGGATAAAATATAGAAAAGTGTTCCAGATGCACATCTCCAACTGCCCAATGGACGTTTCCATTTATTTGGCTCATTGACACCTCGAACTCAACATGCCCAAAATTCTTCTTTTCATGTTTTCCCCTAAATTTGATCCTCCTTCTGACTTCATGACTCCTGTTAATAGTCTCCTTTTTTCAAAACCTGAGTGTTATCTTTGCATCTTCTTTCTCTCTTATCTCAGGTTACAAAATCCTACCCACTCCTGCTTATCTGACCTTTACATTTCTGGAATCTTTCCCCTCCTCCTCTCAACTCCCACTATCCCAACATAGGCCCTTATTTCCACCAACCTAGGGTATTTTGTCGTCATTGCTGCTCAGTCGTTTTCAGTTGCTTCTGACTTCCGTCACCCCATTTAGGGTCTTCTTGGCAGAGATACTGGAGCAGTTTGCCATTTCCTTCTCCAGCTCATTTTATAGATGAGGAAACGAAGGCAAACAGGGTGAAGTGACTTACCCAGGGTCACATAGCTAGTAAGTGTCTGAGACCAGATTTGAACTCAGGAAGATGAATGAGTCTTCCTGATTCCAGGCCCGGCTCTCTATCCACTGCTCCACCTAGCTACCCTAAACCTAGAATATGCAAGAGCATAAAAGGCCTTTCTCACTTTACTTTCTCTTCCCTCTAACCCACCCTTCCTATTGTTGCCATATTTCTTTTTAGAACCAGGGCACAGATTTTTAATTGCATGAGCTGACCATGTTGCTTCTCTGTTAAAAAACAATCAATGGGTCCCTGTTGCCCCTCTACCATCAGGCATTATCTTCCTTTTTCAGCCTTATCCCATAATACTTCATTCTAAGAACTCCATGTTTTAATCAGACTGGCCTACTTTTGATCCCTACAAATTCCTGTACTTTCCAACCTCCAAGCTTTTGCTTATTGTTGTTCAGGTGTTTTTTTTTAGTCCTGTCTGACTCTCCTGTGACCCCATGTGGGGTGTTCTTGGCACAGATACTGGAATGGTTTGCTGTTTCCTTTTCCAGCTCATTTTACAGATGAGAAAACTGAGGCAAACAGCATTAAGTGACTTGCCCAGGATCATATGCTAGTAAGTGTCTGAGGCCACATTTGAGCTCAGGAAGGTGAATGAGTCTTCCTCACTCCAGGCCCAGCACTCTGTGCACTATGGTGCCACCTAGCTGTTGATACTATTCTCTATTCCTGGGATACTCAATCCATCTCTGTCCTCCTACTGATTTCTCATCAATTGTTCACAGCCCAACTCATCTGAAATCTCCTCCTCCTCTCACCCTCTGCCAGTAACTGCCCTCCTCTTTGGACTTCACTTAGAACTTCGTTTTGGACCACTCAAATGCTGTAAGTTAAAGTACATAACATTGTGTATTACAGTTCTACGTTTGTTTCTTATCTCCTCATTTGACCACAAGCTCCACAATGGACAAGACAGCACATTCTCTAAATTTGTGTCTTTCCCAATACTTGTAGAATTGGGCTGCCTAAAGGAGGGAGATGCAGGATTGCAGCACTGTAAAAATAAGAAAGCCTCCTGAGAGAAATCAAGAACAAACTCCTTAAAGGTGGCTTCTAAAAAGCTGCAGCTTCCAGCCCGGTTTATAGGTACCTTGTACCTTCGGATATTGTTACCACTAGCAAGGATCTTCTTCTAAAGAAGCTGGTGGTTGCCATAGTAGCAAAAGTAAGTTTTATTCTGTAATTTAGTTTAATTCAACAAATACTTGAGCACCCTTTATGTGCAAGACTCTCACACTTAGCACCACTGGGGAAAGGGTTCCTCTGCCCATGAAAGTTATGGCCTAGTTGGGGAGACAGAATTTATACAAAAGAAGGAAGCTATAAATAACCACAGCTAGGTACAGGTACAAACCATGAGATTACAGGGGTGGGGGGAGGTTGCTTTTTACTCCAAAGATCAGGGAAGGCCTTTTCCAGGGAGTGTATTTGAGCTATGTTTTGAAAGCTGATTATTCTGACAGGTAAAGAGGAGAGTTTAGCCTAGTTCCTTCTGCTTTTGAGGGTGCGTTGGTATAGACTGAGCGCTTTGAACAAAAAGATCCAGGTAGGGCTGGATTTCACCCAGGAAGAAAAAAGCCAGAAAACTTCCCTGGGATGTATGTCAAAGGGAGGCTCTGGGAGGAGAGAAAGGGCACATTTGTCATTTCTATAGAGGGACTGCAGGTAGGAGGTGGGAATTGGTCGGGGGTAGGGTTAGGAGCAACAAAGAGCCTAGGCAGAAAGATAACTTAAAAAGAATAAACTAACACAAATTCTAGTACTGCGCTTGGACTAAAAAGATCCCATGGGCTGAAATTATTCTAAATCATCTATTATATATCCCAAGAGTTTCTCACAGCAGTAGCTCTATGACTTCGGGAATTTTAAACCAAGCAGAACTAGTCAGAGCAAGCCTCAGTTTGTCCAGAATAGCCCAGGAACAGACTGTCAATAAAGAGAGAATATTATATTGGTTTCAGTTGTATTTTCTATAGTGAAATGTGAAGCTTGTCTAGAGAGCTATATATGTATATGTTTAATGGATTTTCAGTATCTACAGGAGCTCAAACAAAAATAAGACTTCTCTAATCACCCTTCAGGTGAATACACATCATAGGAGAGGGAACTTTCAAAATTAAAACTAGAGACATATTTGGAGATTTTATAAAGGAGTCTGGTTTTGGATTTAAAAAATGAAACTGCTGAATTTCAGTTTCCCCTTTTTGTATTTTCTCACTTACTCACACTCATATCTGTAGAGAACTTTGACCCTCAGACGTCTCATCCCCAGACTAAGCATTGAGTCTATTTGCATGTCAGATGTTTCCTTTCATTTCACTTACCCAGTGTCCAAAGTATCAGTGGCCCTCTCACCCTGTGTTTACTGCCTTTCCCTATAGCTCCTACTCCATCTGGCAGAGAAATCATTCCTAGGCAACAGCCTGAAGCACCCCAGACACAGGACACAAAAGAGAGGCGAGGCAGGAAAGGAGAAAGCTGATATCGCCCTCACCTACGTGTTCACTAACAAAAGTGGTACAGAAAATCATCTCCAGAGACGCTGCCGTCAGAAGGAAACTTTACTCCTGCGCTGAGGTTCAAGGTCAAGTCCTTCCTATAAGGAGAGCTCTAGCAGGGTTATCTTAGAAGCACAAGTGGGAAGACAAGCTCTTACAGGGGAAAGCAGCAACCACACAGACTCACAAGTCAGCCTGAAAGAAGATTCTCTCCCAGCAGGTCTTAGTGCCTACACTGGTAAGAGGTAAACACCCGCAAGAGTGCAGAGGTGGTTCATAATTAAAAAGAACCCAGGACCTTATTAAGGGGATTTGGAACCACTAAATGGTGTTTACTTTTTACACTAACGTTCATTTATTTCCCAAGAGGTATACTGTGGCCATTCTCAGTACCATTCCACATGTGGACAAGAGACAGAAAGTGGAGTATGATACATGCAGCATCAGCAGCAAATAGGAACGTGATTACCATTAATTCTAAAAAGAAAAGCAGAAAAAGTCTGTGATTCATGGTTTTTTAAAAAATTATCTAAGAAACAGACTATGAAAATAAGAGTTTTATAGAAATAAAAACTTCTCTTTCTTCACAAATGAAAAGAAACTACTACAGACTTACCATCAAGGACTTCTTCAGAAAACCCCGGTCTCTCGGCATCACTGATGCTCTGGTTGTACAAACCAAACAGAAGGTAATTTGCCAGCTCCCTGCAGCCTTCATTGTATCTGCTGTCGATTCCTACAAGAGAGAGAAGTCCATGAGCGATTGCACTACTGTACACCAAGGGAAATGATAGGCCCCGGTGAATTGCTGTCATTCAGCATTGTCTTGTGTATGCAGTACCAGCAAAGCGACAAAGACCAATAAAAAGCAACACTCTAGAGCAGTTTCCTACCTGGGGAGCCAAGCTGAGCCAAACTCTCTGAAAGCTGAGGAATTCTCAGTGTAAACCCCTTAAGTCAGAGCTGAAAGTCTCAATTTAGGGTATCCTAGGCAGTTTCTGTCTCTTCCTCCAGCACTCCTGGTGCTCATAAACCCAACATGGCAGCCATGACAGCTATAGAACTTCGAAGAGATTCTCAAGTGGGCTAGGAATAGGGTTAGGAAAGATCTGTGTGAGTGGTAAAGGGTTCTGTAGGAAGGATGCTGAGGGTTGTGGGACCAACAAAAATAAGAGCTCCAAAGATTCATCAAGGTAAGATTAATGAGATTAAGCAATAAGGCCTAAAGCAAGGAAGAATGTCAAGAAGATTGGCCCATGATTACTGCTTCCAGCAATTACTTTACCAGTTCTCTCAACCCCGCTAGCCCGGTTTGGGCCCTGACTCACATAACATTTGTGTCCAAAAGAGTCACAAACCCACTTTCTCAGACCCATGTACACATACAGTAAGTGTGAGTGAGAGAGTGAAAAGCAAGTCTATGAGTAACTGGGATAAGGCAGCATTATGTAGGGTTGAATGAGAGGAAAAGAAGAACTATAGCCACAGAGATGACTTGGCAAGAGGGCCAAAGAAGTCCAAAGAAAAGAGAAGGGCCACAAGAAAGGAAGTAGGAGCCCAGTCCCACCATCTTTCCTACTTCAGATGAACGTGGTGGGAGCTTCATGATGGTCTGCCTCAGCTTAAGGCCAAAGGTAGAAACAAATAGGGTCTAGATGAGGCCTGGACTAGATTGCCTTTATAGCTCACAACAGGACCACACAAACGGAACAGGATGTGGAAGACTAGCAGAGAAGGACACACATAGTTTCAACATAGGATGGGATCCCTGAGATAACATGGTAAAGAGTCAGGGTCCAAATGAGATTATCCAAGGCCAGAAGTGCCAGCATACTGTGGAAGAGTGAGGTATGGTAGAAGAGGAAGGCAAAAGTGAGGTTCAGGATGTAACTGGGCTTAGCTTGGTAAAAGGCTAACAAGGGATTCTGTTCTGTTCAGTCAATAAATTCCATAACCTATGATATCCAAATACCAGATGCCACAATGGGAAGAGGATTGGAGGGGCAGCTACTATCATTCTATCTGGAAAAATAGATCAGCAACAAGAGTTCAAGGAACTTATGATTAACTGGAAAACTGGAATATCCCATAATTCAAGGAACTTTGCATGCCAAAGTATTTCATTAAGTCTTGTATTTGCCTGACAAATAAGGCTACGCTGACCCTGGGTGTTTATTAACTTCACTACTCACATTCCTAACATGCACAGTAGGTTCTGCAATGCTGGCATTCTCAAGAGCAGGAAAAATACTCCGGTCAGGAGGAGTAGCCTTATAATTATAATCTTATAATCTTAGCTCATCAATCTTTCCATTTGTACGTATAAAAGGGTACCTGAAAGTCATTTACTATAGCCTATTTGTCCAGTTGTCTGAAGAGTTGTGAAGTGATGACACACCTCATAATAGCAATAAGAGTGTCTGGTTCCTAAGCAAAGGAAATTCTGTTAGAACAGGGTCAGCTACCGAGGAGACTTTTAATTGACTTGTTCATAAGCTTTCTGCATGAATGCAATTAGCCTAGCATCCCCAGCAAAGACTAAAACATTGTGTTAGTCTAGATAACATACTTGCACAACTAGATAACATGTATATAGAATAAGTGCAAACATGGAGAATTTAGACAGCCTCAGATGCTCTCTTATCTGTCCCCCTAACGGTTTCCCAATAACTAAGTGTTCTGGCCCTGTCTCGAGAATCTCAAGTATTCTGATAAAAGTTGGAAAGAACCACCAATGAAATTTGGCTCCTTAATGAGACACATGTACTGAAATGCCTAGCAGGACCATGGCGGGGGACAATCACAGCTATGTCTCAGGGGATATTACACTTCCTTCCCAGGGCTGTCGACAGAATGGCCAGACTGTGCCTTTTGGCTCTCTTCTGGCCTGTCCCCCAAGACCCTATTCTCTCACCCTGCTCCAGACTACCATTCCCAGAGCTCCATGTTGTGGTGCCCCTCTCTAATGGCCTCCTTTTCCCACCCACAACCTCCTTGGGGCTGTAGCTCTGCCCCACCTCCCCTCCCACCCTGTCTCAGCATGACTACACCATAACTAGACTGTTCTCAATCTTGTCACCTTTCCCTAAAACTGTTTTTGCCCCAAGGGAAAGGATTTCTACTTGGGGCTCTGATGCCTGTATATCTTAGTGCCTAGGCAGATACCTGGTTTTTTCTCAGACACATTGCCTGATAACAGATCCACAGCCTGAGTCTGTCCTCTTAAAGGCAAGTTTAAAAATAGGCTTAATTGGTTTGTGTTTCCTTCCAGCTAATATGTTCTTGCCTGAACTTTCCTAACAAAGTAATCCTGTGACCTAATTCTTTTGCCTAAGACTACATGATTATACAGTAGCTCAGAAGCAAGCTCAAGACACTCCTTAAACCAGAAAGAACCCATCTATAAACGCATGAAAACCCCAAGACCTGCCTCTGGGATCCAATGATCTCAAAGAGCACTTTTGTCAAACCCCCTTAGAATACACAAAGTCTGGCAAGAGCCAAAAAAGCTTTAACATAATAACATGCGTTAACATAAATAACATTCTCAGCATGTCCAGAATCTGCTGACATTTTCCTCTCTAACCTAGGGATGACTTCCCATGGTAACTATGGAAACGATCTACAAAATGAATTCTTTGGGGGATATTTTGAGTTTGAGGTGCTGAAAAACATCCAAGAAGATATCCAGATGGCTGATTTTTGAGTGGAGTTCAAAAGAAAGATTAGGGCTAGATACATAGATTTGGGAGCCATCTGCAAAGTTTATTCTTAAACCCACAGAAGCTGATGATATCTCCAAAAAGAAAGAGTATAAAGAAAGAGGGGCCAGGACAAAGTCTTAGAGAATGTCTACTTACATACAAAAAGAAATTATATAGGAAGAATTTTCTCAAAAATACTTGGAAATTACTATCATATCATGGCAATCAAATGATCAATTAATAAGTATTTATTAGGCACTGTGTTAAATGTTATGGATACAAAAGCAAAAATGAAACAGTCCCTGCCCTCAGAGATCTTACCCGCAAATAGAGAAGAAAGTATATACATATGAGTATATACACATAATAAATACAAAAGAAATACAAGGTAAGTTTTGGGTAGTAGGACATCAGTGGCCAGGAAAATCAAGAAAGGCTTTATGTAGAAGGTGGCATTTGAGCTGAATTTGAAAGGAAACCAGAATCTGCTAGAACCAAGAAATTACAAGTTATGAACCATTTCATAGGCATTTGGTTTTATATTTTTCCTTTTACAAACTTAGCAGCATTATAAATTTGACCATTTATCAACTTGATTATAAACTGATAAAAATTGAAATTATAGTAAGAACTTAGCATTTTAAAAAATTTTCCTTTGGAAAAGAAACAGAAAAAGTGGCTATCTTAAGACAAATCACCCAAATGAGTCTGAACTAGTACTTCTGCTTTTAAAAATGGAGCTCTTTATATCAGCAGAGAAGCTAAAATGATAATTTAGAAGGTATGTCATATATACATATATACTGTACATATATTATAAATGTCTACTATCTTTGAAACAGATGATTGCCTAAGGACTCTAGCTCAAGTTTGTGAAATAATCTATTCACAACATCTAGGTATGGGAAAAAAGTAAAACTGAATTTTTAAAAAGGGCATCTAAATAGCTCCGCACTAAATCTCTGGAATATCAATAATCTTTATCTGCAACAACAGAAAATCAGAAAAAGCTTTTCTGAAGGATCAAAGGATTTCAAGGAGTATTGATTTAGAGTAAGAAGAGTCTGCAGAAATCATCGAGTATAGTCTCCTCATTCTATGGATTAGGAAACTGAGGCCCAGAAGTTATAAAACTTGTCCGAGGTCACATACAAGGTCACATAGCAGAGCTGGAATCCAAACCTAGTTCTGCAGACTCCAAACGCAGCGTTCTTTCCATTGTGCTGTCTGTTGAGAGCCTACGCCTGGGACCTGCCATACTCGAAGTAAGAATCATTGATTTGGTGAATTTATCCCGCCCCAACAGGAGAGATGTGACTTGCCAAGGGTCACATTGGAAGTAAGCCACAACAACATAAGAATGCAGTGCTACTGACTCAAAATTTAGGGATCTTTACGCTCCATCTACCAGAGCCACACAAAGTCAAATTTGTTAACAGGGCCCAGCCGGGTCAGCCCCCAAAACAACACTAAGCATTCTAGGGACTGTATAATGAAAGTAAAAAAAAGTAATGTTGATAGATTTTTTAAAAACAGAAGCTAATAAACCTAATGTCCTAAACGAAGGAATAGTTAGCACCACTGGTCTACATTATTCAGAAGCTTTAAGATGACCATTGGAAATGTAATCAACTCTAACTTAATTTTCTTAATGTAACCCCTCCACCTGTACGAATGTTTGCTCTGTTTTTTCATTAGTGGGACATTTGACCTAACCACTGGAATCTATCACAGGTTGATAACTTAACTTCTATCCAATCTCTAATGGTGGGAACAAGGAAAAGATAGCCTGAATCTCCTGAGGGAAGAATCTGGATGATCACAGGGTCATAGAATTATAGAAGGAACTTGAGAATACTCTGTGATCCAGTGATACTGACTTCTTTGATGCTCTTTGCACACGATACACTGCTTCCCAATTCCATGCATTTTCACTAGCTGTGCCCCATGCCTAGAATTCTCTCCCTCTTCATCTCAGCCTCCTGGCTCCCCTGGCTTCCTTCAAGTTCCAGATTTTAATCGCACCTCCTACAAGGAGTCTTTGGTGATCCTCCTTAATGCTAGTGCCTTCTCTCTGCTGATTACCTCCAATTTATCCTGCATATATTTTATGTGTACATAGTTGTTTTCATATTGTTTTCCCTTTAGACTATGAGTTCTCTGAGGGCACGGGCTCTTTTTTACTTTTCTTATTAGCTTAGCGAAATGCTCTACACACAGTAGGCACTTATCAAATGCTTGTTGATTTGATTTTAGAAGCCATCTTGTCCAACCGCCATTTTTTACAGATGAGAAGTTAAGGCCAAGAGAGGTTAAATGATTTGCCTACTGTCATACAGATGGTAAATGTTTTAGGCAGGATTCGAACCAAAGTATTCCTGGCTCCAAGTCCAGAGCCTCTCTGGAGGTTTTCACAAATACCTAAGAGGCTCAATGGTCCAGAATGGTTTGAAGTTATCTAGAGGGAAAAGGATCAAAATAAATTCAGAAGATGCCATCTGGTCCTAGAACTCCTTGGCTTTCGGTCTGAGACATCTCGGTCTCGTGGACTATCTCCCTCAGCCAAGGTCACAGTACCTCAGATTCCAGGAAGCTATCATTGGCTTTCATGCTTTAACACACTCAAATCTCTTCAACCACAAAATGAGATCCCTTCTCTTCTCATTTTCCTTTTTTCTCCCATTACTTTCCTCATCCCTCCAACTCTTCTCTGTACTCAAAATAATGTCCACAAACAAACTCCTTTGCCAAAAGAACTACAGAGCTAGGGCAAAACATTTCTCAACTTCACTAAGACTTAACGTTTTGATTAATGGAGAGACTATCTGACAATTTAATGAGAATTCTCTCTTAAATCATTTAAAGTTGTACAATTTGCTATAAAACATTAAGGAACTGCCTACCAAACAAACCACTTATGAATGAAACCAAATGAAGTTAATTTTATATTCTATTATAAACAAGTCCTTTGTCATATTTGGATACCATCCAGTTGATATTCTGAACAAATTTTAAATATCATATATTTTACAATAGATATAGTCCTGGTCATTTATTCAAATTGGAAATTTATCATTTTTCAAAAGGAATAAATACACAAATTCATGCAGGGCAGACCATTTCCAGATCTGGAGTACTACTCTGAGACCAGGCTAGGCTTTGCATCAAGGATATAGATCTGAGTAACAGACTGATGATTCTGTAATTCCCAGTTTAAATTAAAGAGTTCTATCACAGACCCTGAAGAGTCTCCCTTCCCAGCTGAATATAGAAATCATACCTACAGCATCTTTGATAAAGGTCAACCATATTGCACTTAAGTGTTCAAATGATGAAGAGCTCATCCTTTTATGAGTCAGCCCAAGCTGTTATTGACCAGCTCCAATGACTAACCTTGAATCATTTAAAAGAAAAACATCAAGAAAATCACTGGAAGTTTTCAACACCGAAATGAAAATCAGAAACTATTCAATTAGAAGCAAAATGACGACTAGTTAAGGATGCTATCTTTACACCTCAAATCAGATGTAATGACTTCAAAATTCCCTTCCAATCTGTGACCATGCAATCTGCTTCCAGGTAATGTCTACATGTTGGTCCTAGTTCTGCCCTCTGGAGAAGTGGCATCAAATTCAAATAAAAAAGGATGTCTATGGGCTGCATATTGACTGAGAAAACCACTAATTAACATTATCTAGGGTGTACTGCATTTTTATTTATTTTGTTAAATACTTCCCAATTACATTTTAATCTGGCCTAATGCTTTGTGTGGAGTTTTGTGGTCCATTTGAAGGAAGTAAATTTGATATCTCTGCCAAGGAGCATCAAAGAGCAACCGTTCCTTTTCTACATGACAGCCCTCATCTCTCTGAAGATATATCAAGACTCCCCTTAATCTTCTCTTCACTAGGCTAAATCACCCCAATTTTTCCATCTGTTTCTTGAAGAAAATAGTTCTCAGACTCCTCTTCATCTTAGTCACCCTCTTCTGGAACACTCCAGGTTACTGATATCATTCTTCAAATGGGATATCCAGAACAGAATGCAGAACTCTAAAAGTCACCTAAGCGGCAGAAAACACAACTCCATGATCACTTCGCTCCTATGCATTAGTCTTTGATTGAACAGACTGCAATTGTATAAACTTTTTTTTTTAGCACCTAGATCTAAAAAACAATTAAAAGGCTAGAAGAGTAGACCATAGCTATACTACTGTGTCCAGTTCTGGACACATTTTAGGTTATACAAGTGGAGCACGTCTTGAGGAATGAATAAATGAATGAAGAAGTCTATTGCCATGTGCAAAGCACTGTGCTAAGTGCTAGGGATATGAATAGAAAAATAAGATAGTCTCTGCTCTCAAGGAACTCAATGCATATGGAAGGTTTCAGCTACAATCAGAAGTAAAAGTCCCATGGTCCTTAGGGTACAGTGGCAAAGCAGAGGTTGATGCCTCTTCTTTAATACCATTTTCACTGATAAGATGTTATCAGTTTCTGATATTGAACCACTTGACAATTCCAGGGACTTTGGTGACCACCACTAGAGCAGGGCAGCCAGGACGGTAAGGGAGATGGAGGATGAGATAAAGGAATCAGGGGTATCTATCTAGCCTGGAGAAGAGAAGACAGAAAGGTCGTGATCGCTACATCAAGGATGTCATGAAGAAGAGGGATCTGACTCATCCTGATTGCGTGTAAAGGACAGAACTAGTAGCCATGTGTGAAAGTTTCTGAGAGGTAAATTCCATTTCAATATAAAGAACCATTTCTTGGTAGTCAAGTCTTTACAGAAGTGAGAAGAGTTGCCCTAGAAAGGTAGGTAGTGATTTTTCTAGCACTGGGAATTACCAAACAGAGTCAGGATGTCTACATGTCAAGGGATGTCGTAGAGGGCATTCCTGTTCAGGTAAGGATCAAACAAGATGACCTCTGAGATCCATTCCAACTCTACAACTCCAAGTTTACACAAGTTCATTATGAACTTCTATGCAATTAAAAACCTTTTGGGGCTTTTCCACACAAATTACTTTTATCAAGTTCCCTAATACATTGCTTATTCAATTTCAATTGATTTTTTTAGAATCTAAATATATTAGTTTGACTAAGTATTTTTAAGGCTAAGTATTTTTAATATTTATGAATTTTATTTTTCCCCAGAGTCTTGATTTCAATACTTAAAATTGACAAATTTTTTAAAAGTAGACATACCACATCTCCAAAAAACACTAAGCCAAACAACAAAGACAAATGACTATGACAGAGGGCATGTAACTATACAAACCACACAGAACTGACCATCCCACCCTGACTTTGGCAGGAGGCAGAGCCTAGCACAATGTTCCAATTCGGGAACTATAGCTAAAGAGATGAGTAAATTTGAAAAACGACACTCACTAGTATAAAAAAAAATTACAAATCTGATTCCATGATAGTTTCAAGCAGAAACTTGAGGAAAAAGATTTTCCATAAGGACTACATGAATATCTAGAATAAATGAAGAGGGGAAAAAAAGAAATAAAAGCTCCTAAGGAAAGAAATAGAGGTAAGATAGAAATGTTTCGCATGACTACCCATGTATAATCTATATCAAATTACTTGCCTTTTCAAGGAGGGGGAAAGGAAGAAAGGGAGGAGGAGAATTTATAATTCAAAATTTTTAAAAAGTGAACGTTAAAAATTTTTTTGTTTATTGAGAAAAAATAAAATTAAAATTAAATAAAAAGAAAGAACTGGAAGGAGAATAAGTAATTTAAAAGAGAAAATAGTAAACTTTACTGAAGAAATGGCATCCCTGAAAACCAGAATAGACCAAACATAAATCAATGACTTCATAAAACAGCAAGAAATATTAGAATAAAATCAAAAGATCAGGGGAAAAAAGAAAATGTAAGATAACTGATATAAAAAAGCAATTCATCCGGGAACCAGGGCAAAGAGGAATAGTTTGAGAATCACTAGACTTCTTCAAGAACATTTTTTAAAAATTGGACAACATATTTCAAGAAATCATAAATGAAAACTACTCAGGGCAAAGCAAGATAGAAAGAAACTCCCAAATGAAAAATCCCAGGAATATCAAAGCAGAAATCCAGAGCTTCCACATGACAGAAAAATAATATTGCAATCATCCAAAAAGAAGCAGTTTAAGTACTGAGGATCTACTTTGCCTTGGGACAGAATTGTGGGGGGCATGAGATCCCTAAAACAGGCAAATAGGTTAGGCAGGTGGGCTCCCCAGTGATGGAGCTCCTCTTTTGTTTAGCAATAAAGATCCATCATTTTCTGTTTTACCCATTGGAGGTACAGCTGACCAGCAGGTCCATTACATGCTTGCTATAACTATCCTCATTGTCACACAAGGAAATGAACTTGATAAAATGGTCATTAAGAGCAACAATAGTAACATCACATCCGAGGTAGAAGAGTGGCTGCCACTGGTAAAAGCACAAGATACAACTTGGTCCTCTGTGTAGGCCAAGATGCCCTTTATGGGACTCTCGGATACCTGCTTCCCCACCTTCTTGATATCATCATATTTGGTGTGTCAGATCCACAATAAGTACATGGAGTGTAGGAATACAGAAGACCACGCCTACTGAGCTTTACATTCAGCTTAGGGATTATCTTGTCTACAACCTCGGCAGCACCAGTGGAAGCAGAGATGATGTTTTGGGCAACATTACACCCATCATACCATAACTTGCCAGAGGAACCATCTGTGGGGCCATCTCCAGTCATACTGATTTATATCTTGCCACTGAACCTAGGCTTTGGAGGAGAAAGTGAGGCTGGTGACTTTGTACAGCCTGCCCCATTTAAATCCAATTCACTTCAAGTAATGGTTTCACCTTCCTGATGTCATGGTCCTCTTTGAGAACAAAGGACAATAACAACCTATGAGTAGTATGGGCTGCCCCACTAGGGACCCCACTGGCCAGTTCCAGTAGGACAAGACAGCTCCTCCCTTCTCTCCTCTCCCCTTCCCTCCTCCCTCCCTTACCCTTCTCTTTCCTTTCCTCCTTCCTCTCCTTCTGCCCACACAGGGTATCATATACCCTTACCAGCAGGTGGTCTGCCCAAAGGAATGTGAATTTTGATCTCTGAAACCTCACAAGTTATCTTGGGGTTTACATGCTAGATTTCTTTCTTAAGGACCATGCCTTAATCCTAATTCACTCTGGCTCTCACTGACTGGCCAACAATAGGTCCCAGCCCAAGCCCACTTAGTGGTCTTTATTTGGGCCCTGACTAGCTCAGAGTAAATGTAAATAGAAATAATTTCTGTTTTGGCCAGAAACCCTAAGGGTCTTCCCCTCTCAGACTGATTTTTTTTTACTAGGTAAGAGGCCATTCTTTGTTTAATTTCTTACCTAGCTTTAATCACTGAATGGGTGTTGCCTCAGTCAAACTGAGACCTATTAAAGACCTTAGCTTAGAAAGGCCAAGTCTCCACTGTATCTAGGGCCTTCTACAGTTATCCTGATCTATATCTTGCCACTGGATCCAGATGACTCCAGAGAAAAAAGTGAGGCTGATGACTCCGCACAACCCTCCCTCACTTAAATCCAATTCATTTGGAAGTCATGGCATCACCTTCTTGATGCCATGGTCCTCTTCCAGAACGAAGAACAAACAACAACCACCAACCTGTGAGAGGCACCATCTACAATCTTCTGGGTAGTAGTAATGGCACAGACCATAGTCATGAGTCCTTCTCCAAAGTTGTCATGGATGACCTTACCAAGGAGTTGGTAGTTCAGGAGGCAATTGACAATTGCAGGTGATTTCAATTAGCGTTTTTCAGAGACTCAAAGCCATGTAACATCAAATGGTTATGTTCAGCCTATGATAGAGGAGTTACACATGGAGAAACTGCCTAATGCATGGATGGTACATTCCATGAAATAGCTGTGTCCCCACAACTGTTCCTGGGGTCGAGTGGCTGCTAGCTGGTTTTGAAAATTTTTGTCTTAGAAACATAGGGAGTTGCTAGAGACACAAAGACTTTAATTGTGCAATTGCATCTTTTCCTGTCTTCCCTAAACCTGAAGAAGCACATAAGGTCATGAAACAAAATCTGTTTGGCTCCCAGTTAGCATGAATCATAGATGCAGTTCTTACTCTGACTTAAGGGAAAATGATCCTGCTCTTCCCTGCCTATTGGCAGAACCAGCACTCGGCTTCCCTCAATTCCCCAGACATAGATCGGTATTGTTCAGTGGTTACACAAGTATCGAACATGCTTTCGTGATTTATACTGCCTACATCAGTTTCATGGGGCTACTGCTAACTGTTACCCCGGGAAGAATGACTTTTGAAGACAAGCAACCAGATGGTGCTAACTGAATAGGACAGTGTTACTGGTGTTCAGAGGTGGAAGACAAATGTAAGGAAACAATAGGAGAGGAGGGAAGAAACTATGAAGTCCAGAAGAGAGAGAAAAGATGGAAGGCACTGTCAGCAAGTGAATTAGCATGGTCCTATCCTCTAGCCATGAGCACTGAGTGTGTAGAGCTTCATTTCTATTCAAATTACACTTCATTAATTCAGACCATGTTCATCTTTATATGCCTGCAGTTATAACAGTGCAATGGACACAGATGGCTCTGCATTACAAACAAATCCATGACCTTGAAAACCAACTTGCAATGCCCTTCTGGGGGAAAAGGAGACAGAAGGAAAGAACAACAATCTAGAGAGAATACAAGCAAAAATTCCTCTAAATGCACTTTTAGCTCTAAATGCCTGCTATCAACTAAAATCTTTGCTGAATTTATAAAGAGAATTTACATTTTAAAAGTCAATGAGGAGGAAAAACACTAAAATTTTTTTCTGAGGATGAGCAAATTCCTAGAAAGAGAAGAATTTCTCCATAGTTTACAGCAGGGAATACTACCTCCACAGAAATTAAGTAAATCACACTACTTCATGCACTGGGAAAATACACATCAGTTAGAATGCAGAACTAAATTATAAAATTTGTCATTAATAAGCATCATTTACTTGGTACACAAAACATATGCCCAGCTGTAATTGGACATTTATTTCCATTTCAATTGCCTGAGATGAACAAACCACCAATATAGATAATAGGCACTTTCCAAAAAGAAGCCCTAAATAAACCCAACCAGCTTCCCAACAATAGTTAAACCTTTAGAACCAGAGGGAGTAGTGTCACGTTGATCACAGTCATTGTAAAACAAAGGCCAAGAAGAATTGCTCCGGGGTAACATCAAACTTTTATATTAAGAAGCACAATCTATCTCTCTTCTTTCAATACTTGGAGTGAAGGAAGAAAAAAGATAAAGGCTGGGCTTTCAAGTGACCACATTTCATACACCATCTTCAAACAGTGGAATAATTATCCAATGCAAAAATCCTTTTTCTGGTACTGTACTTTCCCTTCTTTTCCCATGCTATTCAAATAAACTGAATTATGCTTTTATATGGTTTTAAGTACTTGTGATATCACAGAGGTCTTTAATAAGCCTGATACACCTTAACTCAAGGCCAAGGCTCCTGGTCTATACTTTTCAACTCTGCTTTCTACTACTCTTACCATAGTTGAGAAACATAATTTTAAATGAATAATTCTGGTGCCTCAGAGCTAACAATGGGTGATTCAATCTAGAGGTCATTCTCTAATCACTATTGTAAGGCTTTATCAAGTCTTACAAGAAACCATACACATACGTAGATGTTGGCTCTATGTGTGTGTGTCTGTCTGTCTCTCTCTCTCTGTCTTTTTTTTTTTGTCTGTGTTTGGTGGGATAGGAAGGGGGGGAAGAGGAGAAATACTAATGCAGATAAATGGTTTCTGGTTAGATTAGCACAAAAAGTAAAAAACCATATTTTTGCCTTGAATCACTAGTCAAAAATATTATGTACAAAATTTCAAAAGCAATCATAAGCTGAATTTTCACCCGATGCCGAACAAAAACCTGGCCAATACAGTAACTCACTCCTAGGATCCTAAAGTGTTTATTTGGGAGTTTTTAAAAGAGTACTAACATTAAACTAGGGAATGTGAGTCTTTTCATTTGAAAGTGGGAAAAATATTTTGCTACCAGTCTTCATCCTACTCAACATCTTTGCTGCTTTTAATAGTCTTGCTCATTTCCCACTCTTGCTTAATACTCTTGCCTCCTTCGGTTTCCATGACACTGTTCTTTCCTGGTTCTCCTACACCTCCTTTTGCTAAATCATCGTCTATCCTTTATTACCTTGGCTTAGGTTTATGCCAAGCCTCCTTCCCAGGACCTCTTCTCTCGGCCTCCTCCACACTCTACCTTGGGGGCCTGATCCACTCCCTTGGATTAAATTACTATCTCTACATAGATGCCTTCTAACCTAGTATTATCTTTACACAGCCTATACATTACCATGTATACAGACTAATTTTTTTTTCCTAAATACCAGTTTTGCACTGCCATCTATCTGCCTGCTAAGCATCTCCAACTAGAAATGCCATTGGTGAATGTCTAGAACTTGATAAGTACAAAATCAAACTCATCATCTTACCCCCTACACTTACCCCTTCTCCAAACTTCTTTTCCTACTGAGGGCACCAATATGTTCTCTGAAAACCAGGTTCATAATCTTGGAGTCATCCTTGGCTTTCCCCGAACCCACCCAATTTTCAAGTCCTGAACACTTTAATTCCATACTATCTGTTCAACTCATCCCTTTGTCTCTACTCACATGGCCATTGTCCTCAGTTCATGCCCTCATTGCCTCTTGCCTCAACTATTACAATAACAAAAGCCTGTTTCTGGTTTTCCTTCTTTCTAGTCTTTCTAGAAACTTCAACATTGCTGCTAAAATAATTAAGGCACTGGTTTGACCACTTCATTCAACTGCTCCAAAGTCCTCAGTGGCACCACTGCTTTTAGCCTAAAATACCAACTCCTCAGCCTGACAGTTTGATGTCTCCACAACAGAGTTCCAATCTACCTTTCCGGTCTTATTTCTCATTACTTCATTTTACGTGTACACATTTCACATAGGACGGACCATTGTTCCTTGAATTTGGCATTCCTGCTCAGACATCCACATCTTTGAATGTATTCCTTATCTCTACCTCTCGGAATCCTTATCTTCTTTTAAAATAAGGCACAACTGTGATACTGCCACCTCCTCTGAAACCTTCCCTGAATTCTATACAACCCCAAATTATTATGCTCTCTCCCCACCCAAATCACCTTCTACTTTCTTTGTGTGTGTGTGTGTGTGTGTGTATGTGTGTATATATATACATACATATACACACATACATGCAAACACACATATATATATATAAAACAACAATAAATACATACATATATATCTAGATAAACAGATAATGTTGTCTTCCCTTATATAAAGTAGGCTCCTTAACAGCAGGCATTGTCTTGCATCATGCTTAGTATAATATCTTGTACATATGTAAAGGCAATCAGTGAATGGGAAGATCTTTTCCACCCATTTGAGTGGGCTTTGGGGCAGGGCTCTCAGGGTTCTGGGGGGGAGTGGCTAGGACTGGAGCCAATGGTAGGCGCCTGAGTTCTGGTCCACGTGATGACATGAAGCCTGTGGTGGGAGGAACTTGCTGAATGGTTGGAGCAGAGATAAGAGGCAGTTGGTGAGAGCAGTTAAGAGCTGAAGGAGAGAGGAAGCAGTCGGCTAGCTGGAACACAGCTTGGAGATTGCAGCGGAAACAGCGGCAATGGTGGCAGGGGCTACAAAAAAGCAGGACTGACCCTCGTGGAGACCAGAGAGTGCTGAGCAGGGGCTTGAGGCCAGTGGGTGGTCTTCTTGGTGGAGGGCCCTGGCATTGTGGGGGAAGCAGCAGAATGGCTTGGCTTGCTGCCATAATGTTTTTCTGTGGCCTCCTGGTCACAATTGTGAGATGGTCGTACTGGTTTTGGAAGGTTCTTGCCAGGATGTCAAACTGGGGACACTGGTTCATGGGTCTGCTACTTTTGAGTTTCAATAAATGCTTTAACTCCTTTGCCTTCTACTTAGAGAATTCCTTATATCCTGCAATTCTGGACCATTCGGGCATATTCATAGTTATCTTTGAAGTCATGAATTCTGCCTTAATGATATAACATAGTAGACGCTTTAATTAAAACAGAATTGAGCCACCAGATCACTTGAAACTCTTCCCAGATTCTTGAGAGTGTCAGAGAGTGAAAGGAATAGAGAGAACAGTTTAACCTGACCTCTCAGACACTTTCTAACAAACAGAAAAAAACAAGATACTTCCACCCCTTTTGCTTTTTCACTCTTAAGAGTACTAACCTAAAATGCAGAGAATGCCATCGGGCTGAGACTTGCTGCTTTGGGTCAGGATGCTCTGAATTTGGCGAAGTCGGCTACAACTACAAAAAAGAAAAAAAAAGCATTCAATGATACTGGCCCATATGATGAGGATGATGACATGCAATCAGGTCCTGAGTCAAATAATTTAAGACACTGCACTTTAAAAAGGATACGAAGACATTGCAAAATACAGAAAAAATTAAAGATTCCAAAAGGGATAAAATACAGGCTCAATAAATAATAACATGACTTAATTATTACTTTTACTACTATAAAGAAAGTTTAACAGTGGTAGATTTGCCCAGTGTGATAACTGTGATTTAAAAAAATACATTGTTTGACGTTTAAGTATAAGTGACAGGACTCCATTATAAAGTCACTTAGGCCAACGGGTCCTAATGCCTATAAATGTATACACTATGATAGACAGCCTGTACTTTTTCACTGTCCTGACTCATTCTGACCCTGACTGAAGCTCCTGATTAAAGGAGGCTACCAGCCAACAACAGAGGCTGCATGCGGACACCCATTTACCCAATTACAAATCTGAACGCTCATCCAATTTCTGGTCCCTATTAGGAAACTTAACCACCCAAATATAATATCAATAAATGACATGGAAAATCTCCCTGCCACATCTGGGTCAGATTAGGAACGCTCCCTCCCATATCTGACATCAACTACATATTCTCAATCAAGCCCATATTAAAGGTATAAAACTTCCTTGCTCATGTAAGCATGTACTCCCACGTCTCCTTCATGTAAATGACCCTGGCTCTATGTGGCCAGCTCTCTGTGTTACCGTATGGTACGTCCGTGATTTAGTCTGTGCCTGCTTGCTGTAACACATAGTAATAAAGTTCATGCTTATATTACTTTCTCAAGGACCAATTTTCTAGAACAAAATCCTAGAACCAGTATCTTGGCTCTAACCTAAGCCTTAAGGCCAAATAAAGTACCTAAAAATGAGAAGAGCAGGTTAAAAGGAGTGAGTTAGTTGGTACTGATGAAAGAAAAGCAGAAAGAAGTGCTGATAAAATATTTTTTAAAATGCACAAAAGTGCTATAAGAAATGAGGAATACAGAAAAGCACAGGAAGAATTATATGAATTGATGCAAAGTGAAATTAGTAGATTGTGGAAAAATAAAATGACTGTGACAATCTAAGGGGAAAGAACAACAATAACAAAACAGCCGAAGTTAAATGCTACAAGAGTATAGTGACCAGACTCGGCCTCAAAGAAGAGATAGGAGAAGATGTAGGTGACTACAGATGTGCAACACTGCACAAGTCAGACTTTTTTAATATATTGGCTAGTTTTAATAAGTTTTGCTAAGCTGTTTTTTTCTAGTCTTTTTTATTCTTTCTCATAAGGGATGGCTCTCTGGAAGAGGGAAAAGGATATAATGGAGAGTATAAGTCATAGGAAAAGCTAATAATAAAGACTATTTTTTAAAGTATACAGAAGAAAAGAAAAAGATATTTTGAAGGGGACAAAAATGACAGTTTTATTACCAGCATATTAAACTTAATCCTTTTGTAAAAAACAAACTGTACATAACACAAGTTCATAGTTATATGCAATCTTGTTTCTAGCATAGGCAAAGGTTATTTGTTGGCTCTTAAAGTCACAATAAAAAAATTTAAATTTAAAAATAGAAGGTTAAGTGAGGTCTTGGCTATGTTTAGTAAAAAGTAATGATGGATTTCCACTTCCACTGTGAATCGTCTTTTTTACCTGATATCTCCCACCTCAATGTTTTCCATTTTTATATCACCTGTATTATCCTGAAACTGACTAAAAGTCTTTAGAATCTAAGGACAATATTTTTCTTGATTTTCTTCCTGAAATTAGGGGAAAGACCAAAGATAAATGGTCAAAGGACATGAACAAAGAGCTCTCAAAAGAAGAATTATAATCTATTAACAACCATATGAAAAAACCACTCCAAATCACTAACAATAAATGAAAATCAAAATAACTTTGGGATTTCACTTCATACTACAAGGATAAACATTTTCAGAGTGTCTGTGGAAAAACAGACCACACTGATGCACTGTTGGTAGAAGTGTAAATTTGGCCTATCCAAAAAGTGACTAAAATGTCCACATTCTTTTACCCAAAGATTCCATTGCTGGGGGCCAAATTGTGAAAGGCTTTATGTTCAGTTAGTCCATGAACATTTATAAGTGTTTATTTGGTGCCTATGATGTGTCAGGTACTATGCTAAGTGCTGGGGGTACAAGAGAGGCCTTTAAGGAGTTCACAATCTATATGGCAATAGATAAGAACTGATACTTAAAAGCTTAATCAGTATAACTACTCAAGTAATAAGCATTTGCTACTTACTTTTTCCTTTTTCAAAAATAGTAATTATCCTCAAACCTATTCTTTTAAACCTAGCTAACTACAAGCCTGAATCATCTATTTTCCTCCCAGAGTATGTATAATTTAAACATCTGGTATCTAATTAGATAAATCTCTCAGGTGAACAACAGTTTCATCCATTTGCACCAATGAGGTTTTCATCTAATCAGTCCAAGATTTTCTTTCTAATTCTATATTCATTACATTGAAAAACAAACCAAATTTTCTATCAAAATAGTTGAGGGAAAGGTGATCATTGTCTCACTGTCCCGTTTACCCACAAGTAAGCAGGTCTTTCTGTCACTTGGAAGAGAAGGAAGCAGTCCCAGGAAAGGAGAAGTAATCTACCTGCCTTTCCTTCTCTTTTGTTCAGAAGACTTAAGCAGAAAAAAAAATCACAAAAGTTGTTCATTTGTCCACCAAAATCTCATAAACTCACCTAAGAGAAGATTCTGATTGCTGCATCATCCTTGACACAAAGCAAAACTACCCAAAAAACAGGCTTAGCTTAGACACAGCAAAGTGCACTGGAGATGCCAAGTAGAAGAGAGACAAACCAATTCAGTCTTTTTGGGCAGCACATCACAGTAAGGGAGCTTGGCTTGTAGGCTTCTGCCTCTAAATTCAGCTGCCAGAGGGAAGGAAAAGATGAAAGAAGCAAGAGAGAAGATAAAGAATCCTAAGGATCAGACGTGTCTTCTTTTGAAATCAACAATGCCTTCTTTAGGTTTTCTCAAATCTCTGATGTATAAATACTGATTCAGCCGGCCTTGCTGTGCTTGCCATATTTGAACAAGTTGAGTATTCAGCAGAAGCTTGAGTGTCTTGGCTGACCAGCCCACTAGGAGGGCTGGGAGGAGGAAGGCTGGGAGGAGAAGGGCCGGGAGGAGGAATGGACCGTTAGCTTGTGAATGTTTAGGTTCCATCAAAGAGCCATGTGACCAAAGGGTAAAGGATCATGTGCTCAAGGAAGCCACTTCCTTTCCTGCCAGCAATGTGGTAGCAAGCCAAAGGTCTGGAGAGGGGAATAGCAAACAGTGAATCTCCTTTCCTGCTCTCTGACAGCTGAATTCAGAGGAAGCACCAGAACTTTAGGAAATATCTCTAGCAGCAGGGACTGCCTCTTTTTGGAGCAAGGCCTTGAGCTATTTGGAATCTCCCTCATTCTTGTCAGACAAAGGAAGCTAACGTCATTTCTTGGCAAAAGCCTTTTCCTATGTTTCTCTTCCAACTGCCCAAGTTCAAAATCACACTTGAGAAGAGCCCACTGCTTAACTTGCCATTTAAGCTGGTTAAAATGGCAAAACAGGGCTTACTTACTCTGTAGCCAGAGCCTCAGCAGCCCTGATAACAACTGACAAGGTGGTTGTGAAGAAAGAACTTTGTGAACCTTAATGCATTTGAGAAATCTGAGATAATACTAATTCTAATAGACTGGCATCTGTTTTTTATTGAAGTTCACCATAAAATCTTCATGAAACAGCAAACCAAAACCAAACTCCTTTCTACACCAGTTTTCCTAACAATTTTGGATCAGTCTATCTTTACTTACAGTAAAGGCACTTTTCTAAATTATCTGGGACTCCTTTTTGGTTGAGCTGAGTTAACTCCTCCCTAGGGGAGACTTTCTTCAGTTTGTATTTCTGGCATATATTCTCCTATGTATATTTTCTCTGATTTCTGTTTTGTTATCAGTTTAAATTATTGGGTTTACTTGCTAAAAATAAGTTTAAAAACAAATGAATGGATGGATAGATAAGGTATGTAGATGGATATATAAAACATTGAGATTTACCAAGTGTTTTTCTCTCCACACCTCAGTGAAGCAGATAGGTTTAGTATTCTTGTCCCCACTTCATAGAGGAGAAAAGTGAGACTCATAGATCAAAGTCAGGTCTTGACTCCTGCCACTTACTGCACCCTGCTCCCTCACTGCACCCTGCTCCCTCTCTTTGTGCTTATCTGAGCACAAGAATGCTCAGAAAGAGAACCCAGAGTTTCCTCATCCATAAAATGAGGAGGGGGTGACATTAGCGGGCCACTAAGGTGACGGCAACATTAATTTGTGATCCAGTAAACATAAGACAAGGACCACAAACGAAAGTAACTATTATTCTTATCCTTCCACTCTGGTCGGAAGGCAAAAGAAGCGTCAAAGAGGAGCTATGTTCCTTCTCCCATGTTGTATTACTCTCCTTTTTTAAAGGATCCTTATTGGGTTCTCCTGCAGTGAGACTCAAGGGCTATAGTTAGCCTGGGGGGTGCCAGTGGGGGTCAGAAAAGCCCTTGTCCTTGTGGGTATCTGATGGTATTCCACAAACTGATATCCATTCGCCCACTAGGTCATCAATGAATGCTTGCTAGCTGGCTGTCAGCTGCCAAGAAAAACACAAGAACCTTTGTAATCTGGTGAAAAGAAAGCTACACCCTATAAGCAAAGCACAACATAGCAAAGCCCTTAGTAATCGATGCCAATGAACAAGGACCAACAAGGCAGTCAATTGTGAAGGGCACTGGTACTCAGATCAGACAACAAGGAGTGGTCTCCTCTCTCAGAAGTTCAAGGGGGAAGATTACCAAAACCCTCAGCTCCTATGGGTGCCAGCCTCCATCACCTTCTACAGAACACCATTACAGGCAGACAGAGGTTAAGCCTCAGATCTTGGCTGGAAAGTTACTTAGGAGCTAAGTCTTTTCAGAGCTTTGGTAGCTGGACATCAAAAGCCATAGAAAACTGAAACAGATATGTAAACTGTTAGTCATTCCCCACAAAGATAAGAGGTAGGGGGCAGAGGCAAGATGGCGGCTGGAAAGCAGGGACTAGCATGAACTCCCCACCACGCCCCTCCAAAAACCTATAAAAAATGGCTTTGAACCAGTTCTAGAACTGCAGAACCCACAGGGTAGCAGAGGGAAGCAGAGCTCTAGCCCAGGACAGTCTGGATAGTCTCTGGGTAAGGTCTATCCCACACGGAACTGGGAGTAGAGGGGAGCGGATCTGAGCGTAGCAGAGCCCAACATGGGCGGTGCAGACCAACCACACCAGCAGCTGGGCAGAGTGTGCCCTAACACCCTGAATCAGTGAGCTGCAGCAGTTACCAGACTTCTCAATCCACAAACACCAAAGACAACAGAGAAGGTTAGTGGGAAAAGTTGCTGGGGACAGAGAGTTTGCTGTTGGGCCACCGCCCCCAGGACCAGCAGAGGTGGGGCAGCAACAGAACTACAGCTGCAGTTGCTTCTGGCCCCAGGCCCACCTGGTGGGAAGAATTAAGTGGTAGATCAGAGCCGGAGTGAAGAGCCTGCTGAAGATCTAAGTCCGGTCCAGGTTGGGGGTTCTTGGGGAAGAAGAAGTGCTGGTGAGACAGAGTTGGCACATCCCCCCAAGCGTGGAACATAGAACTCTGTACTCTACAAGCAGTCATACCCTGCTGAAAAACTCAAGTGTCAAGTAAGTTGGCTGGGAACATGGC